>LR999967.1:105029119-106252619 GCA_905220375.1 Tachina fera
AAAATAAAAACAACTCATGCAAATTAAGCACAAAAAGTTATTCAAAGCCATAAAGCGGCAAAATGCAAAAAACAAAACGAAACACTTTCGAGGCATGTCAGCATAATAGATTACAGGCGTTAGACAACATGACATTTCCATAGACGATTGCCAACATTTTGATAGAGGTCTCACATGAGATGTATAGAGAGAGAGACAGAGAGAGATAGATTTACGAGCTCAACCACAAACACTTAAAAAATCACAAGCGCACATTTAGAAACATTCATTCAAAAATTTAATTTCATACATTTAGTTTTTTTATAAACTATTTATCAACTAGTTGTGCTTTACACAAATATGTCAAACAAATGTTAATAAACATTTGTAAGGCATTAGATACATAGAACGCGGCAGGCTACGGAACACAAGCTGTCAAATATTATATTACTCTCATGCTAATAGGAAGATGATTAGTTTGACGTAATTACAACTGCAGGGATGTACACCCGAATACTTTTGACAATGTCGCCAGCTTGGATTAATTTCTGCTGCCAATATTAAAAAAAAATTAAGTAAATGGGAGCTTAAAATTGTTTAATATTATTTAAAAGAAAGACAGACGAAAGAGGCCGTTAAAAAATTAACATTAAGAAATAAAGAAATTTTGTTTGTTATCGGTTAAGCAACGTCTATATGCATTTCGTTTCTGCTTAAGAAACTTATAAGCAGACTTTTACCAACAATACTTCAGAAAAGCTTAAAAACTGCGCATATTTATTTAAAAAAACTCTGAAAATTTTGTTTGATTTGTATGTATGAGAATTACACACAAATCAAACAAAATCATTCCAGACACAAACATCTTTATTAAATTCTTTACCTTTTTGCAAAAAGAAGCCAGACTGGAATGCAATAAAAATATTTAAAAGGCAAAATTACAAATATTAAAAAATACGTATGAAGAATTTTTGTTTGTTGTAGATAAAGCAACGTCTTTATGCATTTCATTGCTTAAGCAACTTCTTTGCAGACTTCAGAGAAAAACTGTCAATGTTATCATACTTAAATTTTATTTTAAGAAATGCCAAACACTTCAAAGTGGTAACACTGTATTTATACTTCAATATCAGCTGTTAATGATGTTGTTGTTGTTGTCAATATATTTGAAGACGGCCATCAACGGAAATTGCAGTCGTGTTGTTGTTTAGCCTGCTGTGGTCTATGTGTTTAATAAGGCTTAAATCAGCCACGAAAATAGTTCAGCAAAAATTTGTAAAGGCCTTTAAAAGTCAAACTATAAATTAGAAAAAATTTTAGTAATTGAATAACACAAGTTAACAAAAATATGGAAAAACTATTATCCAAGAAAGTCTTTGAAATTTTCCAAATAAAAAGTTTTTCTTACTCGCTCGCTGCTTTAACATAATTTTTCTTCCAGAAAAATACTGTGTCCACTACTGTTGAACGCCACCAGAAAAAAAATTTGTACAATTTACCATGGGACTTACAGTATTTTTTTTTTTGGCTGCTGGACTTGCTTCTTTTTCTTATTCTAGGCTGTAGTCATTACTTGTCAGTTACACCAAGACCACGTTTAACACATTCGCTTTAATAAGATTTCGTTAATTTTCCTTATTGAAGATTAAACTATAGCAATCTGATACCAAAAAACAAAAGATTGTCCTGATTATCATTTCATGTTTTATATTCATATGTCTCGCCTAAAGACGCTCAGTTTTATTACCTTCCCGCATTTTGTTGCAAATTTAAAATTAAAAAACAAAAACTTGTTATTAAAGCTTTGAGTTATGAATAGTGTTAGAAATGAATGTGTCTCTTCCAAGATTAATGGTTAAATGACATGCAAACAAGTTAGATTTCTTTCAACTCCGCCTGTCACAAAGTGTGTCTTTATACAAGCACAAGAAAGACAGTGGCACAACACGAACAAAAATCTAAACTACGAGATTAATTTACCAGCAGATATAAAATAATTTTTATGCAATCGAATCTGCTTTAGCGCAACACGCTTTACTGAAAAAAAATCGGATTACTGAAAGCGATACAAATCCCCGCACTGATTTTAAACGCAGCTAGTCTTATTCACTTCGCTTTAGTGAAACATCGCTTTACCGAAAATATCGTATTACTGAAAACCAAAAGCTAGCCCACAACTTATGTATGAAACTTATTTCTTTTTAGTGAAAAAAATAAACAATGACAAATTTATTTATTAGAAATCGATTGCACAACTTAAGGTTGAAAAAATTGTGCATGTTTTGTCCGTTAAAAATGAAATGGCAAAATTATTTTTACTTTTCGCTCTTACGTACTCTATTAAATTTTTCTATTATATTGTACTAAGTTTAAGCAGTACGCTTAACTGTAACAAATTTCAATAATCCGAACTATGTTTTAGAGAAAAAATCGGATTACTGGAAAAATATTGGGGTTTGGTTATTTCCAGTAAAGCGAAGTCGACTGTAAGCCAGAAATTTCAAGAAATAAATATTTTCCTTAAAAAAAAGGATGTATGCAGCATAATTTCTATATTTTGCGAAGAACTTGCAAGCCATAGATATATTATACGGTATAAATATACATATGGTCCTTAAAGTATGCTTTACATGTACAAGAAAATTTAAGACCCCAAAGTATGCGATTAATGCATATATAATTCTGTGGTACTATGAAATAACTGAAAATAAAAGCAAGGACATTTTAGTAGCCATAATGTTATATTATGTTCAGTCCTCCTACGAACTCTGTAATAAAAGGTGGCGGCCTTACTATTACTCATTAAAAGATTATTATTATATCTTTATTATTATTATTATTATTTTCCCACTGTCTCACTCTTTCCACTTTTCTTTACTCCACTTCCAACTAAAAACAATTTCTTCTTTTAGTAAATTGATTAATGAATTTGCCAACAACATTTAATTAATTTAAAAAAGATTAAGCGGACAAGCGGACAACCAGACATTTAAGCGATCAACCAGGCAAACCACCATAGCAAACTATGCGGCCATTGTAAATTGATGTTGACAATTTATTTGAAATTTTAAACAGAGAAAATCTCTGCACGAAACAGGTTGTTTTCACATAAGAGCCGAGGCAAAATTAATCTACAGATTAAAATTTTACACACTTCAGCAAATAATCTATTTAAAAAAATAATAATACATAATAAAAATTAACATGTAAAATAAAACAAACAGTTTATGGCTTTTGCGAAAAGCAAACTAATTATCTGCATATGAAAGTCATTCTTGCCGCCAGAAAGGGTGTAAGCGATAAAATATACGATTTATTTTATTTCTTGGCAAATTGATAATATACGATCAATAATGATTAAACATTTTGTAATTGTTAAACCTGAAATTTGTGATTTTAGACTAAAAATAAGTTTTTTCCTTTGAATTACTGTTAAGATAACTGATGAAAACTTTCTCTTGACAAACTTTTTCTTTTTGATATTTATGTATTTACTAACGTTAAATAAAAAGGGTGTGCATGTTTGTTTGGGATCTGCGGGAGCCTAAGTCCCCAAAATGGATATTATGAGACATTTTTATACATTCAGGAGAATATGGTTTCATGGCGCATTTTTTATTGTTTATCTAAAAAACTGTAGAAGTATGAATTCTGAAATATTGTGCTTATTAGTAATTTAGTTACTCAAATGTATTAAAATTATACCTTATCAGGCATCAAAAATTTAAAGTTTTAAGAAGTCGTTATGAAAAAAAGAATTTCTGTTAACTGAATTATCAGAATGCATCAAACTTTTGTAAATATTTGCAGAATTAGACAGCCTAAACCCTGTAACTATTTTCATAGCAATCGGCTCAAAGACCTCCCGTCTCCCATATATCCTTTATTTTCTACTAGCTGGACTGACAGAAGGCTGGTGAAATTTTTTGTAAAATTTTATATCACAAAGTAAAATTTTTTGATATATTTGAGACATATTAGTTTTCATTAATTTTTAATAATTTATTATTACTTACAATTATGACCTTAACTGGATTCAACTTTATAACAACTTGTAGAATTGTGCAAATAAGTCATCCAGTTAGTTCCATTGCAATCAGTAAAAAAATAGAACTTCCTGTCATATATCCTTTATTTTGAAAATTAAATTTTAGCTGCGGTTATAACCAGACGGTAGTCAAAACTTCTAATTGCTTTAAAAGAACTTTAAATAATATCCTCATTTAGCGAGAACTGAGGACACTGCTACTGAATTTAAAAAAAAATCCATCTTGTTAACAGTTCTAACCAGGACTTTCACAGTTTTAAATATAAACTCCTTCGTACTGTTCTATGTATCTATTATTTTAAAATTAAGATGTTAGCATCAACTTTGATCAGAAGACAGTGGAGATTTTGTATTATTTTTTGAAGCAGGAAGGTAAGCGCTGTGGTAAAATCCTCCCATATATCCTTGATTTTAAAAATAAAATTGTTCTTACAATCGTAAGAACATCTTTCCGAAGCTTTCTAATTGCTTGTATAATCATGACGATCGATGTAAGGAAAGGGCTACCTCTGCCTCCCATATACACATGCTTTATGATAAAAAGTAGATTTTGCCCACGATTACGCTAAAAATGACACACAAACAATAAGTAACTGCAAAAAATATGTAACAAAGTCAGTGCTAATTTTTTTAAATAAATGCAAGGACAAGCATGTTAAATTTTTAAAGTCAAATTGTATTCACTATTTCCATCGAAACACTAACAATTTATCAAGCTACATATATATGTTACGAGTAATTTTTTGCCGAATTTCATTAAAATAGCTGCAGGTATACAAATGCAAGTTATTCCCAATATGTTTTTTTATGAGAATTTAGTTTTTGATTGCAATTGTAATCATAAATTAATGAAAACTTGTAACAACTTATAAAATAGGAATGGTGCAGTTTCTCGCAAGTTTCAATCAAATCTGTGCAAGAATATGTGATCCCCCAATATATCCTTTATTTCAAATGCTAATTTTTTGCTATATTTTTAATCAGAAAGCAGCCGAAATTCGCCACCATAATTTGTATTTAGCTATCTGCTAATTTTTTTTTAATTTGTACCAGGACAAACTTGGCTTTCATATATCCTTAGTCTTAAGAATTTAGTTTTACTTACAATTATAACCAAACCAGTAGTGAAAGTTTGCAAATACTTGTAGAACCATGCAGACAAGCTCTATAAAAGTTTTTATTATAATGTGTTTTAAGATGTGATTACCTACCATATATTCTTTATTTCAGAAATATAATTTTAGTCATAAATATAAATAACAGAGCAGCGTAATGTTCTGGATACATGTAAAAATTCACAACTAAGATCTCTAGAAGTTTTAATTTTAGTCTGTCCAAGGATATGATTATCTGCCACATATCCTTTATATAAGAAATTGTGATTTGCGTGCAATTATGAGCAGAAGAGTTGTGAAACCTTCTAAATACTTATAGAACAATACAGGTAAACTCTCCAAAATATTTCATTTCAATCTGTGTTAGTATACGAATATCTACCATGTATCCTTTATTTAAAAAATTTAATTTAACTTGCAATTATAAACAGTGGATTAGAAAAATTTTCTAAGCACTTGTTGAACTGTATAGGTAGGCTGCCCAGAAATTTTCATTATAATCTGATCACGGATGTGATTATCCATCATATATCCTTTATTAAAAAAAATTTATTTTATTTGTAATTATTATTTGAGGATTGAGGAAAAATTTTCTTAGTTCTATAAACTGTATATGTAAGATGCCTAGAAATTTTTATTATAATCTGTCTAAGAATGTGATAATCTTCCATAAATCCTTTATATAGGAAATTATTTTTTACTTGCATTTGTAAACAGAAGTGTAGCAAAATGTAGTAAGTACTTGTAGAACTGTATAAGTTGACTATCTAGAAGTTTTCATTATAATCTGTTCAAGTACATGAAAACCTTGTATATATCCTTTATTTTAGAAATTTAATTTTACTTATTATTACAAAAAAAAGGAGCATTGAAATGTTCTAAATACTTGTAGAAACGAACAGTTAGGCTCTCTAGAAGTTTTCATTATAGTTGGTTCAAGGATATAATTATCTTCCATATATCATTTATTTAAGAAACTAAATTTTACTTGCAATTATAAGCAGAATAGTAGCAAAACTTTCTAAATACTTTTAGAACAGTACAGGTAGACTGTCCAAAAATTTTCTCTTTCATATCTCCAAGGATATGATTATCCACCATATGTCCTTTATCCTAAAAGATTAAATTTTTGCTACAATTCTGTTTTTAATTTAGTGAAAAATAATATTATTTTGAAAACTGCTTAAATTAGGTAAAAAGAGTTTCTTGTTATGCTATCATCCGCATATCCTGAATATGAAAATTAATTATTAACAATTATATTCGGCAAAGAGCACCTTTTCGAATCAATCGGTAATTTCACCACTTATTTTTAATATAGTCTTTGCAAGGAACGTTCATTTCCCCAATGTCCTTTATTTAAATAACTCTAATTTACCTCGAACTTTAGTCTGATTGCAATAACATGCTTATCTTCTTTATGTCCTTAATTTCACTTAAACGTGATAAAAAAGAAAAAAAGCTCTCTTTTAGTTTATCAGAGAATGCAATACAGTTTGAATAACAAAGGCAAATTTCAAATCTTTACATAAATTTTGCGTTTCTGCAAAAATTTATAAATTTTAATTTTAAATCTTATATAAGTTTTTCTAACAGTTGGGGTATATTTTTCTAAATATTTAATTTATTTATCATTACTTGATAATTTACTTGATTGCTTGTAGCGTAAGCCAATTTAACAAAAGTAGACGATATTATAATGTATTACTTATGTTTATGAATCGAAGCACTGTGCAGGTATTTTTCGCTGAGATCTATAAAACTGAGCATAAGTTTGAATATAAACAGTTCTCTTTTGCAAATTCCTTCTTCCTTTAAGTTTTGAAATTTAAGCTTTAAGAAATATATTTTAAGGTTGTCAAAAATAAACCTAAAGTATCTAGTGACAACCATGAACAATGTTTAAGCTTACTCTCAGCTGTAATCTTTTCCTCAACCCACCTACTTTTAATATCCCAAATCGGTTGCACGTGTATTCGGTATCCGATATCTCGGAATAATCAAAACATAATAATTAACATTAGTTTATCGTTGCAAAAATACAACGCCTTTCTACCACAAGGATAGGACATCCTGCCATCTATCTACCTCTAGCTTATTCTCTTATAAGTCCTCCTAACCCCAACGCCCTCCACCTCTGCTCCTTTGAACACATTTCGATTAAAGTTGCTTCCCCTTTTGTAAAGAGTTTCCCATAACAACCATATAAAGAAACAGAAATGACGAACATTTTTCGATTTCTACTAATGATGTGCCACAAAAATGCTTATTTTATTTTCAGTTAAACTTGTGCTACCACCGCCTCTAACACCACAAGCAAACACTGCTGAAGCTTTAATATCTCTGCAGTACAAAATAATTCTACCCTTATGAGATGAAATTAAACTCATACACAAACAGTAATTAAGCATAAGAGAGAGTATTTTTATGGGGGAAAGAACGTTGAATGGGGGTTGCAGGGTAGTACGTGTGTGTGATGGCGTATAATTTTGTTTTTACTTTCTGGAGGCATTCAGTCACGAAAATATTTTCACCGCTTATCATTGTAACACCCATTCCCCCGCAAAAAAAATCAATGAAATGGGGTTTATATTCCAGCAAGCAAAATTTGGGAATTCTTTTTTTTGTGGTGTTTGCTTTTGGTTTTGTACCAGAAGGGTGTTTGAAAATGTTTTTTACAGGCAAATATTTTGCTTGTGGAGTGTGTCTTAGTGGGGAAAAAATATGAAAAAATTTTAATTTAAAGCTTTGAAGATAATAAAGTTTAGTTGTCATACTTGTTAAAAATGGCCTGGATGAGGATTTTTCCATAAAAACTCGTCGTAGTTAGAAGAAAATCAAATTTTAAAGAATACTGGCAGCCCTTTAAAAAATTATATACTCGTATTTTCATTTAAATTTCAAAACACTTATTAAGAAGATAGTATTTAAAAAAAAATAAAAAATTATAATAAATAAATAAAGTTTGCATTTGGTCTGAGGAATGAAAGGTAAAAATACTCTTGTATAGAAGTTTTGAAAGTCTGAGTCCGAGTCAAAGTCTTTTATAGCAGGGAGATTGAATCTTCTAGGTTTTTTTTTAACTAAAGTAAGATGAGATTTTTTTCAATCAATTAACACATTTACTGCCTGTCCCACGATGTCACCAGCAAACGTTCGATCAACAAATTATATTGAAAACAACAATAAATTTTCTATTGTTATTGTTGTTTGCAATACAAGTTGTCGATGGAACGTTTGCTGGGGATGTCGTGGGATTTATTGATTCTATAAAATTTTTTAATTAAAATTTTTATTTTAATAAAACTTTTAAACAAAACTTGGTTGATACAATTAAATGTTCAGTTAAAGTTTTTATTTATTAAACATTTTAAACAAAAGTTTAATTGACTTGTTGATAAAACTCAATCAAAAGTTTAATTCAGTCAATTTACATTATTAATTAATTAGATTGTTCAATAAAAATTTTATTGAAATAAAAAAATAAACTTTCGATTAGGATTTTAAAATTAATTTTTATTGACTTTAAAAAAAATCAATTAAAAATTTGATTGAGCCAAGTCAATAAAATTTGTTATTAAAAGTTTAACTGACCCACTAATATTTTTCATTAAACTTTTTATTTTAATTAAGCTCTTAAACAAAAATTTATTTGGCATATTTAAATTTTTAATTAATTTTTTTTACATTAATTTTTTTTACAAAGAGAAGTATTACTCAAGCAATGAATGCCTACTACTACTTATAGGTGTAACCTTCTTTAGGAAAGGGATAGCGATAGACAGGTGGTGAAGGAAGAGATAGAGGAAAGCTTCTTTCATTTACAACTCTACGTTTTAGCAAGTTATAATGCAGAGTTGCAGCGCCTCTGGTTTCAATGAGGAGCATTAAATTTTTTTTGAAGCTGTGTTTTGTAGCATCCCTTTTTATACCCTTTACCAAAAAATGGTAAAAGGGTATATATAGGTTTGTCATTCCGTTTGTAATTTCTACAATATTAATAAGAGACACATAAAGTATATATATTCTGGATCCTTATGCATAGGGAAGACGAACAAGCGATGTCCGTCTGTCCGTCTGTCTGTACGTGAAATCGGTTTTCCCAAGCTCCCAGAAGAGCTAGAGACTTCGTTCTTGGACTGGTGTGTCAGAAATTTTCCGAAAAATTTTGCTATTGAAAATCAGCAAAATCGAGCAGATGGTTTCAGAGCTGGAAAACTCAAACTCCATTTTCCCATAGAAAATAACTACCGAAAACAAGTTTTCATTACTTTTTTATTAAATTAACTTATTTTATACTTCGGTATGAATAAAATTGGTATTTATAATTAAAAAAAAAAATTAAAAACTTAACAAATTAAAAAAACGTTTCCAGGGTTGGAAAACTTTAACTTTTTTTAACTTTTTTCCTAATAATTAAACATATTTCAGGTTTTAGGAAGAATGCTATTTTCTCAGGAACGGTAAAAGCTACGTGTCTAAAATTTGGACAGTGTATGTAGAACTTTGGTCGCTACAACAACAAATATGTAAAAGCTAAAAATTAAAGGGTGTTCCAAAATGAGTGACGAAAACTTTTAAAATCCCATGTTATATACATACAATTGTATTATGACACTTGAAATTTGAAAATTAGTGTATTTTTATATATGCTACAACAATTAACACTAAAATTAAAAAAAATTAAATTAAAGGGTGGTCCATCAGTTAATGCAATTTTGACTATGTAATTTTAACAAATTGCTATATCTTGGAAACCGTAAGAGCTAAACTGTTGAAATTTTCAAAAACGGTAAAACTAAAAAATCCAAAAATTATAAAATCGCCAAAAATTTAAAAAAAAATCGCCAAAACGAAAAAAATCGCCAATATGAAAAAAAACGCTTAAATTAAAAAAAACGCCAAAAACCGAAAAAAATCGCCAAAACGAGAAAAACGTGTCAAAACTAAAAATAAATTTCCACAGTGACAAAAAAACGCCAAAAACCGCAAAAATCGCCAAAACAAAAAAAAATTTGTTATATGAACAAAAATCGCCAAAAATTAAAAAAAATCGCCTAAATGAAAAAAAATCGCAAAAATAAAAAAAATCTCCAAAATTAAAAAAACGCCAAACCTAAAAATATCGCCAAAACAAAAAAATTGCCTATATGAAAAAAAAATCGCCAAAAATTAAAAAAATTGCTTATATGAAAGAAAATCGTCAAAATCAAATAAATCGCAACAACGAGAAAAAAGTGTCAAAACGAAAAAAAATTCCCACAATGACAAAAATCCGCAAAAATCGCTAAAACAAACAAAAAATGCTTATATAAACAAAAATCGACATAAATGAAAAAAAAATCGCCTAAATGAAAAAAATCGCCAAAATCAAAAAAATCGCCAAAACGAAAATAAATCGCCAAATTAAAAAAAACGTCAAATACCGAAAAAAATCGCCAAAACGAGAAAAAAAGTGTCAAAACAAAAAAAAATCCCACAATGACAAAAATCCGCAAAAATCGCCGAAACAAAAAAAATGCTTATATGAACAAAAATCGCCAAAAATGAAAAAAAATCGCCTAAATGAAAAAAATTTTCAAAATCAAACAAATTGACAAAAGGAAAAAAGCCAAAATTAAAAAAAAACCAAAAACCGAAAAAATCGCAAAAAAAAAAAAATAATTGCCTATATGAAAAAAAATCGCCAAAAAATAAAAAAATCGCCTAAATGAAAAAAAAATTTTCAAAATCAATCAAATTGCCAAAAGGAAAAAAGCCGCCAAGATTAAAAAAAAAACCAAAAACCGAAAAAAATCGCCAAAACGAGAAAAAAGTATCAAAACTACAAAAATTGCCACAAAAAAATAAAAAAATAAAATATATAAAAAATAAAAAAATCGCCTAATGAAAAAAAATCGTCAAAATCAAAAAAATCGCCAGAACGAAAAAATCGCCAAAATTAAAAAAAACGCCAAGAACCGAAAAAATCGCCAAAACCAAAAAAATTGCCTATATGAAAAAAAGCACCAAATTAAACATAATGCCTAAAACCTAAATATTGCACAAAAAGTATGAATATTTTCACAAAATGAATATGTACCTACATATCTCTGTGCTTATGTATGTATGTAACTCTATACTACATAAACGCACTTTGGTAAAGGTTATATAAGATTCGGCACAGCCTAATATAGCACTCTTACTTGTTATTCCTTATTTTACTTCGCCAATAATTCTGCTACACAAAACCCACGAAGGAGGACACTCTGATACGATAAGCATCTGCTGAAGTCGGTATAGTTCAGTGACCAGTGAATATGCCTTCATTATTTGAACTTTCCTACAACAACTGATACAAAGCAACACTAATGCATATCAGAAAAATGCGTGGTGTTGTTATTTAATGACTGTCGAATACAGAGATTGAACCCAGGATCTTTGGATTTGTAGTCAACGTGCTAACTCAATAATCAATAAAGTTTTGAAATAAAAGTGTTATTCACTCTATTAAATTTTTAATTGACTATTTGTATTTTTTTAAAATTAAAAGTGTTAATTTTACAACAGTTTTTTTCTATTAGTTGACTTAATAAATTAAAATTAAAAATTTGATTTCAGCAGTTAAACTTTTTAATTAATAAAATTTTCCAATTAAATTTTTCACTAAACTTTATATATTAAAAAATATTTTCATTAAATTTTTAAGCAAAAATTTATCTTCTCTATTTAATTTTTAATCAAACTTTTAATAACGTGCAGTTTCCACAATACTAGAGAATTTTTATGAAAATCGAATAAAAAATTTGTGCTTTCCATATAAATTTTATACTCAAGTCGACCGTCTGAGTTGGGGAACAAAAGTTTAACTGGCTCTAATAAATTATTAATTGATTATTTGCATTTTTTTCAATTAAACATATTAATTGGTGAGAATTTTTTTCTTTTTAGTACATTTTCTATTAACCAAAGAACAATAATTTTATAACACAAGCTTAGGTCGAGATTTTGTTTATATATACTTTTTTCTCATTAATACTCGCTTCTTAAAACTATTCAGTCTAAAACTTCCTGCGGAAATTGTTCAGTCTAGGAATAGGCTGTACAATTCCAAACTAAAAAATATATTAAAAACTTGCGGTTTCTCATGAGAAGTTTATTAATGTACAGTACTCGTTTCCTTTACTTTAAGTTATTTTTCATAAAAATCTTCTTACAACACACACACACTATACAATTAACACTTTTACTGCCAGCATGAATGACATTAAACAATAGTTTATTCATAGTTTACTTTAGCTGCTCACTTACGCTGTTGGCATAAGTTACCGTTTTTTATTATCTCGCCTGTGAGATGAACAGTATGATGTGTTTGAGTGTCGTCTGGCTTTTAACAAAAAAAGCTTTTTATGTCACACAAAAAAAAAGAAACTACTGTTTTATATTGTTTAAACAAATAGTCATGTATGTTTGTGTTAATAAAACCAGTAAAGGTTGACGAATGCTAGAGTTAAAATAAAAAGCGGTAGCTGAACATATATAAATTGAGAATTATTATTTTTTTTTATCTATACGAACATCTGTAAGAATATAAAATATTTCAAGTCTCTTGATAGTTGTAAAAGCAAGATGATAATGATGATGATAATGATGCTTATGAGATGATTATGGGCATAAGAAATTTTCTAAAAGGTAAATGACATTATGTATTGATGAAGTTGTTTGGGAAGAAATTAAAAAAAAAAGTTTGTGAATTTTTTTTTAGATTTATTAAAAAAATTGAGAAAAAAATTGTGGTTTTCAAATTGTCCTTTTGACATTATAAAAAAAAATATGTGATTTTTTTGCAATCATAAAAAACATGCCACTCACTTAAATTTTTTTCTTTACCAAGCCTGATGCTGCTGCCTCAAATATTGAAAATTAATAAAAATCATGATTTACGATGTGTCAATTTCAGCTGATGCCGGCCGTTGCTGCTGCTGGTGCTGGTTTGAGTTCAATTGTTGTTCAGAAATTTCTTGTTTTCTGTGTGTTAGTAGACCGACTATTGCCAGCCACGCAGCAGCTTCCTGCTGTGTTCTCATGGTTTAATGGTTTGATTGTCAGCAAAAAAAAAAAAAGATGTATAATTTTTAACATGGGTTAAAAGTTGTGTGGTCCACCACAATTTGTTCATTCTTTTTTTTTTTTTTGCTATCCCTGTTTATGAACATTTTCTTTTTTTTGTCATTTAGCAAACAAAGTCGTAATGGAAAATGACATACTATAAATATGATGGTGGGGATACATAGTAGACTAGAGTGTAAAAAATAAACAAATTAAGCTGTTTATCGGTTGAATAGCAAATGTTGTAAAGTGAAAGGGCACTTACTTGTCTGAATTAAAATATGTTTTTTTAATGAAATTTAATTAAAGCAACATTGAATTTTCGATTTTAATAAAAGAACAAACACAAGTCTTAATTAATTTAAAAAAATTGGTTATACCAGTAGTTAACAAGACAAGCCATTAAGAATTCCTAATCTTTTATAGTCGTTGCAAAAAACTTTAAATCTTTTTATGAAAATACAAATGAAAATATTTTCCATAAAAACATCTATTATACAAGAAGAATAATCCAGATATTATTAAATTAAGTTTCTAAAAATAAGGATATATGGTATCATATCATATCATTCATATCCTTGAACAGATTAAAATTAATACTTTTACATAGTCTACCTGTACTATTTAACAAGTTTTTAGAACATTTCGCTATCTTTTATTTATAAGTTTAGGTTAAACTTGATTTTTAAATAAAGGATATGCGGTAAGCAATCATATCCTTGGACAGATTATAATGAAAACTTCTAGAGAGCCTACCGGTACTCTTCTACAAGTATTTAGAATATTAAGCTACAATTCCGCCTATAATTGCAAGTAAAATTCAGTTTTTAAAATAAAGGATATATAGTGGGTAATCACATACTTGGGGAGATTAAAACAAAAACTCTTTCAGAGTCTACCTGTACTTTTTTAGAAGTATTTAAAACATTTTTCTTACACTTCTGTTTACAATTACAATTAAAAATTAAATTCCTATATAAAGGATATATAGCAGATAATCACATTTATGGAAAGATTATAATGAAAATTTCTAGACAGCCTACCTATACAGTTCTACAAGTTTTTAGAACATTTTTTTGCTCCTCTGTTCATAACTGCAAGTAAAATGAGTTTTTTAAATAAAGGATATATGTTAGGTATTCATATACTTGAACAGATTCGAATGAAACATTTTAGACAGTTTAACTGTACAGCTCAACAAGAATTTATAACATTTTGCTGCTCCTTTGCTTATAATTGCAAGTAATGTTAAATTTTCTAAATAAAGGATATATGGTAGCTATTCATGTGCTTGCACAGATTGGAATGAATTTTCTTAGAGAGACTTTCTGTACTATTCTACAAGTTTTAGGAATATTTCGCTACTCTTTTGATTATAAGTACAAGTAAAATAAATTTTTTTTAAATAAAGGATATTTGAGTACGTCTCATATCCTTGAACAGATTAAAATGAAAATTTTAAGAGAGCTTACCTGAACACTTTTACAAGTATTTACAACAATTCTCTACTATTCTGTTTATAATTGCAAGTGAAATTCAATTTCTTAAATAAAGGATACATGATAGGTATTCATATACTTGCACAGATTGAAATAAAAACTTTTAAAGAGCCTACCTGTGCATTTCTACAAGTAGTTAGAAAGTTTTGCTACTCTTTTATTTATATTTGAAACTAAAATAAATTTTTTTTATAAAGGATACATTATAGGTGTTCACATCCTTGAAAATATTAGAAAGAAAACTTTTATAGAGCTTGCCTGCACAGTTCTAACACTATTTAGAAACTTACTGTTAATCTTGAGTATTTAATTTTTAAAATTTAAATTTTTAAGATAAAGGATATGTGAAACGCGGCTATGTCCTGCTACAAATTAAGGTAAAATTCACAGAGCTATACTTAAATCATGATGGCGAGTTTTGGCTGCTTTTTGATTATAAATACAGCAAAAAATTGGTATATGAAATAAAGGATATATGGCAGGCAGATATTAATGAAATTAACCACAAATTTTAACCGTAGTAGTTCACAAGTAGTGACAAGATTTCAATAACTTTTAATTATAATTGCAATCAGAAACAAAATTTTTACAAAAAATAGCGTATAAAATTTAAATTTTTAAAATTTAATGCATGCATGTCATTTCATATATACAACCACACATACACATACGTTATTGCACATGAAATACCCAATATAAATTACTTAAATGCTTTAACAAAGATATTGTCTTGACAATTATACACAAACGAATAGTATGAATATGCAACGCGAACCAATGACGTAATATAAACCCAAAAAATGAGAGGTTGTTAAATGTGTTAAGACTTTTTGGAGGTGGCAAATATTCAGCCCTATTCTGAATAGCAATTTTCTAGGAAATTTTTTCCTGTTCCTTGTTCCTGTATTTTAAAATATTTTTGAGAGCTTTTGGCTAAAATAAAACATGTCAAAACAAAATAGCTGCCTTCGTGAATTCGAAATTCTCTCTAGCTTTTTTTTTTGTATTTTACACCATTTGATTAAAATAGTTTTGGAAAAAATTAATATCCTGGGGAAAATTTCCCGTGGAATATTTAGAATTAGTTTGATAATTCTGGCAGCCTTATGTTAATTAAAGAAAGGTTGATACCACCGTTAAATAAACATTCGAATCGAGTCTTATGTAGAGAAAACAAAATGTAACATCGTAGTATTCCCATTGTGCATTCTTTTAATATTGAGTAAATAAAAAGTTCCGTGCCTTGTTTATGTAACTTGTGGGTAGTTGATCACAACTTTTCACTCAAAAATTTCTCTCGTCCGTTCTGACTCTGCCGCCAAATAAACAGTCAAACTGAGTCTTATGTTGAGTAAACGAAAACGTAACATCGTGGTATCTCAGAAATTAAAAATTTAGCATTGTGTGTATTAAATTCTTTTAATAGCCCTCTCTTTTGTAACTTGCAAGAAGTTTTTGCATACATAATATTAAAATAATTGTATTGATTGTCCTATTTTGTCATATAAAATGTATGAAAAAATATCAAAAAATATTTTTTTTAATAACAATTCTATTCACTTAAAAAGTTTTCACGTTTTTTACAGAAATAAGCCTTTCATAGAAAAGAAATTTTATATTTATGGCTTTCATTTAACTTGAGAATTATTTCCTTGAAATATTTAGAGTTTGGCAGATTATTAACAATATTGATTCGACTCTATATATTAACGTCTATGTAGCAAAAAACGAAAATGTAACATCGTGGTATACCAGCTGTTAATAAGTTAAGATTCTTTGTTTTTCACTCGAGAACTTCTCACTCTTGATATAGAAATAAATGCTTTTATTGAATAGAAATTGTATAAATTTCAAAGAATATTTAAAATCAAGCATATTATTCTTATGTACTTAAAACGAAAATGTAACATCGTGGTATTCCAGCAGTGAATAAGTTGACGTTGTATATATAAAATTTTTTTCACTTCAGGGTTGAGTAAACAAAGTGTTTTGTGCTTCATTTCTGTAACTCGTGGGAAGTTCTTGCATCCAAAATAATAATAAAAAATATATTGGTTATATATTTTAAACCGGATTATTCATATACAAATAATATAAGTTGTCAACAATTTTTTTTTCACTTAAAATGTTCTCGCGTTCCTTATAGAAATAAGGCTTTCATTGAAAAAAAATTGTAGACGAGTACTTTGAGTTCTTAGCACACTCTATACTGTGTACTTAGATAACATTTTTATCCTATCAATACCTTTTGTAGCAAAAATGCAAATAGTCAGTTAAGCAACTTTTGTCTGAAAATTCAACTGATTGTTAATTTAATTAAAAATTTTAATTGCGTCAATTAAAGTTTCGCTTCAAAATAAAATTGTTTAATTAGTACAATTCTCTTAATTAAATTTGTAATTCAATTTTGGTGCTTCATTCTAATAAACCAAACTTTTATGACTTTATTTTCTACTGGAAAAATAACAAACCAAAACAAAAAAAGAATAACACAGTATGTGATTATTACATCCAATAAAGCGAGTTAAAGGCAACAATAAATTATTATGGTTAATAAAACCACTTACACACACTCATACCAATAAACATACTTATAACTTCCCATAAATTGTAATAATACTGCAGTATTTTCTCAAATATATATATATATTTTTGTTACTTCCTGTGTGCATGAAAACAAACGGCTGCTTAAGCAACTGCAGACACATCCGTTTCCTTATCTCAAGCAAACAACACCAAATCCTGATACACAAACTCACATTTCTGCTCTTAAACTCTAGCGCTCAAACGCCGCGCTGTTCTCTCTTCTTTCTCTGCATGAGCAAGAGCTTGGTAAATATAAGCAATTTAAAAGAAAAAGTTGAAGAAAATATATGTTAAGTGAATGCAATAATATTCTAATATACTTGAGTTTATGTGCTAAAAGGATGTTAGTTAAACTTTGCAAGGCAAGCACAGATAGATAGATTTTCAAGTAAATAAAAATATGCAGTTATAAACTCAAACTTAACAAAGCAAATCAAAGCCTGGCAGCAATTGAATAAAATACTCTTTTTTATTACTTTATTTTCAACACTTCAAATAAGCACAATATTATATAATTTCAAATAATGATGAAGTTTGGAAATCTTTTTATTTTTCTTTTTTGTCTACAGCAAGTGCCAAATAGTTTTTTAAATGCGGGTAATTTTCCAACACAATTCAAGTGATATTTTTACAATATTGAATTTTTCCTCTTTTAAGAAATTGTACTTTTATTTGTGGCATGAACTGTAAAGTTTACTGGATTTCCTTTTTCACTTGCAACCATATAAATTATTTTAATAACGAGTAAAGTTTCTTAACTCTTGATACTCGTATAAATATTTTTTTTCTTGGATGTCTTCCTCATAGTGTGCAATACTCTGGCATATTTTTGTTGGCAGAAGAAAAGGGAACATTTTTCTTACATTTTCATTTTAATGCAAATGCTCATGTTTGTGTTCAGTGGAAGGAAATAAATTTGCATTTAATATGGCAGATAAGTTGTGGTTTTAATTTTTCTTTTTTAATTGCAAAGGGTTTGAAAACATTATTTTAATTTAAGATTTAAGACTGTGAATTCATGGAAAAGTTCACAGAGTATCATTTCCTCTTACTCGTTAGTGTAGGCCTGTAGTGCGATTCAGTAACTTTTAACTATCCGATAATTGTAATTTTTGTCTATATACTTTGTAATTTAAAATAACGATTATGTGATTCTGAAACTTATTTTTAACGATAGTACGCAGCTGATAGTTTCTGTTGATTTTTGTCGTTAAAATTAACAGCACATAAATTATGCTCGCCTAAATAACGACACAGCTGACATTAACGTGCAGCAAGGATCGTTAAAAATTTTACTGAATAGCAAACTCGACAAATTTTCGTTAGAATTATTTTAACGATGCGATTATCGTTAAAAAAAGTTAGTGAAACGCACTACTGGTTGGAAAAATGGAAAAATGTAATTTTTGACAACAAACACAGGAAAAAAAATTTTTAAAAAATTTTTGAATTTTTTCTCCTGTGTTTTTTGTAAAAAATTACCTTTTTCCATTTTTCCAACGCGGAAAAAAAACTGAAATGAATACCTTTATTAAGTTTTTTAAAAATTTTTTTCCTGTGTTTGTTGTCAAAAATTACATTTTTCCATTTTTCCAACGAGGATAAAAACTGAAATGAATACCTTTATTGAAAAAAATTTTTCTCTAAAAATATATTTTTTTTGAGAAGGTTTTTAAAAAGATTTTATGAAGCGATATTTTAGAAATAAAAGCATGCACTGAATAATTAAATTTTTTATTGTTTACAAAGAATTGTAAAAAATTAACTTAAGCCAGGTTAAGAAATTATTCCTTGATTACGAGTATGTACCTTAAAAATTTTTCTCTGAAAATTTTTGCTATTGAATTTAGAATTTCGCTATGTTCAAAAAACTCTGCTATTGAATTAATTTTTTTCTTTTTTAAGTAAAATTTTATTAAATCTATTTTTACATATATGTACTATGCATTTGTTTATTTTCTTTAGAAAATATTAGAGGTCCTCAGACTTCTATATCAAAAAAATATACACTTAATTTTATTACTTCTATGTAAACAGAAGAGAAATGAGGCAAAAGAATACCATTAAATTTATTATACAATTGTAGCTAATCATCAAGCGTGAAATATTTGTTTTTTAGCAAAAAAAAAATTAAACAAACATTCATCCATATTCACATACATATTATATAATTTGAGGGAAAAAATCGTATTTTCCCCAAAACTAAACACACAGACACACACACTGCATAAATAAAAACATACAAACATACACATGTATGCATTGAGAAAATATACATCTGTATGTTGCGGTTATTGCTCTTTTACAAGAGCGAATAATAAAAAAAAATATGTTTGAAAGCAACAACAACCGCAACGAATCACCTCCCCCACCTCCCATAATCATCATCGACAACAGTTGCAATTTGCAATCATAAATACTGCTGCAGAATTTAGCTACTTTTAAGTTAGAAACATAGACGTAGACGGCTTCAATATTGAATGGGGATGTTATTATCTTGCACTATTTCATTTATTTTCTCTAGCTGCGCCAATGGCTGCTCAACCAATTTAAAAAAGAAAAGCCTTAATTGTCATCGACACTGAATGAAAAAAAAATTATGATGGAAATAAAAATCGGTTAAATTTCAACATATGATGCAATTTTTAAAACTTTACTATCACGTGTGTATTTGAAAATTTGTATGGGATACTCGTCCGTACGTAATGCAGAAAAAGAGTATGCATATGTATGGTATCTAGGTGTGTTGGTGGGCATGTTGCATGTGTGCAGGTTTACTCATTTATGACGCTATATGCTCAATTCGAATTTAGTTGTTGTACTCGTGCACTATGAATATTTTTTTTTAAAGTGGCCTCCTCATCACTATATATTGCAGCATTTTTATTTTATACTCGCAATAGAATTTGAACTTTCATAAGTTTGGCACGAGAGTGTGTGTGCTTGTGTGTGTGTGTGTAAGCACAAGTGTGCATGTGCAAACAGGCATTGTTTACTGCTACAAGGGTGTTTTTAATGTCAGCAATATTTTTTCGAATCTTGTATAATGACTTTGTTTTTTATTTTGTATGCATAAAAATTTTTATTATTACTTTTGCAGGGAAATATGGCTGCTACGTAGATTTTTTATTTTTTGTTTTTGAACATTTATTTTGTGTTTTGGATGTTGTGAAGTGTCTAAACCTACACACAAATAAGTTTACTTAAAGTGGAAAGTTGTATTTTAAAGCCATAAAATTTTGTATTTTATTTCTAATTTTTGTATAATTCTTTTATTAATTAAATTAGCTATGTCCGCTCGTTATTAATTTTGTCTAACTGCATATAACGAATTGGTAACGTGCGTGTTGCATTTGTAGACAGCGAATTTAAATACCCTGAGTATATAGTATAATATAATTACATTTATAAAAGCGTGTAACTATAAACTGCCAAAGAAGTTATTTATACACATTTTTTAAATTACGCAGCCCAAATAACTACATGTAAAATTTATACACTGTAACAGCCACATATATGCACATAAGTATAAAAATACTATGAGTATTTATTAGGGTACACATGAGTATATACAGAAGTAGTTTAATTGCACACACTTAAAGCATCTAATTGATAACATATGAATAATATTTGTGCATATAAAATTCCTCATCAGAGAAAAACAATAGTGTTTTAAGTACTCTGCGTAGTGACCAATAAATATGTACAGTTAAAAGTAAAACATATCCATCAAGTTTAAACTAATAAGTTTAACAATAAATCTCTAACGACTATGTTAATGCATTTTCCTTTAACTGTACAGCACCAACGGTTTTATGTAAAATTGATGCACTGTGACAGCTATAATCATACACATAACTTTAAAAATACTCTGAGTATTTATTTGACTACACAGTAGTATATATAGCAGTATTATATTTGCACACAGTTTAAGTATCAATGCTTGTAGAAAAGTGAATTTGGTAAAAAACGAAATTTGCAACAAAGTTCAAAATATTGCCTGACAGAGATGGAAAGTGCGATTACATAACTATGGGATGGATAATGTAATAATAATGCGATGTAATAATTCTCGAAATATGTAATATGAAATGCCAAACATAAACGAAGCGTATGCCCAGTAGTTTCCGGAATTTTGTAAGAGTCTCACGAAAAAAATTTAAATTTTATAAAAAATTTGATTTTAAAATTTATAAAGACTTTATAATGCCTTTTCAAAAGAAATTTTATACGAAATTTTACTTAAAAAGCCTTAAATAATTTTTATATATAATGCTGTTAATATATAAAAAAAATAATATATTAAAAAAATGTTAATATATATATATATATATATAGACCAAGCTGAACCAGCAAATAAATTTCAAATTAAAAAAATTTTAATATTAAAAAGTTTAAATTTAAAAAAAAAATTAATTTTTAAAATATTAAAATTTTATAAAAAATGTAAAATTAAAAAAAAATCAAATATTATAAAAAACGTAATAATTAAAAAAATAAAAATAAAATTTATAGAAAATGTAAAATTGAAAAAATATAAAATTAAAAAAAATTATATTAAAAAAATACATATAAAATTAATTAAAAAAATAAAATTTTATAAGAAATTTAAATTTTATTAAAATTTAAATTTCATAAAAAATTCAAAGTTTAAATATTTAAAATTTTATAAAAAATTTAATAAAAAAAGTAAAATTTTACAAATATATTATATTAAAGCAAATTCAAATTTTACAAAAAAAATTTATTCTGTACAGTATTTTTTTGTAAACCTTTTATAACCCAACATTATTTTTTTGGGAAAAAGAAATTTTGAGTTTATAAAAAATAAAAATTCCACAATGACTTCATATTACTTTTCAGGTAGCCACACATTTGCTATATTATTCTGCAATAATTGATATTGTGCAATAATAAAAATATGTGAGCAGCATTTCAACATTATTGTGCAATGATTGATATTGTACAATAACATGACCTGTTTTTTGATATATATTGAATAAAATCAAAAGTTTTTTGATTTTTATTGCACAATAAAAAATATCTTGTAATGTGTTGACAATATTGTGCAATAATTATTTCCAGTTGCAACAATAACATCAAAATTTTTCTACTTTTTAAATTACTTAAATAAAATTTATTTATTTATGTATCACGAGAAATCAATTTTAAAATTTCTTAAACGTAAGAAAAATTGCGCTATATATTTTTTTAATATTGTGCAATATATTTAATAGTGAAAAAGAGTAGAACGACAATTGTAATAGCCACAAAGTACTCAATAATATTGCATAGTTTATGGGTACGTTTAGGGTATCTTTGAAATATCAGAGTAAATTTAGAAACAATATCCGGACTCACAATCTTGTGCCAGGCCATTTGCAACGTTTGCTTGCAAGTTCAGTGTACACGCAGGAATTTTTTGTTGATCAACTTTGTTAAGTGATATTTTCATACCATAAATTTCCATAAAATCTTCGAAATTTTGCGAAATTTCACTTAAAAATCAAATTACATAACGCCCTATATTCTTACAAACCTTAATGTTAACTTGTAACAAAAGCTGCAAGTGCAAGAGTCATACGAGTATAAAGTAAATGATGTTTTAAATAAATAATTTTCCATCATGATGCTCAACCAAGTGTGAAGTTGTAGGTGTGCACGTATGCATGTAACTGGTATCATTCATGTGGTTGCTTGAAATATCGTTATGCTTAAGTATCTCTCTAAACAGAGTATTTATGTATAGCTTTTTCTTAAATTCTGCCATAAATTTTCTTGTTAAGTAGTATGTTTTCCTACTAAAAATGCTTATATTACTAAAATGTTGTTTATTTGCTGCAACTTATACATATTGTTTGAAAACACATAAAGGCTTGTATAACACTTGCCACACTTACAAAACTTACTGACTGACTTGCATACAAAAACCAAACATCCACCCACAGTATGCTACATACTAATATTACCATTATTGCAACATTATTTACATTATATTACATATACAAAATAAAAATAAAAAAATTAAATAAAAATATCTACTAAAAATATCCAATAACTTGTTGTTATATTAAAAGTATCACTAACATAACATAAGTATCATAATATTGTGAGAGGGAAATAGTGAGTGATAGAGAGTGAGAGAGAGAGGTAAAGTGTGAGAGGTAGTTTTTACTCCTCTACACTAACCATTTGTTTGTTGCGTTTGTGTTAAGTGTTAAACTGATGATAGTTGACTGTAAGTCAAGTGCAAGTCAAGGAGAAAATATGTTATTTAAAATTAGATTCTTTTTTTGCCTTGTGATACAATCAGCCAACACTACTCATGTGTGAGGTTTACTGTGTCACTTCTTTCTTGTGTTGCATAAATGCACATGTTTTAAGTGTAAAAAAAAGAGTATAAGAGCAAAACCAAGTGATTGTATTAAGCAAATTATGCATTAAATGAAAGTGATGTGTTGCAAAATATTTACAATAGAAATTCTTTTATTAAGATTAATGTTTCGATGACCGCATGTAAGCAGACATTGTGCGGAGGAGAATGAAGTAAGACAAGTGTGGCTGTTAACTAAATCATTTAGTAATTTAAATCTGCATGTGTAGGTTGTTGGGAAACAATAATGTTAGTAAAGCAATTATATCTAGTATAATAAAAAGAACACTTGGTGAACTAACAACATAATTAAAGATATGTTTCATCTTTTAAATATCTGCCATAATATTTTTATAAGAGGATATATATGAATCTGTTAATGTTTTGAGATGTCATGGGAACATTTTTTTTGCATCAGCTTTGATTCCTTGTAGGTAATCGCTTAATAGATTTGGTAAGACCTAAAATGTTTCTTTACGTCTTGCATATAAATTATTCTGCAATGGTATGATTGCATTGCACTTAAACATGCAATTGAAATTTTGTAAAACTCAATGCAGTTACACTTTTTTGCTAGCAGACAAACATCCAAGCTACTTATTTGAAATCTTAGCTGTAAAGTTTTGGCTTCATTCAATTAATATTTAATTATTTAAAAATCAATATATACGAATTAAAATTAAACAATTATTATTAAAAATTTTCTTCACATCCTAAACAAATATCGATGAATATTAAAATTAAAGGATATAGGGGACACGAGCACGTCCTTTCATTATTTGACATGATATTCTTCATAACCTTTCGCTCTATTGTGCTCCAAGTAGTTACGTTAGTATTTGACCATAAATGCATATACAAATTTATACTTAAAATAAAGGATATATGAGCGGTGGGCAGGTCCTTGTACCAACTAACGTGAATTTCTTTCGACGTCTTAACTATGCCAGTCTCGAAGTTGCTATGTGTTTTTTATATCATAATATCAAATAAAATTTAATATATTATATAAAGGATATATGAGACATGGGAACGTCTTTGCACTTATTCCAAAAAAATTTGCCTAGAAGCCTTTGCTATGCAATCCTTGAAGTTGTTACGTGTTTTTTTACTTTAATTGCTAACTAAATTTAATTTTTAAAATAAAGGATATATGGGAGGTGGGCATGTCCTTATATTAATTAAAGTTAAATTGTACAGAAACTTTTTTTAACTTATTTTCGAAGTTTTAACATGTCTTTCGATCATAATCTTAAACAAATTTAATATATAAAAATAAGAGGTAAGAACATCCTTACAGTTATTCAAGTAAAATTCTTCAGAACCTTTTTTTATCTTATTTTCAAAGTTGTAACATTTTTTTAACATAATCTCAAACAAAATTTCCTGTATAAAATTAAGTATATATGGGAGGTGAGAATATTCTTGTATTTATTAAAAATTCGTTTGTTTTCTTATTCCCGAAATAACTTTAAGTTTTTTGATTATAATTGCAAATGAATTTGAATTTTTAATATAAAGGATATATGGCAGGTTGGCTAATCGTTACATTTATTAAACTGAAATTCTTTGGAAACTTTGTGTAAACTTATTCTCGAAATAGTAAAATGTTCTTTAAGTATAATCTGAAACAAAATTAAATTTTTAATATAAAGGATATGTGAGAGGTAAGCATGTTCTTGCACCAATTAAAGTGAAAGCCTCCAGATGCTTTTATTATGTAATTCTTGAAGTATTTACGTGGTTTTATATGTATCATAATTGCATATAAAAGTTAATTTTTATAATTAAGAATATATTGGGAGGTGAGAACATCCTTGCAGCTATTAAACTTACATTATTCAGAAGCTTTTGCTATCTTATTCTCTTAATATTCTTTGTATATTATTTAGACATAATATAAAACAAAAATGTATTTTTAAAATAAAGGATATATGGGAGATGAGAACATCCTTAAATTTATTAAAATGAAATTCTGCAGAAGCTTTTGGTATCTTATACTTGTAGTGTTATTTTTATCATAACTGCAAAATTCGATTTTTCAAAATTAGGGATATATGGGAGATGAGAAAGTCCTTGCATTTATTAAAGTGACATTTTTTAGAAATTCTCCAAAAGCCTTTATCACTATGCAATTCTCCAAGTAGTTACTAATTCTCCGACAATAATTCCGAGCAATATTATATAATTAAAATCAAGGAGATAGGGAAGGGGGCATGTCCTTGCACCTTTTAATGCAAACTTTTCATAAAGCTGTCATTATACAATTTTGCGAAATGGATACTATTTGTTTGATCATCATATGGTAATAGCACTTTTCCCTTTCATCAATGAGCTCGAAAGTTTTGCATCAAGTGTTTCATCGTATGAAAGGGGACTTAGGATCTTAATTTAACTTTAAAAGAACGAAATAAGTTCAAACTTAAAGACTTTTTAGGGTAAATGTAATTTTTTTTCTTCAAGTGTATTTCAGGAGCTAAAACAGATGGCTTACATTTCCTAGATCTGATTTTAGCCTTTTATAAGATTTTCTTGATGTTGTTGTTTTTTAAAAGAGAAATAAAACCTCATACACTGAAGAACAACAAGTATTAAGACGTTTCACAAATATCTTCCTTTGGGGATTTTACTAAAAACTGCTGAACATTTTTTGCGCCTAAAAATATTTCTCATAATGCCGACTGTTATTTAAGCCTACCTTAAGGAGTCTACTCTACAGAACATTATGTTGCCTACTTTTTCCCTACTCACTTTCAATTTCCATTCGTTACCAAACAGTAGACGTAATTTCTGGCACGCCTCACCATCATCATCATCATCGTCATCTAACCTTGACCAATTATATTAAACATTTCATAAAATATAATTTATAATCATATCAACGTATTTAAAGAGCAATGTCTGTATTAAATTACATTTATTTAAAAAAAAAATCAAAAAGAAAAAAACTAAGAAAAAATCCATAAAAAACATGAAGAAACACCGCAAAATATAAACACGAGCTGTGCGATGAAAAAGCGGGTTAACTCCTCATAAATGGTTATCTTGTCTTACATCAACATTATGAACGAGACACGGCTACTGTTGTTGGCTTGTGACTGTGGCAACAACGACTGGCACATTAAACGGCTGCCAGTTACTTGTTATTGTTTGTGGATTTAACCAAAAGGAATCCAAACTAAAAAAGGGGATGGGGGAATTAAATCCAAGCAGCAGAAGCATTTGGTCAGTATTAAAAAAATATATAAGTAGTTTTTTTTTATAAACAAAAAGAACATGCATACAAAAAATTCATGCATTTAGAAAACATTTAAACAAAACAAAAAAAGTATGTACGAGTATACTCAGCTTTATAAAGATTGTATTAAAAAAAAAATTAAATGAAAAATAAAAAACAAAATGATTTACTGGTCATGAAGAGCGCACGTTGCACATACACTCATATACTTTATGCCAAACAAGGAATACAAAAACTTTATAAAATAGACTACCGTCAACGGCGTCGCCATAGTTTTACTGTCTACCATGACAATGCAGGCCAGACGTTTTTCAAAGCCCATAAGACTTAAGAGCAGCAGCAACTTGCAGCAGACAGCTCTTGCCATGAATGAATATGGAAGTCACACACAACAGCAAAAAGTTACAAAGTTTCTGCAACGAATGATGACCATGTCGATTGTGTAATTTTCTCTACAGCCAAGCGTATTGTTGTATATGTTGTATTTTGTAATCTTTATTGTGGCAGCAAAAACAAAATGTTCCATAGAGTAGTTGAAAATTTAAAGAAAAGCTTTAAATTGAAGCCAAATTAATGAAGTTTATTTTTTGCCCAAGTTGCACCAGTTTGTCTGCGACTGAGCATTTGCTCCTATGATAGAGGGATGTATAAAGGAACAGGTCAATTCGTCTCAGAAACCTTGAAAAGTACTTTCTAGTGCACATTTTTTAGATAAGTTAGCCTTTGCCATTATTACTATTTATTCATTATTTGTCTTCATTGCACATATTTCATTACTAAGAGCAAATTCAATTCCCTTATTTGAACTTTTTAAGGCTTCTTGTTAGATCATATTTATATAAAATCTTGCTTACACAATTTCAGATATAGTTTCTACACTTTGTGATCATAATTATGACTAAAATTTTAATTTGTACAAATAAAGGATATATGGGAAGCCGCCATGTCCTTGCAGGTATTGTTATAAATTCCCTCCAAGCAGTCAACACAGTTAATGCCGAAATAGTAGCATGGTTTTTTAAATATCTTATCATAATGCTGCAAAGAATTTAATTTTTAAGATTAAAGATATATGGAAGGCACACATTTACTTGGCCCGCTCAACCTTCAACTTTCCAGAAGTTCTAGCTTAATAATCAGCTACATAGTTAGTTATCTACATATACAAATTTATAAAGTTTAACTGTAATTTAACAAGAATAATGGCAAAAATTTTATATTAATAATAAAGGATATATGGCCGTTTTGCATATCTTTGCTTCAATTGTTATAAAATGTAGCAGGGAGCTCAGGTGTGTCATGAAAAAAATATCTCAAGGCTTCACGTGATTTTGATTATAATTTTAGTATAAACTTAGAGATGAAAAACTAAATGTAAAAATAGCTTAGATATGTATTTTTCTCACCATTGAAATTTTTTATGGTATTTCTAGCCGAATTTAAATTTTTAAGCTTAAGGACATATGAAAGGATGTTTACTGATTGTAATGAAATTAAACATTGAGCTTTGCGTTATAGTTCTACTAGCAGCTGTAAAGTTTCGCTGTATTTTACTTGTAATAATGTTGAAAAGCAAACTAATTTAATAAGCAAGGTGAAAAATACTCGCTTCACCGAGTTCATAATATAAGACAAAAATCAATATCTAAAAATAAAGGATATATAAAAGGAAAGAATGTCCTTTCATATGTATATATTACTGAAATTAAATTTTTTTAAATCTTAATAAGAGTTTTAAGATTTTCGCTTCTAAAAGTGGTTAAAACACATATGTGTATCCTGATAATAACTGTGTCAAAACCTCAAATTTCAAAATTAAGGACATATGGGACGTAAGCACGTCTTTGTACCTAATGTGGTGAAATTCTCCAATAGAATTTGCTGTGAGGTAAAGCAACTTATTATTTTATTCATAATTGCAAAAAAAATAATTTTTAAAATAAAGGATATATGGGGCTTGGGTAAGTCCTTGCACTTATTGAAATAAAATTCTTCAAAAGCGTATGCCATATTATTCTCCGAGTTGTGGCGTATTTTTGGATCATAATTGCAAACATAATTTGATTTTTAAGATTAACGATATATGTGACGTCGGCTTGTTCTGACACCTTTAGAAGTAAAATTACTTGGAGGCTGTTGCTATGCTATTCTGGAAGTACTTATGCATTCTTGTCTCATAAATTTAGTTAAAATTAAATTTTTAAACTTAAGGATATATGAGAGAGGGTCACATCCTTACAGCTATTAAAATGAAAAATTCGCAGAAGCTTTTACTATGCAATTTTCAAACTAGTTGCGTGTTTCTGGTTAGTAATTGCGAACAAAATTTAATTTTTAATTATAAGGATACATGGCACGGTGGTCACGTCCTTGCACGTATTGAAGAAAAATTCCTTAAAAGATTTTGGTATTTTATTATTCACGTAGTGAAGTGTTTTTTGGTCATAATTGCAAACAAAATTTATTATTTTAAATAAAGGATATATGTGAGGAGGGTATGTCCTTGCGCCCCTTAAAGTGAAATTATAGCGACATTGTCCAAAATATTTTGCTAATTTATTCTCGAAGTAGTAACGTGTTTTTGGAACATAATTACAAGCAAATTTGAACTTTTAAAATAAAGGATATTCGGGAGCTGATTATGTTCTTGCACATATTCAAGTGAAATTTATCAGAAGCATTTGTTATCTTATTATGGAAGTTGTTACGTGTTTTTAGATCATAATTGTAATCAAAATTCAATTTTTTAAATAAGGGATATATGAGAGGTGAGCACATCCGAATACCTATTAAAGTAAAGTTCTTCAGAAGCCTTGGATATCTTGTTCTCGAAGCAGTTACGTGCTTTTTTTATCCTGATTGCAAACAAAATTAAATTTTTGAAATAAAGGATATATGGGACGTGGGCACTTTTGTGCACCTATTAAAGCCAAATTGTTGCAAAACGTTTGCCATCTTATTATCGTGGTAGTTAAGTGTTTTTGATTCTAATTGCAAGCAAAAATGAATTTTTACGATAAAGGATATATGACACGAAAGCACGTCCTTGCTCCCAGACAAGTGAAATTATTCAGCAGCTTTTATTATATTTTTTTTCGAAGTAGTTACGTGTTTTTTTTTTATAATAATTGCAAACAAATATATATAAATTTTTAAAATAAAGGATATGTGAGACGGAGTCACATCCTTACACCTATTGAAGCGAAATTTTTCAAAAACTTTTGGTATGTTATTTTCGAAGTAGCTGAGTATTATTTTATTCGTAATTGCAAGCAAAATTTAATTTTTAAAATGAAGGATATATGATAGGTGCCATATCCTTGTACATATTGAAGTGAAATTGTTCAGTAGCTTTCGCTACATTATTCTGGAAGTATTGACGTGTTTTTTTTATCATATTTGGAAACAAAATTAAATATTTAAAATTAAGGATATATAGGAGATTGTCATATCATTGCACCGATATGTCCCGAAAAATTTTTTTTATAAGATTTTGTTTTTATTTTAAGTTGTCGTCAAACAAATTCGACTTTTAATATTTTTGTTATATAATTTTGTTTGTTCATGAATTTTTTTTTCAATTTATTGTTCAGCCAGCCTCTGCTACAAAGAAATGTGTTCTTAAAATCTTGTCAAAATATTATTCGGATTAAAATGTCCTATTTTTGCCTAATTTTTTTTTCAAATATTATAAAAGTTATTTGTAAATTTTTTTTAAATTTCTGTTATTCCAAATCTCATAAAATTAAATACGAGTATGGACATTATGCAGATGCTTATTTTATTTTGCTTATTGTCGTGCCTTATTATTATATCCAGTGATCATCAACAGTGTACAGTATCGATTCCAACATTTTTATGGCAAAATTATCAACAAAAGTTACAGTCATTTAATTTTTCTTTTGCATTATTTTTTTTTATTGGAAATTATTTGTTTTTGTGTCACTTGAAATCATTTATTAGCAAATTATTATTTTTCATCTACACAGACATGCACTCATGTTGTATATGCAGTTGTATATGCACACATATTTAATAAATATTTTGTTTAATGTTTTGACAGCTGTCAATAATGACAATTTAGTAGGCACTTGTAATTTGATTGTTGTTGTTAAAACTGCATTATATACGAGTACAACAGTAGTCAGTGTCCGTCTGGTAATGACTAAAGTAATTTGATCTCAAAGTATTACATTTGGTTATTTGCAAAAAGTTTTAACAACTGCAAAAAAACTTTACAAAAAAAGTTATAACAAGAATCGTTTATTCAGGCAATCGACCGGCAAAAAATAAAATAAAATTTTAATTAAATTAATGTGGTTTTGAGTCGTCTACTCCCGTAGTCATTGTCTTTTTTGGTGTATTTTTCCGTAACATCGCGGATGATGGCAATTAACAAATGTCAATTAAATGGTAATTAAGCAATATGCGTCTGATTGGATTTTTTTGTCTGCATTTCATTCAGCAAATGTTATAAAAAAATAAAAAATATAAAATAAGCTCTTCCAACAAAAAAAAAAAAAAGTTTATTAAATTTTGCAACTTGTTTTTTTAAAGCCTTCTATAATTTTTGTTTGCATCATGTGGGCCTTTTTGAATTCAATCTGTTTTAGTCTTCTCTTCGTATTGAATAAAATCTCATTTTATTTTATTTTCTTTGGAATTCCTTTTAAAATCTTACCACTTGATTTTAGTCAAACAGAATATTTTATCAATCATGAAGTAAGTACGTGAAAAAAAAAGATTTTGAAATTAAAAAAGGTATGGAATGGTTTTAATATTAAAATGATAATGTCATTGAGTTTACTTTTACCTTGTTTTGTGTGGTGTACTTTTTTTTAACATTAAATCAACATGTCACAAATCAGCAAGGTTAAGGTAAGGAAAAAGAGGAAATTGAAATATGTCTGCAGGAAATCAAAGTCGACAGACAGTAAACAACTGAAGGCAGAGTATGGGCGATCTTACAAGTGTCTCAGCAAAAATAGATTTATACGACTAAAAAGTAGAGAAACAAGTCGATGCAAAATTATCTGTATTGGCGGGGCATTAGTTTTGTGACCAGCGGCGGCTTGTCGAGAGAATTCTCGACGGCTAAAATAAGCGTATGAGAGTTTAAAGAGAAAATTAAAAATTGAAAATTGATTTACATAATTTTTCCCAAAATTAAACAAGTTTGTCTTTTTGAAGAGATAAGATGGCAGCTGGTTTTGAGCCTATGCAATCGGCGGTAAAGAATTTGTGAATTTCTGTGGTTTTTCAGGCGGGCCATATTATTTCCAGCCCTTAAAGTACGTGTTAAACATTATAGGGACATGCTATATTAAATATAGAGTCAGCAAAAGCGAAAAATAATTCACATATTTTTTCAAACTTTGCAGGCGGGCCATATTCGTCATCAAATAAGATTTAAAATATTTTTGTTTCCGCTTTTCTTTTTGGTTCTAGAAATATTCTGAACCTTACTAAATACAATAAAATTTAGTTTTTTTTTATCAAAGAATGAAGATAAAATATAATTCAAGAATGTCAAAATTTTTTCCAGGCGGGCCATATAATTTCTATGCTAATAAATTCTGTGATATAATAAGGGGACATGTAATTTTGTTAACAAAAGTAATAAAGAATCAGTAAAAATCTATAGCCTTTCAGGCGGGCCATATTATGTCCACACATAAAATTAGTTGTTAAATTTAAAAGAGATATGATTTATTAATTATGCAGACAGAAAAAGCGAGAAAGAATTAATAAATTTTCAAGCTTTTCAGGCGGGCCATATTAGCTGTTAAATCATATATCAAATATTTTTGTTTTCGTGCTATTTTAAGCGCTTGAATTATACAGAATGTTAAGCGAAACTAATGAAATTTAGTTTTACTATAAAATATAAGAAGTATTCTATGAATATCTTGAGCTTTTGAGGCAGGCCATGTTGGCTTTTTAGAAAACTTTAAAAGTTAAAAAAAATTACAGACCTGAGAAGTTTAAATTAAATTAAAAAATTCATGACAACAATATTAAAATCCTGATTTAACTTTACTTAATACTAAAATTTCTACGCTTAAGATTAACTTTGCACTAAGCAAATAAAAATAAAAAAAAAAAATTTATTTACTCTTATCAATTCCCTGCTTAACAACTTTGTGTGTTCACAAAAATGTGGTAAATAAAATTTGACATTTAATATTTACCATGTAAAATACAAGACCATCAGCACGTTTAGCTTACTGTAATGTCCTTTCATTCCTTCATTTGTCTACGTGTTATCTATACTTTTAAAAAAATAAATAAAGGATATAAATTTTTAAGTACATAATCTCAAAGTGAATACTTTTTTGGTTTATGTAATCACTTATTCTTTTTTTTCTGGCAAAAGGTCACTTGAAAATTTGTTTTTAAGGTTTTGTTCTTTATTTTCCGTTTTCTCTTTTTTGAAAGAAAAAGAAATGGCGAAAAGCATTTTCTTTCACCAAAAACTTTTCAAAAGAAAACAGGAAGACATGTTCGACGTTGGCGTGTCTAACCAAATACCTTTTAAAAATAATTATATAAGGATTTTTGGTTTAGTTTTCTATTACACTTTTGCAAAGAAATTCAAATAAAAGTGTTTTTTTTTTCAAACCACACATCGTGTGGAACAGGTTTAGCGCTTTAACCTTCCGGATATGTGTAAAGAACAAACTGCCAAAATTGTGGCTAAAGGAAAAACAAATATCCTTTTCTAGCTGTTATCCCTGTGTTGCTCTGCGTCTCAAAAAGTAAAATCACGCAGGATTGGTAATTGGATAAGTGTCAAGTTGCTGCGTTTCCATTAACTTATTTTGTTTTTTTTTACTTATTTAAAAAAAATTACAGAGTTACAACAAGGAAATGTGTATGACTCCCCGGAGGCTTGGCCTAAGGTAGTTTTTTTTTTCTTCTTTTAGCCAGCAATTTGGGGAGGTTTTTCTTTTGAGCCTCCTTATATTAAAAACATCTTGGCGGATGGTTGACTTTGCTTTTAAGCAATTTGTGTCTGTTAAATTGTGCCAATGTCTTTGAGAAAATTGCTTTGACTTACCGCAATTCTTTTGAGAGTAAAACCAAATGAAAATCGAAAGAAAAAATAATCATTTTAAGCAGATAAATGTTAAAGCCTTAATATTCTATTTAACTTTTATAGAAAATAATATACATTTATAAGTTTGTTTATATTTGTAAGGTAACCAGCCTAAATTATATTAACAGTTTAAGGTCCTAAGAAGTTTTTTTTTTGCAGGAAGAAGATTTTTTAAAGTATATTGAATTTTGTACATTTAAAAGTATCTAAGCAGTCTTAACATTTTATTTAAACTGATTATTTTTTGACGAAAGGTTTTATTTTTTTTTTCTTGCTTATGGAACTCATCAGTGGACCCTTAGCCAAATGTTCTTATTTAAAGTAAAAAAATCTTCATTTGTTTATAGTAAAACTGCTAATATGTTATTGAGAAGCACAACATACGAAGATAATAATTTTAAAGTCACTAACAAAAATATTTACAAAACATGCATTGTTTTTAATTTTCTATTAAAATATTTTATTTAAATATTTAACCCTATATTTATAAAATTTAAAATGAGTTTGAAATGTATTTTATTTAAAAAAAATTCTTAAAATTTAATCCAATTTTAAATATATTTTCGCGCTTTTTATGAATATGGGGGCTAAAAACTATTTATTCGTTAAAGTGTATATAGGTGATATAAAAAAGAGAAGTTTTATAAAATGTGGAATGACAATTTCAAGGGGGGGGGAGGTGGGTGTGCGCTCTATGGTTTTCTTTTAACTGAAAAAAAGCGCACGTAATATAGAAAGTAATAAATACAATTGGTAATCGATTTGGTATAGATTTGTGGTGGGCCACTGACGTTACAGAAATAGTAATAAACTCAAAAATTTCTAAAATAAAGCCTAAATTTAAGCAGCAATACCCCAGTGAAAAAAAATGGAAGTCATTCTAGTGGAACTACATTTTCATTGCTTCCAAAAAGTTGATATTTTTAATTTGCCGAGAGTGAGCAAAAAACCATGTAGAAGCTAACTGTAGTCATACAAAACCTTGTAACTCCTCCATAGTGTTGGAAAATACTCATGTATGTATGTATATGTGACCTTCTCCGAGATAAAAAAGGACCAAGTGCGTGAAAATGAAGTTTTGAGAAAAACGCATTTAAAAAATAAAATTTTAATGTTTTTCTCATTTTTATCAATTTTTCCAAGTTCCCGATTTTTGACACACTAGGTCCCTTTTCTCGGAGAAGATCACATATATTGAATATATTTTTATGAAATAATAAACAAAAATAAAAAATCTAATGCAGTAATGATTCGCTACTAAGCACTGATCCTTTACCCGTAAAAAAAACTAAAGAATTTCACGATTTCAATTAAAGTTGTGGCGGGCCATATTGAAATAAAAAATAAAAATAAAATTAAAATTAATTTATAAACCTTTTGAGAAGCTCTATTTACGTTAAAAGTAAGTTGCCAAGAAATGCAACTAATTAATTTTTGAAAACATTCTGCTTAAGTTTCCAAAGGGCCATTAATAAAAATTGCATAATTTTTTAACACAAACTATTGCAAAACTTTTTGAAAAATACATATTATATATTTCAATGTTATATTAATTGGAAACCATAACTTTAATTTAATAATTATAAAAAAAGCCCGACTCATATTTTAGTTAAAGTTTTATTCAAAACTAATACATTTCTGTATTAAATTTTTTTTAAAAAAGGCCCGCCGCAAATATTGAATAAATGTCAGGCTTTATAGATTTTTTTTTTCAAAAATATTCTTTAACTTATTATATAAGCTATATGTGCATTTATCAAATAAGCTAATAATATATCTGTGGCGAAAAGGGATAAGTGCTTAAGTCGAGATAAGCTGTTTTTAAGTTAATAGTACCTCCGTAATCTGCATACTTAAAAGTACTTCTGGTCAAAATCACAATTAATTTGTTGCGACTTTTCAAGAAGTTATAGCAAAATTACTTGCAGCTTATCTTCTTTAGACTTCTAATCTAATTTGGAATAATAGCTTAATTGAGGTTATACTTTAGGATATTTCAACTTAAATGTATTACTTGTCCTGTTTAGAACGATGTTTGCTTAAAAAACTAGAGGTTAACAGAGAATTTTACAATTTAACTGTAAAAGAAATTCATTTCTGCAAATCGACTTGAACTCTTAAAACTGCTCTCCTGAAAAAAAGTAAAATATGACTTAATCACTTTTTGCTTATTACCACAGATGTTATATTTTTATTTTTTTAATGGCCCGCCTGAAATTTTTTACATTTGTTAAGTTTTATTTATTTTTGTTAAATCTTACTATTCTTAATTTATTAATTGCATTTTCTATGTGCATAAGTTGTACTTAATACTTACTTTAATAATATGGCCCGCCTCAAATATTTTACCGACGTTATGCTCTCGCAATTTTTATTCAAAAATAATAGTTTTTGTATTAGTACAAATAATTTTTTTTTTTTTGGAAAAATTAACTTTTATTATAAAGCCCGCCTCAAATTTTAAAGAAACGGTCCAATAACTACATTTTTAATTAAAAATATTATTTTTAAATATTACGAATTGTATTTTTCATTCATACGGCCTTATACATAAAAATTATTTTAGGATTATTACAGGCTTATTTGACAAATTTCCTATAGAAATACGAAAAATAAGCCCTTAATAAACCTGAAATAATTTCTATGAATACGGCCTATAACATTTGATGTATAAGTTCTTATAAGAGGTATCGAAAACAATTTTTTCATAATTTTTTGTTCTTTATAAACCTTTAATTTAGGCACTTAATTTACAAATTTAATATAAAAGCTTTTCTTTTACGGGGCTTTCGATCATCCCTATCAATATTTTTAATATGACCCGCCCCACTTTTTCTACAAAAGTAGTGCTGGTATTATTTTTATTTAAAGTTTATCCATTTTTTGCAACTAAATAATTACAGGGTATATAAAATCCATAAAAAAATTTAATTTCCACATGGCCCGCCTCAAATATTTAACATATGCCCATATACTAATGTTTTCTGTTAATAAAACTATAAATGAATATAATATTTATATTACGGTTAAGTATTGTAAAACATTATTAAAAATATTTATATATATTTTCGGTCAGTTTTTAGAAATTTATATCCTTCGACTTTATGCCAACTATGACTAGTTATATTTTCGAGCTGTTAACTTGTTAGAGGATTTAAATGAGGCTAAACTTTGTTAAGTAATCCAGACTTGTTTTAAAAGTATTTGTGAGAAAAGTAAAGCACAAAGCCATAATTTTTTTCAGTTATTAAATATATCATTAATTTTTTTTTTTTTTTTTTGGAAACCATACATTGTTTGAGCTCCTTAAAAGCTTATTAAGTAATCGCAGATATGTTTGGTTCATACACATACATATTTCTAAACAAAATCAATTCATATTTTGAAATTAATGGGCATATGCTTTTAACAAAAGTACTAGAAAAATATATTCCCAGCATTACAAAAAGCATTTAGAAAAAATATGTTTGAAAAAAAAACAATAATTTCAAGTACTTGAAAACCCTTAAACGACCTTTAAAAAAATATGTATATAAATAAACATTTTTAGAAAAAAATTTAAATAATATTTTAAACAACCACAATTTCTATTCAATAAATAACATTAAAAATCTTGAGAATGAGTTCAGTACTCATGGTTATGTGTCTATTGTATAAATTTGTTTAAGAATTTGGAGACGTATTTTTTTTTTGAAAATTTAAACAAAAGTAAAAAAATATTGTATGAAAAATAATGTTAAATAGGCATGGGATAGTAAAAAATACATATGTATCTCTAAGAAATATCTTTTGTTTGACAAAATGTTAACACATGTTATCGGCGAGTGACCATACAGTTACTTGAGACGAAAACTTGATCTAAAGGGGTTTCCCATAAGGGCTGCTTGTTAACAGTAATGACAGTTATGCCGCTTTCGTGACATTTGTCAAATCAAAATTAATTATTGAATAAATTAATAATAAATTAATAAATTAAATAATTAATTAATCAGTGAGTGATTTTTGGGTTTCTTTTAACAACATTACTTTTTATTTTTATTGCTTATTGGGTATTTCTAACAATTTTCTTAAATTAATTTTGTTCCCAACAAAATTAAAATTTAAATTTTTATAAAATTTAAATTTTTATTAAATTTCCTCTGACTCTTGATGATATTAAAATTTAAGGTAGAGGTACATCCCTTGCGTTACGCGGCAACGCTTATCTGGCTTGTTAAACGTTTAACGCTATACAAATGGAAAGTTACACAAGACGCTTTTGAGGATTTTTTTGTTGTAAAATTTCAAACCTTTGCCGGCTATTTTTTGTCGTGTAATTAAGTTTGATTATTCTTTAAATGTTTAATGCATTTTTTTCCATTGTTTAATAAAAAAAATTAATTTCTAATCATTTTTGTGTATGTTAACATATGAACCTGGCAACACTAGCTGCCATTTTGTATACAACGCGTGAAAGTTGAACAATGTTCATTTTTTTGCGAGGTACGTGCGTTGAAAACTTCTGTATGTAACTTGCCTTATAAAAACACAATACTTCAACTTTTTTGACAGACGCTTGTATCGCATTAGCGCATTGACCGCGTGTTATGTGCTTCCACCTTGAAAATTTCCTACACTTAGATCACAATTTTTTTCACATCTACCCATTCCTATTGGAAATATCTTTAATTGGTGTCTTGCAAGCAAAGACGAAATTTAAAAAAAAAAAAAACTGACAAAACATTAAAAAAAGAAGAAACAGAAAAGCATTTATAAATATTCCATAAATATCTGCTTGCTGACAGTTTTAATAACATTTGATTCTTAACACAATATACATTTATTGAAAAATAAAAAACACAACTGAAATAAAAATAAAAACTTAAGAAAATAAAATCAACTGATAAGAATTTTTCTATTCGTTGTTTATACAAATTTTACTTTCATTCTAATTTTGTCTAGTTTATTTATTGTTTCCAGCAAAAAAAAAGAAAAACGATTTTTTATCTATTGGAGTTTGTATTTCAGCTGCACTTGGTATCCCATTTAAAAGTTTTCTATCTTTTTTGCTGGGTATCTGCTGCATAAGTCTTTATTTCTGTTGCTGCTTTATATACCCTGTCGGAGAATGTATGGTTGACTACAAAAATAGTTAACTTATAGTTAACTTTTCGTACACTGAACAAAAGCTAACTGCAATGTCATCCAGAACAAACTCAAAATTAATTCTTAAGTTGATGAGAGCCAACAAATTTATTCTCATCTACTTTGAAACTCATTTCAGTCCTATATTAACATTTTAGTGTTGTTATTTTAGGTGGTACCGTAGCTGAGTGGTATCGCGTTGAGTACACAACGTGGATGATACATGTTCGAACCCCAAGAAATTTTTTTTAATTTACTGACTACCAGGTGACTTATATAAAGTCAACTTTAAGTTAGCTGTAAGTAATGCAGAGTGAGACAATTGACTACGTTTTAGGATATCGCAATGTTAAAATACTCAGTTGATTACATTGAAAAGTAATCCAAGTGTTAGTCAGTACTATTTGCGGTATAGTTAGCTTAAAGTTAGTTTAAAGCTAACGTAATTTCCAACAGGGTACATACAATGCTTTATTTTAATTTTCTTTTTTTTCTTTCTTAAATTACATATACATATATGTACATATATACATACATAGCATGTAGATTTTTATGTTAATGAGACATTTTAAGTGAACGAAATATGTACATATTTTCGATCTCTCTCTCCTTTCTTATGCATACATACATATGTTCTTACGTATCCCAGATACCAGCGATTGAGGTTACTTAAGATTTCTATCGTACAACAAGACAACAATGGAATTTTTAAAGAAAATAAAGTACTTTAGAGTTACACTAAAGAAAGGGGTTCGAGAAAAAGGAAATACATATTTATGTATGTATGTAAGATAAGCTAATTTTTTTTCTTGTCTCCAAATGTTGAGGCGGGCCATAATTGAATAATACATACATATATTTAAGAATTGTTTTTTAAATATTTTCACTAAACATGAAAAAATGTATCACTTATAGCATGTTCATATAAGACGTTGGCGATGGAAATCTTGACGTTTCTTTTCATATATTAAAAGAACGTTGCACAAGTTTCCTTTAATCTTTTAACGTCAACGTCTTACACAAACAAGGGGGCTACTTCTCTAAACTTATTAAATATTTTTGTTTTAAAAATCTATTTAAATAAAAAAGATATATTATTTACTTCAAGTAAACATATATTATTTGCTACCGTCCAACTAAATACTTGATCAATACAACACGAACAAAAAGTTGTGTTTTCCTCTTTCTTTTCTAATAATAACAAAAAAAACATAAATATTTTAAAAATCATTGTAAAAAAAATTAAAACACCTTCAACTAATAAAACCTAAAGCATTAAGGTGCTTCTCAAAAAAATTATAACATACTTCAATATTTTTTCATCAAAAAAAATTAAACAAACAAATAATAAAAATTAAAAATTTTCAAAACCCCCATATATATTTAAAGAAGTATCATATCTGAAAATCTGAAAACATGGCTAAGAACCCTCTCGATCAAGTCACCTTCCAAACGGAAAAAACTAAATCAAAATCGGTGCAGCCGTTTGGTCTCTAAGTGGACACGAACAGACAAACAGATACACAGACACACAGCCACACACTACAAACTTATAACTCCCCTTTTTTTAGTCGGGGGTTAACACCAAGTAAGAGTGCTATATTCGGCTGGGCTCTAACTTATATACCCTTTACGAAAGCGCTTACATGTATGCACTATAGATATACATACATACATAATCATATATTTATTTTTTTCTCTACTGCAAATTTTAGTAAGTGGTATTTTTCGATTAAATATTTTTTTATTGTATTTAAGAAATATTTTACATAGGACTCTGAAGAATCTTATCAACTTTGTTCAGCACAAAGGAACGTTTTCAGGTTAATGAAACCGAACATGTCCTTTAACTAATTTTATAGTTGTAACTGTTCTTTAGCGACAAATTTTGTTTTTATCTCTATTTACTTAAAATTAAGAAGAACTCACTATAAGCTGTCATCAAAAAACCATTGATTTGAAACATAAATGTGCTGAGAGCATAACAAGCAACATGACACAAACCTTCGTTTATACTAAAATAAAAATTGAACAGATATAAAAAATCTAGTGTAAAATCTTCCTACAACAAAAAAAAATATGTTTAATTGAAAAAAATTTTTTTTGGTTATAATTTGACCAAAAACTTTTTTTTTAAATTTCCAACCCTGAAACAATTATTTTTATTGTTTAATTTATTTCTTTTTAAAATATGCAATATGTTTAATTACCAAAGAAATAATAAGTTTTATTTCATTAGTTTAATATTCCACACAAAATTTAAGTTTTCCAGGTCTGGTGCTATGTTTTTTTTTTAATAATTTTTATGCCAAACTATTTCTTTCGAAAACATAAAGCATAAATAATTTGAAAACAAAAATAAAAAAATAGTTTAACCCACTGACTATTATATATAAAAACACAATTTTTCAACCCTGAAATCATCCTGTTAGATTTTTCTAATTCCTTATATCAATCTAAAATTTCTTAAAAAAAGATAAAGTGAACAAAAAAAATAAGGAAATTAAAAAAAAATTATTTTATTTAGTTACTTTAATATATAGAAAAAATTTTAAAATTTCCAGCTCTTTAGCTGTGGTTTTTTATTTTTTTTTAATTTTCAGTACCAAAATTTTCTTTCCAAAACGTAAAATATATATGTATAATATATAAAGAAAAATAAAAAAATTAAATAGACCTAGTTACTTTTATATACCACAAAAAGTGTAAGTTTCCCAACCCTGGAATATTTCGTTTTAATTTTTCTGATTTCTTACATTAATCTTTTTCTTTTAAGAATATATAAGATATGTTTAATTTTTAGAAAAAAGAAAAAATTTCTTTCGTTAAGTTACTTTTGTTTAAGAAAAAAAAGTTAGAGTTTTCCAACCCTGAAAACGTCTTTTTAATTTTTTTTAATTATTTTTTAATTTGATATACTAAAGTATAAAATAAGTTTATTTAATAAAATAATAAAAATAAGTTAGACGTAGTTACTTTTATATATCACAAAAACTGTAAGTTTCCCAACCCTGAAATAATGCTTTTTGATTTTTCTGATTTCTTACACAAATCTCTTTCTTTTAAGTATATAAGATATATTTAATTTATGTAAAAAAAAGGAAAAATTTGTTTTAGTAAGTTACTTTTGTAGAAGAAAAAAAGTTAACGTTTTCCAACCCTGAAAACGTCTTTTTGATTTTTTTAATTTTCAATATCAATTTTATTCGTACCGAAGTATAAAATAAATTTATTTAATAAAACAAATAAAAATAAATTTTTGGTAGTTACTTTTATGTGGCAACATAAAGTTTAAGTTTTCCATCTCTGAAGCCATCTGTTCGATTTCGTTGATTTTTGCAATACCAATTTATTTCGGACCATTTCTGACACACCAGTGTAAGTCTAGTTCTTCTGGGTGGTTCGGAAAACCGATTTGACGTACATCAGACGGCCGGACGAATGGAGATGGATATCGCTTATTCGTCTTCCCTATTCATAAGGACCCAAAATATAAATACTTTTTGGGTGGCATATTCATATTGTGGAAATTATACATGGAATGACAAACCTACATATGTATATATCTTTTTCATTTTCAAAAGAAAATAAATAAATCAAGAACCGCACCGCAAATTAAATTTAAAACATAACTTATTTGTAGATATATTTTTTAATACCATTTTGATTTCCTTTATTATTCCCTTCACCAGAAGTGTTAAAGGATATATAGGTTTGTCATTCCGCGTGTACTTTTCACAATATTCAACTATGACTTATAAGCAATATATGCATATACTAACAGATATATAGGAAGATCTTAAATAATTTTTTTAATTTACTTTCTTAACATCTTTGCAGCGCCTCTGGTGGTAAGTAGGCGCAGCATTTTACCCTTTGTAGTAATTGTATTACTAATTTTATTTCGCCAACGATTAATTGCTTTAATATTCGATATCAAGGTATTAGGAATTAACAAAAATATTCATCTAAAATCTTCCTTAATCAAGTGAAGCTTTTTAAATATTAAAAATACACATATTTACTATTAAGCTGGGTATAAAAATTAATTTTTTCTGTGTATTTATTTTCCTTAAAATTAAATGATTTTAACTTTAAAACATCTTTTGCTCTATATAAAAATATAATTTAATTCATATTTATGTGTTTAATGTTCTTTAATAAATATAAATTCATTTATGCTTGTAGTTTGCCATTATAATTTCTGCACAAAAACTTTATACCCCCAAAAATTTATTTATGTATGTATATGAATTATTGCAATAAAGCAATAAAACTTTTATTTATTTTTTTGCAGACACTCAAATACAATATTTTATGAGAACTAACTTACTTTTTTCATGCACAGCATATACAGTCTATGAACTCAATTTATTTACAAAAAAAAACTACTTAAAAAGCACCGAAAAATTATTATGTATTATTATTAATTTTTTTTAAAGATGGAAAAATATTGTGCTCGGAATTGTGTTTAAAATACCATAAAAAAATTATAAAGAAAGAGAGGAAAAAATAAAAGAATAAATAAATGAATTTAATGATTTTTTATAACTATGATATATGGTAGAGCAGAGAATTAAATACACCACCATAAAATACGCGAAGTTTGGAAGGCACACATATGACTATATATGAACTACATATTCATAGAAGCATTAAGAAAGGAAAATATTCAGCAGGCTATTAACATTAGAATTGCTACCCCTATTCATGCTGCCTTTTCATACAAGGAAATAATTGAAAAGGCTTTAAGTACACTTAAAAATTATTTCAAATATCTAAAAAAAATTATATGTTTTCCATAAAATAAAATCTTGAAAATGATTGTATTCGTATATATATTTTCTTCAAAACATAAATATGAGGCGTATTCATGCGTAAGTATGTTGATGTATTAAAGAGAAATTCATAAAATTTTTAGGGTTCCGTACACCAAAGGTGAAAAAAGGAAACCTATTGTTTTCGCAACGCTGTCCGTCTGTGCGTCTGTCGTCCTAAAACTAAAAAATCCAAAAATTATAAAATCGCCAAGCCGAAAAAAATCGCCAAAACCTGAAAAAAATCGTCAAAAATTTTCAAAAAATCGCCAAATCGAAAAATCTCGACAAAATTAAAAAAAAAATTCTAGCACTAAAATAAATCACCAAATTCGAAAAAATCGTTTAAATGAAAAAAAATCGCCAAAATGAAAAAAAAACAGAAAAATCTCCAAACGCGAAAAATGCGCCAAAACCAAAATAATTGTTTATGTGAAAAAAAATCGCCAAAATTAAAAAAAATCGCCAAAATTAAAAAAAAAAATTGCCAAATTTAAAAAAATCGCCAAAACGAAAAATATCGCCAAAATTTAAAATAAACGCCAAAAACCGAACAAAGTCCTCAAAACGAAAAAAAAGTGCCAAAACTCAGAAAGCGCCAATAAATTCAAAAAACCCCAAACTAAAAAAACGCTTAAAACCGAAAAAACCCAACAACGAAGAAAATGCCAAAACCATAGTTTATATTGGCTAAAGTTCGTATTGAATTACATATCGCGTGCCCGTACGGAACCCTTCGTGCGCGGGTCAAAGTCGCACTTCACTGAATTTATTTTTATTTAAAATATTTATTAAGGGGATCATATATTCAATGTCAAAAGTATCTTTTGGTTGCCTAAATCTCATCTTTACTTCAAATAAAATCATTTCAAAATATATACATACAAATGTATGTACATATGTGTGTATATTAACGTCCTGCTCAAGGACACTTACAATAACATTTAAGACATGAGGAATTTTTCAAATATTTTACTACGTCCAATTAAACTATTTTTTTTGGGCTTTCGGTCTGGTATTATTATGTAATTTGGCGGCTTAAAAAAGCGATACGAACTTTAGCCCATTCAAATAAATCATACATATAGAAACAAATAAGGTTCAAAAAATAATAATTAAAAATTAACTTAAATTATTTGTATTCTATTTGATCAATATTTCGTTAACCTTCGGTGAACTTCTGCAGGATATATGTTTATTGTTTTTTTGTTTTTTAATAACAAACATATATCCTGAAGAAGTTAACCGAAGGTTAACGAAATATTGATCAAATAAAATACAAATAATACCAGACCTAATGCTCAAAAAATAGTTTAATTGAATATATAAAAAATAAATTCAGTGAAGTGCGACTTTGACCCGCGCACGAAGGATTCCGTACGGACACGAGGTATGTAATTCAATACGAACTTTAGCCAATATAAACTAAAGTTTTGTTATTTTTTTATTAGTTTTTTCGGTTTTAAGCGTTTTTTTCTAGTTTGGGGGTTTTTTGAATTTATTGGCGCTTTCTGACTTTTGGCACTTTTTTCACGTTTCGGCGATTTTTTTTTTGGTTTTTGAAGTTTTTTTAATTTTAGCGATTTTTATTATTTTTATGGCGTTTTTATTATTTTGGCGATTTTTTTATTTTGGCGATTTTTTTAATATTGGCGTTTTTTTCATATAGGTGATTTTTTTTTGGTTTTAGCGATTTTCTTAGTTTTGGCACTTTTTTTTCTCGTTTTGAGGATTTTTTTTTGGTTTTTGGCGTTTCTTTTAAATTTTGGCGACTTTTTTAGTTTTGGCGATTTTTTTAAATTTGGCGTTTTTTTTTAATTTTGGCGATTTTTTTTTCATTTTGGCAATTTTTTTCACATAAACAACTATTTTGGTTTTGGCGCATTTTTCGTGTTTTGGCGATTTTTTTCGGTTTTTGTCGTTTTTTTTTTTCATTTTGGCGATTTTTTTTCATTTAGACGATTTATTCGAATTTGGCGATTTATTTTAGTGCTAGAATTTTTTTTTAATTTTGTCGATACTTTTTGATTCGGCGATTTTTTTAAATTTTTGGCGATATTTTTTTGGTTTTGGCGTTTTTTTTGGCGATTTTATAATTTTTGGATTTTTTAGTTTTACCGTTTTTGAAAATTTCAAGAGTTTACCTCTTACGGTTTCCAAGATATAGCAAGTTGTCAAAATTACATAGTCAAAATTGCATTAACTGATGGACCACCCTTTAATTTAAATTTTTTAATATTTTAATGTTTATTGTTGTAGTCTATATAAAAATACACTAATTTTACAAATTTAAAGTGTCAATATATATATGTACATACAATTGTATGTATATTACATGGGATTTTAATATTTTTCGTCGCTCGTTTTGGAGCACCCTTTAATTTTTAATTCTTATATATTTGGTGTTATAGTGGCCAAGGTTCTACATACTCTGTCCAAAGTTCAGGTCCATAGCTCTTACTGTTCCTGAGAAAATACCGTGTGACGGATAGACGGACAGCGTAGCGAAAACAATAGGGTTCCTTTTTTCACCTTTGGTGTACGGAACCCTAAAAAGGTCGAAAAATTAGATAAAAAAACTTTACTACATCGAAATCTTCTAAAAGAAACACTAAACAACACTGTTGGCTTGATATTTGTTTAAGTTATTGCATGTATAGGAGTAAAAAAGAAAATACTTCGGTACAGAAGAAATTGTGATGCTTGCCTCTTTCTGCGCATGGGTGCGTATACAAACGTCATGCATGTATGTACATACATAAATACATAAGTTGTGTGTATACTCATTTATTTTCCTGTGCATATATGCATTGACATTAGTTGCATGCGCTTGCTTTAAAAAAAACCTCCCTTAAACACAAACATGAAAAATCTTACACACACACATTCAAACGCAGAATATAAAAAATAACAGGCAGACACGCATTAACACTACTTCTTTTGATTGTTTGTTATGAACAAGAAGTCTTCGTGACATCGCTTGTAAACACTCACATACACTAATACCAATACATCCATCGTTATTCGCTTATAATACTACAGCATTTATTTATTTTTGGTTTAATATAATACATGCCACGACGATACATTAAAAAAAGTAAGACGTATTAACATTTAAAGTCTGTTTTCGCAACCCTCTAATGTATATAAGTATACAATTTTAAAGCGTATAAGTTTAAAAGTATTGTTAATAAATTCCTATGCAAAACCCACTTAAGCATTTTTAATGTAATAATAAGGTTTTTTTACTATGCTTAAAGTTTAGTAATGATAAAACCTAAATACATTTTTTATCACTAATAATGTGTTTTATTTTTTGGCTTAAGCTTTCAGGCGGGCCATACAACAACAGAAAAAAAATATCTTAATGTGGCTGAAATAACAAAAGTTTTATTAACCTAAAACTTCTTTTTAAAAATAACATAATTTATGTATCATGGCAAATATATTGTATTTTAATGAGTGTTGCTTTTAATGTTTGTATTTTTAAGTAAATTTATGGCCCGCCTTAAAACTTTTAATATAAATTATTTTTATAAGCAAAATTTTAATGACACGCTTTAAGACACAATTTGGCCTTAAAATTAAATGTTACAAAAAATTGTATAATACTTTAATATGACCCGCCTTGACATTTTTAACAATGGCATTTTTTTTGACCAATTTTTAATGAAACTCTTTAAATACAATTTATAAGTTTATAAGTTTGATAAGGAAATTTTAAAATATTGCTTTGGTTTTTTCGAGGCCCGCAAGAAAACTTTTTGGGAAAGACTTTCTTAAACTTCTTTTTATGACATAAAAATAAATCTCCGTAAAAAATCCCAAAAACTAATGACAAAATTTCCAAAAAGAATTTTTTTATATGTAAAAAATTTTAACAAAAACTTTTTTTTAATAAAGTTTCATAATCATTTAAAAAAATCGTTCCGTTTCAAAACTTTAATTTAAAAATGAAATGAAAAAAATTATAACACTCGTATGTGGCCCGCCTTGAAACTTTGAACAATAGCGATTTTTATACACAAATTTTTAATGACGAGAATTAATAAAAATTCAGATTTACAAAATTTAAAAAAAAATTTCTAAAATATTTCTTTTAAGTAAGTTATGGCCCGCCAGAAAACTTTTTAAAGAAAAGTTTCTGTTTAAAAGTTTTTCCTGGAACTTAATTAAATGATAATTCAGCTTAAAAAAACAAATAACTAAACCCCTAAAACTAATGAAAAAATTAAAAAATTTTTTTTTTTAAATTTCAAAACATTAAAAAAAATTTGCAAAAATTTTTTTAACATAAGGCTTTAAACTATTTTATATTACTGCTGCAGAGGTTAAAAACCTAATTTCAAAAAAAGTTTCATGTTTCAAAACTTTACAGAAAATAACTGCTACATATATGGCCCGCCTTGAATCTTTTAACAATAGCAATTTTTATACACAAATTTTGTTAATAAGCTATAATTTATATTGGGTTTTATATATTTGTTAAACAAAAATTAAAAATATCTACATATGTTGCTTCTTTATGGCCCGCCAAAAAACTTTTAATCGAATAGTTTTTCTGAAAAAAAATTTTATAAAAGATAATTGAGCTTAAGAAGAAAAATTTCTGTGCCCTAAAAATTAATTTTAAAATTTTAATTTTTTTTTTAAATTTTAAAAAGTAAAAAAAATTTGTAAAAAAATTTTGAAAAAATTTTTTTTTCAACATAAACCTTAAACTATTTTATATAACTGTTGCTAAGGTCTTAAGGTTTTAATTTCTAATATTTTATCACGTTTCAAGACTTTAGATAAAAAAAATTATATAAAATTTAATACTCGTTTATGGCCCGCCTTGAAACTTTTAAAAATAAAGTTTTCTCTGCACAAATTTTTAATGAACCACTTTAATTACAATTCAGTTTTATTAAATTGATAAGGAAATTTTTATATATATTTTTTCCGCTTGCTTATGGCCCCCCGGAAAAATTTTGATGCAATGCGAGTAGTTTTTTATGTTTTTCTTTATGAGTTTAGTTAAAAAGTAATTCAATTTAAGAAGGCAAATTAGTAAACTAATGACAGAACTTACAAAAAAAAATAAAAAATATAAAAAGAAATTCAAATTAAAAATGTACAAGGAACTTTTAATATATTTCTTCTGCTTATCTATGGCCCGCTAGAAAATTTGTTTTAGAATAGTTTGTTTTATACTTTTTATGACCTTCTTTAATGATAATTCAAAAAATCAGACCACGAAATTCAAAAAACTATTGACAAAATAAAAAAGAAAGAAAAGGCTTACAAAATTTTTCCTAAAAGTTTTTTTTCTATCAAAAAGTTTAAACTATTTTTCATATGCCTTCTCCAGAAGTCTTATAACTTAATTACAAAAGGTTTGTCACGTTTGAAAACATTAAATAAACTTTCTTATAAGCATTTCTTTAAAACTAATCATATCATGCTTTTAAAAACTTGAATAGCATTTTAAATTTATAAAACACTTTTTATTGTTAAACTAAAATTAGGTCGCCTATTTAATTCAAATGTTTTAGAGTGTAAATTACTTTCTTTTGTACAATCTAAATTGGGTCACTTATTTAATTTAAATAACTTAGAGTGTAAAGGCCAATTTTAATTTAAGTATTAGTAAAATGCAAATGCTTACACTTGCAGGTTAAAGAAAATAAAATTAAATAAAATTTTATGAGCATGAGACACTTTCTAAAAATTTTTAATTAACTTTTTCTAATTATCTCCAGAACACTTTAATTTGAAAGTGATTGCTTTGAAAATATTTTAAATAAATGCCAGAGAATTTTACTTCTGTTTTTTAGTTTAAAAACACATATGCTAAATGTAATTAGATTTTTTTATGGCGGCCCACTGTAAAATTAATTCGTACGCTGTGCTGTACTTCCCAGACAAGCCTGTTCTTAAGGCATAAAATAATTAAAAACCCTTAGAAATCTTGAAAAATTCTAGGAGGCAAAAAAATATTGTGGGCTATATTTGAAAATTTGGCTCTCATATGTTAAATTTCCCTTCAATTTTCAGAGTTGATATACATAAAAAATGCAACTTGGAAAGTCTCTAGCTAAGTCATTCATGTGACCTTTATACCGGTATTCAAATTCCATTTTTATTTAAAATAATAAAAATAGTTTGCTGAGATATTTGCCAACAGATCACTTACATTAGGTTTGATTTGGTTAAAATGACCGAAATTTGCATTGCGTATCCTATTATGTAATTCCACTTGTGCCCAAACCGGGAAATTGTGCGCTCTACCCGAAGATGCCCTGTACCTTCAATATAACTATCTGCCCAGAAAAATATATTCGATAAGCCAGTCATGCCCACAAAGCAGTCTTTTATATTTTATTTTTTTAAATCCTTACAACCAGAGACACTGAGACATGCCGAGGCATGCACATTGTCTCTGCGGAATATTGATCTTATATTTGCAAGTTTTTTTTTTAATGTATCCTAAGAGCTAGAATTCAGTCGTTATTTTACAACACTTGTTCCGTGATAACCTTTAAAAGAAGCTTGCAAATAGATTTTTATATTAAAATTCTAATTATCATTTCATATATCAAACATTTGAGGCGGGCCATATTAGAAGAAAGAAAAGAGAGTGTTTTTGTGTTTCTTAATATAATTTTCTCTAGCTGTATATGTTATAAAATATATTTTTAAAAAGATTTTGGATACCTTAATATCTTTATTATAATTTTAAAATATGTGGCCCGCCTGAATTGTACCAGAAAAGAACGTTTTACGGAGAAGTTGCTGATATAGTAAAAATATAAGGCCCGCCTGAATTTAACCACAAACAAAAATGTTTTAGGGGAAGTAGCTTATATGGTAAAAAATTTAAGGCGGGTCATATACTTTTTCTAAGTTATAGGACTAAGTTCTTACAATGATGAATGTAATGTAAAGTATGTTATGTTATACAAGCTAAGAGCATTCCGTTATATAAACATATTTATCATGTAGTTCAGACATTATAATAATATAATAATAAATGTATTTCTATGGATATATAAACGACACGCCGTGAGTTATATCAAAGATTGAATTTTCGCCACTTCCTTTAGAATATCTTCTAGAATATTACAATAAGAAAATAGGCTCATATTTTTAAGGGTTTATTTTAAATTTAAGCTGCTGGTTTGGTTTCGTTTGTTATTTGCAAACTTTTGTTCTGCTAGATTTTATAAAAAGGCCTCCAAACAGTGTTGTCGCTTTAAATTTTAATTATCATTTCATTTGTAAAAAATTTGAGGCGGGCCATATTATAAATAAAAATATTTGGTGGGTTTTTATTAAATACTTCTTAAAATATTAGACTCTAACTCTTAAAAACATTACTTTTTTACATAAGAATGCAATAAAAAAATATGGCCCTCCTGAATTAAAGCAGAAATTAATGTGATGTGCAGAAATTGCAGGAGTGATGGAAAATTTCAGGCGGGCCATTGACTTTTTCTCAATTTTAAGTTTACATTCCGTTAATGACAAATGTAATGTACAATTATTAACTTTTTTCAAGCAAAAACTACGCCATACATATCTATTTTGTATTTAGTTTGCATACAACATGTTTATATAAATATATGTATAGATTTTTTAAATACTAAATGGCCCGCCTGACATGTAAGCAAAATAATGAGAATATTTGTGACATAACATGTCAGCAAGGTTTACATATTGAAAGGCTTCAAGTATTAATAGAAATAAAAATTAAAATTTTACTGAAAAAGGAAGATATACATTTTAGCAAAAAAAAATATTAAGCAAAAAAATTTAAATTTTGTATTTCAAATTAAGCTTTAATTTGATTTAACATATTTTTCCTGCAAAAGATTTTCCCACTCTAACTTTTTTTAATCATTATTTAAAAATATATGGCCCGCCTGCACTTTGGTTTCTAAAGCCTAATTTATATAAAATACTTATTTTTAAATCAATTATTGCAACATTTGGAATTTAATTTGCCGTTATAAAAGTTTGTACATTTTTTTTCTGTAATTGCTATATTTTTATTTATTTATTTTTATACATGAGTAAAAATTTTTAACGAGTTCTTTATTATTCTTATAAAGTTAAACTTATAAAAAGCAATAAATAAATAAATTACTTTTTAATATTTTTAACAAAAATTGATTTTACTCTAGAGCTTACAAATGGTAGACCTAACAAAATACATTTCCTATTGTTTTAGCTACAACTTTATGGTTGCAGTTTTCCTACATACATACATATGTTGCACAAAAATATACATAATTTTTCTTTTCCTTTTCCTAAAAATTCTATTTATTTTTCTTTTATTGTTTTTGTTTTCCACAAACTATTATTTTATTATTTGTATGCATTTTGCAACAGATAAAATTCTAACATACAAGAGTTTTTCTAAGTTTTGTTTTGGTTTGTTTCAATTGCAACAAAAAAAAAAGTTTGCAAAAGTTTTTGTGCATGTTTCCTATTGCTGTAAGTACATTTATGAAATAAGGAACTAATGTTTAACAAGTTCTTAAGTTGATTCAATGTTAGAGAGAGATTGTTTGAAACTAAAAAAAATTAAAAATAAAAAATTATGGAAATTTTAAAATAAGTTTTTTTTTTAAATTTAATTTAATTTATTTGAGAAAATATTTTACATTTAATTTAAGTGTATTTTATGCTGAGGGGAATATAAATACTAAGAGATAAGTTATTCTTCGAAAAATTTGTTTATATACAGGTTTTTGTGGCGGGCCATATTAGGGAATAAGTAATTTATTACGACAGTTTTATTTTTCACTTAGCTAAGAGATGATTTAAGAGTTAAAAAAGTTTAGCCAAAGCAAAACCTTAATTATTAAAAACTCCTCGAAAAACAATACATTTTACTGCCGAATTTTAGAATGCAAAGAAGGCCCGCCTGACTTCTGTTATAAATTTTTGATATTAGAGTGAACGTTTTTCTATCTTTAGAAGCAAATAATAGAAATTAATCTAGTCCTCTAGAGAAATTTTGATAATTCACCAAAATTTCAGTCTGACCTCGTTGTTACAATGCCAGGTAGGACTCTTTTTAAACTAAAAATAAAAGCTCCATTATAACCTCATCATAATTAATATAAAATCGCTACAATATTTATAATAATATAAAATAAAATTATAAATAAATAAATAAGTTAAAAACATTTTTATTTTAAAGTAGGCCCGCCTCAAATTTTTTTTGTTATTGCTTACTTTTTGAGTTAAAAATTTCAATTACTTTCCTTAACTGTTTACCCTAATAATTTTTGATTTTTTCTGTGCAGAAAAGGGTTCCTCTATATTCTAGATCAAATTTACAGCAGAATTGTGTAGTGCAAAAAAGTTCCGCCAGATTTATCCTATAAATTTTGACTTTAAAGCAAAATTTTTGCTTACTTTTGGGATTCAGAACTTGTGTTTTTTTCCTAAGCTGTTTGCGTAAATATTCCTGATTGATTTTATAAAAATTATTTTTATTTTTTTTCAGTAGGCCTGCCTCAAAACTTTTTTCTTGGTAGTTTTTTTCGCAATTGAGAACTTGACTTGTGTTCCTTAATTCTTTGCGTTAATAATTGCTGATTAATTTTATAAAAATATTTTTTTTATAACAGGCGCGCCTCAAAACTTTTTTGGTTGATGATTTATATCGAAATTGAAAACTTGAGGTGTTTTACTTACTTCCTTAATTAATTCCTAATATTAATTGATTAAATAATTCTCCAGGAAGGACCATATTTGAACACCTTAATGGTTTGTTACAAAAATATAATCGCAAATACTTTTACTTAAGTTTTTATAAAAATGTTTTCAAATATTTAATAAATGGAAAAATTACATGTTCAAAAAGTTGTTGCAAAATAGCGATTGGTTAACTAATGACTCTAAAGGTATTCCTGCTCGAAGGACCATATTTTAACACCTCACATTTGTGGTACAAAATTGGAGTCCCTAATACTTTTACTTAAACTTTTATAAAAAAGTTTTCGTATACATATTTAATAAATATCAAGATACAATGTTCAAGAAAATGCTGCAAGATAGCGTTGAGTAAACTTATGACCCAGAGTATTCCTAGAGGAAGGACCATATTTTTAACATCTCAAATTTGTGGTATAAAAATACAATCCCCTATTCTTTTGCCCAAACTTATATAAAAATGTTTTATAAATATCTTATCTCGAAATAACATGCTCAAAGAGTTATTGTAAATGAATTGATTAACTTAGGACTCAGCACGAAGGACCACATTTTAACACCTGAAACTTGTGGTTTTAAAATACTTCGCTTTTAGCTCTTATAAAAACTTTTTGAAATATTTAATAAATGCCAAAATAACATGCAAAAGAAACTTCTCGAACATAGCGATGGGTTAATTTATGACTCTAGAATTGATGCTGCTCGAAGGACCATATTTTGAAATAATTTTTTTTCGAAGTGTATTTTACTCCTAATATTTGTTTTTAATTTATTTTATTATATTACAAAATAAAGTCTGCTTAAATATTCCAGTTGCATTTCTTTTAAAAAAATATATAAGTATGTATATAAAATTAAATTTTCACTTACCTTGAACTCCTTGCACGAAAATCGTTATCAGCAGTGTAAGATATAAAATCAAAAATACTCCTTTATCGACACTCAAACGAAACATTCTTTTCACACACGTTGCAGCCAAAGGCTGTTGTAGTTGCTGAATTGTATTAAAAAATTGCCTAAGAGGATGAGTTCGTAGTGGGCAGCTCTTAGCGGCGCAAGAACTGCTTCTGTCGGAGACCATGTTTAAAGCATGTCTTTGAAGAAAAAAATATTTTTTTTCTTCAAATATATTGTCAATATTTCTTGCTTTGTGTCTGCTTTCCAGCTGAGGAAAGAAAAGAAAACTTTTCTGTAGAGCCAATAAGAAAAGTAAGAGAAGAAGAACACTATTATAGTATATGTTGTGGCAGCAACTTTTAACAGATATAAAGATGCATACTTTTAGGCGGGTGGAAAAGTTTTATGCTGCTTTCATGTTTTACTTTTTTTATTTATTTATTTATTTTTTCACTCAATGTAAAACACAATGCTTTCAAAAATTTATAACCTTTTTATTTGGTTGTTTTCTTTTTATATATTTATTTTTTATTTTCTTATTGCTTATTTCTTTCCTTATTTATATTGTCTTGTTGCTGGAAAATTTTCTTGAAAACCCGGAAACTTTAATATTGAGTGTCAAGTAGAATTTTTGCTATTTGGAAATGTAATATAACCTTGCACTTGATCCTTAACACCAACAGCAGCACAATAATGTGGCATAAAAAAGCAACGTTTTTCTTAAAATGGCAAAAAGGAATTCTACGACAAGCACACGTTTCTCAAGTGCCTCAGCGACACCATGTATTAAATAAATGTTGTGCTGTATTGTGTTGTGTCCTAGACGTCTTTGTCGTCTTCCTTGTCGCTTTTTATTTTCTGTCTCGTAGCAAAATATTTAAGGATGTTAAAATTGTTAAGTTACAGTTAGTAGCACTTTAGTGTTAGTGTTCCCCTCTAGAGCCAGTAGTAAAAAGGACATCCACCATAAAATGCTTGAAAGTTGAAGTTTTTATGAGCGTCTTGTTACGTTCACAGCAATTTATCACTTGTGTTGTGTATTTTATTTTCTCTTTTCTAGAATTTTTGCAACACAATACTTTTTCTAAAGTTTTTGTTTGTTTTTTTCTTTCTTTATTATTATTATTTGTAATTTATTTGTAGCAAAATAATGTTGCTCTATTTGTTATTTAGTTGTTATTATTTATGTTTTGTATTGTAGAAAATTTAGTTGTTTAAAAGGAAATGTTGCACATATTTTGCTTAAGTGTTTGCTGTGTTGAAATAATTTTTTTTGGTTTAATATTGTCACGCTTACGCATGCAGCTTAAGAAGTGTTACGTGCTTAAATTTGCTGGCAACAATTATTATTGCTATGGCCTTTTTTCCGTTTATGAATGCCAAGCCAGGGGACAACTGCAAGAGATAGAAAAGAGAAAAAGTTTTTAAATTTTAATAATAAAAATATATTGTAAGAAAAATAGCAATTAAAAATAATTTATAACTGAAACTAAAATACATTTACTACATTTTTAATCCATGGTATGCAAGCCTTAAGGTATGCTTTAATAATAATTAATCTTGTATGGGTTCACACATGGCAATTTTAGCTCAGCAACTTTTAAGTTTATGGAATAGAGAGGGGAAGATAATGCAGAGAGGAGCAATCATATTGGCCTCTATCTCATTAATTAACTAAAAAGTTGCTTAACCAAAGTTGCCGTGTATGAATCCAGTCTTAGTAGCTTCAAAAATTCCAAAAATTTATTAAAATTGTAAATGATTTACGGTTTAATTTTATCCTTATTCAAACTTGGGTTTTAGCTCCTTAACTCGTAAAGGATGTAATAAACGCAATGAAAAGTAGTCCTAGAGGTTTAAAGTATTCCACCAAAATATACCCCTAATTTATTATATATGGACATCTCAACGAGAAAGTCCACTTTTTTGTCACATGTGACAGCTTGCAATTAAGTTTGTTCTTAACAGTGATGTAACTTATATTTCCTTAATATATAATTTAATGAAGAGCTGCTGGCTAACTACTCAACTATATAAAGAAGTAAAAAAAAACTTTAATTTTCTTTGAGAAAACAAACATATTTGTTTGATTTTGCACGTGAAAAAAAGTTGACATTGCTGTAGAAATATAAATTTATAATAAACAAAAAAATTAAATTTGAATATTTAACCTTTAACCACACCCGTTTGCTAGTAATTTTTTAGAGGGTTAAAATGATTTAAATTTTTTTTCAAATTAAGCTTTACATAAAAGTCAGGCAAACACATACATCTTTGTATTATATATGTATGTTGTATGGGGGTATAATATGAAAGAGAGTAAAATGCATGACTAAACTAATGCTTGTGAGAGTCTGAATTGTTCTCTTCCATACGTGTGCTTAAGTACGCATTTTGCTTTTCTCTGCTTTACATAAATGCTTTAGAGTCTTCTGCAGGTGTAGGCTTAAGGAACGCTTATATGGTTCGAAGGACCTTCAAATTTAAAAATTTTAATTTGACAACAAGTGCTGGGAAATGTTATAACGTTGTCTTTTCTACCATCTTAAGGACAGAGAACTAAAGTGAAAAGAATTACTAGAATCTACTCAAGAATTTAAGGACACATACATAAATATTTGACAAAATAGTTTTTTTGAATGTTGCAGTCTGTTTCTTAATAAAATATTATTAATAAATAAGACTATTGTTGTCACTGTAACTCGCTCAGTAGCTCTGGCATGAAGGACCAAAAAATAGTAGTTCGCTAGTCTTGAAGCTTTTAATACACAAATCTGGTTCGTAGGACCATCAATTTGAAAATTGTATAACATTGTCATTTTTACCTTCTCAAGTATATAAAAATACCTTTCATCTATATATTGAAATAAAAAAAGACTAACGGCCAAATTCACCAATTTATTTAAATATCAATTCATATTTAAAAGTAATTTTTCCATACAAAAATGAATGAAAATTGACATTTAAATATGAATTGATATTTAAATGGAGTTGGTGAAATTGGCCCTAAGAGGGATTATTTAAGAATTTAAGGACATGTCTTTCACAAAATATATAAAATATTGCCAATAGTTTCAATTTCTGTCGCTTTAAATCGTCAGTAAACATCCAGGACCATAAACGGTTTTAGTACAGAATAATTTAACTCTAGGAAGGACATTCTGGTTCGTAGGACCATTCATTTGAAAAGTTTATAATGCTGCTATTTCCACCTTCTAAAAGACAAGAATATAAAGTTATATACACAATGTTGTATATTTTCTCAGAAATTAGCCTCAATAACAACATGGTTCGTAGGACCATAAATAAATAAAAAATAATTTGCATAAACTTATCACGTTTTCTTATTAAAAAATACGGACAGTATTTCTTACCATCTCAAAACCAATAAATAACTTTTTAATTTTATTTTGAATAAAAAAAAATAGATTAAGAGCAGCGATCCCCACATACTTATGTTTGTGTTGGTGCTTCGTTTTTGAGCGTAATAGCTTTTGCTCTTCTTATAGCAGGGCTGCCAAGATATATTTTTAAAATTATAATTCAAGACAATGTCTCGTGTGCAAAAAGAGATGAATGCACATTTGATGTATTTTAAATAGTATATAATGACTTAGTTTCAGAAAACTAGAAAACTTTGAAATTAAACTAATTTAAAAGAATCCATAGTTGTCTATTAAAATGCGACTACACAACCGACCGGTACATATGAATAGTATGAGATTAGAGTGGTAACCCTGAATGTAGTAACAATTGAGTACACATTAATTAGAAATACAAATTATCTCTTATTGCTCTCTTCATTATTGTGAGAGCACTCGCACGCGTGCGCGGTTTTGAAGATCGCTGATTTAGAGTGATTACTCAAAAATTTTAGCCAATTTATTAATTTTAATAATAACTTAAATAGTTTTTTCTTTAACATTTAAATTATATTATTACAGTCTTGCAAACCTTTTGTCGCTAATCATTTATGAGCTTTGGCAACACCAATCCGTCCCGAAAGACCATAAAATATTTGCTGTGTGGAGTTCAAGCTTATAAAACAGCATTTTTCACACTTTATAAAAGATACTGGTATTTAGAGTCTTATTTTATTTAAAATTAAGTGCTCCTCTGGCTCTAGTGTGTCTGATTTTATCAATTTATAATAATTTTTTATAGTTTTTACATCTTTTTTAAGCAATTTTTCATACTTAAATTTTTGGCAAAAAAAAATTTAAAATTATTTAACTTAATTTTTAATCGTTTCATCTACTTAGTTAATAGCGTATTTTAAAAATTACCAATTTATCTAATTACCTTGTATAAATTACCTGGCATCAGTATAACACAATTCTCTAGAGTGCTATTATCTACTTTTTTAGACTAGATCTGGGTGTTTTTTTTTAATTTTTTTGCTTTTCTAACAAGCATTTTAATTTTAATTTTCTGCAGAGAGATGTTTGTTTATAAAAAAAGGAAATGAAACTAAACACAGTTACGTCTTAAACTTATAAGAATGATAATTGGATATTGTAAGTTTTGTTCCTAAGGTACTTTTTCTGTTGGGTGAGAAAAAGTACCTGGAGGAATTAAAAAATCCTTTTATATCGTGAAACACTTTCATTCACGATATAAACAGTAAAATATTCTTTTCTATATGAAAAAGTTAAAGATTATGCGTGAAAAAATTAATCACCTATTATATGTTATAAGAAGGACTATCTTTGTGATATTATTAATTAGATCCTTGATTGTTCTGAAATAAATAAAATATATATGAATATTAGCTGATAGCCAAAGTAGCTAGTGCTATTTAAAATATTATATTAGTCTTATATTTATATAAGTTTAATATCATGTAAATAATAAATAATAATATATGAATATTTAATGTTCTACCTTTTATTTTAACTGTTTTCGATGACTGTGAAAAGTCAACATTTAATATTGTTTACTTTTAGCAAAGGATATATTTGTATTTTTATTTTGGAGTACCTAAATGCACTAAAGTACTTAATTTTATATACTGTGCCAAATTCTCTTTTATTTCATTTTCTTCTCCTTTCTTTTCTATGCTGTTGTTATATCTACTTAAATCTCTATGAAACTTGCTAATTCATTTATTTTACCTTCTTCTTGTTTATCTCAAAACTATAAAAGACTTCTAAATACAACAAAAAAAATAATTCTAAAAACTTTAACAGAAACAATACTCAAAATCTCCTTTACAATTTATAACAAAGGTTTAAAAAAAATAACCAAATCAAACCAGCAAATTCTTTTTGTCTTTTCTAACTAATGTTGAAAAAGGAAATGCGTCATTACCTGATAATGCTCTATATGGCATTTAGCTCAGTATTTTTATAGAACGTTAATAAGCAATTTCCTTTTTTTTACTTTATGCATTAAACACATAGACCACAGCAGGCTACACAACAACGCGACTGTAAATCACATAGCTTGGTATCGTCGCTTTGCTGTCAGCTGCTTGATTATATTGACCATACGGCAGCAAGGTCATCAGAAGCTGATATGATGAAGTTTAAATTTAAATATTTCTTAAGTGCCTATTTTAAATATTTCACAGTGCCAAAAAATACGATTGCTTATTTAAAATGTTTTTATTTGGTTTATTATGAAAATGGCGATAATTTAAAATTTTTGATGTGTAAACATCTATACGCTAGGAGGTAGAAATCTTTTTCACAACACAATCACAAATTTTGAGTAAGATCGTAAAGCGTTATCAAATCGGTGTGAGCTGTGTATGAGTGTATAAGTGTAATCATGCGAACAAGAGGTACAGAGAAACTTAATTTAAAAGCTCTTATTTTTCGTCGTTGGTATGCTTTCTACGATGAGTTTATTCAGTGAATTCTTATCGACGAATTCGTCGCCGTGAGTAAAATCCGTCATTCGTCACAATTTGTGGTCCTGGCGTAGGTTAGTGACAGTGACAAAAGTCCTTATGTAGCCGTATACCAGCGATGCCAACAAAATAATCGTTTTCATGTAAAAGTGTGTATTCTTGTTTTCACAAATTGTGGTCGATAGTCTGCTGTGGTGTATGTGTTTAGTATATTTTTTGCATAATGTCCACTGCTCCCTTTCTTTTTCTATCTCTCTGTGGCATTCGGTTACTCAAGTACATTATTTTCTAACTGAACTCTCATATAGTTATAAAAAGCGTTGGCAGGGACATGCCATGATACAGCAAAAGTAAAACTCACTGGAGACTGTGACGAATCAACAGTGGGCCGAAGCAAGCAAAATTCAGTTTGTTTTGAAATTAAAACGATCAGATACTACTGCTACCTCAAATGGATGCTATATTTCCTAGATCTTTAATTAAGAAAAACTCCGTAAAACTTTCTTAATGCAAGTGAGATCAGTGAAGTGACAAACATAATAAATAAAAAGATTGTTTAAAATCACTTATTGTACATTTTAGTGACTTCTGCCCCACTGTCGTGCCACCAACCTACTACCACTTTACCTTTTAGGTGAATTCGATAGATACAGCTACTAAACACACATAAATAAAAAGGTGTCTCTTCCAGCTTAAAGCATCCGGCATTTGTTGCAACATGAAAATTACAAGGAAATACGCACAATTTGGAGAGACAGCAATAACACAACACAACAGAACACATCACAAAAAATTTTTTAAGAAAACACATTAAATAAAATAAAGAATTCCACCATCACCATAAACAACAACGATTCAGCAGAAGACAACATGCTGCACGACTAATAATTTTCTTTTTTTTGTGTACCGTTCAAATGAAATTCATAATTGTCTATAAAAAAATAAAGATTTTTTTCGTTTAATACTGGCATTATAAAGCAAACAAACAGCTGGAGCGAAATATTAAATCCGATGTAGGTGGAACTATTTTTATATTTTTTGTTTGTTTTTTCTCCTCTTTTTTTAAGGTTTATATTTAAAAGTAAATTTTCAATAATAAAACCGCTATAGTATATACATACATTATTTTAGCCAACAAAAAGATATATTATTAGCAGGAAATTGGCCACTTAATAAGCGGAAAAATGTATATTTATAATATACAAAAGTCAGCAGCAATGTGAAGGCAAAAAGAAACATTAAAACATAAATAAATAATTTGCATAAAATAATAATAATAATAAAAATAATTGTGGCTGAATTACCAATAAATTTCAATATAAAATCATAAATTATATTTTGATTGGTTATGAAATTAAAAAAAAAATAGTTTTACAAAACCTTTTGAATCATTCATTAAGAAGTAAAATATCCTTAAACTTCCAAAGAAGTAAAACTTCAAGCAAAAATAGAACTTAAGAACAAATAATAACATTAAATGTATGTGTAATCTGCAAGTAATATAAATTGAAATTATTTTCAATGAATATATCTCAGGCTGGTCAATTTTATTTTTTAGTTTTGTATATAGCATCGTTGCCGTATGCACTATAAAAATCGTAGCTCTAAAATTAAAATTAAAATTTCTGCATCTTTTTCTTAATATTTTTTGGGGTTTCTTGCATTTTTAAAATAAAGGATATATGGATGGCAGGCATGTCCTTCACAGAATTGCAATGAAACTTGGCAGGTAGCTTTACTGTACTATATTACAACTAGTTATGCAGTTTAATGCCATTCTGTTGTTAATTGTAGGTAGCATTAAAATTTTAAGAGTAAGGATATGTGAAAAGTAATAATGTGCATATTCTTGAAGGAATTTTCTCACAACCTTGCTAAAAATGTACCTGGCCAGTTTTAAAAACAGTTAAATTTTTTTTTTGATCAAACAATCGGTGCATGTCCTTGCACCGATTATAGCATAGTTTACTAGAGTGCTGAGTTGAATGATTTAAGAAATTGTTATCAATGATTTTTGCATATCGACCACAAATTTTACCAACATTTAGTTCTTTTTTTATAAAAAGTATATACATATGCATTTTGAAATGTAAGAGAGTACTTCTTAATGGCGTGATTTAAGGTATAACTAGCTAATTTTAGCAGAATACCCACAATAATTGCAATACATTTATGCTTTTTCAAATAAAGGATATATGGAAGGAAAGTAAGTCCTTGAACCGATTATAGCATAGTCCACCATATTGCTATGTTGAATGAGTATATTAATTGTAATAGAATTTTTTTGCATATTGATCATAAAATTTACCAACACTTTGTTTTTTTTTATCAAAAGAATATGTGCATTTTGAAATACAACATACTGCTTAGTGGCATAATTTTAGGAATAACTAGCTAATTTTTGCTGAATACCGACAATTTTTGCTTAATATTTATGATTTTTGAAATAAAGGATATATGGGAAGAAAGCATGTCCTTGCACCGATTACAACTAAGTTCACCAGAGCGCTGAGTTGAATGATTTTAGAAGTTGTTGTCAATGATTTTTGCATATTGCTTATTATATAGTTTAAAATTTATAATTTTTTAATTAAAAGGATATGTGAGAGGTATGCAGCATTTTACTGGGATGGAAAATACATTTTATAGAAACCTTAGCTATGTGGTTTTATTTTGTTGTGGTTTGAAATTTTAGCTGAAATTAAATTTTTTAAATTAAGGATGTGTGGAAAATGGATGTGTCCTTTCATGTTATCTAGTGAGATTTATCAGAGACTATAATTATATATAATATTGCGAGTAATTGCTATATTCTGAACATAATTGTGGCTTATAAACGATTTTTAAAAATTAAGGATATCTGGGAAGCAAGCGAGTCCTTTAACGATAATTTATATAACATTTATATACAAATATTGATTTAACATACAGGCTTTTGACAAGTTTTATCAAACTGCAATAATGCGGTTATTTAGCCTAACTGCTGCAGAGAGCGAAAGAGAGTGATTGCGAGAGAGCTAGTGAGAGAGAGGGAGAAAGCAGTATGGTGTGAATCCACATTTTATCACGATCAGAAAAAAATTTGTTGTTTGCCCTTTAAACATTTATTTTTTCTTGTTATAATTTAACAGCCTTATTTATGAAAGTTATTAAGGCTTTATAAAGGGTTTTTAAGACAAATTTTCTCACAAAATTTTTCTGAAAAAGTCTTTATAAGTTTTGTAAATAAGGCTGTAAATTTTTAAATTTCACTTAGTATATTTAAAACTAAAAACCTAGTTTGAACTTTAAATAAGTTTAAGAGCTTGAAACAATTATTTGAAACATATTTTATTTATCAGCCATTATTTGAGCATTAGCTATTTATTTTACAATATTTTGTTGTCTTGCATTTGTTTTTTTTCTCTGGTTACAGACCTTTTCCTTAAATAAACCATCTGTAGATTTCACTTGGAAACGGAATAATATTTTTGTTGATTCGTTGCCAAAAAATATTTATTTAATAAAAGAGAACTCATACAAAATTCCCATTATTATATGGTTTTTTAAGAACGTTTTCATCTACTTCATGCAACAAGATAAAGCTAATTTCTTTTATTTACTTTAGTATAAGGAAATAATGGAAAAAAAAGATCTGAAACGAAAGAGTTCAGAATATGTCACTACAGCTTTTGTGCTATTTGTTTTTCTATGTTATTCAACAAAAATCTAGAAAATAATGAAAAAAAACGTAAAACAAGATAATAAAAGACTTCAGCTACAGCTGCGTGTTGGTAAAACTTTCCATAAGAATTCTATTCTAAAACAACAAAAAAAAAACTACGCAACTTTTAGTACATGAGTACAGCTAAAAGTTCGCAGGGAAGATGCAGCAAATGTAGGGAGTTTGGTTGTTTTGCCTGTCTGTCTGTCTGCTGGCCTGTCTTCTTCTGTTTTTGTTTTTAGTATAACTTCGTTTGACCCACGTTAAACTGGTTGCACAAAAAATCCAACATACAGACTTGCACTTCATTATTTATATTGGAAAATTATAGAGTTGCGCACATTTACCACTTACAACAAACAAAACAGCCAAAAACTACAAACAGACAACAAAAACAACAATAAAACGAATATAAAATAAGACAACAAGATTGTGGCATGTTTAAGGCCGCAACATCTTAACCGCAACTTGAAAACATTAAATAACAAAGAACAAACAGGAGAAAAAAAATGGCAAAAATATTTTAAATTTATATGCTTAAAGTTCAGCCAATTACATACAGAAAATAAATATAGTAGGGGTGTTCCAAGGGCATGAAAATGTATGAAAATCATAAGCTTAAGATAAAATGTACATATAAATTTTTTGGGAAACCAAATTTAAATACTTTAGAGAAGAGATGTAATAAATTAGTTTTAGGTTTACATAACTTATTTTCATGGAACTGAAATATTTCTGGCACAAACATTAAGGGCATTCAGCATATGTAAAAAATTCGACATATGATTATTTTATATTAGAACATTTTTGGATGTTGAGGGTTACTCTTCCGGCTTGTTTACATTACACTTGCCTTTCCGATATTAGCATGCATGGAGGCATTTTAAATTTTTAGAGGTTTAGAACACACCCAAGTACTATCTACGCAATGGAACTTTTCGCTGAACATCATCTGAGTGACAAAGAGACAATTCAACGGCTTCTTTACAGTAAAAATGGTAGTCAAAATGAAGGTGAAGTGCACATAAAAACATCATAACAATTCAACATATAAATAAATCAGCTGTACTTCAGCATTCAACTCTTCTACTTGGGCCAAATATTCTTCAGCATGAATACCTCTACTAAACTTTTAATAAACCCTTAAGATTTATCTTATGCTTTTTTTAGAACTTGTTACTTTGAAAACAGGAAAATTATTTTAATTTACCACAAACAAGTTCCAATATAGTGGACTTTTATATCACACGCACACACACACTAAACACAGATACGACTGTTTTAAAAAACATTGCCTGGTCCATATATAATTTTTTTTTAATTTTTCTGTTTTAACCAAAAATTCCTTTTCTTTACTTTTTATGGTAAGATATTTTTTATTTTTTATTCCTTTGTGAAATAATTTAAGTTTTAAAGTGCCATTGAAATGTGTTTCAAAGCCGTTTATGAAGCATTATAGTCTAACGCACAGTGGGTTGACTGCATACATTTGTGTGCAAAAAATTTTAATAAGTGTTTTTTGAGCATAGAAAGTTCACAGCAAGCAATATATTAAATAAATTAGGAAAAAATTTAATGTAATGAAAATTTGCCACTCCCAGCCCATGCAATGCAAATAAATTAAAAAAAAAATTTTTAAAAGAAAAAGTCTTTATATTTGCTACATATGCTATGCTAGCATAAAAAAATATGCCAGGTTTCATAAAAATCGGTCACGCCCACCGCCCATGCAATATTAGTGGATTTTTCGCATAAATTTTTTTCCTCTCCTAGCAAAAGTCTTAAAATTTGTTACAGAAATTTTCCAGAATAAAAATACGCATTTTCCCTATCTAAGCAGAAGTCTTGAACTTTTTTATATACATTGAATGTAATAAAAATCTTCCACGTCCACCGCCAAGCACTCCCATATACTTATCTAGCAGAAGTGCTTCAGTGCTTCTTTAAATAAATTAAAAAAAAATGGCATACAATTTTTCTAGGAAAATAGTAATACACATTTCACTTTTAAGCATATGTATGGGTATTTCTATGATGGCAAACGTGACCGTCGTACATACATAACGTGGAAAAAAGTTGAAAACAAAATTAATTTTAATGTTGATTGTAACTTATAGCTTTAATTTAGTTCGTGCTAAGCTTGTTTTAAAGCAATTTTTTGTTTTCAAAATAATTGCAAAAAATCAAAGTATGTATTCGCATGTGACATATTTTGTCGGCCATGGATTACAACGCTGATTTCAGCGGAAAATAGGCATATTTAAATGGGACTAATTTTAGAATGTTGTTTACTGCTGCCTCTTTGAAATGGATTTGATTTTAGCCAAAAAGGATTAGTAAATAAATATTTCACAGTTGCACGTGACATGCGTTCCATTTTTGTTAATGCTAATATTTATTTATTTATTATCTTCAAAAAAAAACTAACAATAATTATTCAAATCTTAAGTCTTACGTCTGTCGAACGTGACATCCTTTACATCATAATATTTATATGGTTTCTGTAGCTCTGTTTAAACATTAAAAAAAAATCTCTTAGTAATATTTTCTTTAATTACGAGTAACAAAAGTATTCAAAGTATATCGGGACATATTCACCAGGTAGTAGCGAAGACGAAGCTGAGCTATTTTTTTTCAAATTAAATTTAATCGGAGACTTCAAAAATTTTTTATAAAATTAAAAACTGTTAAAAAAAAAGTTCAAAATTAAAAAAATTTTATTAAAAAAATTATTTGAAAACAAATTTCAAAACATGAAAACCTAAGTGCTAAGCGTGGCAAATTTTGTTATCGGGTACCTGCCCAGGAGAAATTTTTTGAACTCTATGTGAATTTTGGATAGACTTTGTATATTTTTAATAAAGTGAAACGAAAGTAAAACTACATTTAAATGAACATGAACACGGAGCGTATCCCAGGATGCCGACAACGTCCGACTTTTCTTACACTAACACTTAAAAATTTTGTTTTTGTTTCGATCGTTGTTGACATCGTGGGACAGGCCCATAGTATTAGGAATAACAAAAAATTGTTTTCTCAGAATAGGCAGTTTTAGATGCTTTTTCTTCCTGACAATGATGGAAAAGAAATGATTTTTACTTCTTTTTATTTTTCGTTCAAATTAAAGACCAACCAGATGGCATAAAATATACTTTAATCAAACTTGGTTACTTGGCATTCTGCATTTTTTCTTTGTTTTTTAATTTATAGTTTTGCAATAATAATTTGTATTCCTTTTCTCTCCAGTATGTATAGACCTCTTTAATTTTTTTTTCGTTTTGGCTGATATTACTTTAAAAGTATATAAAATTATATGAAATACTGAAGCATATTTATTTGAAATAGAGTCTTTAATTAATTTTATGATGAGTTCCAATAATGAGGAACAATGTTTAACCCTAAAAAAGCAAAAAAATTTTCAAAGAATGAAATATTTTTTATTAATTATTTTTTAAATGTTACACTTACCATGTCGCATGTGACCAAATGTCCCAATTCTTTATATTTTTCTCGAGAAGTTTTTTTATTTAAATTGTAACAAATATATTTGTTTGTACTGCATGTACTTTCGAGCCACTGTTAAGAATTATTCGGCCCTGTTCTATAAACCGAACTCGAATAAGTTTCTAATTTTCAAAAAATTAATAATGGTCACAAAAATTTGCTTTTAGATATGATATTTGAGAATCTATATGATAAAAAAAAATTATAAAATCTTAAAAAATATTTCTATTGTCGCAGTAAGTTTCCTAAAATCGTGTGATTTCTAATCGATTGCTTTACAAAACAGAGTCCCTTGTTTTTCAATGTCGCTCGTGACATAAAAATATGAAATTTTTAATATAAAAATATTAAAAAGATTTTTTTTAAATCTTAAAAAATATTTTTAGTTTTCCAAAATCGTGCAATTTCAAATCGAGAGGTTAACAGAATACGGCCGATTGTTTTTTAAGTGTCGCTTGTGACATAAAAATATGAGATTTTTAAAAGAAAAAATTTTATAATTTTTTTTTAATTTCCAATCCAATTCTGCATTCAAATATCTGAAAATGGGTTACGCTTTTACTTTAAATTAATTTGATTGTTTTTCCATAAAAGTATTTTTAAAAACTTAAAATTTGTTGGTGTCGCTGGACCTTTCAGTGGAAATTTCCATATCCTTAAAAAATGCGTAATTCTAATTTTTAAACCGAGTGGTAGAAAAATATGATTTTTGATACCCATCACCCACTGTGCAACGTCTTGCCACATTTTAGTCAAATTTCTTTTAGTATTTTTTTGGATTTTGCCTTAAAATTTTATTTTTTTGTATCTTTTATTTTTTTTATTTTCTTGCCTTTTTATGATAAAATTAATTATAATTTTTTTTATTATCTTAAAGATATTTTGTTGGTTTTGTGTTTGTTGCTGGCAAAGAATATATCTGTATGGATTTTATGCTTGATTTCCTTGACATGGTGTGGTGCAAGTTGTTGTGGTTAATTGGCTTGAAATTGTTGCAGCATTGAAAAGAATTATTGAAAAGAAACAAAAATAAAGTTTTTTAAAAGAGATTATTAAACAAATACAGGGGCATCTTTTTTTTTAAATTGATTTTCTTCTAGGAGGTCTTGAACAATTTTTTAAAATTTATTTATAAGTATGTAGAATTTCGTTTGATAAATTCCAAATTGTGGGGTATATTTCTACTGTTTATAGGAAAAAAGGGGATGAAAATAAAAAGAATAGACACATAAAATTTCATGTACAGTGCAATCATGAAAAAAAATTTCAGGTAAAATTTCTCCCTTTTCCAATTAGAATTGTTTCCTCTATTACATGCTATTGTTTGAAATTTTTCCCCGGAAAAACTTTCATGCAGAATTTTGTTCATGATTGCCCTCATAATTTTTGTTGTAGTCGATCTTTGAGAGTGCGTGTTCCATCCCTGGTTATAAATAGTCAGATAATAATATCATTAATATTTGGTCTTTATATTCATAATAATATGATTTGACTGTTATTATATAATTCAATCATGGTATAATTGATATTTTTGTATGCAGTGCGTTGACTTTGATTTTCGAAAGCGCGACTTCCATCCCTGGTCAGACTTTGTCATATGCATAAGTGTCTGTGCTAATGCATGTCAAAGCGCCATACTTCATTGTTATTGGTTCAAATGAATCTTAGATGAAGAAAAATAACTAAAAAAAATAGGTAAAACATGGCAAGGCTTTGAATAACTGCAGGTCTGGATAATTGTGAAATTATCCCCTATATGCATTTCCAGTTTTGATTTATTTTTGTTGCTTGTGTCAAATTTCTAGCCTTGTTGCTTATCATAACTTTTTGTAAAATTTTGTGAAGAGTATTTTTGTGAAACATTTGAACCCTGTGTATTCCCGTTTAAGAGGACTTTCGGAACCCCTTTTTCGAAAAGGACCAAAAAGACGAATTTGGAGAAAAGTTAGAGGGTTAAAATATTAGATAAGAAACTTCTTTGTAGAATTTTACAAATAACTGCTTAACGTTTTTTTTGTATCTAAAATAACGTCTAAGAAAATATGAAATTAAACCTTAAACGCTTTTTCCACTTTTGAATACATTTTTGTTGCTTAAATTAAATTTCCAGATATGCTGTTTACCAACAATTTTAATAGAAGTTCATGCTGAATAATTTCTTAAAATATTGTGACCCCCTTAAATCCTCTTTTGATTTATTTTGCGGCCCGTTTTACGAAAGGGGCAAAAAGAGCCTTTTAGAGGGTTAATATATTTGAAAAAAATTATGGTCATAACATTTTACATAAAAATGCTCAATACTTTTTAGAGTTAAAATGCCAAACTGAATAAGTATAAAATTAACCTTTAAACGCATTCCCAATTTTGATATATTTTTTCTTTGTTTAAGTTTTGCTGCATACAAGGACTTTGAGGCGAAGCTTCTGACACATAATTTATTGAAACATTTGGAAACCTTTAAATCTTAGTTTACGACTCTTCTTTCGAAAGGGTCTGAATAAGTATGAAATTAACCCTCAAACGCATTATTAGTTTTGACATATTTTTCGCTGCTTCAGTCAAATTTTGCACTTTTGCTGCATACCAAGGCTTTTAATATAATTTTGTGGCGAGAATTTTCTTAAAAAATTGTTACTCCTATATCCCCATTTAAGGATATTTTCCAGCCATTTTTTCGAAATGGACAAAAAAGGACGATTTTTAAAAGAGCTAGAGGGTTAAGTTAAAAAATAGAGGATTATAATGGAAAAAAAGTTATTGGCGTAGGATTTTACATAAAACTACTTAACACATTTTAAAGCTAAATTTCAAAAAAAATTTTATATGTATGAAATTAACCCTCAAACGCATTGCCAGTTTTAATAAACATATTTGTCCTTGTTTAAGTCAGATTTGCAACTTTGCTGTTTACCAAGACTTTTAGTAGAATCTTATGGCCTGTAATTTCCTAAAATATTATGATCCTTTTATATCCCTGTTTAAGGATACTTTCTGAACCCTTTTTAACAAAAAGAACAAAAAAGGACCATTTTGATTTTAGTGCCCCTGTGGCTGAGTGGTAGCGATGCTAGCCTCTCAGGCCAGAGGTCGTAGGTTCGATTCCCACCATAGACTCTGGGTGTTTTCTGCAGACAAGCTAATCGCTTTGCGGGTTGTGTTTGTTAAAAAATAAAGAAATAAAAAAAAATAGCTTTAAAATGTTATACAAAATTCTTGCTTTTAAAGCTTTAGGTCTAGGAAGAACCTTTTTTTGCTCTAAATTTTTTATATTTAACTCTTCTTATATACATAATTTTTCCAAGTTTTAGTAGTGATAAAACATGCTGATATTTTATTTATACTTTGTACTTAGTCTTGTTAGCCGCTTTATGATCGTGTGTTTTTATTACTTAAATTATTCCAGCCTTAAAGGCAAAACTTAAGTACAGATTTGAAATATAAAGGCGTTGCATATTATCATCTGTTATTATTTTCCTCTTCTTCTTTTTTTCTTTGCTTGCAAAGCTCTTAAATTCTGTTTCTTTGCTTAAAGTGTTCTCTGATCACATGCATATAATCTTATCAGTTGTATTTTATTTATTTTTTATTTTTTGTTTCATGATTTCCCCCAGAGTGTTGATCTTTATCTGTTGTTTTCTGGCGGAGTTTATTTTTTTTTTAGAGCAGCTCAAATCTGATTATTTTTAATCTGCGTCTGTCAAAGTTTTCTGCGGATGAGTTGTTTGTCGGGCTGGTTGGCTGGTTGGTTGTCCTGTTGAAAGTGTTTTTGATCGTGATATGATGATTTAGCTTTTAACATTTTATGGCAGCCATATGAGTGAAGGCTTCTCACATGGGGTTTGTTTAATATTCACACAGTGGATCCATAAGATGCATGAACAGTGGCCCTTATCGGTAAAATAAGTGAAAATTAACTGTGATTTTTTAAACACAATTGTATAAAATACCATATGGCCTGTTTAAGGTTTTGTAATTCTCAATAGTTCCTTGAGAGTTTTTCTATAAGCATTGGGGATTTATAAGATTTTTTCAATTGTAGTTGAAGTCTGCTGATATACGAAATGAATTAAGACATGCTTGACCAACAAAAAAAAATTTGTCTTTTTTAATTTGTCTACATTTACTTCCTGTCCCACGATGTCGAGAGAAAACGTTCAATCGAATTTTTGTATTAAAAACAAAACAATTTTTTTTTACTTCAATACGAGTATTTTATTTTATATAAATTCATGTTCATAAAATTTAAAATGAGTTTGAAACTCATTTCGTTTAAAAATGTTTCACACAAAATTTTCTTAAAGTATATTTCAAATATATTTTTTATTTTTTTATGAATATTAAAGCCAAAATTTTTTTGTCATATTTTATTTAAATTAATTTTTTAATTTTTTTTTAAATACATTTGTCGATCGAAAGTTTTCCATCGACATTGTGTTTTGAGACAGTTTTTTAATATAATTTATTTTGTTTTTCTCTTAAAAAAAAAACAGCATAGTCTATCATTTTTATAAGACTTCCTATACATTTTCGCGAATTTGTCTAGATTTAGTTGAACAGTGTAAAATAATATCCCTTTAAGCTTAAAAGGAAATTCAAATGAATTTTTATATAATTCAACTTTTTCTTGTTGCTCTATTTGCTTTTGTTGTTTTCTGCTTCATGAAATTTAGAAACAAAATATTTGTTCCTTTTTTTGTTGCCAAATAACAACAAAATAATTGTTTGTAACCTTTTTAATGTTACATTAATGTTTTATTATTGTATTTACTCGTATGTATCGAAATTTAATTTTCTAAAAATAATTCACATAACTTAATTTATTTTTGTGTTAAACTTTTTTGTTTACAAAGGTCCTTTTGATATCCTTTTTTTCCTTTTGACAACTGTTTTGTTATGGTTTTAATTCTTTTGTATATTTTTTTTGTGTTAGCTTTGAGTTTGTGTTCACTAGTGTGTATAACATTGATTTAGAAAAGTCTTTGTAAACGATTGTAATGTGAGCGTGTAATTGTAATGAAAATTTATGAATATTTGAAAGGCTGCGATTTGATGGTGGTTAAAAAAGAGCAGGCAAAAGTTTTGACTTATGTTAGCTGGAGAGATGAAGAGGTTTATGTTTGTGTATATTATGTGAACAAACCTAATATAAAAGTTTTCCATAAAAATATTTGTCAACAGTATAGCACACAAGCATATAAGATGATGTCGAGATAAACATTGAAAGCATAAAAACAACTTTAGTGTTAAGAAATGTACAACTACACAAACATATAAGCCAATGCAGATGAAAGGCACAAACCACAAAAACTTAAATGCTTTACAAGAGTGGTGAACAGTATAGTTGTATTGATGCTTATTAGGATTAGTGAGGTGGCAAAACTACCCAGCAAACTGCGTTAAATATTAGAAAAAATTAAAAACCTAAGGGCATTCGATATCGAAAAAAATTTGGACATAATTTTAATTGTGTTTTTATGGAAATTGCAAACGCAAATTAGATAAATGTCGAAATTTGCTCCCAGATTTTATAAAGAAAAAGAAAGGTTCAATTAAAATATAAATTAAATTTCCAAAAGTTATAAAAATTTTCAGACTTATTTATAAAAATTATTAACAAAGACTTTTTAAGAAAATTTTGTATGTAAATTTGTTTTAAAAAAACTTTTTTAAACCTTCACAAGTTTTATAAATAAGGCTGTTAAAATTTAATTGATTAATTATAAATACTTTTTTGATTTTTTCGGTTTAATAAAACTTTAATATAAAAAAATATTTTGTTTGCTAGACAAATAGTCTTTAAAAACATATTAAAAAAATTTAAGCAACCCCTTCATGTGCATTCATGTATATTCGTCGCTGTGTCCTCGTCGACTAAATTAAAGACAGTAAAAATACTTTCAATGCAATTGTGCCATGAAACTTCCACCAATGTTCTTAAAATAATGTTCTATTGTTAACGCACTTCCACAAAAATCAATAGAACGTACCCGAACTGTAACACGAACTAATGACGTGATCGACAGCTAGTATATTGAGTGGTTTCCGGATGTTACTAACATTATTTTGGAAGCTCTATGTTAAACATAAAAATTTATTATCAATAGCTTTTATTAAATTAACTAACATGTGCATAATTAGTAAAGAATAAACGACAATGGTAAGTCTGTTGTAAATTAGAGATGGTAAATTTGGGCTTTCATTACAAAACACGATTCAGCAAGTTGAAATACCATGAATCAAAAACAATTCACGTATTCCAATTGCAAGAAAGTTTCGTATATAAGGCAAAAATCTGCATCAACTGACACCACACACAGTGGACCAACACAGAAGAACGCTGATGATGAAGGTTTAGTAGCCTTCGAAAACGGCTGGCTGTTCCGTTCAACTATGTGTTTTCAGAATATTTACAACTAACTTTAATGTTATTTGTTCATTAATAATTATCACATGTAATTTGGCTTAAAAAGCGTTACGAACTTTAGCCCGTTCAAATAAATCATAAAAAAAGTTATTTGCATCATTGGGTGCAGAAGTTAACATCGTGGTATTCTAGCCGTTAATATTTTAACATTGTGTGTCTAGAAGGTCTTAATATCATTGTTGAGTAATTTGAGGGTTCCAATTTATTAAGAATTGCACACTGATGACTTGTTCTTTAATTAAAAATTTTTCAACCTATAAAATTTAATTTGTTTCAAAAAGTAAAAGTGTAACAATGGGTGGTATGAATAAAAAATTACTAGATTTTTATTAAAAAAATTTTTAAAAATTCAGAATTCTTACAATTCTTACATTTTTATTTTTTATAGAAATTTTTAGTAAAATCTTAATACATTTTTTAATTCATGCTACCCATTGCTACGTTTTACGCTTTTTTTATGTACGTTGGAAAATGTTTAATTAAATAAAAAATCAGTAGTGTACAATACATAACAAATCAAAATACTTTACTGACTCGACATTGATATTAAGAACTTTTAGACAAACAATGTTAAAATATTCACCACTAGAATACCACGATGTTAATTTCTGCCCAGATGATGCATTCACCTTTTTTTATTTAAAATAAAATTTCTTGAATAATGCTAGCAACATCCTTAAAGTTTCAGCACATTTAACAAGAAATTATTAAGGTTAAATTAAAAACTATTTTTTTGAGCCTTAGGTCAGTTTATATTTAAATTTATTGGTTCAATATTTCGTTAACTTCTTCATATATAATTTTTTCTTTTTCCTCTTTTCTTTTCAATTATAAATAATTTTTTACAGTTTTCAAATAACAAAGTGTGTCATAAAAAGTATTATTAATATTTTTTTTTTAAGATTTATTTAAGATTTGAAAGCAAAAATACATATGATTTAGAACACTTTCATAATTAAGGGAACATATAAGCATTTCCATGAGAAAGTTCACTTTTTTGTCACGTGCGACAGCAATGAATTAAACTTGTATTTGAGAACAATGTGACTAGATTTTTCTTAAAGTTGTACTTAATATAGACCTACTGACGGCCTACACTATATGTATGTGTATATAAAGAAGTAAAAAAAAGTTTTATTTTCTTTGAAAATAACAAATATATTGGCCAAGTTCTGAAAACCATTTCGTTCCGAAATCGCAAATTTTCAAAAACAGATAGTTTAGTGCATTCGAAATTAAGTTCGGATAAAATATCTGAAGCATATGATATCTTAAAACCAAATAAAAAGCTGCAATAAGTGAGATTTCTTGATGATTTTTTCCTTAAAATTTTTTGGTTTCAAAACGAAATGGTTTTAAGAATTATACCGTATATGTTTTGTGTCGCACGCTGCAAAAAGTTGATATTCGTGTGGAAATGCCAATAGTAGTTCGTAATTAATCTCAAACATCATTACAGAGAGAAAGTTAAATTGTCTGCAGTTCTAGTTAACAATGCATATTTTGGCATATTTTTGCATATTTTGGCATATAATGCTTATATTTTATTTTAACATAAGTTTAGTAAATGTTATGAGAAAAATTTTGTGTGTGTGATTTTCTTCTAAAGGAGCTGAATGAAGTCTATTCATCGCGATTTGAAGTCCTTAAGGTCAAAATATTTTAATGGAGACTGTTTTTTTTAAGTTCATGGAAATTTTTTCATAAAAAACAATGGTTCATTTCGATTTTTTTTTGTTGAATATATTTTTAATTTTTCCCTCGAACTATTTTTTACTCCACTTTTGTGTTCATAGAATATCTAAATTTATACCCTGCAAACTAGTTTGAAGGCATTTTGTTAGTGTGTGTTGCACAATCAGGCTGTGGATGGAAAAGCCATGTATGGTAACCTTGAAATATTTATACAACAACAAGCGATCAACATGTTTAAGGGGCATAATTCTTCTTTAGCTGGTTTTAATATGATTTGCCATACTCGTGACTTGATGCAGAAAATAAAATAAAACCAGCAGCCAGCAGCACCAACAAAGAAGTATAGAAACTCAAAAAGCCACAACAACGCTAAAAATGAAATGCAACACTAAACGTGATTTTGCAATTAAAATTAAATATTTTAAGATGAATAACATGCCACAGAGTGTGGCAGACAGACAATAAAACAACAAACTACCAACATATTGGTGTCGAAAGCTAAGCGATTTATTTAATTTTTTTTCCTCGAAGGGGCTGTAGAATACAGAAACAAATTTGCCACATTTAAGCAATCATAAAAAACTTTGAAACTATAAAAAAACAAGAGCGTATGAACAGCAGGCGTTATTAGTTAAATTGTAAATGAGGTGTGAAGTGGTTTTTAATAATTCTTTATCCTTTCGCAAACATTTTTCAACACACAACAATAATTTATTTAAATATTTTATAACTCGCTTAAGTTTGCTTCAAGAGTTTTATATCATTCCTAAAACAAATATTTATATTCTTAATTGTATTGTTTGCCAACCATAAAATTATTTAAACTTAACCTTTTTCGCCTTCGCAAGAAAAGTAAATGAGTGATTGAGTCTTTAAAACTAAATGTTGTTTCTTTTGCGTCATTATTTGTTTTAATTCTTATCTTAATGGTAATTTTTTATAACTTTCATCACAAATGAAACGATAAGCTTGAATGAATATATATAAATGTCTTGCGCTGCACATCTGGCAAATTAATGAATTACTCTATGTGAAAAAACCAACAACAACAAGTTGCAGACTTTAATTAATTTTCAAAATGTGTGATAAATTTGTTGTTAACGGAATTGTTCGATCACATAAGAAGCATGATCGATAGGCTAAGGGTTTAAAAAGTTTAAAAAAAAATTCAGTATATGGAATTTATAGAACTTTTTTGTAAGGCAGGGTTGGGAGTATCTAAACATTGTCAACTTGATGTGTCATTGATAATCACAAAAAACTCTCTTTAATAGCAATACAACATTTATGCGCCTTTCGGAAGACTTATTTATAGGCTTTGTCCCATATTTCGATATTTTAGTAATATTTGCATAATTTCGAAATTTTATTTGATATTCGAAATTTCGAAGTTTTTGTGGAATTTCTAATTTTTATAATTTATGTGTCGTTTTCAGTTTTTATTTATTGGCTGCATCTTGTATTTCGATATTTTAGTAAAATTTGCATAGTTTCGAATTTTTTTTTGATATTCGAAATTTCGAAGTTTTAGTGGAATTTCTATTTTATTAATTTATGTGCGTTTTTTAAGAAGTTAGATATAGGCTTTGTTTAATACTTCGATATTTTGGTAAAATTTGCATAGTTTCGAAATTTTGTTTAATACGTATTCGAAATTTCGAAGTTTTCGAGGAATTTACATGAATTTTTATATTATATGAGCCTTTTTAGAAGGCTTCATACTGTGTTTCTACATGTAAGTAAAATTTGATTTTTAGAAATTATTGCTTATTCGAAATTTCCAAGTCTTAGAAGAATTTTTATTTTTTATGGCTTATGGGCCTTTTTTAAGAACTTTTTTTTTTATAAAACTCGTCGTATATTTGCATAATTTCAAAATTTTGTTTAATATTCGAAATTTCGAAGTTTTAGTGAAATTTCAATTTTCTGAGGTTTTATCTAAAGTCCATTCGCATTTCGATTTCCTTTTTTTATATGCATAATTTCGAAATTTTATTTCGAATAATTCGAAATTTCGAAGTTTTAGTGGAAATTCGATTTTTATAATTTATGTGCCTAAGGACCTATTTAAAGGATTCGCCATATATTTAGATACTTAAAAATATTCGCATAATTTCGAAACTTTGTTTATTAGTCGAAACTTCGAAGTTTTAGTGGAATTTCTGTTTTTATAAATTATGTGCATTTTTAAACATTTATTTATAAAATTCACGACGCATTTCGATATTTTGGTAAAATATTGCATCATTTCGAAATATTGTATAATATTCGAATTTTCGAATATATATTATAGTGCAATTTCTATTTTTACAATTTATTTGTTTTTTTAAGAATTTAGTTATAGGCTTTATTTCATATTTCGATATTTTGGAAAAAAATTTGCATAATAAATAATAAAAAAATAGAAATTCCACTTCGAATATTAAAAAAATTTAGTAGTTTATTTGCCTTTTGATGGATCTATTTCGAATTTTCGTAATTCCCAAATGTCCGTATAGATTTTATCAGATGTTGTAAGGTATTTAGGTTTTGATATCTTGCAAAAATTTAAATAATTTCGAAAAATCCAATATTTTACATTTTGCTTGAAGTTTGATATATTCGAAATTTTTTTTAAACTTCGAAATTTCTAAGAGTAAAATTTTTTAAATTTTAACTTTGGGATAAATTTTTTTGCTTTGGTGAAATTCCGATATTCAGCAAAATTATATTAGACTTTTTCTTTTCAGTATTTTGTAAAATTTAAGAAAAATTCGAAATTTAAAAAAAATTTGCAATTTTAGAAAAATTCGAAATTTTTGCACATATTTAAAATCTTTATATTTTCAAAGTTTGATCTATCAGCAATCTTCTCTCCGTTCTAATTCAACATTTGGCTCGAACTTTAGTTAATTCGAATTTTATTTTATTAAATTTCGAAATTTCGATTTCCCAGTGAAATTTAAATTTTTAGCACTTTTCTTTTAAATTCTGCTAAAATTTAAATACGTTTAAATTTTTTTCGATTTATTTGCGTTTTTTAATATATGCAGGAAATTTTCGATGTTAAGAGATTTTAATTTTAATAAATCACTTATTCGAATGTTTTTTAAAAGCCTTGGCTATTTTTTCAACAATTAGGATATATTGTATTTCTTAAATTTGGGTGAAATTTGAAAATTTGGAAGGTATTTTTTTTATAAATTTTTCTATTTTTTAATATATATTTTTTCAATAACATTTTGCTCGAATTTCAATATTTTGGAATAGATGCAAATTCATAAAATTTTTAATTTTAGAAAAAAATTTATAATTAAAATTTCATATTTAAAGTCGTTAATGGCAAAAATATGGTGACTAATATTCGCTAACAAAAATGCATCATTCCTCCCAGTTGTGTTCCTGGCATTCCGAAAATAAAATACTTGCATTCCTACTGACCAAAATAATAGATTTTATCTTTCAGCTACTTCTAAAGGTGCCAAAGTTTCGACAATACTGTTTCATTAAATTCATTGTCTCTCTGTCTTTATGATTAATAATAAATGATTAATGGCGCCTCCGTTTTTTCATGTACTCTCCGCACAATGACAACACCGAAGGAGAACATAAGTTCATGCCCACTATACAACAATATGATACGGACACAACAAAATCTAAAGTAATAATCTGTAGAAAAACTTGCAACAATAGAAAGAAACCTCTTCAATAAGTAAAATATTGATATCAGTGCCGAATGATCATAATTCATTATTGTCATACTTCATTGAATGTTTTGAAGGGGAAAGGGGGAAATAGAAAAGAAACCCACTTGAACGAAGAACTCTACATAAATCCCTTTCGAATCTTTTCGGTTGTTTGGATAATAAAGCGTACAAATAATAAAATTCAATTCTTATCTCTTTCATAGAAATTAACTCGTTTATTTAATACCATTAATATTTTTATGAGCTTAAATGAGAAGAAAAATATTATTTCCTTTTATGTGAGCGTTTGTTGTTTATAAACAATTCAGTCAAGTTTTTCTTTTTTTTCACTACAACTTTTAATATTTGAACAAAATTTATTATAATTTTTTATCTGGTTGGCTTTAATTTATTTGTTTGGTAAATCAATAAAATACTTGGCAGAGGCTTTACTTTGATTTAATTTTTTTTGTTATCTTCAAAGTACATAAAAGGGTATTCAAAATTTAAGTTTATTTTTCGAGGTGTAAACGTACATTTTATAGTGTTGTGGGAAGTAAGGAGCATTGGCACAAACAAAAATGGGAGTTTGTTGTAATCTATCATTATATGACTTTTATATGACAGTATTTTTTCCAGTTAAGGTGGTAAAGGTGGGCTGGGGCACATTTTAAGTTGCACTTTTTGTCGTGAGTGTTAACTGCACTTGCGAAAAAAAAATATTCTTTTGTTTTATAAATGAAAAGGAATTTAGGTCACTTAAGTTGTTATTATTACTATTATTTTGTTCACTGCTATCTTTGGATTCTAAAAGTTTTAAATATTTGATCAAATTGTTAAAATTTTTATGGGTTTTTAAAAATAGCTCAGGGTATTTAGTTGAATAAAGAAATACAAAATTTACCTTTAGATGTTGTTGTAGAACTGAAGAAAATCTGTTGTTTCTTTACTATGTATAAGAAGCAAGGCCTGTAAAAAGAAGAACAAAATAAAAAGTTAGTATTTTAAATAGAAATGTAAAACGTTTAAGATTTTCCATAAATTCAGAACATAAATTTATTAAGTAGCCCCTAGAGACACAATAAATAAATCATATAATGATATGCCTGGGATTATAATTTGCAACAAGTCTTGCAGTCCCAATTAATTAAAGACCAATAAATGTGGCTTAATACTCCTAATACGAGCTCTCTTGGAATTTCATTTAATTTTATGACGTTCTTTGGGTGTATTTTCGAAAAATTTTTAGATTTTTACACGTTTATTTATAAACTACAAAGCTTATTTCGAGATATTAAGCTAAATATTGAATTTCGAGTTTTCGAACTTAATTTCGAATTTTCGAAGTTAAGTCCGAATAACGCAGTTAGCTAAAAGACATCCTAAATTTATATTAAAAATTATATTTTTAGCAAAAACTTCTTATTTTATTATATTTCATGCATAATGTGATACATGTATACTTATAGTACATATCGCTCATTTACTCAAAGAACCTCATAACTCAAAAAAATAGTTTGCCAGAAAATGAGTTTAAAGTTTTCAATTAACACACAACTCTAAGGAAAAAGGAAAATTTTATTTTTCTCTCAAGAGTTGAGTGAACAAGATATTTAATATCTAACAAAATATGAAGAACGATGTGAGGATTAATTTTGCATCATTTATTAAAAAATTCAAATTTTTGAGTTATAAAATTCTTTGAGTAAATGAGCGGTATGAAAAAAATATGGAAATATGTTTTGAAGAATGTGCATTTTCCAAATGCAATTTGCTTGGCAAAGATTGTATATGTAATTAGAGGTCAAATTCTTTTAAAATCTATTTCGATATGTTTTTTTTTGTTCAGTTTTGATTTTAATAGCAAGATTTCATTTAAGAGTCCTTAATTTTATATCAAAAGAAATACAGTCAAACTACCAAATCAATAACGTACTTCAACAACAATTTAAATATTATTTTCCCAGTTTAAGTTTAATATTACGACCTTTTATTAAATCTTATATAAATAGAATTTCGTTTCTTTCTTTTTGATCTCCTCTTTACCATTGCTTAAGGCATAATAATGTAATTACGTTTTATATATAGATGTGCATAGATAAATATTTAAAAAAAATGAAGGAAACACAACCCCTTCTACTCCTCCCATTTAATTTAAAATTAAATACATTTTAATTCTTAGAAAACAGCAAGCAAAAATTTTCAAATTAATACTCGTTCTCCATCAGACAAATAGACGAGGACTATTATTTCCATTATTTCTAACAAGAAAATAATTTTTCAACGTTTTCAATCTTCATGTAATTTTCTTTTGTTGCCTTGCGAAGAATTGTTAAAGAGTTGTAGTTGGTGTAACTTATTGTCATCTGATTATTTAAGCCTGGGGGGAGGATATTTAGCACTGGAACAACTGGTAAAATTACTTTGAATATTAAAATTGCTTACAAACATTTAACATTTTTACTCTCGGGAGCATTGTGTTTGTGTATGTGATTCGAACAATTGAAATCTATATCAGGATATACATACATATTTATGTATGTAAAAGCGTGTGTGCGCGTAGTGTTAGAGACATGATGTCAAGTATGTTTTGTGAGTGTAAATTTGTGTGCCTGCATGTTTCCTGTTTTTGCTGCGTTGGCGTTTAGTTTTTCGAGTTGTGATATGACTCTTCTCCACCATTATTATGCCGAGTAATCTCTGTGTGATATTAAATAATGTAACAGTTTGAGCGACATCAGCAACTGTTGGGTACGTCACATAAAATAATTTTTCCGAAGACTGTTAAATTCACACTAAAATAATTGTTCAAATTATTAAGGGTATTCACTGTTTAAAATCTTTATTACTGATTTTTTTTAAATAACTGTTAGTGTTTAGCTTTTTCGAAGAGAAAGTCGTGAAATTAGCCTTAATATTGGAAAAAAAAGTATTTTCACAAAATTAAACAAAAGTTTGTGAAAACATCAGATTTCGAAATTCAAGTTCAATGCCAGAAATAAGTCAAAGCGTGAAATGCATTTAAGGATTTATTTCATCTTATATTAACAGAATCTCAGTGGAATTTTGCACTTCCAGCGCAATTTCGAATTTTCGAACTAAACTTCGAATTTTCGAAAATAGCTTAAAATATTCGATATGAGTTTTTAATACTTTGGGTAGCTAGAATTTCTTCCAAATATTTGCCTTCAACAAGAATTTTTACTGAATAATTATTTAATACTTAACCCTTTATCACTCCGTGTTACAGATACGTTACAATGTTATCTCTATAAAAACTATTAGTTATATGTAATTATAAGTTTTGTTTCAACTCAATAACTTTGGTACAATATCTACTTTCAAACTGTAAAATTCATTTTCACTAAAAAATTGCGTCTACTGCTGCAGAAAAGATTTAAAGTAACTCTACGCTTTTACTAAATCAATGTTGCCGTTGTGCAGTTTTTTAATAAGTTTTAATTTCGGCATTTTACTTTATTAAATTTTGTAAATGTCTAAGTTAATTATTGTTTTTATTTCTAAAATATTGTAAGTGAAACTATTTTTTAATTTGAAAATTTTTTTGTGAATCCAAGTTTCGAACTTAATTTCGAATTTTTGAGAATAACTTAAAATTTCAAAACCATTTTTATTTAATTTTTTTACAAAATCTAATGCAACTAAACCTGTTCTGCCGGATTTTCAAATAGTTTCGAACTTAATTTCGAATTTTCGAACTTAAATTCAAAGTTTGCAAATTTTCTCAAAATTTCGAGACTCTTTTTTTATTTATTTGTTACGAAATCTATTAGTAGAGAACCTTTTCAGTCGCACTCTCAGATATTTTCGAACTAAATGTATAGTTTTCGAACTTAAATTCAAAGTTTTGAAAATAGACCAAAATTTTGAGACCCTTTTTTTATTTATTTTCATAAAAAATCTAATAGAAGAAACTCTTTTCAGTAGGACTCCCAAATATTTTCGAGCTTAATTTCGAATTTTCGAATATAACTCAAAATTTTGCTTTTTAATTTTTTTTTCTTACAAAATCTAATAGAAGAAAATCTAGCTCGTAGCTTTCATCGTCCATCAGTTTTAAGCTCTGAGATAAAGATTTTATTTAAAATTTAGCTTTAAACTGTGACTACCCCTAATACTCTTACACTTTTACCTGATTTACACTAAGCATTTTTTCATGAAATTTCATGAATTTTGTTGCACGCAACTTTTTCTATTTGCTAATTGTAGCGATATAAAATAGAATTTAATATAAAAAAGGACGTAGAATGATTCTCTGATGCATTTTGGGCAACGTTTTTGATATAAATTTCTCTTCCAGGCTTCCTATTGCTAAATAAAATTTTTTCATGCAACTAATTTCATGAAAAAAATGCTTAATGTAAATCAGGTATTTGTCTGTGTATCTAAAATATTATAAAGTTTTAAGTACTTTTCAACTGTAGGAGCTAAAAATACAGTTAAGTTTTCTGCTTAGTATTAATGGCATGCCAAAAAAGAAAAATAAAAAGTAAATACAAAAAGAAAAAGATAAATTCAGGCAACAGAAAAATAAATAAAAAAGGGTTAAAATTCACATGAAGCTGCTGAATTGGCGCTGTTAGTGCCATGTGTTGTGCGTATTGTGTTAAATATACAATTTAATATTGTCTTAAATGTTTAACTATACAGTTCAAGGGATTTACTTGCTGCCGCTGCTGCTGCTGCTGCTGCTGGAAAAATGATACTCTTTTTCTTGCTTAAGAAATGTTTTTTTTCTTTGTAGAAATATTAGTAGCAGTTGTATGTAGATGTTTTAGATCTTAATGTATTTTGCTTGTAATTAATATTTTAAGGAAAAACAATTAAAATGTTAATAAGTTAAGTATTGTTTGCTGAAAGATGAAGCAGAAAACATGAGTGTTAAAGGAAGAAATGAAATTTATATTAATGTCAGTATTAAGAGATTTTTCAATTAAAAAACGTTAAGAAATTATTAAATGAAAGGGATAGGAAGAAGTGAAAAAATATGCCAACTACGAGTCTTGGAAGGAAATATATAAGCGTAGGATTTTTAATTAAATTTTAATATTTTTTTACGTAATAATTAATTATCGTTTTACTCATTCAGTAAAATATTGTTTTTATTAAAACTACATTGAAATTTATTACTGAGCAAGCAACATTTTTCTCGGCACCAAATTGTAACTAAATAAAATTTTGCCTTTTATTGAATTCATTTCCAAAGGATTAAATTTCTTAACTCGCAAATTATCTTTCTTATTTTGGGCTCATAGTCGTAATACATACACTCACTGAAAAAACAGCTTAAAATCAGTAAAAACCATATTGAATTAATAAGACACATTAAAGAAAGTCTAGTCATGTTGAAATTTCTTATTTCAATATGGAAAAATATTAATTTAAAGTGTATGAATTAATTAGTTGTAATTATTTTTAAGTATCTCAACATACACTTCATATTATATTGAAAACTATTAAATTAATGTTACGCATTCTTATTTTTAAAATTCCGCTTTTCCTTGAGTGTACTTTTTGCCCTTTCAACGAACATTTTTGAAATAATAATCCCTGCCTAATTTTAAATGACTTATTTATTACTTTTATCAAATTTTTCAATATCCTTAGACGGATGTCTTTCCAAACTCATTATCATTTCATGGTTTAGAAATCTTGCAAAAACTCCCAACTATATGTAGAAAGAAAAGAAGAAAAAAACAACTATTAAAATCTCTAGGAAGTGTAACCATAAGCCATTAAAAATATTGCCAAGCAGCAAAAGTATAGAGACATGTGTTCCCATCTCTATGGCTGACGCACATCAAAGGAAAATGTATGTGTTCGTTCGTTTGCGCGTTAAATTACCAACTTCTAATGACAAAATTACACTCTATGCCTGCCACACATTAGAAATTAAAAGGAAAGAGGAAAATAAAAAAAAACACATGAGTTTTTAAACTTAATTTAAACTGTTGTGTAGAAGATTATGCGGCAGGGCTGGGAAACTCTGTGTAATAGTAATTTCTTCAGTAATATGATGATAATTAGTTATACAGAGAAATGATATCAAGACCTAAAATGTATCATGTCTTGAAGTCAATGCAGCCTAAAAAATTAATTTTTTATTGTTATATTGCTTGTGAAAAGCTATTGAGTTACCCTTAGTCAATGAAACTTGGCAGTGAAACTTTGAAAATGAGAAAATTTTAAGAAAGAGTAAAAAAGTTCCCCTCAGAGAAACTAATCCTTCTGCTGAAAAATTTAATATTTTTTCTTAACTTTTATCACACTTTTGTTTAGCATATGTAATTTTTAACGTCGGCGAAAGTTCAAAACACTAAACTTGGAGCCAGGAGATCGTAAGATGCCATTTTTTTTGGGGCGGTGACATATATATTATTGACATATATAATGTAACTATTAAAAAAATTTACTATTTATGCCTTAAAATCATAAAAATTAAACGTTTAAGCTTTAATGGGTAGGGGGAAGTATCTCTCCCTGCAAACCAAATTTGCCCCACCCACCTTTTATACGAGGATTCTAATCGTTGTTTTTGATAACCAGGTGATTCGATCACGTTTTTCAGTTTGATATTATGACATAGCCTATCGAACAATGTAATACTATAGCCCGATATCGAATACCCCAGCCTCAAACTGAACAAACTTTACAATAGTGCCAGAGGCACCGCTAATTAGTTAATACTTTAGGGAAGTCAGGAATTGAGGTTAAGTAGCAATTAATGAGTTGCTGTGAGAGCAGTTAAGATTGGTGGGTCATGCAGACTTTAGGGCCGAGTCTTATGATCAACCCGATTGACTAGTCACTGCAAATTTCACTTCACTAGACAACTTTATATTTTGTTAATACAAAAAGTAATATTAGTCCGATCATAGGGGAGATGTGTAAACATCAAGTAATTATTTTTTTTAACATTGGCTAATGGTAACTAAAGTTAAATGAAAATTAAATTTGTATTAAAATCTCCACCCATAATAATTGGCACGCGATGGAGATTGTTACCCAATTGTCGCGCACCAGCTGCAGTGTAAGGCAACAGTACGTAATGATGATATTTTATAATATAATATTATAGATTCTTTATAAAGACTGCTATATATCTTTTAAAAAAATATTTGAAAGTTAAACGCACTTTTATTTAAAAGTTTATATTTATTTTATTTATTTTATATTTTTCAACTTTTTAACAAAATTATCCCCACTGGCAACACTATTACACTTCACAAGCAATTTCTGTTAAAATTAACATTGCTCCTGAAGGTATGCTTTAAAATTCGCTTAAGTGTATTTCTATGCAGCTGTTCAGTTTTTCTGTACTTCTTGTTCGTATGATTGCATTAATACACTCATACTTAGCTCAAATCGTTTTGATAACTCTTTATGATCTTACTGAAAATTTAATATTGTATTGTGAAAAGGATTCTTACCCCTTAGCGTAGAGATGTGTACACATAAAAATAAACATATATATATGTTATGATTTGTGTTTATAATTATTTAAACTTTAAAATAATTTAGCCCAACATTTTGTATTGTAAATAAAAACAAATTTTTCTACTTTATTGTTATTTTCCATATAAATTGTGGAACGAAGACTATTTAGCAATACTTTTGCACTTTAATGAATTTAAAAATCTAGATTTTCCAAGCCTGTTAAGAAATTTTAATGCTCAAAAGCGGTTGTTGTTGGGGTGATGAGAGTCGGCGTGGAGTGTATGCGTGGGTAGTGATGGTGGTTGTTGCTGGCAGTGGCCTGTATGTGTTCTACACAAGTTTGATCAGTTTGCGTTGGCTGTTCAAACAAACGACACCAGTTTCTGGGTGTTTACTTATCTCTACAATAATATGTCTTTTTTGTAAGTCTGTCTGCTCTATCAAAATATTATTTTTTTTTGTATTTTATATGCGTGTGATTATCCCTCCGTCCGTCTGTTTGTCCGTCCTGGTTTGCCTGTGTGTCAATATAATATTATTTTTCACTTTAGTTTAACGCATTGTCATTGTTTATTTTATATGTATATTGCCTGTGCAGCACAAAGTTGATGACGCTGATGCATGCCTTGATACTTTTTTTCTTGTCTTATTAATCTCCATATATTTTCTTTCTACAGCATGTGTTATTTGTCTGTTGATGTCGCGTACAGGGTTTATCATTAAACGCTTGTTATATTTACTATTGAAAGATTTTAAGAAGTTTAGCCTAGAACTCTATTCGAAGTTGTAAAACATTTTCAGCAACATTGATGATTTCGCGTGAAAAATTTTACACGTAAGAAGAGATCCCTATATTACTTTTTCGGAAAATAAATATCGTTTTTATTGGTTAGAATACGAAACACTGATCGAGTTGTGTAAACAAAAACATTAGCTGTCAATATTCTGCGCGTAATAAGTGCCAGTCACTGATGGCAAGAAAATATTGCCAGATACATTTCAAAAGTTTTCCACGAGTTGAAGTTTAGCAAACTTATTTTATGAATATTTCATGTAAACTTTTTGATGTGTTAACATCTATACACTAGGGGTTAAGAATCTTTTTCACAATACAATCACAAATTTTCAGTAAGATCGTAAAGCGTATCAAATCGGTGTGAGCTATGTATGTGTGTATTAGTGTAATCATACGAAGAAGAAGTACAGAGAAACTTAGCAGCTGCATAGAAATACACTCAAGCGCATTGTAAAGTATACCTTAAGGAGCAATGATAATTTGAATAGAAATTGCTTCTGAAGTGCATGGGTGTTGCCACTGGGGATACATTTGTTAAAAAGTTGAAAAATATAAAATAAATATAAACTTTTAAATAAAAGAGCGTTTTAAGTTTCACATATTTGTTTAAAAGATATATATCAGTATTTATAAAGAATTTATAATATTATATTATAACATATCTTTACTACGTACTGTTGCCTTACACTGAAGCTGGTGCACGACAATTGGGTAACAATCTCCATCACATTCCAATTATTATGGGTAGATATTTTAATACACATTTTGCAAACCCACAGTCGCAAGTTTTATCAAAATTTTTATTTGACGTTTTCCACTTGCATCTGAGCAATTCTTCACAATTCCCCACAACTAATAATTCCACTACTATAGATACAGTTTTCCATAGATTTTTAAATACAGTAGAGTCAAACATTTATATATCTTATTTTAGTTACCCTAAGCCATTATAAAAAAATAATTCTTTACTAGATGCTTACACATATCCCCTGTGATCGGACTCACATTGTTTTTTTTTTATGTCAGCATTGTGCGTGAAATTTTGAGTAGGGTTCCAGGCTTTGAAAGGCTTATTAATGATATTACGTGCGAAATTTATTATCATGCAAATTTTAGGCTCTGCTTTGCTGTATAGCTCATATCTTAACTGTCACATTTTTGAAGTTTCCTATTGGAAAACTCTTTAGTTTAGTTATAATTTATTTTTTTTCTTATTATTTTTGGGGTACAAATTTATTTTGTTGCTTTATGAAGCTTGTGTAGACAACTTTTGACAAACAAAGCTCAAGTACTACGAGTAACACAGTATCAGACATTGTGTTGTTACATTCTTTCGGAAACTCAAACTTATTTTCATATCTCTCTTGTTGGAAAAGAGCCCGTTAATGCTAAATCATTTTTTTATATAAATTTTATATCAAAATTGTAACAGATGCAGCAAGTGTTTCAACTATAACAAAAAAAAGAAGAAACAAGAAGAGAAGAGAACAAGGCGTTTCAATATTAATTAGCACCCTCATAATAATGAAGATTTTTTAAATTATTGGGGAAGTTGCAGGCAGCTTGATTTCGTCGCAAATAGTTACTTTTTTGTAGAACAAATTAAATCTCTTTTATTTGCTTATTGTGCAGAGATTAAGTTATATTTACTTGATATAAAAAAGAAAATGACAACCAAATAATTCAAAGAGGGTGAAGCCGTAAAATATTTAAATAAATTAAAATTTAACAAAATATTCTAACAGCCTTATTTAAAAAAAAAAATAATAATAAAGACTTCATAAAGACTTTTTAAGAAAAATTTTTATGAGAATTTGTTCTAAAAAAACTTTTTAAACCCCTTATTAGTTTTATAAATAAGGCTGTAAATTTCTTATATTTGAATTAATATTTTTCAAGCTCAACCTTGATAATCCCATTAACACCATAAAGTTGTTAAAAGAAAGTTACCAGTAAAAAACCACTCCGAAAAATTTAGTATTGCAAAATATCCTAATTTTCTTAAAAATATTTTTTTAATAATATTTTTTAACCTCAATTGACTCCAAATGAGAAAAAAATTAACACTATAAAGTTATAAAAGTGCCTTCTCAAGGCTAGTATTTACTATCTCATATAATCCTTGGACTTTAGAAAAAATTTTGAATCATGTTGAATTAAAGTTAATTAAAGTTAAAACAAAGTGAATTTGATATAGTGAATTAAACTAAAGTTATTGGAAATCGAAACAATATGAATTTAATAAATCATCTAAATAATTTAATAATCTTTTCATGAGCACCATTTTGTCCAGTTTGTAATTTTTTCAAAAAACATACGATTGTGTGAAATAGTGAAGACCATTCTTTGTAAATTTTATTGTATAGTAATTCAGAAGATTAAGAGTGGGCTCTATCTAAGGCCCTGTCCCACGATGTCGCACAGTTACAAGTGTGCGACAAGTCGAACGCTGTCGACATCGTAGAACAGACAGGCTCTAAGTGCGTTTGCAGACAAGCCAAAGTAGCAGAACGTTTAATGTTTGTTATAAAAAAATGGGGAGTAACATTTTCATCCAATAATATTTTTTTAATTACTCTTTTATTCTTTTCTTAACCTGCAATGAATTTATTTACTATTTTTTCACTACTTACTACAAAGTATTAATTTTGATACTTGTGCCATAATTTTTTATCTTCTTCCAAGTTCAAATTAGTCATTCAGCAAAGGCTTGCAAATTTTTAAGCTCCAAAGTGCCATAAAATTTATATTAACATCAGCACCATTAAAGAGTCTTTAAAAAAAATCATCATTATCTTTTCTCGCCAATAATCGACACAACACAATATTCATTTCTCCTTGTGTTCATAAAATAATCCGGCTGATTAAAAGCAGATAAAAGAAAGAAGACAAAACTTGTAAGTTTTTATGTCTTTTATTTGGCGAATTAAATTATCGCCCTTAAAAAATCATTGGCGCTCCAATAAAACAATTTTTCGTCAAGCTTTTGAAATTTGTTTCTTTTTTTTTGCCATCTGTCTTGTAAGATTAAGAAAACGAAACTGTGAAAATAAAATAAATCAATAAATGAAACGGAGAAGAGGACGATAAATTCTGTTTATTTTTATTAGCATTTTATTGCATTTGGAATTTTTTTTTTCATTAAAACTCTTTTATGTTGTTTAAGTTATTTTACACTATTGTTTTCTACAGATGACTGATTGATTTATAGCGAATTTTGTCTTGATCTCAGTTTACACAGGATTGATTATCGGTTTTCTTAATAGTATTATATTTTTTTTTTTTGGTTTAAGTGCAAATTAAGAATTTAATTTGCTTATGTGGGCTTAGCTAAAAACTTAAAAAAAAAAGATTTTTTTATGGTAGAAATACATTATGTAGAAATTTTTTAGCCGTAAAATTTTTTTAAATAAACACATGTTTTTTTACCTTTCGTGATGCAATATAATCACAAGTTAATTTCACAAAGATTAAATTAAAAAAAAAATTATAAGACAATGAAAAAGCCCTTTATTTCTGCAGTAAAAAAAATATCACAGCTTTCCATAAATATTTTCTGAAGAGATAAAAAAGTATCACAATTATATTTTAAATAATTTTTTTTGATTATTTCCATATGATCACAAATTGCAAAAATCTTAAAATTGTTTCCTTTGTTGCTGCAATAAAAAATATCACATCATTCTCTACATTGTTGTTGTAGTGATAAAAAAAATATCTCAACTATATTTTTAATTAAATTTTGCTAATATTAAAAAAAATTTTATATATATTAATTTAGTTTATTATTTTAATAAGAAAATATAATAGCTTTCCATAAATATTCTGATCAAAAATATTACAACTATATTTTAATTCAAAAATTGCATATTTCGAAACGATCACAAGTTACAAAAATTTAAAATCTTAAATATTTTAAGATAGTGGAAGAGGTGATATTTCCCTTAATTACTGTGACAAAAAACTATCAAAGCTTCGCATAAATATTTCTTGTAGAGGTAAAAAAATATCACAACTATATTTTTAATAAAATATTTCTTTACAAAAATTATTAAAAAAATTATTATTGAAAAAAAATAGTTCATTCAATAAGAATTGAAATTACTGAGCTTAAGCCTGACTAAAAATTATTTCTGATTAAAAATTATTATTATTAAATTATATAAATACAAAAATGTTGCTGTGATAAATAGTTATCACAACTTGTCTTCACGAAAAAAATTTAATTTTAACAAACAGTGTATTTAATAAAATCCAAGAAACATTTTATAACTTTAATATTGTAATAAAAAGTATCACTGCAAAGCATAAATATATTCAGTTGTGATAAGAAATGTCACATAAAAATATTCATTACTCATGAATTATCTATTTAACAAAAATGATTTAAAAAACAAATATTTAAAAAAAAATTATTAATATGTGAAATATATATTGTAGCTGTGGTAAAAAATTATCACAAGTTATTTTATATTTATCTTTGCAGGATTTTAAAGATTTTAAAATAATGAAATACCGATTCTTCCCCTTATAGTTGCAATAAAAATATATCACAGCTTTCCATAAAAATTTCTTTTGTGATAAAAAAATATTACAACTATATTTTAAATTTTTTTTCTGTATTTCCAACTGATCCCAAGTTAGGAAAAATAAAAAATAAAAAACATCACAGCTTTCCTTAAATAGCTCTTGTAGTGGTACAAACTATCACAAAAATTGAACTGTTATAAAAAATTATCACAAGTTGATTTTCCAAAAAAGAAACAGATTAAAAGTTTATGAAAAACCTATAAATATGTTATTATTTTCATATTGTAATAAAAAGGTCACTGCCAACTATAAACGCATTCAGTTGTGATAAGAAATATCACACAAATATTAGTCACTTTTAAATTATTGTTTACCAAAAATTATTTAAAAAACAAATATTTTAGTAGACTTATAATTATATGAAAACAAATATTTTAATATAATTTGAAAATATATATTTGCTGTGATAGAAAATTATCACAAGTTGTTTAAAAAAAATAGTTTTAAAGAGATAAAAAAGCAGTTATAGTCCGATCACAGGGGAGATCTGTAGATCTAGTAATGATAATTTATTTTTAATATTGGCTTATGGTAACTAAAATAAGATATAGAAATTTTTGACTCTACTGTATTTAAAAATCTATGGAAAACTGCATCTATAGTAGTGGAATTATTAGTTGTGGGGTTTTGTGGAGAATTGCTCATACGCAAGTGGAAAACGTTTAATACAAATTTTGATAAAGCTTGCGACTGTAGGTTTGCAAAATTTGTATTAAAATCTCCACTCATAATAATCGGCATAAGATGGAGATTGTTACCCACTTCTCGTGCACCAGCTTCAGTGTAAGGCAGCAATATGTAATGAAGATATATTATAATATAATATTATAAATTCTTTATAAGGACTATAAAAATATTTTAAAAAAATATTTGACATTTAAAGCGCTCTTTTATTTAAAAGTTTATATATATTTTTTATTTTTCAACTTAAAAAAAAAATATCCTCACTGGCAATACTATTACATTTCACAAGCAATTTCTATTAAAATTGACATTGCTCCTAAGGGTATGCTTTAAAATTCGTTTGAGTGTATTTTTATGCAGCTGTTAAGTTTCTCTGTACTTCTTCTTCGTATGATTACACTAATACACTCATACATAGCTCACACCGATTTGATAACGCTTTACGATTTTACTCAAAATCTGTGATTGTAATGTTAAAAAGATTTTTACCCCGTAGTGTATAGATGTTTGCACATCAAAAAATTACTTTAATATGCTTTTGTACACATTGTATGTTTGTATATACATATGTATTTGCTATGATAACAAATTATCACAATTTCATTTGACAAAACAAATTCATGTACAATAAACAAACTTTAAGTGAATGAAAAATCTGATAGCAATAAGTGAATTAATACTGTGATAAAAGTCACAGTTAAATAAATATGCATGAAAAAGATATAAAAGACATCGCAGCTTCATTTTATTTAACAAATATATTTATTTTTTTAATTTTATTTATTTTAATATTATTTATTTTAAATACAAATTTATTACAAATACGTATGTATGTATTTGGGGTGTTCACAATAGCATTTTAAAATATATCTTAATATTGCAGCGTTTCAATTTTAATACTTTAATATAGTCTGGCAAGTTCGTTGTTTTTTTTTTGTTTGTAAATCGACTTAATTAGCAGGTGGCAAGTTTAAAGGTATAAAAAGCATGTCATTCTCAATATGACAATATGGTAATGTTAAACTTAGCATGTTACAACTGTCAGCGCAGCTGTAGTTGATGTTCAAATATTTGTATTTTTCGCACAAGAAAAGTTATTTAGAAAAGTTTTTGAAATAATTATTTCTAATTAAAAAAATTTTGTTATTTTAATACGTACGGAAAAAAATAAGCCAGTGTATTATATGCATTCGTAGAAATATGCACTTTACTCTCTCTCTCTCTCATATTATACACTAATTTATAAGTAATATAAATATGTATGTGTGTTTGCCTGACTTTGATAAATACAGTATGTCTGTGTATTTATGTCGTTGCCTGCTCACAATGTAAAAATTAAGATGGCACAATATTGCCACATTGAAATTTTAATATACTCATTGTGAATTCCCTAATTATTGTTGTGATAATAATTTATTATTAGTGAAATTTAAAAAAAAAACGTCACTCTATTATAAATTTTAAGTGTGAATAACATGGTGTACCTTAGAGAATTTTGTTATAATGACAAAAAATTATCACAGATTTTTTTTGCACAAAGCCAACATGAATGATATCTCTTTTAATATTAATAATGCACTTTTATAATCATCAAAAATTTATGTTCCACACATGTTCTATTTTATCACTACGATTACATCCAACCATATCACTTTTAAATCTAAAAACAGAATAAATATATTTAAAAATCTAATCGCCCATGAGTACGAATATGTTGACATAAAATTTTGCAATTTAAATGTGTAATAAATATTTCCATGCTCAACTTTTTTATTTTTATTTATTTCTGTTCAAAAGCATTTTAATTTAAATATGAAAAAAAAAGTTTTAAAGCAAATAAATTGAGACAAAATGTTCAACAAAACATCAAAAATAAGTGAACGAATGACAAAATGTAAATGTAAATTTTGTTACAATTTTTACTTTGTACGTCGTCGCACTTGTGAATAATTTTAAAAAAGTACATTTGTAATATACACATTTAAAACTTTTTTTCTTTTGCATATATTTTTGACGTTATTGCTGTGGAAAATGATGTTGTATTTAAATTTGCTGTCATATTAAAAAGAAAACAAGAATGAAGAGGAAAAAATATATGCTTTTACTTACAGCACTTATGGCTAGAGATGATAAAGTGAGTAACTTTATATCAGATAATTTTAAGGGCAATATTCGTTGTAATACGGCCAAAATAGAACACCTTTTCTAGTTTGAATTTTATGCCGGCTAGCATGAATTTAAGGTTAACATGATAGATATTATGAAAGTAACACATAACAAAAATTAAAAATTTTTCATTCAATGAGAATTGAAATTACTGAACTTAAGCCTGATTAAGAATTTGTTTCTGATTAAAATTTAAAAATTTAAAAAGCCTGAATATACATATCTAGAAAAATGTGATATCTTCCATGCAGCTGGACTAACAAAATTGCTCAATAAATCTTTCTGCCTCTGTGATTCGCTTTTTAGATTTCTCGTTTTATATTTCAGCAACTTTTCTTGTCCTTTACCAATCACTTTAATTTATTTTAAAGTATTTTTTTAACCTCAAACACGGCTATTCACGCCCATCGCCAATCACATAAACCTTACTCATCTCCTTAAAAAAAACGCATTGACGTTTATAATTTGTTACATGAAATATTCTTTAAAAGTTTTGACAACAACGTGACAACATTTCAGCATTTCTTAATAGACAACAAAAAAAAACAACCAAGGAAAAATTTAAAAAATCTAAGTATTATTAACGGCTTCAAAGTGTCACTTTTTATAACATTTTATTAAAATTGTTTACTTAAGCTGGTGAGTGGGGGAGGGGGTGTAGCGGAAGAGGGTTTAAACAAACAAATATTTATTCGAAATTTATTTTATTTCTTTGTAAAACTTTAAAATTATTTTTTTATGTTGCCTGTTATTGCAAAACATTAACAATAAAATACAATACAATACGTATTACGTAATGTATGGAATTATTTAAAAAAAACTTTAATATATTTTATGACTTGACGCCATAGAAGACAAATAAAAAAACATAAACAGAAAATAAACATTAAAAACGTGATAGCATTTTTTTGCTCCCCATATACTCTTCTATATTCACCAAGAAAATACACTTTAAGTAGAAACAAAGAATTGTAACAAATGTATTTATAGGAGAAATAATTTTCGAGTCCTAGAATTAAAATAAAAAACAACGTGGCAAATGATTTTTTTATTACGTTGAAAAGGTGCTTTTTTTATTAGACACTTTTTGAAATTAGAGAATGAAAGTAAAAAGTCGAAATTTAGTACATAACAATAAACTTGTTTCACGTAACAGTCTATGCCATTACGTAATCAAATATACGTTAAATTTAAACATCTCGAAAGTTCAAAAAAATAATAATTTTGCAATTTATGTTTGCAATCAAAAAATAAGGTCATTTAATAGATGTTACAATAAATCAAATAGCATTACGTATATACGTTGTTACTCATTTACGCTATTACGTATTGATTATGACTCTTAAACTTTAATTTCTTAAACTATAATTTACAATAAAATGAGCACAAAATATCAACAAATAAGATTGTAGTTAGGGGCTATTTATGTATTACGTAAAGATGTTTTCGGACTTCGTAAGAGTTTTTACGACATTTGCAACATAAATTTTTTAAGCATCCCCTCTGGGTTTTACTCAATTCGTGAATAGTCCCTTACTAGAATCAAGCAGTTACGTTATTGGGCTTACAGTTACGCTTTGTGTAAAAATAGTACCATTTATCTTTACGTTTTTTATTGTGAGAATGAAGTTAAACAGGAAAACTTGTGTATATAAAGACATGAATACACTTCACTACATAAAAAGACATTTGTTCACGTATTAGACAATACCTTTACGTAATTAGGTATACGTGAAATTAATATATTTTATATATTATATATACTGATTTTTAGGGAGAGATCAAAAACAATTGTTTTAAACTTTTGTTTAATAAATAAAAGTAAATTAAATAACGTTACGTATTTACGTTATCTGTTATTTACATTATTACGTATTGACTTCGAGTCTTAAGCTATAATTTACAATACGAGGAGCTTAAAATATCAACAAATAAGATTGTCATTAGGAACTTTTAACATATTACGTAACGTACATTTCGGATTTTGTATACCACACTTCGTAAGACTTTTCAAAAAGTGTAAAATATATATTTTCTAAGCTTCCTCCTTGGAGCATTATGCAATATGTGAATAGGCCCCTTTTAGATTTAAGTAGTTACGCCATTTGGTTCACAGTCATGCTTTGCGTAAAAATAATACCATTTGTCAGTACCACGTTTTTCATTATGCGAATGAAGTTAAACAGAAGAACTTGAGTATGTAAAGGCATCTATTCATAATATAAAAACACACTTGTTCCACATAATTATAGTCTATAGTTTTACGTAATTAAATATACATATGTTAAATTTAAACATCTTGAAAATAATACTGCATATTTGGAAAAGTTTAACATATATTTTTCATTTTATATTTGCAATAAATAGACACGGCCATTCAATAGACGTTAGACCATTACGTTATTTTTTATTTAAACTATTACGTATTGATTTTGAATCTTAAACTATAATTTCTTAAACTTCAATTTAGAATACAAAGAAAACAAAATATCAAAAAATAAGTTTGTCTGATTAGGGGCTATTCACATATTACGTAACGCTGTGAATGCTCCGAATTTTAATACCTTCCCCCTCACACTTCGTCATTCTTTTTACAAAATTTTCAGTTTAAAGTTTCTTAACCCATCCTGGAGTGTTACGCAATATTTGTATAGCCCTTTATACTATTAGATTTTAGTAGTTACGTCATCAGGTTTACAGCCACGTTTTGTGTCAGAATAATACCACTTTATACATGTGTCTTGTAGTTGACATTCTTACAATAGATAAAATTAAATATACAACCTTTTTGGCATAAGTATAAACTCATATTAATCCTATTTTGCAAGCATTACAAGGGTAACAAATCAGAAGGCTGCAACACCTTTGATTATGTTAATTATAGCACAAGTAAATTTATTACATATGAATTTGCAAGCTCTGGCAAAGGGATTAACTGTGCACTGATTTTGAAAGTGCTTTTCTAAATTAACATCTGTGAAACTGTGAAATTAGAAACATTTTACGGTTTGCAAATTACATAAAAATTATAATAGCAAAAACTACAGAAATTTCGTCTCATATCATTAAGTCCTTGTTAATTTTCAACACATAAATTTGGAATAATGGTTTGAAATTTTTTGAAGTATTGCAAGGGTTGCAAATTTGCAAAAACAGAATATTTAAGAGTTGCAAAGCTCTTATTTATATCTGTAAAAATACAACTAAAATTTGCAAAAAAAATAAATTTTGCAAACCCTAGCAAATATGCAATAGGTTTACACCAGTTTTACAATTTTCGCAGCGTTACTAGTGATAAAAATTCGTTAAGATAACAAATATAGAAAACATGCGAAACTTTAAATTATGCTAACTTCATTGCAGGTAAATTTGAGACCCTTCAATATTGGCTGGATTGCATATGCTTAACGCAACTCAGACTATCTGCATAACTTGTAAATTTCCAAGGCCAACATACCTACCAACTTTATAGAATACATTTTTGAATTGCAAATACTAGTTGGCTATATAGCAATATTTTAACCTATTTCAATTTCCAAGACTTGCAAATTTAAAACCCTAATAAATTTACAACCCTTTCAAATTGACAAATTAGCAAGCTCTTTTCACATTTAAAGTAATTTTTTAAAATCTAAATTTACAAGAACTACCCACATTGTAATAACAAAGATTTTAAGTATTTTTTTTAAGGAGAAGTAATACTCGCGCAATTAATTTGCGTATCCTTCTGAGGTGAAGTATTAATTTATTTGGCTTAACACATTTTCCAACTCTTCTCTAAGGCATTTAGCTAATTTGTATAGAATCATTAGAACGCCCCTGGTGTTAATTAGTTGCACTAATTTTAGCTGTGTAGCCATATTATTAGATATTCCATTTAGCCAGGGGCATATAATTTGCTTCAGAAGGACACAGATAAATACTTAATCTATTAAATTAAATAAAGACTTAATTAATTATTTTAAAGCCCAGCTTCTCTTGCGTAAGTGTCTAGAGAAATCAATTAATTGAAATTCATTAACAAGATTTTTTTTTGCTATCTGCTAAATCATTCATTAATATTTTACTGCATTATACAGAAAAAAAATTTAGGTTTTTAAGTTGCATATTTACTTTTTTTTTTTGTAATTGATGTGGCCATGCCATGCCGTTTTTATTTAGAACTCCTCCAAATACAATAAAATATTGCGCTGTAAACAAAAATTTGTGATTCATGTGTTTATTATTTAAGTTGAAACATGTGTGCTGAAATCTTTAGTGCTATTCTTAAAAATTCTTGAGAAGCGTTGTTTATTTTTTCTACTCTACCAGCCAGTGCCAAGTTTCATGGTCTTGCAACACAAGGACACTTGTAAAAATAATCAACATATTCATACAAGTCATAAACAGTTTCCTTTTCTTGTCTTCTTTTTTCTTTCTTTCTCTCTCTACTTGCATTACAAAGAAAATTATACTCCACAAAAAAAATTAAGAACAGTTCTGCCTGAACAGAGAAATAACAACAATATAAAATGTCTCACCATATGGTCAAGTGGTTGGTTGCTTGCAAACGTCTACTTATGTAAGCAAAATCTTTTAAAGTAATTAAATCTTTAAAAGATTTATATCTGAAAATTTCTCTACTCTTTAAGCTTGACTAAACGACGAGTGTTAAATGAAGCTTGAAATGAATTGTTTTTGAGAATATTTGGTTTTATCTGCTTTTCTGTTTAAGAGATATAAAAAAATATTTTTGTTAAATCTATAGCAGATTACAAATGGAACATGTGTTTTGTTGTGGAAATGACATGAAAAGCTGTTGTAAGTACAAAATATGCAATATGTAGCAACCATAAATTCTTTAATAAATTGTACGAGTTTTAAAACCACAAGACAGAAAATAAAAAAGCAAAAAATTTTAAACAAAATAAATGCATACATACACCCAAACTCATTTCCCTTTCATGTTTTACGAAATATGAAGAGGAATAAAGATTAAACAACAGATTACTTTTAATTTTTTAATTTTTTTTTAAATTTAAAAAAAAAATTAATTTTTCTTTAGAGTCGTCTGGTATTGAATGAAATTGAGAAAAAAATCTATGCAGAATTTGTAATGGCAATAGCAAGTGCTAACATATGTAGCATAGAGTTCAAATTTTGCCACTATATAATTGGAGAATGTTGTAATTTCAAGTATCAAAATGCTTTATGACTTTGTTTACTAAATTAAGGAAAATTAAAGGAATTTGCAATAACAATGTCTTTAATTTGCAGCCCTTATTGCAATCTTACACTAATTATAATTAAATAATTCGAAGTAACTTTTTTAAAGCTCAAGTAAATTTATTTCCTTAAAGTTGCAAAAATGCTATGGTGTCAGATTTACAATACTTGCAAATTTGCAATTTCAGTAAAATAAAACACTTATAAAATAACTATTATTTAAAAGTTCCAAATTTGCCATTACTGTAAGCTGAAAGCTTCAAAAAACTATTGAACCCTGTAAATATTTTTTATAGATTATGTTATGTTTTATTAAATTTTAACACCTAGAAAGTTAAGCATTTACATCACTTTTTAGGAAGTTGAACAATTTCATATGAAAAGTTCTTTCAAAAAGGTTAAATGAAATTTTTGCATTTTTTTTAATATATTAATAATATTTTTAGAGCACTTGCTTTTTTATTTTTATTTTCTTGAAACATTAGCATTTAAAGCACTTCTGGAGAAGTTAGAAATATGTTATTTAAATTTTTTAAGAATGAAAACTCTAAAAAAATAAGAATTCTTATATATATTTCTAAAAGACTAAGTGTTTTTTTTTCTATGTCAATACTTAGAAGGCTTAGCCTTTAAATCATTTCCAGAGAAGTACAGAAATTTCATGTGAAAATTTGTTAAAAAAATCGAAATTATTTTTTTTGCCCATTTTAATATTTAATACATATTTTTATCGCAATACATTTTCTTAATTTTCTTATGTTTATTTTCTTGAAACATCAGCATTTACGCACTTCACGAGAAGTTAAAAAACTGTCAATTAAATTTTTTTAAAGAATGAAAACTTTTAAAAATGTATGACCCCTGAAGATAGTTTTTATAGATTACATATTTTTTTAAATATTTTTGTACTCAAAAACTTTAGCATTTAAATCACTTCTAAGGAAGTTGAAAAATTATATACCAAAACTTGTTTCTAAAAGAGAGACAGAAATTTACTTATTCTTTCGGCATTGAGCAGTTTTTTATAATATTTCTATGTTTTTATAAACATAAGCATCCCAAAAAAAATCGCCAAAAACCAAAAAAGAGACCGCCAAGCCAGAAAAAATCGCCAAAAACCAAAAAAAGTCGCCATAACCAAAAAAAAGCACCATATTAAAAAGAAATTTCTTACACTTAAATCAATCGACAAAACCAAAAAAATCGCCAAAATGAAAAAATAGCTAAAAAGAAAAAAACGCCAAAACCGAAAAAAATCGATAAACCGCGAACAAGGTGCCAAAACTAAGAAATCGCTTAAATGAAAAAAAATCGCCAAAATGAAAAAAAATTGCCAAAATAAATAAATTGCCAAACTGTAAAAACGCCAAAACCCGAAAAAACGCCAATACAAGAAAAAAATGCAAAAATCTCAAAAAAACGCATAACCGAAAAAATCGTCAGACCGCGAAAAAGGTGCGAAAACTAAAAAAATCGCCTAAATTAATAAAAATCGCCAGAATAAAAAAAAATTGCCAAATGAAAAAGTCGCCAAACTGTAAAAACGTCGAAAACCGAAAAAATCGCAAAAACGAGAAAAAATCACAATCTAAATAAGCGCTAAAACTTAAAAAAAATCGCTAAAAACCGAAAAAAGCGCCAAAAATAAAAAATTACTCAAAACCGAAAAAACCCAGAAACGAAAAAAAAAATCCAAAACTATATATTATATAGGCTAAAGTTTGTATTGTGTGTCGCACTTCACCTGATTTTATATTTTCTTCTTTCTCTTTTAGAAAGCTGAATGGCTAATGTCAGCCTGATACAACATGTTTCTATATAATAACTACTTTGTTTTATTTATTTAAAAAAAGTTAATGTTTGAAAGTGCTATTATTTTGCTCTCAGCTTAATCTGCCGTGCTTATTCACTTGATATTTGAAAAAAAATCAATACATTTGCAAGCATTTAAAGATGCAAGTGAAATTTTTATTTACAGATAGTAAGTATTTATAAATCAAGCATGAAATTGTACTTTAGAAAAAAGAAATAACAAAATAAGTCTCTTTAAGTTTATGCAGTCAGAGTAAGAACAGGAAGAACATTTTTGTGAAAGAATTTAAAATGGTTGAAAAGTATTGAATATTTACGAGATATAATAAAGAATATTAATTTCAAGACAAACGCCAGCAATGGCTAATTTACGGAAGCTATTGCCATAGAATCCAGGTGATGATTGAAGAGAAAAGTCACTTTAGTCAAGGGAATATAAAATTTGTAGTTTCGCATCACTAGCCATTAAATTTTTTAGATTTGTATGAACAGGGGACTTTAAAACCTTAAAGATTTATTTTTAATTATCTGTCAGTGAAGAATTGATATGAAATTGAAATTTCAGTTTTCATTATTTAGCGTTTATTTCAACATTTTTTCTACCGTTTACGCGTTAATTGTGTAGCCTGCATTCAGGCGTTAGTTTAAAATATTTGTAAACAAGCTTATTTTGCATTTTCGCTTCTCCTAAAAGTATGCTGGTAGTTTTACTTATAATTCAACTTTTGTTTGAACACTTTCCTAATCCAACACTTGAATTTTTTTCTGCGTTATTTATTTAAATTTCATTAATTTAATTAAATATTAAATAAATTAAATAATTAAATTATTTAAATTTCATTAATTTAGAGAGATAGAGAGAGAGAGAGAGAGAGAGAGAGAAGAAATATATTTGCTGCTTCTTAAATTTATCTACTTGCTTTCCTGGCTATCTAATTATATTCTACTTTTGCAATTATTTTTTAAAAAACTAATTTTCTTTTGAAGTTATCCTTAAAATATGCTTTTTTTTTCTTCCTATGAATCGTTAATAAAAATGCAATCTTATTCTAAGTACTTTCTTCTTGCCTAATTTATATTAATAAGGCCAATTATGGTTTCTTTATCTATGTATAATTTTTTTGCTATGGCCACACATTAAATAATATAAAATAAAATCTATAGCCTACATTTAGGTGTTTCAGTGATTGAGAAAATATATGGCATACCTTTAGGCAGTCCTTTTTTTATTGCTATATAAAAAATAATATTTGTGTTATTTATTCCAAGGAAAAATAAAAAAGAATAAAATGAACTAAAAGAATAAATCATTAATCATTTATAATGATATCCTTAGACACTTAGTTTCCTGTTCGTTTATTTACGTGTGCATGTGTGTGAGTGCTTGGGTGTGTGTGTTAAAGATAAATGGAAAAACTTTAGTTCGCAACTATATTTTGCTATAAAGAACCATTTTCATTTAATGATTCATGAGATTTCACTAATATAACATAAAATTTTAGTATGTAGCGGCCATGTGTGTGGCGTTAAAACAATATTTGATTGTTTTAGCCCACCCATATAAGGAATATAAACTAAGGGCAATGTATAGCATACAATATACTTATGGAAGGATTTTTTTTCTTTTTTTTAACAAATTCTTTAGCCAGAGCAACAAAATATGTATCTATTCGAACTCAGTTTTATAACACTGGGGTTGTTTAGGCATTCCAACAAATTTTAGCAATAATAAGTTTACCTGATTCCTTAAAACGAGCTTGAGCACACAACACATACATGACAAACACCAATGTACACATTTAATATATAAATGGCAAAAATATGCTACAAAAGGGAATAAATACATAAAGACAGGCCGAAATAAAGAAAAAGGCAACAAAAAAAAAGAAATAACGACTTTTTACCACATTCTCTTATTGCTGAGGGAGTGGTGGGAGGTTTTTATTTTACTCCCTCTGTCGTCGTAACACGTAGACTTTTATTTGTAGTCCTTCCTTACACATCCATAAACGTAAATACAAATACAAATGCATTTCAGCATTTCTTTAAATAATGTTGATTTTATGGATATTTGCCTTCAAGAAGAAAAATTAAAGCATATTTTTAGGTTTGCTTGCCTTTCCTTGCTGCTCTTGCTTATAAACCAGCAGCAGATAGCAAGGTGAAAGTTATTATTGAAATTGACATTTTTTTATCCCCCATAAACAGCAGCACAGCAGCCAGCAGCTGCTTTAGAAATCTAAATGTATTAAGTCAAGCAAGAAAAGTTGGCTTGGCGGCTGAAGAACTGAGTGAGTGGGGTCCAGTGCTCAGACTCCAATGTGCTGAAAATATTCTACAAAAAAAATATAATTTTACTCTTTATACACAATGAGAGAGTGTTAAAGCGTAAATTTCTAGTATGTAACAGTATACTTGCCAGGAAGAAGTAAAAATTGAAACAACACCTTAAAATAGGCTTTAAAATTGTTAAAGTTTATAGCATACTTTAAGGGGGCCAGGCGAAATAAGCATGAGTAAATATGTATGTATATTTTGGTGTTTAATTTTAATGAAATTTAGCACTTAAAGAAAACAAAATTACCCAAACACACTTTCAGCATTAAGAATAAAATAAAATTAATGTGTCTTTTATTTTTTTAATTATAAAATCGGTTACAAGCACTACATCGCTCCGTCTACAAGTTTTATTACATTTTTAATTAAAACGTGATTTACTAAAAATTTTTAAGCTATTTTAATTGCTAAGCAAGAAATTTTATTGATGTTGTTCCGCAAAGTATTGCTTTAGAATTTTAATTTATTTTATAAATTGTATGTATTTTCAATATATAAAGGTAGACATTTTAGAGGTTCAACCCAGTTTTTTAAGGTGGAGTTTTGAATATGTGATAAAATTGTTTAAGTAATTATTTAATAAGCATTTGCTTATTTATTTAATAGAAATTTATTTAGGAAAAATTAATTGCTTGGGGTATTGCATGTATTTGTATTCTGGACATAAAAGCTCAGTGTAATTTTCGAAGTCAAAAATTTTGTTTTTTTAAAGCAGCACAGCACTCAAATTTTTTTAGTTTTCTGCAACACTAACGATCAAATTCACAGTCTTTAGTTAACTAATGAAGGTGGTTTAACCAATGAAATTGATATAAAAAAAAATCGTTAGTTAAATCACGGACGGTTAGTTAACTATAGACTGTGACAGACAGAATTCCTCATGATTTTCTGTAATTTGATTATTACTATCAAACACAGTTTATTAACAAGAAATGTAGTGAAATATATTGAAACAGAAAAATTGCAAAATCTATTAAAGACAAAAAAAAACTAGAAAAATATTCGATATAAACAAAAAAAAAAAGTCAAGGGAAATCGGTGCAAGGACCAACCCAAGGACCAGTGGCTCATATATCCCGAATTTAAAAAACTTATTTTCAACTGCCATTGTGTTTATTATGCCAGAAAAAATTAAAACAATTTCTGCAAAATTTATTTCTGTGCAAGGACATGCTTTCTCTCATATATCCTTAAAGAAAAAAAAAATATTTTTCGGTACAACTATGATCAGCAACAAATAAAAATTACATAATGAAAATTTCTTGTTAAATTTATGGCGAAATGAGGCAAGGACATTTGTATATGTATATGTATAAGTCCTTCTAATTATCCCTGATAACAAAATAAATAAATTTTGGCTAAAAATTAAAATAAAAATAAATAAAAAAAATAGTTAACATTATTAGACTATATAGACAACCTCTCTATCTAATTAGAAACCAACACCTTACAGGACAATCTCACATATCCTGAATCCTAAAAATTTTAATTTACGCTAAAATAATGAGCAGAAGGCAGAATAAAATTTAGCTTGGAGTTTTTAAATTAGTGCAATATGTACCAAGAGATATCCTTCTCAGATATCCTTTTGTGTAAAAACTAAATTTTAGACGCAAACTTGCTCATAATACGGCGAAACTCTCATCACTATTGCTGACCTTACCGAATTAAGCCTTGCGCAAAATTTCATTGAAATCGGTGCAAGGATTTACCCAGCTCTCATATATCCTTTATTTTAAAAATATATTTTTTGCAATATTAATGATGAAGAAATTAGGAGAAACTGTATAAGAATTTTCTTTAGTAAATTTAATGACCAAAGATAAAAGGAAAAGCCTTCTTCCTGAATATCCTTGTTTTTTAAAATTTATATTTTACAAAATTTGTCACAAGCAAAATTTATCTTTAGTATTTTATTTGCAATCAACGTAAGGATGTGCATGACTGCCATACATATATCCTTATTATTAAATATAAAAGGTTGTCCCGAATTAATGGTCAACATGCAGTTGAAGATTGGTGTTGTTTCCAAAACCAGACATATAAAATCTTTGAAGACCTTTGTTATAAGCAGCGGAAAGCAGACATATCCTTCTATGTATCTTTAATGTTAAAACACATAATAGGCACTTTGAATATAATCAGTGAGCACTTAAAACCCATTTAAATATATTTGTAAGAATTAGCCGTAAAAACATGTTTTTTTGTCATAAGATGTTTACAATAAAAAAAATTATTTCAGCTACAATTATGATCAGAATAACAGCAAAAGTCTGTAAGTACTTGTAGAATTGTGTAAATAAGCTTTCTGAGAAATTTTGTTTCAATCGGTAAAAGGACAAGCTTGCCTCCCAGATATCCTTTATTTCGAAATTTTGATTTAAACTACTCAGAACGGCGACAAGTATGACACTATTTGTAGAATTGCAACACAACGCTTTTAGCGAAATTTTGTTCAAATCGGTCCACCCATACATCCTTTATTTCGAAATTTAAATTTTAACCACTATTATAATCAGAACGACGCTAAATTCTGCTACTATTTGTGGATTTGCATAAGAGAGCTTCTAGAAAAATTTCATTTCAATAGGCCTAAGCAGAAGCAAGCTTCCCATATATCCTTTATTTCACAATATTGATTTTAACTACAATTGGGCTAAAAACTGCGCAAAATTCCGTTATAATTTATAAAATTCCATAACAAAGTCTTAAGCGAAATTTTATTAAAATCGGTTAAAGGACATGCGTACCTTCCATATATCCTTTATTTCAAAATATAAATTTCAAATACAATTGTGATTAAAATGCCGTAATAGTCTTTAAGGATTTATGGAAGTGTATAACAAAGCTTTTAGCGAAATTTCATTTAAGTCGGTTAAAGGACATGTGCATATTCCATATATTTATGTATGCTGTATTTCGAAAATTTAGTAATTGATTTATGTTATAATTATGATCGAAATGCCGCAAAACTATATTACAAATTGTTGAATTGCATATCAAATCTTTTAGCGAAATTTTATTAAAATCGGTTCTTGTATCCTTTATTTTCAATTCCACAATTGTGATCAGAATGGCACAAAAGTCTTTTACAATTTGTGGAATTGTATAACAAAGCTTTTAGCGAATTTTCATTCAAATCGGTTTAAAGAGCTGTGTTCCTCCCATATATCCTTTATTTCGAAAATTTAATTTTAGCTGCAAATTACCATAAAGCTTTAGGCAAAATCGTGTACTTAGATTTAAATTACAGAATTAAGCTTTAAAAGCTTGTTTTGGGAGAGAAAATGAAGAAGTTTTTTGGTACCTGGTCCATTCTTAATTTTTTGCACGAAGATTGATATAATATCAGCAGTATTTTTTAAGTTTTATAAGTTACTACGAATTGCTTTTAAGCGAGATATACATATTAAATCCAACGTATTTACTTGCAGAATAAAGAATTGCATGCGTGCAATGTGTTCCTCCAGCCGTTCTTTAAACCATCAGCTATAATTCGTGTCACCTATTGCAATCATTTTCAATCCAAATATTTCTTCTTTTCTAATTTTTATTTTTGTGATTGAATAATTTTTCTTTATCACAAATATCTTTTTCACTTCTTATAAAAAGCCATTTTGCATTCCAACAATCTACAGTGTCTCATAAAATGTTTATGCTTTTAATGGCATTTAATACTAATGCATGCATTGGCCATATTTAGATATATACATAGATTGTTTGTCTGTTATCATAAAACGTGTTTCCTTTTTAGCGTTTGATTACTGCTTTTATGCTCTATCATAGCACGTGCAGCAGCGAGTAAAAAAAAACGAAAACGAAGAAAATTTTTCATTTTATTTAATCTGTAATATTTTTAGTTGTAAGACATGTAATTACTAAAGCACGATTAGACATAAACTGGACAGGAGACTGACTGACTGACTGCCTTTGACTCATCATTGCTGAAATGACGATGATGAAACCGAAATAAAATCACGATTGTGTCTTCTAAGTCAACATATCACATTTTATTGGCTTTGGCATTTCTATGGCCAAAACGAACTTAACATTGTTGACTTAAATGAATGGCCATAAAACTGAACGCAAGTTAGAAGAGCACACCACACGGCACAGTGGGACCAATTGAATATTAAAAGTTGTAAATTAATAATTGATTAGAGTATTTTAAAATAATTCTAATAAAAAAACCAGTTTAAAAAAAATCAATTACAAAAAAGTACTCGTATTTTCTAAAAAGTACCTCTTAAAAATAAGTAAACTTTATAAAAAGTACTTTTTATAAAAATTACCTTTTATATAAAAAGCACATTTTATAAAAATTTTTGTATGAAAAGTACTTTTTAAAATAAAAATTGTCGATAAAAATTATTTTTGATAAAAAGTATCTTTTACAAAAATTACCTTTCACAACAAGTACTTTTTGTAAAAAGTACCTTTTCTAAAAAGGACCTATTCAAAGAAGTACTTTTTACGTAAAGTTCCTTTTATAAAAAGTACTTTTTATAAAAAGTAACTTTTATAAAAAGTACCTTTTATAAGAGTTGTCTGTTATAAGAAGTACCTTTACAAAAATGACCTTTTATAAAAAGTACATTTACAAAAAGTATTTCTTATAAAAAGTACATTTTATAAAAAGTACATTTTATAAAATGTACCTTTTAGAAAAAGTACCCCTTAGAAAAAGTACCTTTTATAAAAAGGACCTTTTAGAAAAAGTACCTTTTATAAAAAGGACCTGTTATAAAAAGTACCTATTATAAAAAGTACCTATTATAAAAAATACCTTTTACAAAAAGTACCTTATTTGAAAAGTACCTTTTATAAAAAGTACATCTTTTAAAAAGTACCTTTTATAAAAAGTACATCTTATAAAAAGTACATTTTATAAAAAGTACATTTTATAATAAGTACCGTTCATACAAAGTACCTTTTATAAAAAGGACCTTTTAGAAAAAGTACCTTTTATAAAAAGTACCTTTTATAAAAAGTACCTATTATAAAACCTATTATAAAAATACCTTTTACAAAAAGTACCTTTTATTAAAAAAGGATCTTTTACAAAAAGTACCTTATTTAAAAAGTACCTTTTATAAAAAGTACATCTTTTAAAAAGTACCTTTTATAAAAAGTACATTTTATAATAAGTACTGTTCATGCAAAGTAGCTTTTATAAAAAGTACCTTTATTGACAGTGTTCTTTTAATAAAGTACCTTTTATACAAATTTCCTTTTACAAAAAGTACTTTTTTAAAAAGTATATTTTTTGAGGAGTATCTTTTCTAAAAAAAACATTTTCTCTAAATAGTAACTTTATTTTCTGCAATCGTTTCCACTGTGCATTTTATTGAGATTTCGTACTGCTGCGGTAGGTATGTACGAGTAATAAAACAAACAGAAAAAATTAAAAGAATTATTTTTTGTAATATAAACATAAAATAAATAAAACAAAGAAAGCAAGATATTGTAATAAAATTAGCAAGCGTCCGGTGGTCTGGCAATTAAATTAAATAGTGTTACTTTTTCTTCTTAGACAATTTCATTTTGTAACAATAAAAAGGTTAAATTTATTATGTTATACAAAAAATAACAAAATTTAATTCTACAAATTTTCTTTTTTTTTCTAAGCCTTTTGAAAAAAGGAAATGAGCCATGAAATAAAATATTTGCATAATTGCATTTCAAATATTGTCATGCATTCACATAATTTTAGATAATTGTGGTTAAAATGTTTGTAAATAATGCAAAGTATTAGTAAAAGTGTGTGTGTGTGTATGTCTGTGTGTGTTTGTATGTGTATGCTTTTTTGCATGTTGTATTCTTACGCTTCAATTGTGTTTAATTAAAATCAAGTTGACCAATTTGTATGCAAATTATCTTAAATGATTCATATGCTAATTTAATAAATTTTATAAACGTTTTTTTTTATTTACAACAAAAAGCTGTTAAAAAAGGGAAACTAAAAGCGTTGACTTTTCTAATCACAAAAGCTTGACATTCCACTGTGATAAGGAAAAAGCCCACCGGCTACTCCCACCACCAATCTGTCAATCTGTAATCAAAGATAAAAAGCAACGGAAATTTGTATATTCAAGCAAAGCAACCTTTCAAAAAAAAAAAACTTTTAAAGAAAAACAAACACGCCAAATTATAAATGTTATTTGCATAGAAATGGTGTTTAATACTAAAATAAAACAATGTTATTATCGTTGTCGTTTCTTGGAAAAAAAAACTTTTTAGTTTAAAGCAAATACAAGGCAGTTTTTGGAAATTAAGATAAAGAGTCTTTGTTGTCCTGCTCAAAGAAAAAACATTTATTTGTATATATATTATAATTTGCATAAATTTTAAATAAAAAAGAAACTTCAAGTGAAATGAAACGCCTTACAGTAAGCTAAAGTAATTTTATTTATTGTAAAAAATATATCGAACGATTTTTTTTTTAATTTTCTATAAATCATTGTTAGAATCTTACAGCTCTAAAACATCAAACAAAAAAGTGATAGAAAAGATTTTTACACATTTTGTAATTTTAAAATTTGCATTTTAAGGAAAATTAAGTCTATAATTAAACTTAATGTGTTCGTTTTAGGCTGGTGATAAAAGTGTTTACTTTTTTTATATAAGACTTAAAATATGTAATTGTGTTTTTATTGTGGAAAAAAAGTACCTTTTTTGCGAATGAATGCAAGTCCCATAAGGTACTTTTTAACAATATTTTTCTAAAGTACTTATGTAGAAATCAGTCAAAAAGTACTTTTTTAGAAATTAGTTAAAAAGTACTTTTTTAGAAACTAGGAAAAAAGTACTTTTTTAGAAACTAGGAAAAAAGTACTTTTTTTATAAAACTAGGAAAAAAGTACTTTTTTAGAAACTATTAAAAAAAGTACTTTTTAGAAATTAGTATAAAAGTACTTTATTATAAATAAATAAAAACTAATTTTTTTGAAAATTAATCAAAAAGTACTTTTTTAGAATTAAGACAAAATGTACTTTTCTAGAAATATGAAAAAGTACATTTTTAGAGATAAGTTCATAAGTACTGATTTTTTTAAATAATTAAACAAGTACTTTTTTTTTAGAAATAAGCAAAAAGTACTTTTTTGAAATAAGTTAAAAAGTACTTTTTTTTTTGACTAAAAAATAATTTTTTAGAAATATTAACGAATTACTTTTTTCGAAATTAGTAAACAAGTACTTTTTTAGAAATAACTAAAAAAGTATTTTTTTTTAGATATACATAAGTAGAAAACGTACTTTTTAGAAGTAAGTAAAATGTTTATTTTTAGAAATAAGTAAAAAAGTACTTTTAAAAGGTGTGCAAAAAAGTAATTTTTTAGACATAAGCAAAGAAGTACTCTTCTTAGAACTAAGTTAAAAATTACATTTTAAGAAATAAGTAAAAGAGTACTCTTCTTTAGAAATCTGTAAAAAAGTACTTTTTTAGATATCTGTAAAAAATACTTTTTTAGAAATCTGTAAAAAAATACTATTTTATAAATCTGTAAGAAAGTGCTTTTTTAGAAATCTGTAAAAAAGAACTTTTTCATAAATCTGTAAAAAAGTACTTTTTGTAGAAATAAGTAAAAAATTACTTTTTTTTAGAAATCAGTACAAATTAGATAATTTTTTTTTGGAAACCAGTAAAAAGTACTTTATTTTTATTTATTTTTAGAAATGAACAGAAATAAATGGTACTTAAAAAAAGAATGCTGCTTAAAGTCCCTTTATTTAGTAATTTTGCTTGTTACTTATATTTTAGTACTTTTTAGTTTTTAGTACTTTTCTTTCTACAAAAATACTTTTTGGACAAACCAATGTTATTTTTTAAAAAGGATTTTTTTTGGGAATAAATGCTACTCTGATAACGTACTGTTTTAAGAATATTTTTAACAGTACTTTTGTAAAAATTAGTCAAAAAAGTACTTTTGTAGGAATAAGTAAGGAAGTACTTTTTACAAACAAGTGAAAAAAGTAAGTAAACAAAATAAGCTACTCTTAAAAAAGTACTTGTGTTTTTTTCCTACAAAAGTACTTTTTTCATTATTTCTGCAAAAGTACTTAAAATAACATTGTTAAAACCGTCAGTATCTTGTCAGACTAGCACTTATTCACAAAAAAAGGTACTTTTTAGAATAATTGGTAGAGTTTGCAATTTCAGTACGATAACTCTGTCAAAAATATCGTGTCACAATCCGCACGATTAAGCTTTTTCTCGGAATATGGCCCTATATATCGGTTTTGAGTAGATTTAAAAGAATACAAATTTTTTAAACATTTTAATTTTAATAATTCTACCCGAAAAACCGACTAAGATGTAAAGATCTGAATGAACATTTTCGACAAAAATTTATGGGATCAAACTGGAATTATGTTCTTTCAAATATAATAAAATTTGTTCTGTTTTCAAGAAGTATGTATGTGAAATAAAATATTAAATTTTCATGGGAATGATCCCGCACATTTTTTTAACGGAAGATTTTGTCTATTTTAAAGCTCAAGGTGTGTGGTAAGTTTCATAAAAATCGGTTAAGTAGAACCATGTGAAATAAAATAATAAATTTTAATGGGCGTAGCCCCGCCCATTTTTCCAATTTTATGATGGTATAATTACAAGAACCAAAGGTGTTTGCTAGGTTTCGTAGCAATCAAATAAGTAGGATATGATAAAATTAAATAAAAAGTTTTGGGCGTGTCCCCCTCCAATTTTTTTATTCTAAAACTCACCGAGTTTTGAAGTGACATTGTAAAAAAAATCAGTCGAGTTGATGACCTCCTCTTTTCTTTGAAGCGGGTTAAAAAGGAAATGTGTTTATTATTTCAGCAGAGTTTGTACCTCTTCGAATAACATTTTTTTAGGTGTATATAATTATTTTATCACATTGCTTTTAGAAAACTTAAAATTGGCTTACAGTCACGTGTTAGCATTATTTTTTGATAAATTTATTTATTTTTATCAATCTGATTGCTTACTTTTGCTTTCTTGGCTAAATCTTTGGACTTCCGTTCATTGCAACTTGTTTTTATTTTCTTTGCATTTATTTTATTTCTTTAGAAATTCCCCAAAAAAAGGCACCAAATTTATTTAAAATTTTTTGTAAAGAGTTATTTATCATTAGAATCATGTTTTATAATCAACATGTCTTTGACAACGTGATGGGGTTTTGTAATCAAAGCATGTTCAAAAAAAATTATTTTCTTTTGAAAAATTTTTATAGTCATAAAACAAATTTCGTACTCCTTTACAAGTGTTTGTTGGCTTCATCGATATTTCGAGGCGATTGAAGAAAATTATGTTGTCGTCTTGTTGTTTTTATTTTTTTTTTGTATTCTGGCCAGTGAGTGTTAATTTTCAAACACTCACTCACTCATTCATTGATTCTTTAAAGCATACATACATACTAATATAAAGAAAGTGTTGGTCTTGAACATTTGTCAATGTCATTTTTTGGAGGAGTTTAATTTAAGGCCTGCTGTTTGTTGTACGTAAGAAAATGACAACATATTTTATGGCTAAAATTATTAACATAAATTTTTTTTATGTACAACTGAAATTTATTTTAATAACTACGGCAGGCTTAACGATAAATTTGGAAACAATAGTTAAAGGAAATTAAAGAAAAAAATCATAAGACAGCGAAAAACTTACATTAAAGGAAATTACTAGTAGCGTGGTTGAATAAAGTTAAATACCATTACCTTTCATGGCTTATCCCCATCTCATAAATAAGTTTTTGGTTACGTTTGAAAAATATACAATGACGCAATAACATAAATATGAAAGTCGAAAAAATTTACATGTATGAATTTTTAAGAGCACAATATAAAAATATTTTACATGTTTTCATAGTTCTATAACAATTAAAAAAATTTGAAGAAAAAACATAATTTTGATTGTTAAAAACACACTTAAGATGATAATGCTTAAAATCTTACATAAATAAGCTTTTGTTCCTTAAACATATTTCAATGTTTGAAGACCATAAGACACTGCTTTTGAAAAATCACTAAACAAAAGAACTACACAATTGTTGTTTATTATATTTAATTTCCTGTATATGTTTCATAGCAATTATTATTTATTTCTTAATTTACAAAAACATTACAATCCCTGATTATTATTCAAATTTACAAAAAACAAAAAAAAAAACAATGCCACAACCTTTGCCATTAACTACTACTGCGGTGGTCTTCTAACACGAAAAGAAACCGCTTTCTAAAGCCCTACTCAAAACTTAAAAATAAAAAATAAAAAAGTAACAAAATAATAATTAAAGTCTTCAAAATTCCTACAAGTCATTCACATTAACGAGCTTAAATAAAAACAAGCCGCAAAATTTTAAGCATTCACTAATTAATCGCTTCAAACCAAACTCATACTTAACAATTGTTATAAAAAAATAAAACACAAAAAAAACCTTTAAGCCACATCTCATGCTTAAACAAATTTAAATACTCAGCCAGAAAACTGAAGCACAAATTAAAATTGAAGCAAAATAATTTACAAAAAAACACATCATCAAAATGATTTATTATGGGTTTCATTAATTCAAAAGAATTTTGAAATTATATTCTTGGGGACAATAAAAAGCAATAGCAATAAAAACCTCAAAAAAAAGAATTAACTGCACAAATATAAAATTTTTAATCCACGGCCAGAAAAAAAGCTTTCAAGTTTGTTAATAAATTGTCACTTTTAAATATTTGCAAAAGTGTGAGTCAGTTTTTTTTTGTAGTATTTTCACACTTCTAAAAAAATTAATTTAAATTTTATATGATGTTTCTTATTTAAAATTAATTTTAATGTGAATTTTTTTATATTTTCTTTTTCAGGTATTTATTAAAGTTTCATCAGCATTCAAGTAAGTGGTGTGATAGAATTTAAATATTTATGTTAAAAAGCAGCTACTGCTAATGTGCAAACTTTTACAAAAGAGCTTTTGTGCTTTCACAGTGACGAGAGTACAACAGCCACAACAACAACATACCAGACAACAATGCTTGATCTTACTTTGCAAAAAAAAGAACAATATTAAGAGCTTTGAAAGCTCAAATGCAAATATCAGTATATGCGTGTTTGAACGTAGCTGTTAGGAAGCCATTAGGGCTTTCTAAGATTTTTTTGTTGAAAGCTCTTTAATTCTTTATTAAGCTTTAAGCTAAAAAAAGTCTAATCTAATCTAATCTAGTCTAGTCTAGTCTAGTCTAGTCTAGTCTAGTCTCTTATCTAACGACTTTTTTGCTTACATTTTCTTTCAAACAATTTAATTTTGTTTTATTTAAAAAGTTTCAGTAAAAGCTTTATTTGTTAATAAAACTTGGGTTTCTTAATATTCCCGCTTTTTTAAGGTCCTGTTGACTCCTTTAATGAAACAGCTTTAAAAAGCTTTGCATTTTTGTTAAATTTATAAGCTCCTTTGAAAAACATGGGTGCACAAAGTTAGTCCTTTTAAATAAGACGTTAACTTCAGCTCCTGGTCGTTATTAAAGCAATAGGAATATGAAGTCATAAACGAAACTTGTTTGTTTTTTGTATATACATACTCGTATTAAACAAATTTTATTGACAAATAAATTTAAATTTGTGTTGTTGTAAAAAGCACTTGCTGTAGAGGGAAGCATTACTTGAGTTCTCCTTTAAAACATTTTGGACTAAATTTGTGTACATATTTGGTTGTGTGTGTGTATTTGTATGTATGTGTGTTTGTGTTTGCATCGTTTTATATAAATTTATGAGCATGTGTTAAAAAATTAAGATTTATTAAATTTAGTGGGTGCCATAAACATGTTGCTGCCTCTTGAACATTATTGTGTTTTCAAGACCCGATTGTTAAAGTAATAAATTTTCTGTTAAAAGTAAATACATACGAGTATGTATATAAAAAGTGTACGTGTGTGTGTGTGTAAAGGAGCAAATATAATATAATGACAATTAAACTTGCATGTTTTGCTTCTAACGTTCGTTAGAAGTTATTTGCCAATCATTTATAAATATTTGTTTATTCTTTTTTTATTTTCAATGATTTTTGGTTAATAACTTTTCTTTTTCCTCGTCTTGGTATTTGTTTTTAATATGAAGTAATAAAATTAATGGACCTCGAAATGTTTTATGTCAGAGTCGTATTAATAATAATAATGATATTGTTTTATGCGACACACCTTGATTATTTCCATCTCAATATTTACAAGATTAGGAAAAAAATTATTATTATTTCGAATGTACATACGAGTATGTAGAAGAAAAAAATTTAAATCATTTATTTATTCCTGCACATGTTCATGGCTTTTATGTTCATGTTTATTTCTTGTGCATTGTATTTTTCTAACCATTCTTATAATCTTATAGTTTTTGTTTTCTGATTCCTAGTAATGGAGTACGTGTAGCTTAAAGCTATATTTTTTCAATTCAGTGTAAGAGATAATAGCTTAAAGCTATTTAGGTTACCAGTTTGGATATAAATATATATGTATATATATATATAAATTTTTTTTTTTTTAAACAGTGACAGCCAACAAATCTTGAGTGATTTGAAAACAAAACACAACAGAAATCAACGCCAACACTTTGTTTGAAAGAAAATGATAGTTTAACATAAAATATGATTTTTTTTGAAGTACTTGCTTTTTGAAGGGGAAGTTAAGTCAAGTTTTGTTAATGGAATGCACATATCACTCAGTTACTCACAGAATGTCATAACTCAAAAAAGGAGATTACCAGAAAACGAGTTTAAACTTTTCTATTAAACAACTTAAAAAAAAATTATTTTTCTCTAGTAAAAATTTAATTGAATTAAATAAATATTTATTTAAAAATTTAGTTAAATATTTTTGAACATTTTAAATCTTTTATTAAAATTTAATGAAGTCAAAACAACTCTTTTCTTTTAAATCTAATTAAAAAATTAAGCTTTTATTTAAAATTTTAAGAATTTAAAAGTTTAATTAAACTTTTGCTTAAAAATTTAATCAATTAATTTATTTTTTAAATATTTTTCATTTATTTTTAAAAAAATAATTGAGTGAATTAATACACTTTTTTGTTTTAAATTTAATTAAAAAATAAATGAGCTAATTAATTTTTTTTTTAAATTTTATTAATTTAAAGTTTAAGTAAATATTATATTAAGTCAATTAAACTTTTGTTTGAAAATGTAATTAATAATTTTTTTTTATTTATTAAAAAAAATAATTAAAAACAATTAATCTTTTATTAAAAGAACAAATCTTTAATTAAAAATTTTATTTAATCAGTTAAAATTTTGATTAAAATTTTTATTATTTAAAAGCAGATTTGTTAAATTTCAATTACGATTAGTAATCAATTAGATTACATTTTGCAAAGAATTGTACTGATTATATATTTCCCTTAAAAAAAGTTTCTGATAAATAATTGATTACGATTACTAATTATCAAAAAGTAATCTGAATTACTAGAAATTACAACAAAATAATCAAAAAGAGTCCAAAGTAATTAAAAAAATAATCCAACTACTTTCAAAGATTCCTTTTGATTATTAATATTAATATTATTAATAAATAATCAAAAAGAATTGGAATTAATCTTTAGGAATAATCGGATTATTTTTTTATTACTTTCGATTTTTTTGATTATTTTGTTGTAATTTCTAGTAAGTCAGATTACATTTCCATTATTGGTAATCATAATCAATTAGTAATCGTGCGAAACTGAATATAATCGTAATTTAATCATTACTTCACCTTTAAAAAAAAGTAATCAAATTAGTTATTAGTGCGATTCATAATCATTAATTAACAGCTATGATTAAAAGTTTAATTAAAAATTTAATTGATTAATTTGAATTTTTGTTTAAAAATTTCTATATAATTTCTTATTTGTACTATTTTTCTTTTTATTAAAAGTGTTATTAGGAGAAATATTTTTTCTGTTATAAAACAAACAATTTTTCACCTAATATTAAATAAAATAAAAGCAAATATTTTTTTCCCCCAAATAAGAAAAAAATATCAAATTACTAAAATGCTGAAGTTATGTTTTCGTGACGATGTGTAAATATTATTAATCTCATAGTTTTTAATTTAAAGGGAAGTTCGCTCATGCTTATTTTATGGGGAATTAGAAGGCCAAAAAGAAATCTGAGCTGTTCGTTAAAGCATTTAATAGCTGCTCACTTAAAAAAATATAACTTCCAGAATAGTTTTACAATATCATGGGAAACAGCTGCAGTTTATATTTGCTTACATAATTTTATTTATTTAATATTTTTTTACTTAGCCGTTTTATTTTAATATATATATATAAAAAACAGGTAGTTTATTTTTTTTCCACAAATATCTCTTTTTTTATTTCGCTCTACTTTTTATCATTAGATTATTATTTGGTTGGTCATAATTTTACTTTTATCTTTCCGCTCTACCTGTTAAACTAATGCTACTCAAGGGACGGCTGATTGAAGTGGTTGCTCTTTTTTTGTGACATTTGTTAAGCAGGAAGTTTTAAAATTAAAAAGATATTATAAATTTAAATTATTTAAATTAATAACATAAGCATATGAAACAAATAATTGCTTATTACAGTCAAATCCACTTTAGCGCAACACGCTTTACTGAAAAAAAGTCGGATTACTGAAAGCTATAGAAATCCTCGCACTGATTTTAAGCGCGGCTAGTCTGATTCACTTCGCTTTAGCGAAACATCGCTTTACTGAAAATATCGTATAACTGAAAACCAAACGCAAGCCCATAACTACGTTTTGCATGAAACTTACTTCGCTTTAGTGAAAAAATAAACAATAAAAAATGTATTTACTATACATTGATTGCATAACTTAAGGCTGAAAAATTATCCGTTAAAAAATTAAATGGCAAAATATATTTGTCTATTTCGCTCCTAAGTACTTTATTATATTTTTCTATTACAATGATACTGATTTTAAGCAGTACGCTTAACTGTAACAAATTTCAGTAATCCGGGCTACGTTTTAGAGAACAAATCGGATAACTGAAAAATAAAATTGGGGTTTGGTTATTTCCTGTAAAGCGGAGTCGACTGTGTTACTTCAGATTTTTTAATTCTTTTTCAAACATGACCCAGAAACGTTTAAGAAAGTTTCTTTGAAATCTGTACTCTGCATTTCTAATTAATAAATAAATTAAGAACACAACAAAGATTAATTTAGAAAAAAATCAATACCATTAGATATTATCTAATCAATTTATAATAAAAAAATACTTTTGGAAAAATCCTGCGAAAAATGTTATTTTCAAAAGGAGCCTCGTAATATGGACAAAAAAGTCCTTTTTGCTAAAGCTTTTCCTTAAAAGAGTTTATTTAAAAAAAATATCTAATGATAAATCTGCGCACATTTATTTCTTTTATATTTAGAAAAGCTGAATTTTCGTCCAAAACTTTTTTTGTTAAAGTATTATTTAACAAAATTTTTTCTATTGTCCTTAAAATTTTCCACTTCACGCTTAATAGAAAAACCATTTATAACAAAAAAATGAAATGGTGGATCAAAACTGTTTTCTGCCAACTCACTGTGAGTTCAGCAAATCAAATTCTCTATGCAAATCTAAAAATGAAACAAACAAGCAGCACACAATCAAATAGTGTTAAAATCAAGGATAACAATGAATGAATGATAATAAAACTAAAAGGATCAACCCAAAAATATAAAAAAGACCACGTTTATATGATTAAAAAAAAGGTGCTAAAAATATTAATAAAATATACATATGCAAGTATGAATAAAAGAAATGATGGTGGTTGTTAAAGAACATTAATAGACTGCGCGCTGTTTAAAAATTAATGACATATTGTTGTCATAATTTGAAATAATAATAGAAATTAGAAAAGCGCACGCACACATAGCCGACACGACGACTGCATTAAACACGACATTGACATTGTGTTTAATGAAAAATAAAATTAATAAAAATAAAAAGAAGAGAAAGGAAGCTAGCATGTTTCCTTTAAAGTGTATGATCTAATAATGTTAGAATTGGAAGTATATTTAGTTTTTCCTTTCGAAAGAGGATAGAGGCGTATATTTTTCTTTGTTTTTTTTTGGTTAAAGCAATAGATTTCTTTTTGAAAAGGTTGATTGCAGTAACACAGTCCCGTAGCAGCAGTTAGAAAATAAAAATATTTCTAACATTTTACCGTAAATGCATTTTATAGTTGTCTACTCGTACAAATACAGTCGCAGGCGTTATTAAACACAAGCACATTTTTTTCTTCTTCATGCACCCAGCGAGCAATTTGGTTTGAGCTTAAAATCAATTTGTTAATGCAGCCCGATAGAAGTTTAAATTGTTAAAAATAACAAACAAAATTAAAATTGCATAAACATTTGTTTTATTCGTGAAACTTTGAAAGCTGCAACTGCAAATATATGGGCAGCACTCCGATTAATACTGAAATTTTAAAAAATCTAAATTAATCAGTTAATGTAATCTTGACAATTTGCTGTATGCAGGAAACCGTAGGCAAACTCTTGAAGTTTTCACAACTTGCCCTTAGCTAAAGGTAGTATTTTGTCTGCTCAATAAATGGCTTTGCATTATGAAACCTTCATTTGTTATTTCTTTATCCATTAAATATTATAATTATTGATAATAATAATAATAATAATAATAGAAAATGTAAGTTGTAACAATGCAAAAATATTTATCGGGTAAACAAAATCCTAACTAAAGCCAAGTTGTGAAAATGGCCCTAAAACTAAAACATCCTAAAATTAAAAAAATTCGAGTATAAAAATCGCCCAAAATAAAAAATCGCATAAAAGAAAAATATTACTAAAAATAACATAAATTGCTCTAATGCAAAAAAAAAAAATTATCAAAAGTAAAACAGCAGCAGAAAAACTGCAAAAATCGCTCAAAACTGAAAAAATCGCTACGACGAAAAAAAATTATTAAATAAAAAATATACTCAAAAATAAATCGCTCAAATGAAAAAAAATACCAAAAGTAAGAAAATCGCCAAAAACGAATAAAATCGCTAAAAAGAAAAAAATCCCCAAAAAGAAATCGCCAAAGCAAAAAAAGCGCCCAAACTAAAAAATTGTCAAGAGCTAAAAGAAATCGCCGAATCGGAAAAAGCGCTTAAATGTAACATATCGCATACACTAAATCGCCAAAATACAATAAATCGCTCAAAAGAAGAAAAAAAACCAAAAGTAAGAAAATCGCCAAAACGAAAAAATCACTAAAACGAAAAAAAAATCCTCCAAATAAAAAAAAAATCCCAAAAACTAAAACCAAAATTTAAAAAAATCCCCAACGACCGAAAAATCGCCAAAATTAAAAAAGCGCTGAAATAATAAATGTTACATATACTAAATCGCTCAAATACAAAAAAAAATAAAGGTCATAAAGCAAGCAAAAATCTGCAAAAATCGCTCAAAACCGAAAAAATCGCCCAGACTAGAAAAAAAACGAAAAGAATTACTAAAACGAAATGAGGCACCATATATATAAAAATATCGCTAAAACTTATAAAACAAAAAAAAATTGCTTAATCTAAAAAAAAAAATCCCCAAAACAAAAAAAAAATTAAAAAAATTCTACATCAGGTAAGAGAAAGGTGAAAGTTCGTAAAGTATTATATATGTTGTTGCCGTACCCTTTGTGTGCGAGTTTCGTTTTTACTGAATTTATTGAATAACTAAAGTCCAACAATGCCTGGGTTTTTTTCTGACCGAACTCAACATTGCGGTAAAGCATTGGATCGGGAAAAACCACGCATATGTTGGCCTTAACTACTGCACCATAGACTAGTCTTTATTTTAAAAATTTCACAATATTTCATGCAGGAGCCGACACTTTGAAATAAGGCCCATGGAAACAACGCCCAAATAATAAAAATAAGTAAAGCTTAATAAAATTGGGGAACTTTTAATTGGGCCTTATTTCATTCACTTTGGGCTTTATATCATCTTGAATTTGGTTTCATTGGGCTTTATTTCATTTATTTTTTTTTCATAAATTTTCTCTTCGGCCTTATTTAATTTTTTTGGGCGTTACTTGGGCCTTGCCTCGTAGCACCGCAGAAGTATTTAAAAAATTTCTTTTTAGAAAAAAAAAACCTATTGCATTAAAGTTTCAAAGTGCTATTTCAATTCTAACACGTTCCGTATCGAGTTCAATACATACGTGTGATGGTAACTGATTATTTATTTATTTTTTGCTGTGCTACGAAACGTTTGTCCTTGTGCTTACTGGGTTATAGAAACTGGAACTCTTAAGAGTTTAAGTGTGTATGTATGCGTGTTGTTTTCATTTATTTCAACACAAAACAGGATATATGCCAGGCTAACCTTGTTATAGGTTTTTTTTTCATTTTTGTTTTTGGAAAAAATTGATCCTGTATGCCCAGAAAAAAAATAAAATGTTTACTGGGGTAGTTTTTTCATGTTGTTAGATGGAGTGAAGTGTATCCTTGTTTTGTTGTGTGTGTGTGTGTGTGTGGTTGTACACACATCCTTATAGCATTCGAGTTTAATAAACACAAATTGGAATTTTATGTTTGAAAAAGGCGAAAACAAAAACAAAAGAAGAAAAATTTTAATCGTTTCATCTTTACATGTTTTGGGTGTTAGACAAGGTAAGCACTTTAACTGGATGTGTGTGTGTATGTGTGTGTAAGTGCAAGTGTCAGTGTTAGTGTAGGCAAAAAACATATACAAACATATTAATGTATATAATTTTTTTTATTTCTTTTTATATCTTTTTTGCGTGCCAACAATAACAAAAGGTTTTTCTTTTTATTACCTTTCACAAAAAAAAAAATTTATAATTTTCTGTCTGGTTTTTGGCAAAATACAAAACAAAACCCGATATGAAATAATTTTCTAATTTTGTTGAAAATTTTCATTCACTCTTTGCTTGTCGTTTAATTCCCCTTCTATCACTCCCTCTATGGCTTTAAACTTGAGTCATGAAAATGTACAATTTGTTTTGGCTTGACGAAAAAAAATTTATTGAAATTCAATTGCATTATTATAGAAATTTTCCATTTGCTTTATAATTTTTAACACGAAAAATTTTGTAAGAAAAACAGATAACAAAACAAAAAACAAAGAAAAACTAGAAACAGGAGTTAAAGAATGGGGTGCTAAATGTAGAGTTTTAATGCTCGTACATGCTGGCTGGCATGATTGTTGTCTGGAATTATTAATAAAGAAAAAGCAATCATTGCTGCTTAACAATTTATTTGTCTTTTTCATCAGAACTTGTCTTGCATTGGAAATTTTTCTCAATACTTTTGCTTTGTGCGTTTGAAGGTTTTGGAAAATTTCTTAGAAGTCAAGTCATGTTTTGCATATTGAATAAGTGAAATTAGGCGTTTGTAATTTATGTGTAAAGAAGAAGAAAAATAAACTGGGAATTCAATTACTTTTTTTTCTATTGGAAATGTCTGCTTGCAAAGTGTTTAATTTTTTGTAACTCTTAACAATTCAAGGTTTTCGTTTGAAAATTAAAAGGAATTTAAAATGGCTAAATAAATTGATTTTTAAGAGATCCTTAAAGAACGCGGAGCATAAAACTTTTAAAATAAAATACATCTAAGAAAGGCCTACAACAAAAAATAAAAATAAAAATAAAACAAATTTCCTTGCACAATAATATATTCAATATTGAAAATTTTTAATTACAAAAACCCAAAGTGTTCAATAATTCCCCCCCCCACCAACCAAAAAAAAACAAAAACATTTTGTAACATTGCCAGGATAGCATATTTTTTTTTAATTTTTCCATTATTAGAATTTCAGCTACAGTTTGATTACAATATGGAGAAATTCATTTACCTTCTCTAGGTTTATGCAGTGTTAAATTGCATGATAATTGGTGGCAGGACTGGGCCGTTTCCCATATCAGCTCTGTCTTAAAATTTTATATTTTTCTTTAACTGCAGCGAAATCTCTTCATTATGACTTTAAATATATTACAAATCCCTCTCATAAATTTTATTAAAATTGCCTAAGCAATATTTCTATTATATATAAATTTTTAATTTTAAAAATTAAATTATAGCCACAATTATCATTATCAAGCAGCGAAAATTTGTAAAAGGTTGTAGCACATTAAAGCAAAGCTGTCCTGGAAATTCCTTTATTATAACTGCAAGGACTTAGATGACCGCCATATATCCTTTATTTAATAAATTACATATTTAACAATAGTGAGACCAAAAACTGGCTAAAATTGATATAGTATGCAGAAATATACCTTAAAGCATTCTGAAAATGTTATGACAGGTGATGCAAGGAGCTTACTACCAAATTTTATATATCCTTAAAATTCAAAAATTTAAATTTGTCCCTCAATTATGAACAGAAATTAGCGAGAACTGCATCTTAAGTTAAACTGTGATATAAACTGTAAGATATTGCAAAGCAATCAGTGCCAGGACATGTAAACATTAAAATATCCTTAATTTTAAAAATGAGGTTTTAAGTTAAAAAATTAACAAAAAATTAATAAAAGTATAAAAAACATTTACAATTTTAATCTTAAAGTATTTTAAGGAATTATGCTAAAAAGGGTGCAAGGATCTGTGTAGCTCTCAAATGTCCTTTATATCAAAAATTTAGTTTTGTGCGCAATTACAGTCATCATATAGCCTGCATTGGTATCTAGAAGCATGTTCTAGTTTCGCACTCAAATGCATTGCAATTGGCTTAGGGACTTTAAGGACTCCCATATGTCCTTAAGGCCAAAAATCCAATTTGTATTATCCTTGTGTTTATTTTTCTCAAACCTATGGTTAAGTCTTACACATATTAGATCAAGGACATACTCTGACTCTACTAATGTCCTTTACTTAAAAAATATTAATTATAATTGCAATTGAACTGAAGATGCAGTGTAAATTGTTAATTATTTTTAGAATTGTAGATAATAAATTGTCCTTTAGTTTTTTTAAAATAAAAATGAAGGTATAACATGTCGGCCGCCGTTTATAATTAATTTTCAAATTAAACTTTATTGATTTGATTGATTGATAAGCTTTAACTGTAGATTTAATTGCAAATGGTGCAAGGATATGCCTAAATCCTTTGCATGCTTTGTTTTACAAGTTAAGCTTTAGCTGCAATTTCTATCGGAATGTCATGAAACTTTGTAACTACTTCAAAAATCGTAAAGTTATTTTCTGTGCTAAATTTAAGAGCAATCGATGCAAGGATATGCCTGCCTCTTATATATCCTTTTTTCTAGAAAATTTCATTTTTGCTTTAAACACATCCAGGATACAGGGCAACCTATAAAGTAATTCCAAATTGTGGTTGCAGTGAAGCTATTGGGTAGATTTGATATCAATCGGTTCAAGGTGAAGCCCTTTTTTAAACCTAAAATTTTTACTCAAAACCGGTTACAATGATATGAAATTTTTTTTTTAATTAAAAGGTGTTTGCGTATGATTGTGGTGGAGAAGACCCAAAAAATATGTAAGTGTATCAGGATTTTACAGGTTTATCCCTCAGTTTTATGTAAAAGAGGGTTGAAGTTCTTGCCTTGTGTTTAGAGTTTTTGTGTAAGATTTTACACAAAAAAAAATTGACAGACACTCTTCTTTTCCGAAATATATGAATCCCTGCTACTTGTAATTTTTCCTTACATTACTACATTACTTAGCATTGTAATCCATCTCCAAAAACTATTTTATGTTCAATGCAATTACAAGACTTAGTTTCACTGCCAATCACATTACGCCCTTAATCATCGCTTTAATTAATAATTCAAAAATCTCGTTAATATTCCTTAACATTAATTGATAAATTAGCAATTTTGCAGCAGCAGGCTAGCAAGCAAGCATTACTGATTGACTACCAGCCGGCCGGCATAGAGAGACACACCGTATGCAACTAAAATCCAACGTGTAAAAAATGCTTACTTACGAACAATGTGCATATAATTTTCGCAAAACGCATAGAAAATGCCATTAATTTTCATTGTCTTAATGTGTCTGGGCATGCACACATGGCACATACACGAACAGACACGTACGAACACATCCACACATACACAAACAGTAAAATCTCCTGCATGCAATCCAGTAGATGGAAATATATTAATGAAAATATTTATGTGTGTTTGTGAGTGTGAGAGTGTGTGAATGCAAGTGCTACAGTATAAGTGTTAAACAGAAAAAGTGTTTGCTAAATTAAAAGTAATTTTCTAGCTTTTACATGATTACTGGGCAAAGAAAAATAAAAACACACACGCACAATTATAGAACACATGAAATATTCAGAAAGTAGCAAAGGAAAATAATAAAAATAAAAACACCCTTAAAAACACTTTCTAAAGGGGAGACATTAACATTACACATGAAGATAATTTTGTATTGTGTACATACGTGTATGCATGTGTATGTATGTGTGTTTGTTTGTCTGTATAAAATAAAATAAACAAATACCTAAATACTCGTACAAATAATAAAAATCATACAAATGATTTCATATGCACTTTCAAAGGGAACAATTTTTACATGTACACAAGCCTTAACAACGAGCTGAAGAACGAATAAATGAAAAACGAATTTGAAGAATTTTAATTAACAAATTGTAATTAATTAGAAATCATATACATGGAGTTTTACTTTTACGAAAAATTTTTAAGAATTTTATAAAAGAACACAAAGAAAAAAGAAGAAAAAAATATTTTTTTTGTAATAAAGAACTGAATTGATAAAATGGATGTAGAAATTTTTCTGAACCTCAATTCCCAATCAGATACAAAAGCGGGTTTTCTTTAAAATAAAAATCTTAATTTTAAAGAAAACCGATTGCCAAAATATAAAATTTTTTAAAAGGGATTTTTTGGTATTTCTGACACTTATGAACATACATATGTATCCCTAATACGAGCTGGTTCCCAGGTGACAGGTAGTGATTCTAATTCAAACACTTGCTATTTGATATGTTATTAGAAGAGGTTAAGTGGTAGAATTAATATTCTTGCGAATATATCTCAAGTCAGCTTGTGATTAACCAACAATATTAATTCTTATTTAAAATAGGGTCAAAAATTTTAATACATATGTATGTATGTATATATAATACATATGTATGTATGTATGTATATATATGTATATATCTGTATATACATATATAAACATATATGTCTGCAGATTACGGAGGTACCATTAATTAAAAATTTGGCTCCATTAAAAATCGCCCAAAGCCAAATCGCCCAAAAATAAAAATTAAAAATCGCCCAAAAATTTTTTCATACAAATTCTAATACGCAGATTTTGCAAAAAATTTCAAATTTGTATGAAAAATAACGAAAATTCGTTTCAAAAAATATTTTTTCCATACAAATTTCAAAACGAAAAAAAACGTTTCTATTTACAAAATTTGGCCATAATTTGGTCATATAAAAAATCACCCAAAAATTTTTCAAGCATTTAAAAATAAAAGGAAAAAATGCACCCAAATACCTTTGGTAAAGAAAAGCCTTAACGCCGTCCCAAAGCCGGCAGTGCAGGAAAATGTCATTAAACAGAAAAACTTTACAAAGCAAAAAGTCTTTATTAGGCTTCCCAGTGCCGGAAAACACCATTGTGTAGAAAATTCGGGAACGAACGAATATTATTTACGCTTCTCTATAAATTTTGTTTTTTCTTCTTAATATAAAAATTAAATTACTATTATTTTGAATAGTTTTTTGATGTTTTTTAATTTTGGGCAATATTTAATTTTTTTGGCGATTTTAATTTTTTTTGTTGATTTTTAATTTTTAATTTAATTTTTTTTTCATAGAGCCTAAAAATTTAGCTTATCTAGACATAATCACTTTTTCCTTTTTGCAACAGATTTTAAGTTTTCATGGGCAAATAAATAGAGTCCCACTTGTTTCGTATGGAATATACAACAAACACATGAAGTGTTTTACAAACATAAGAAGTTGTAGCATATTTTAGAGCGCCAGTTAATACTGTTTACATGTCAAATTTTTCGTACGAATTAATCAATGTTGATAAAGATTATTCGCCCATTACGGAGTTCTTACGGAATTTCGCGTTTTTAAATTTATATAGTTATAGAATTATGTTTCATACATACAAATTCCTTTATTTTTGAGTTTGCAACACACCAAATCACAAAAATTAATAACAGTTTGATGAAAATTAGAAATTTCAAAAATTCCGTGACCAAAAAATTGTTTCATCAATAATTTTTGTTTCACTTGACTGAAAAAAGTCTCCACTTATATATGTATATGTATGTATATGTATATAATCCCTAAGATAGGCATCAAATTTAAAAAATTAAATGTACTTATTTTTGAAATTTACCAACGTGATTTTCCGTAATTTTTTTACCCACAGTTTGTGTAAGAACCTGTAGATATTTATGAATCCGCACCAGGCTTTAAGCTGAGAAATTTAGAATGCAAATATTTTTATCGTCCCTAAAGGTAGGCACCAAATATTTCTTAAAACTTCTATTGCATTTAAAATTTTTTATGAACTTTTTATTTAAAAAACGGAATTGAAAATAAAAAATACTATGCTTTTCATTTTTTTTTATAAAAAAATATTTTTATTTCACTTTCGAATAAATTGGATTATTTTGATATATATATATATATATATATATATATATATATATATATATATATATATATATATATATATATATATATATATATATATATGATTTACATATATTTTATTGAAATATTAAAGTTAAAATTTAATTTTGTATCTTTAGCCAAATGTGTTTGTTTAGGGTATTTACGCATTTGCAATATTATTGTGCAATAATTTATATGGTACAAGGAATTTGCCTGTGTGTATTATATTGATATATTGCATAATATATGTAATAAAATCAAAAGCTTTTGATTTATATTTGCGCAAAAGAAATATTTTGTAATATTTTGACAACATGGTACAATAAATAATTGTTTCCTACCACTCATTTTAGTAACATGTTTAGAAACATTATCTAAAATTAGCTTAAATATATGTGTTTTTATATATGTATCAGGGAAAATAAATTTTAAAATTTGTTTAAACAAAAATTTGTGTCTAGGTTTTGTTTACTTTACATATTTTTATTTCAAGAAAAAATTGCACAATACAGTTCTTTTAACATTGTGCAATTTATTGAACATTGTGTAGTCTAAGGGTACATTTTTAAACATGAAATATTTTATAAGATCAAGTATATTTATTCACCCCTAAAAGTAAGCAAATTTTTTATTTTGAATAGTTCGCCTAGCCTAGATTTTTCTTGAATTAAATAAATAAAAATGGGTCTTCAGCACCTTGAATCAGTAAGTTTTATTACAAGAATCGTATCGCTATAATAAATCTAACGAAATTTATCGACTTTGCTTTTTATTCAGCAACATTTTTCAGCGATATTCGCTGTCAGTTGGAAAAAAAAGAAATAAAGTCACAAGCTCAAATTCATTGAATTTTTCTTTATAATTTTTTGTGTTTTTCGCTTATTTTTACATAATATTGGATTAAATTGTAAATTAGATGAAGTTGAAGACTATCGTAAAAAAGAAATTACGGAATCACATTATCGTTACCGCAAGCGAATAAATATGTCGCAAATATTTCGATTTTCGGTTCGCAAAAAGTTACAGTATCCAGGTGCAGGCTGCAGCAACTGCAGTTTTTTCTTCGATAATTACAAAAAAAATTTTATCAGAATAAAAATTGGTATTAATTTTTTTTAATTTTTAAAGAATATAAATTTGTATTAGCTGAATATTTTTATATACATACATTTTTTACAAAATATTTTTTATACAAAATTTTTTCTAAATTGTTTAGTTCAATTTTTTCCCCCAAAATTTAATATAAAACTGCCTTATTTATAAAAATTATTGTGGATATTTAAAGGTTTTTAAAAACAATTTTATAAAATTTTTTTCTCATTAAGCCTCCTTCATAAAAAATAATTTTGCTTTGCAAAAGGTTTATTAATCAAATTTCCATTAAATTTTTTTTTATAAACCGCTTTTAAACCAAAAATATTTTTTGTGAATACGCCAGTAAATATTCTCCAAAATGTTCATAAACTTGAAAATGAGTTCGAACGGTATTTTACTCAAAACTATGTATTGTGTTTTACAAAATTAGGCCCGAAATAATTCAGTATAATAAATAACTAAATATTTTAATTAAAAAATATATATGTTTGCTTTTAGGTAAAAAAAGTTCGAAAATTTTAATATTAATAAATTTCTAACGAAAAAAAAAATGTAATATATTCCTGGAAAATTATAATATATATTACTGATTTTTTTTATTACAACAAAAAATTACAATTGCCATTTTTTTTTTCAAAATAAACCTCCTTTTTAAAATACTTTTTTTCATACTTGTTATTAATATTAAAAAATATTTATTTATATGAATTTAAAATTTTTAATTAAACAAGCTTACAACTTTTGATTTTTAGAAAATTTTTAAGCAAAATATTGAAACTACAACCCGTAATTTTATTGCAGTTTTTGTTTCTTTTAAAAATTATATTTTCTATTCTATTCTATTCTATTCTATTCTATTCTATTCTATTCTATTCTATTCTATTCTATTCTATTCTATTCTATTCTATTCTATTCTATTCTATTCTATTCTATTCTATTCTATTCTATTCTATTCTATTCTATTCTATTCTATTCTTTTCTATTCTATTCTATTCTATTCTATTCTATTCTATTCTATTCTATTCTATTCTATTCTATTCTATTCTATTCTATTCTATTCTATTCTATTCTATTCTATTCTATTCTATTCTATTCTATTCTATTCTATTCTATTCTATTCTATTCTATTCTATTCTATTCTATTCTATTCTATTCTATTCTATTCTATTCTATTCTATTCTATTCTATTCTATTCTATTCTATTCTATTCTATTCTATTCTATTCTATTCTATTCTATTCTATTCTATTCTATTCTACTCTATTCTATTCTATTCTATTCTATTCTATTCTATTCTATTCTATTCTATTCTATTCTATTCTATTCTATTCTATTCTATTCTATTCTATTCTATTCTATTCTATTCTATTCTATTCTATTCTATTCTATTCTATTCTATTCTATTCTATTCTATTCTATTCTATTCTATTCTATTCTATTCTATTCTATTCTATTCTATTCTATTCTATTCTATTCTATTCTATTCTATTCTATTCTATTCTATTCTATTCTATTCTATTCTATTCTATTCTATTCTATTCTATTCTATTCTATTCTATTCTATTCTATTCTATTCTATTCTATTCTATTCTATTCTATTCTATTCTATTCTATTCTATTCTATTCTATTCTATTCTATTCTATTCTATTCTATTCTATTCTATTCTATTCTATTCTATTCTATTCTATTCTATTCTATTCTATTCTATTCTATTCTATTCTATTCTATTCTATTCTATTCTATTCTATTCTATTCTATTCTATTCTATTCTATTCTATTCTATTCTATTCTATTCTATTCTATTCTATTCTATTCTATTCTATTCTATTCTATTCTATTCTATTCTATTCTATTCTATTCTATTCTATTCTATTCTATTCTATTCTATTCTATTCTATTCTATTCTATTCTATTCTATTCTATTCTATTCTATTCTATTCTATTCTATTCTATTCTATTCTATTCTATTCTATTCTATTCTATTCTATTCTATTCTATTCTATTCTATTCTATTCTATTCTATTCTATTCTATTCTATTCTATTCTATTCTATTCTATTCTATTCTATTCTATTCTATTCTATTCTATTCTATTCTATTCTATTCTATTCTATTCTATTCTATTCTATTCTATTCTATTCTATTCTATTCTATTCTATTCTATTCTATTCTATTCTATTCTATTCTATTCTATTCTATTCTATTCTATTCTATTCTATTCTATTCTATTCTATTCTATTCTATTCTATTCTATTCTATTCTATTCTATTCTATTCTATTCTATTCTATTCTATTCTATTCTATTCTATTCTATTCTATTCTATTCTATTCTATTCTATTCTATTCTATTCTATTCTATTCTATTCTATTCTATTCTATTCTATTCTATTCTATTCTATTCTATTCTATTCTATTCTATTCTATTCTATTCTATTCTATTCTATTCTATTCTATTCTATTCTATTCTATTCTATTCTATTCTATTCTATTCTATTCTATTCTATTCTATTCTATTCTATTCTATTCTATTCTATTCTATTCTATTCTATTCTATTCTATTCTATTCTATTCTATTCTATTCTATTCTATTCTATTCTATTCTATTCTATTCTATTCTATTCTATTCTATTCTATTCTATTCTATTCTATTCTATTCTATTCTATTCTATTCTATTCTATTCTATTCTATTCTATTCTATTCTATCTATTCTATTCTATTCTATTCTATTCTATTCTATTCTATTCTATTCTATTCTATTCTATTCTATTCTATTCTATTCTATTCTATTCTATTCTATTCTATTCTATTCTATTCTATTCTATTCTATTCTATTCTATTCTATTCTATTCTATTCTATTCTATTCTATTCTATTCTATTCTATTCTATTCTATTCTATTCTATTCTATTCTATTCTATTCTATTCTATTCTATTCTATTCTATTCTATTCTATTCTATTCTATTCTATTCTATTCTATTCTATTCTATTCTATTCTATTCTATTCTATTCTATTCTATTCTATTCTATTCTATTCTATTCTATTCTATTCTATTCTATTCTATTCTATTCTATTCTATTCTATTCTATTCTATTCTATTCTATTCTATTCTATTCTATTCTATTCTATTCTATTCTATTCTATTCTATTCTATTCTATTCTATTCTATTCTATTCTATTCTATTCTATTCTATTCTATTCTATTCTATTCTATTCTATTCTATTCTATTCTATTCTATTCTATTCTATTCTATTCTATTCTATTCTATTCTATTCTATTCTATTCTATTCTATTCTATTCTATTCTATTCTATTCTATTCTATTCTATTCTATTCTATTCTATTCTATTCTATTCTATTCTATTCTATTCTATTCTATTCTATTCTATTCTATTCTATTCTATTCTATTCTATTCTATTCTATTCTATTCTATTCTATTCTATTCTATTCTATTCTATTCTATTCTATTCTATTCTATTCTATTCTATTCTATTCTATTCTATTCTATTCTATTCTATTCTATTCTATTCTATTCTATTCTATTCTATTCTATTCTATTCTATTCTATTCTATTCTATTCTATTCTATTCTATTCTATTCTATTCTATTCTATTCTATTCTATTCTATTCTATTCTATTCTATTCTATTCTATTCTATTCTATTCTATTCTATTCTATTCTATTCTATTCTATTCTATTCTATTCTATTCTATTCTATTCTATTCTATTCTATTCTATTCTATTCTATTCTATTCTATTCTATTCTATTCTATTCTATTCTATTCTATTCTATTCTATTCTATTCTATTCTATTCTATTCTATTCTATTCTATTCTATTCTATTCTATTCTATTCTATTCTATTCTATTCTATTCTATTCTATTCTATTCTATTCTATTAAAAATTCTATTCTATTTCTAGGTATTAAAAATTATATTTATATGTATGTATGTAACCACAAATTCATAAATTTTTTATTATATCTTCGCTTCAGAGTTAAAACTAAATTAAGGTATTTATCACTTCATGATAAGAGTTCACAGTTGTGCTAGAAAATTTGTATGAAATAAAATTTTCTTTAAAAAATATAATTTGTATTAAACTCATATAAGTTTACTTCAGTATTTTTGCTTATTCTTTTTTTAAATTTATTTATTTTAGAACAAACCTTTTTTAATCCTTTTTTTTTTGTTGCGATAGACCGGTAGAGCAGTAGTATTCCGAAAAATACCTCAAATTTTCTATAGGAATATTTTATAGCTTATTTTTTCTTTATATTTTTGTTTGCAAAAGGCCTTCTTCATGAGACCATAATTTTTCCAAATCAAAAAAAAAATTCATTAACACTTTTTCTTTTAAATTTTATTTTTCAAATTTTATTTATTGACTTTTTTATCTTGTTACTTTCAGAATTTATTTTCTTTTACGAAACACTTAACAAACGATATTTTTGGCTTTTTTATTGTTTCGGATTTTCTTTCATTTATTTATTTATGTATTTATGTATTTACATCTTTGGGAATATCAATTTTCCTCTAGAATGCATTTACACACACCAAAACTAAAATTATCTTAAACATAAAATTTTATTTAATTTTTTTGGATCATTTTCTTTTTTTCTTTAGACTCTATTTCTTATAAGGGAAAACGCACTGAATCATAAAAATGACGCTGGTTTTTTTGTGTGTGTGTATGGGTTTGTGTAGAGGGAAAACCCGCACTATATATTTTTTTCTCGCTTTGTGCTAGAGCACAATTTAAAAAATAGTTTTATAATTTTGATATTTTAAATTTGAAAATGCACCAAAGTATTTTTGTCCTTTTTTTCTTAGAAAATTTTATTTTTAGGTTTGTAATCCATAAATTTTCCTTCCTTATGCGAAACGAAACGCGACTTTTCTTCAACCGTTTGAATGTGTACACACACAATTTGTTGTTGGTTTTTATTTTGAGTAAAATCACTTTGAATTATATAAATCATTTATCAGTATTTATAGATAGTCTTTAAAATTTTAACAACTTTGTTTCTTTATTCATTTCAAATAGATAAAAAATATTTTATAAATTCTTAAATTGCTTGCATTAAAAAATACACTCTTCACTCATATTCCAATAACAACCAACAAATACCGTTTTCTGGCCGTCGTTTAGGCAACGCCGTCCTTTCTTATCTCAACAAGCGCTTTTAGCAACCGTACCCGGACAATAACGCAATAGAACTAAAGAGTATCTTCAAACAATTAAAGCATACACTTATGAATACAAGGCGAATTCATCTTGTTCCATGTTAAATGCATAAATACACACCTAAACACTACCTCTGACAAAACGAATTCGCCGCAGTATCATAATAAGTAAGTAAGTTTGTGTACACTTTTATATTTAGGGTGCATTGGCTTTAAATTTTGTTTTCCCCAAAAAAGAAAAAAAATATAAAAAATACACCATACACATAAGAAGAACGAACTAAATACGCTGCAAACGACAACAAGCCATAGTATACAAACAACTTCATCCATGAGATACAAAAGTATATAAAAGAGAGTTAAACACAAAATAAGTGCGTGAGTGCAAACAAAATAAATATAGAGAATTTATATTATTTGTTTTGTTTGTTAGTAAATAAAAGTATCTGAGTTAAGTAAACTGCTAGAATTCTGTTAAGCAGTAGATACTTTTGAATTCGCCTTAAATGTTAAATGAACAACAGCGGCATGTGAATATGCTTGGAAAGTGTTTCAAACAGCTGTTTTTTGTTTTCAAAACAATGATTTAATAAGCCGCTTGCTTGATTTAATAAGCCGTAGCATGAGTACGGATTAAGTATTTCAGCAATTATGGTAATAAATGGAATATTAAAATAAACAATCAAGTTTGTGTCTTTTTTAAATCTGTATTTAAATAAAAAATATTTCTATAGTATTTTAAAATTTCATTTAAAAAAATAATTTATTGTTGGTTAAGCATTTTTAAATACATTTAGTCACTGCTCAAGTAAGTCATGTGAGCTGTAGTGACTAAAACTCAAAACTTTTAAAATTAACTCGAAAAATTATTTTGTTTATATTAGAGATGAGCGCGTGTCGCGCTTTTTTTAGACGATACCAACACGCATGAGCCAAAACGAAGTGTCCGCGGCAACAAATATGATTTAAAGCTTAATAAGAAGTTCGGTAAAAATATATGCATTAATTTCCAATAAAGAAAAAATTTAATATTTTGTATCATCTAACATGCAACACCAGCAAAATCATTGACAGTGCTTTAATTTTGAAATCAAACAAAAATTTGCACTTATTTTAATTAAAAAAAATTATTTTTTGCTATTCTATTTAATTTCGTGCGTACATAAATTAAATTAAATTAAATTAAATTAAATTAGATTAAATTAAATTAAATTAAATTAAATTAAATTAAATTAAATTAAATTAAATTAAATTAAATTAAATTAAATTAAATTAAATTAAATTAAATTAAATTAAATTAGATTAAATTAAATTAAATTAAATTAAATTAAATTAAATTAAATTAAATTAAATTAAATTAAATTAAATTAAATTAAATTAAATTAAATTAAATTAAATTAAATTAAATTAAATTAAATTAAATTAAATTAAATTAAATTAAATTAAATTAAATTAAATTAAATTAAATTAAATTAAATTAAATTAAATTAAATTAAATTAAATTAAATTAAATTAAATTAAGTTAAATTAAATTAAATTAAATTAAATTAAATTAAATTAAATTAAATTTAATTAAATTAAATAAATTAAATTAAATTAAATTAAATTAAATTAAATTAAATTAAATTAAATTAAATTAAATTAAATTAAATTAAATTAAATTAAATTAAATTAAATTAAATTAAATTAAATTAAATTAAATTAAATTAAATTAAATTAAATTAAATTAAATTAAATTAAATTAAATTAAATTAAATTAAATTAAATTAAATTAAATTAAATTAAATTAAATTAAATTAAATTAAATTAAATTAAATTAAATTAAATTAAATTAAATTAAATTAAATTAAATTAAATTAAATTAAATTAAATTAAATTAAATTAAATTAAATTAAATTAAATTAAATTAAATTAAATTAAATTAAATTAAATTAAATTAAATTAAATTAAATTAAATTAAATTAAATTAAATTAAATTAAATTAAATTAAATTAAATTAAATTAAATTAAATTAAATTAAATTAAATTAAATTAAATTAAATTAAATTAAATTAAATTAAATTAAATTAAATTAAATTAAATTAAATTAAATTAAATTAAATTAAATTAAATTAAATTAAATTAAATTAAATTAAATTAAATTAAATTAAATTAAATTAAATTAAATTAAATTAAATTAAATTAAACTAAATTAAATTAAATTAAATTAAATTAAATTAAATTAAATTAAATTAAATTAAATTAAATTAAATTAAATTAAATTAAATTAAATTAAATTAAATTAAATTAAATTAAATTAAATTAAATTAAATTAAATTAAATTAAATTAAATTAAATTAAATTAAATTAAATTAAATTAAATTAAATTATATTAAATTAAAGTAAATTAAATTAAATTAAATTAAATAAAATTAAATTGAGTTAAATAATATAAAATAAAGAATAAAAAATTATTTAAAACAGAAAGAAAATGTTCACTGATATTTCCTCTGAAAACTAAAACGTGATACTGCAACCTATTTACATTACATACTATGAATATGTATATATTTAATTTTTTATAGCGCAAATTTAAATATGTATATTTTTTAGGTATTCATTTTATTTTTAAAATGCTTTTCCCTTGGTCATTTACAACAGCAGTAAAAGTCTTTCTAAATAGCGCATTAAGCTCGTTAACTGTCAAATCGAATTAAAAACAATATGATGTGGATACAAATGCTGAGTTTTATGACTAAATTTATAATAATAAAAAAGAAACTAAAGTTACAAATTGCTTGTCATATTTGTCCCTAAAAAATATTTGTATTTTTTTAACACTTTACAACTCAATTTACATATTTTTCGATTGATTTTCATTTACAATAAAACTTTTTTATGTTTCTATATATGAAGCTTTTTCTTGTTTCTTTTTGTTGTTGTGGACTTAAAGCAAATATAAATAAAAAATGTTATAAATTTATAATCTTAACAAATTACTAAATTAATATGCTGGTATTATAAACAAATTAGTGACACTTTATGGTTTTATTTATGACACTATTACTAATAAAGAAAACTTGTGAATAAATTTAGTAATCAAACTTAAAAGCTCTAACAGGTTTTATGTATTATTTATTTCTTGGGAAATTTCATGGCCTTAAAATGTCAGACGTTTAACACTAGCTTCAGTTGGAGATATCTATTTTGACGGCGAGATAAACAATGTTGCACATAAAATGTTTAGATACATTTTTCTTATTAGATAATAAACTTCAGTTACTTTGTTTTAATCGCTTAAGAGTTTTTAATAATATTAGTTTATTCATATTTTCTAGAGGCAGTCTTGCCCTCACTGATTATTTTCCAGTGATTAGTGAATTCTTTTTTGACTATATTTAACGACTGAAGTTGTTGGCAAGTTTCACCTGCAGTTGGTGGGCGGTTTTTCGTTAAAGGGAAAAATAAAATAAGTAAAGCTTTTAAAGAGTAAAAATTAAAAAGTATTTCTATTGTGGGCAAAAGACTATAGATTTAAAAATTTAGTGAAAATTTTTAAAGAATTACATGTTAAAGACTGTATGTTAGCTTATTTCCCTTTATTATTTCATGTAGAATTTGTTTCTTTTTAGCTAATATTTTTTTTTTGAAATTTAAAATTTTCGCCTTAACTTTATTTAATTGTTTAATAACTTCTTTCTGGATTGAAAGTGATAACTTAAATGCAAATACGACGAAGGCTGTTATTTTATCTAATTAAGTATTTACCAAGTAATCTATGAAATTTTTTCTTTAAGAAATAAACATTGTTTTGTAAACATGTTGCCCGTGTGTTGATTTAAAAAATTAGCAGCTCTTGAAAATTCACATGTTCATTTAGGCACCCACAACTAATCTTGTATGTTAAATATGTATTTTAAACATTAAAAAGGTGTGTTTTAGACAAACAAAAAAAAAAAAAAAAGATTTTGTTCATCAGCATCATCGTTGCTGGCGTCGTCAATGTCTTGTTAGAATCATGGGAATGAAAGATGTGCTTGATATATATGATTTCGAAAACATGCCGCGCCACTTTATAAAGGCATTATAAAAGCCCTTAAAAGCCTAAGCTGTAATTTCCAACTAACAACAAAACAAAATAACATAAACTAAATAAATATTAACTTGCATAAATATTTCTATTAAAATTGTTTTTAGTAAGGAAAACTTTTCTAACTCAAAATAAATAAACAAATCTGCAGCAAGTACGTGTATGTTGCGAACAGAAACATTCAACACCTGATAAAAACAAAGCACTTACATAAACATAAACGGCCTTATACCATGTTCACACTTACCTGTTTAAGAGCTTAAAGACGACGTTGTGGAGATGTTTTACCATACATTGACATGTTATGTTAAACATCTCAAATGAAGTGTTTAATATTTAAACACTTTCTTATACATGTAAATGGAGTATGTTCAGTCCGTTTTTTGATAACTCTGGCAACTTTGTGTTGATAGTGAAAAATTATTTGGTAAACAAGTAAGTAGTTAAAAAATACTCAATTATTTACAAAAACATTTGTTGTTTGAAAATATTAAATCAATAATAAATTCAGTGAAGTGCGACTTTGTACCGCACACGAAGTGTTCCGTAGGGACAATAAGAACTTTAGCCTACATAAAATATTCTTTTGGCATTTTTTTCGTTTTTGGGGTTTTTTTTCGGTTTTGAGCGTTTTTAGGGTGCCGTACGCCAAAGGTGAAAAAAGGAACCCTATTGTTTTCCCCACGCTGTCAGTCTGTCCGTTACACGGTATTTCCTCAGGAACCGTAAGAGCTACGGACTTGAAATTTGGACAGAGTGTTTAGAACCTTGTCCGCTACAACAACAAATACATGAGAATTAAAAATTAAAGGTTGTTCCAAAACGAGCAACGAAAAATATTAAAATCCCATGTAATATACATACATACAATTGTATGTTAATATGTATATTGACACTTGAAATTTGTAAAATTAGTGTATTTTTGTATTAACTACAACAATTAACACAAAAATAAAAAAAAAATTAAATTAAAGGGTGGTCATCAGTTAATGCAACTTGCTATATCTTGGAAACCGTAACAGGTAAACTCATGAAATTTTCAAAAACGGTAAACCTAAAAAAATGTGAAAATTATAAAATCACCAAACCAAAAAAAAAATTGTCTAAAATTCAAAAAAATAGCCAAAACGAAAAAAAATCGTCAAAATTAAAAAAAAATTTCTAACACCAAATTAAGTAGCAAAATTCGAAAAAATCGCCCAAATGAATAAAATCGCCAAAATGAAGAAACGCCAAAAACAGAAAAAAAATCGCCAAAATGAGAAAAAAAATGTCAAAACTACAAAAAAGCGCCCAAATGAATAAAGTCGCCAAAATGAAGAAACGCCAAAAACTGAAAACCGCGAAAATAAAAAAAAATCTCCAAAACGAAAAAAAAACAAAAAATAAAAAACGCCAAAAACCGAAAAAATCGCCAAAACGAGAAAAAAATGTCACAACTAAAAAATTACCAAAATGAAAAAAAATTCAAAAATCGAAAAAATCGCCAAAACAAAAAAAAATCCAAAAATTAAAAAAATCAACAAAATTAAAAAAACGTCAAAAACGAAAAAAAAGTCAAAACCATATTTTATATAGGCTAATAAAGTTTGTATTGAATTACATATCTCGTGTCAGTACGGAACCCTTCGTGCGCGGGTCAAAGTCGCACTTTACTGAATTTATTTTAGTTTTGGCGTTTTTTCGGTTTTGGCGCTTTTCTTAGTTTTGACAATTGTTTCTCGTTTTTCTTTAATTTTGGCAATTTTTTATTTTAGCGATTTTTTTAATTTTGAAATTTTTTTTAAGTTTTGGCAATTTTTTTGGGTTTTTGGCGTTTTTCATTTTGGCGATTTTTTTCATTTGGGCGATTTTTTCAAATTTGGCGATATATTTAAGTGTTAGATTTTTTTTTATTTTGGGGATTTTTTTCGTTTTGGTGATTTTTTTATTTTCGGCGTTTTTTTCGGTTTCGCCATTTTATAATTTTGGGATTTCTTAGTGTTACCGTTTTTGAAAATATCAATACTTTATTTCTTACGGTTTCCAAGATACAGCAAGTTGTCAAAATTACATAGTAAAAATTGCATTAACTGATAGAACACCCTTTAATTTATTTATTTTAGATTTTAGTGTTAATTGTTGTAGTTCCTAAAAAAACATAATTGTTCGTAGTTTCGCAGAGAAATATCAGAGAACAATTTTGTATTCCTTCCTTCCAATCCGGCTCGAAGGACCAAATGTTTCTTTGAAAAGTGGGATGACGGAATCGCTGATGGGAAAGATGGAATTATCAATATCGTTGATTGAGCCAAGGGAATAATCTTAATATGGTTTATTATTCGCTCAGAAATTTGCAATTAACCCAGTAGAAAATTCCCATGAAATAAAACAAAATAATGTTAGGTTTTATATGGACACAATATAATTTATTTCATGTAATGGACAATTACCTCTTCGTCTATTGGTGGATTAAACCGAAGTGAACAAAGTTTAGTATAACAAAAAAAAGGGAAGTAGTATTTAGCACCGTTTCTTTTTGTTTGACGTATAGATTTAGGCATTATTAAGAACTGAGATAGATAGCAATGCAAATAAAAAACCTACATAACTAACGCATCAATTTTATAACACGTAGCTTTTGTATTGTTATTATTTTGAAGCACGGGATTAAAGGGACATGTTTGTTAAGGCATGTTGACCTTAACAACTATAATTTACTGACGAAAACATCTCAAATGTAATATAGACGATTGTGTTTAGTTTTTTAAAACACTTTAGTAGAGCAGGTTTAAGACAATAAATATGTACATACTCGTAGTATTATATACAACAAAAGATTAGCAATAAGCTTACAACTACATGCAGTGAGTTGTCAACTAAAATGCTGATTTTTCTTAGCAACTCGCTAGCATATAGTTTATGCATCATTTAATCAATCTGGCAACTTTTTAAATATCAACTCTGAGTTTTAAAGATCCCACATTTTCAATCAATGTGCCAAATTTCAAATTAAAATTTTTAAGACTCTGATGCAGTGATATTTTCTTTTTATTTCCTCTGTCAGAAAAAAAAATTTAATTTGGAATAATTTAGTTTTGTTGACCAATGTAATTTACACTCGTTGACAGTAATATACTACTAACTATAAAATATATTAGTACGTCTGTTCATGTAAATGCCGAAAATGTTTTTATTTAAGCCATTCTTTTATATTCTAAGATTGTTTATATTGCATATGTGTATGTATGTATGTATATGTATTTTATTATTAACAACGAAAACAACCAAAATGACATGAAAAATGCAACAGGCTTCCAGGCAAACAAATAAACGATAAGAATAGAAGCCGCACGAGTATCTAGCAACTGCCAACATTAGTCAAAGTAACCAGCAGCATCCAAAACATTAGTTTTGTTTTTTTACAAAAAGAAAATAAAAATAAAAAAACACACACCAGCCACAAATAATTCATATAATAAAAATGTTGAATTGCATTTGAAGAAGTCATCAAATCACACCTTCTAGTCAACACAAATGCATTTTACCTGCTAAGTGTGACATACAAACACACACACACACAAACATATGCATTCATACATAAATGGCCACTAATAAACAATGACGCTGTATAATGTACATACATACATGATGATGCAGACGACGAAGTGCATGCAAGTGCCGAGAGACATTGAAAAATGATTCATGATTTTATTTTGATGTTGTTCTTGCATTCGGCAATAAACTCACTCAACAGCACAGACTCACACTCCATAAGAAAGAACACGCATTCAAACTTTGTGTGAAAAGTGTGGGGCCACCTTTCATATGTTTCCGTGTGTGTTTGCGTGTTTATGCAACATGTTTACATACATGAATTTTTCACTTGCATGTGTGTGTGTATGTGATGCAGTGTCAACTTTTATACTAACAAACGTCTAAATAAACACTAATATTTATTTGTACTTATTGTTAGTTTTCCAACACTTTTTTTTTATAACACTACTACTCACACACAGACGAGTATAAGAAAAAAGAAAAGTGTCGGAATAAATAAAATTGAAAAATGTGCAAAGAGAAAATCATTCACACACATTTTGCTGCAAGTAAATAGGCAGCAGCAAGTAAAATAAAAATTACATAAAAAAAATTATATAAAAGTTAAGTGGTAAACACGTTGCATGATGCATGCAGTGCCCGATAATACGACAGTGGAATGATTGGGTTCGATACAAAAAGAACAGAAATATTGTTTCTCCAAATCACAGCCGGCCAAAGTAGCACCAGAGTGCCGAAATTCAATCATACTCGAATATATTTCTTTCGGTGGCCACCAGTGCCACCTATTGGCTATTCGGAATAGTTTTCCATAGTCCCCTGAAAAATTTACTTGATAAGCATACCGATGACGAATATTCATCATATTTGGTGTTCTCTTGAGAGTTTTGAAGAGAACACTGAACATGGTGCTTAGCCAAAATCGGTTCGTTTAGCAAACATGTTTGATGTGACATCACACAAAATTGCCTTAAATTGAATCAAGCCCCGTTGGAGCAAATATGCAACATTCTAAAGGCCAATTTCACCAATTATATTTAAATATCAATTCATATTTAAAAAAAGTTTTTCACTGAAAATATAAAATAAAATATTTATATGAAAAACAATTTATAAATATGAATTGATATTTAAATAGAATTTGGTGAAATTGGAATTGAAGTTGTGAAACATTTTAAACAACATTAATTATTTAGTTTGAAAATTTCGACACTCCACAAGTGATGCCCATCTTACTTTGTTGGAAAATATGTTCTTTTCATTGGTTTGAAGTATGCGACACTGATCGGCTTTTGTCAACAAAAACATCAGTTATCAATGTTTCGCACGAAATAAATTTTAGTCACATTGTTTCACAGATAGCAAGAAAATATTGCTAGATACATTTCACAAATTGTTCATGAGTTGAACAAAGTGCAACTTTTACAACATTATTTCATGAATATTAGATGATGTCTTACGCTATTAATTTTTTAGGAATAGTTGTAAAATATATTTCACAAATTCGCTTAGCGCAAGGTGTATTTTGTAAAAGAATAATTTAAAATAAATAGTAGTTAGTTTCTTTAAAAGGCTTTTTTTCAAAAGTACTCGTAAGTTCCAAGTGAAACATATTAAACTTAATTAAATTAGAGTGAATTTCAATCAGGAAACATTTCTTGATCGGGCTTAAGTGTGTGAAAGATTTTTATTAATTAATGTGATTTTCTAGAAGATTCTTTAGAAGGAACTTCTTTTCTAAAAGGTAAAATTTTTTTAAAAATTTTTTAAAAGGTAATATTTTATAGGTACTATTTGTAAAAAAAAGTACTTTTTTAAAAAGGACTTTTTATAAAGTACTTTTTTAGATGGTGCATTTTTATACATATCTTTTTAAAAGTACTCATTTAAGGAAATTATCCATAGACTAAAAGTGAATTTAATTTAAATTAAATTAAATTTATCAAAATTCAAAAAAAAAGAAAAAATACAAAAGATGTAAAATTTACTTTTTTAAAAAGTGAATTTTAAAAGGTACTTTTGCATTTCTTTTTCCTTTAAATTGCATTTTAATAAAGTTCTATATTTGTATAGCTCAAGGGTACTTTTATAAAATGTATGTATTTCAATGGTATTTTGAAAAGGTACTTTTTTATGATAATTGTTTTTAAGGTACTTTTTTTAAAGAACTTTTTAAAGGGCACTTCTCCTAAAGGTAGCTTTTGTAAAAAGTACTTTTTTAAATAGTACTTTTTTGAAAAGGTGCTTTTTTACAAGGTACTTTTTTTTAAAAAGGTACTTTTTTTAAAACGTACCTTTTTTAAAGGTATTTTTTTAAAAGGAACTTTTTTAAACAGTACTTTTTATAAAAGCTACTTTTTAAAAAAACTGCTTTTTTTAAAAGTGTTTAAAAGTTGCTTATTTTAAAATAGTACTTTTTTAAAAGGGTACTTTTTTAGAGGTACTTTTTTCAAAAGGTGCCTTCTTAAAATATACTTTTTAATAGGTAATATTTTTAATGAGTACTTTTTTTAGGTACTTTCTTTAAAAAGTAACTTTTTTAAAACATCCCTCTTTAAAAATTACTTTATTTAAAAGTACTTTTTTAAAAAAATTTTATTTTTAAAGGGTAATTCTTGTAAAAGGAACTTTTTTTAAAAAGTACTTTTTTTAACGAGTACTTTTCTTAGAAGGTACTTTTTGTAAAAGGTACTCTTTTTAGAAAGTTGTTTTTTAAAAGGTAGTTTTGTATAGATATTTTTTTAAAAGGTCCTCTTTTAAATTAGGATTTTTAAAAGGTACTTTTTTAAATGGTGCTTTTTTAAAACGTACTTTTTTAGAAGGTACTTTTTTAAATGGTTCTTTTTTGAGAGGTACTATTTTAAAATGCGTATTATATAATAGGTACTTTATGTAGAAGCTGTTGTTTGTAAAAGCTCCTCTTTAATATGTACTTTTTTGAAATGATATCCTTTAAAAAGTGCTCTTTAAAGGAACTTTTTGTAAGAGGCAGTTTTTAAAAATTACAACTCTCAAAAGATACATTTTGAATATTTACTTTTTTGAAAAGTGTTTTTTTATAATGTACATTTCTTGTACATCTTATTTTTAAAGGAACTTTCTTAAGAAGTACTAATGATTAAAGTCGATGGTGTATTTTAAAAGGCACGTTTTAAAAAACCTTTTATATAAATATACTTCTTTTAAAAGGTACCTTTTCAAAAAGGAACATTTACATTATTTGTTTAAAATGTAATAAATTTTCCTTAAAAGGAACTTTTTGTATACTTTTTAAAATATTTTTGAGTTCATTTTTAACGGTATTTATTTTAAAACGTACTTTTTTATTATTTATTTTTTAATTTATTCTTTAAAATGTTCGTTTGAAAAATTTTTAAGATTGTATGCACTTTTGTAAAGCTGCTTTTTGAAATGTCCTATTTTTCAAATATTGTTTTTAAAGAGTAGTTTTTTTTTAATTGAGCTTCTTTTAAAGCATTTGTTTTAAAGATCAGATAATATACCTTATTTCATTTGTCTATGTCGACGTCAATTTAACACAATACCCAAAAAATTAAGGCTTACTTACTCGATATTGAGAACAATTTTGTGCTACTGACAATCTATTTCGGTTCTCTAAGGTCTACAAAATAGCACAAACCTATAAATTTTTTTCGACAACGGGTACATAAGCTCCAATTTGTTGATATTGTATTAAAGTGACGTCGATGTCGACAACTGTAATAAGGGTGATTAATTAAAAAGCTTAAATAATTAGTTAGCTTTTTGTATGAAGTACATTTTTTTGTGGCGTACTCAGGTAAAAATATTTTTTAAAGGTAATTTTTAAACGCACTTTTTGGCTTATAAGTTGCTTTTTTAAAGGTACAGTGTAAAAAGATACTTTTTTTCAAAGGTACTTCTTGGAAAGATTATTCTTTCAAAATTTTTAAAGAAATTTCGAAGGATGTCTTACAAAAGGATTTATTTAAGGGTACCTTTCATTTCCCTAACAAATAAATGTATTATTATTGATAGTTAAATTTTAAATAAGTACCTTCAAGGCGAATTCAGTATCAGGTGACCTTATCAGCCCAGCTGATTATCAGCTGTTGATGAGAAATTGGGCAATTTGAACCAGAACGTCAAAATTTGCTCAGAAATCTTTTGACAGATTGGTTTTCTAGCACAGCAAACTACATGTTGTTTTTTGTGTTGTAGAATTGTTGTACTGATAAGGTCACCTGATACTGAATTCGCCTTGGGTACCTTTTTCAAATGCTACCGTTATCCAAGGTACTTTTTTTATACTTTGTAATATTGCCAGCGTGCGAATTATATTTTTTTCATGTAAACACATTTAAATAAAAAAGTTAAAACATACTTGTGCAAAGCACAGTAATTTCATGTTTCTCTTACGAATTTGTTTAATAGTATGTGAAGAGCAAAACTTTCAGTTCGAAAAAAGAAAAACACCCACAAATCAAATAAATTATAAAAACAAACTTTGTATAATTTTATAAAATATCAAGCAGTGGGAAAAGTGTAATGAAATTTATTTTAGTTACAATAAAGTATGTATGTAGATGTGGATGCTTGACGAGTGTCTAACTCGGAGCTAGTAGACTAAATAATGCACGAGTGTGTGGCAGAGTTATAGACGTGTGTTGAAAACTGTATGTCAGTTGGAGTGTTTTTGTTTTTTGTTTTATGTTTAATTTTATATATGTCTGTCCCATGTGTTTTGTAATGTGATGCAAAGTGATGATAATGATGACCAACTAAACACTAAGACCGCCAGCCAAGTAGCTTAACTAACTAACCAAACGGACAACGAACGAGCATACGAGGAACTAAAGTGCATTTTAATATCTTTAAAGTGTTTAAACTTTTAAATTTTTATTTAAACAAATTAACATTGACCAAGTGAGTGGCAATAGAAAAAATAAATATAGACAAACCATAAAACTCAAAAGCCACCGACTGACTGATGTTTTTATAGTACCGACCGACTACCATCTCTCTGTGTGTGTGTGTGCAACTTGTTAAGCAAACATTTGTTTTTGAAATTTTTCACTTTTCCTCTGGCCTCCATCCCTTCTTGGGGACAGTTGGAGCTATACTCGTGCCGGCCATCATGTAAGCTAATTACTACGAGTATATCTTTTTTTTCTTCTAACAAATTTTCTTTTTTATTTTTAATGGCTGATGACTATTCAAAAGTATTTCCATTATTTCTCTACACAATATGGCATACAAATTAGTTAGTGTAACTGGTCTTACCTGTGGTGTAATCATACATCAAAGTTGGGAATATTAACTTTTATTTGTATTTTTGTTTTCATTTTAAGTGCTTGCTTTTAAAAGTCACAATACGTAAAGCGATAAAAGGTGGCAGCTTAAAGAAGGTGAAATGAATCAGTTGTGAAAACGTTTGTTTGTTTGTTTATTTGTTTGTTTAGTTTATGTTTTCTTCTGGGCTTTTTCTAATTCATTCATATTTTTATCTATCGGCCGCCCATTTGTCAAAGCTTTTTAAATAAAACTTTTAGTAAATGGGTTGGGTCTTATCAATTTGTTAGATTTATGATATTTTAAAACTTTAATTAGATTCATTTGAGGGAAAAGATAAATGGTTCCTTTTTTTATTTCAACATTACTACAATTTAATAATTAAATTAAACAAAGAAACCGAGATTACTTTGTCGAGATTATTCACTTTTTGGTGTTTTTTTTGTGTTTGAAGAGAACTTTTTATGTTAAAAGAAAACGGCAGTACTTAAATTATTTTTAAACTTTGAACTTATTACAAAACTTCTAAGCAGGTATGTCGGCGAAATTTTAATCTTTTGGGGAGGGCCATTGCTGAAAATAATCCAAAAAACACACTTAAAATTAAAGGGTGTTCTTAATCGAGCAACGAAACATGTTTAAATCTTTTGGTATTGTACAATCAATTATATATAGATACTTGAAATTTTCACAGTTATTGTATTTCTACACAGATGCAACCAATTAACATGAAATTTAAAAAAAAAAACAAAACTAAAGGGTATTCTATCAGTTAAAGCTAATTTGACTATGTAATTCCTGCATCTTGGAAACCGTAAGAAGCCAAGTCTTGAAATTTTCAAAAGGGCTAAAACTAAAAAATCCCATAATTAAAAAAGTCGTTAAAAACGAAAAAATCGGTAATCGAGAAAAACGCTATGCAACCGAAAAAAAATGTGAAAAACAAAAGTCGCCAAAACAAAAAAAGCGCCGAAAATCTAAAAATCGCCCAAAACGCAAAAAAACTGAATTAAAAATCCCACAAGCGAAAAGCAGCGCCAAAATTAAGAAGAAGAGCCCAAATAAAAAAAAAATATTACCGTGGTACTTAAATTTCTTTTTAAATATCTACATCAGGAAAGATATACGATTACACTAAGCAACAAATGAAGACTTCTGGAAAAATATGGAGTGGATGGTATAGGATCGATAAAACTAACAAACAGTAGTGAGACCTTCAAAAAATGGTGTCATCAATTTTAGACCAATAGCTTATAAGGAGTTGGTGTTAAATCTAAAACATACATGGCAATAATGTAGCTAAGAGTCTACAAAATAAATACTGCAAATATCTTATGGCAAAAAAATTATTTCTTCGTGCACTTTTTTGTTGCAGAAATTAAGGAAAACATGTTTTTTATTCACTTTTTTTAGAATAAATTCATGGGAATCCTGATTTTTTGCCAACAATATTTGGCAAACATGTGTCTAGACATTCTAATATCTTAATTTTATTGGTTAAGTTAACCTGACCATGCTGCCTTGAGACGGTCCAAAGATTTTGAGTACTTCTCAGACCTTGAATAGCCAAAGTTTTACAGCAAATCTTTCCTTAACATAAAAAAAACTTTATAAGCATATAATTTAAGAAGTTTATTATTCGACAAATAAATTTCAAATTAAAATATAAGCATATAATATTAATTTGAAGATTTTAGTTTTATTTATGGCGTGAAAAAGTTAAAACGAATTTAAAAAATATTATTAAAATATTTTCTTTAACCTCTAAATTATATTTTATATATAAACAATAATTTTGTATATATTGAAATCTCTTAGCAACATTTCAAGTGTTTTGTCAGCAACATGATATATTTCTGACATAACAATTACATGCATAAGCCTGGTACTATGTTCAACATTTCACGTGAAATGCTGTCAAAATACATATAAAAAAAATTAACACGAATTTTTCATGAAAAAATGTTGCAAAAATAGTACTTTATTTATATTGGGAAAAACATATGAAATGTATCTTCAACATTTTAATTGTTCGTGCGAAATAAGATAGATGGCACTTATTTCGTGTGGAATTTACAAGAAACACATAGGGCGTTTTTAAAAACATAAGAAATTGTAGCATAGTTTCAGGGCTAATTAATATTTTTTTTACATGTCAAATTTTTCGTGTGAAATAATCAATGTTGCTCAACATTTTTCACAAATTTGAACAGAGTACTATGCTATAGTTGTTACAAATCACTCTGAAAGTATAAAAAAACTTCCTTCCAATTTTTTTTAAACTTTCTAAAGATTCAAAACATTATGTTCCTCGATATGTTGCTAAGAGGCGGGAAAAGTTTCTGAGCATTTCTCATAAAAATTGATAGTCTAAATTTTAATGCTAATTTTTCTTACCATAAAACAAATTGTAATAACAAAGTAAAGCTAAAAAGAAAAAAGAAACGTAATGTTGTTGGTGAGTTTTAAAAAGAAAATATATAAGGACTATTAAAAACTAGATCAATTGGAATGAGCCAGACAAATGTAAAATAAATAACATATTCTCATCTTTTATTTTTTGTATAGGTTATTATATATAGCCTAATACTCTGTTCAACATTTTATGCGAAACGCTGCTAAGGTACATATGAAAAAATTGGCACGAATTTTCCACGAAAAAATGTTGCAGAAATAGTACTCTGCTTATCTTGGGAACAACATTTGAAATGTATCTTCAACATTTTAAATTTTCATGTGTAATGAAATTATATGAGTGGCACTTGTTTCGCATGGAATTTACAATAAACACATGGGGTGTTTCTACACACATAAAATTGTAGCATAGTTTCAAGGCGCCAGCTAATATTGTTTACATGTCACATTTTTCGTATGAATTAATCAATGTTGCTCAACATTTTTCACAAATTTGAACAGATTACTACTAGGGGAATTACTTAAATATTCTTTCTGGTCTCGTACTCTGTTCAAATTTGTAAAAAATGTTGATCAACATTGATTATTTCGCTATTATTATGGTAAAATTATGTGAGACGTATCTTTAAAAATCTTAAGCAACATTTGTTGTTAAAGCCTAGTACTCTTGTCTAGCCCTTAAAGCTACGCTACAATTTATTACTTTTGTAAGAACACCCCCATGTGTTTATTGTAAATTTCATGAGAAAAAAATTCCACTAACTCACATTATATCTCATGAAAACTTAAAAAATGTTGCAGATACATTTCATATGTTTTATCCAAGTTGAACTGAATGTACTACTTCTGCAACAAATTTTTCGTGAAAAATTCGACCAACTTCTTTTTATATGTGTCCTTAATTATGAAAGTTGTCTAAGTCATATATTTCTGTTGTCGAGATATTTAGTAGATTACATTTGAACAAATTAAAAAATATTTTTATGTTGTGCAACATTTGAACTTAGAGTTGCACTAGTCTCGATTTATATAAATTTATTTAATATTTTTTTAATATTAATTAAAGTTTTTTTAAGATTTATTTGATATTTTGGAGCAAAACTGCAAATGACTTAGACCACTTTCATAATTAAGGGCAGCATTTAGCGTGAAATGTTGAACAGAGTACCAGTCTTTACATAATTAACTATACAAAAAATAAAAGATGAGAATGAAAATATATATAAAAAAATACACTTGAATGTTTTGAAAATTTGTAATTTCTTATTATCAGTGGCTGTTCGTACTTAATTATCTTAAATTTTTCGCATGTTTCAGTTAATATTTTTTAATATAATTATTTTTTTTTTTCAAAAAGTTTTTTTAAAAAAATACTAAATTGTTAACAACAGCAGATGTAAAACAATTTGTTGTATGAATCACAACTTCATTGAAGGCAAAAAAAAATTGCAAAGAATATGCCTTGAACAGACAAATCGTAAATTGTCAATCAATTTCTTACAGAGACACACATGAATTTAAATGAACAAACAAAACAAAATCTATAGAATATTTTTATGGTTATTTCTTTTTTAAGTCTGCTGCCATCATTACAGCTGTTAAATATTTATACCTAAGCTGTGGTAAGCATTCTAAATGATTAATTACATATCTAGAGATAAAACGTCATATTGAAAATTTTAATTAATTTAAAAACTTTATATTTTGCATTTATTTGCGTTTGCTGTTTGCAAGACATTATATAAAATAAATTGTTATTATATGAGTGAACAATGATTTGAACTGTCAGTTACCAGTTTATGAAATAATCATTCATTGCGGAATGCTTTAGTTTTTTTTTTAATTTAAATTTTATATGATTAATTTTAAAAATAAGTTCATACATTTTTATACGAAGTTGCTTAAAAAATTAATTTTTTTCTGCAACATGTTAGTTTTGGTATAAGCATGCATATAAGCAAATCTAAGTTAGCATAATGTTTATAAACATGTTTAGAGTCTTAACAGCATGCTAGAGTCTTACAATAAACATGAATATAAATAAATCTAAATCAGCAAAATGCTTATAAACATCTTTAATTAAATTATCAATTTATGAATAGTTTTTTGACATGCAAAATCATTATTTTCTTTTGTCAAATAACCACTTTAAAATATAATTGCTTAATTCACAAAACCTCTTGTATATCTGTATCGATTGTATTATCATATTAAATACAAAAGTGTTACATTTGTTGTATGAAATTTTCATATAAAAATTAAATACACTATTACACTTTTATTTCATATGTTTTTAAAATGTTGTATTCAGAGAGAGGTTCTCTGAGAGAATTTGTATGTAGTTTGTTCTTCTTTTTTCATTTAAAATAAAAAATAAATTAATACACTACACAGAGGCACTGTTGCCAGAATTGACGATTTCTCTGCATTTTGACGATTTTTACCTCTCAAAATGCACTAGTGACGATTTTAGGTCCAGAAATGACAATTTTTCTAAATTTAATTTCGAGAATAATAAAAAAGAAGTTCTTTCAAATTACAATCTTTGCAAAAGTGATGTAGAAGAAATAATGAATAATTGTATACCTACAATTTTACATTGAATTGTGTGACCAGATACTTAAAAGATTTGATTTTGAAAGTCAATATAAATCTTTAAACATAATTCATCCAAACCTAATATTAAATGGCGAATCTAACTCTATTCAGGACATTGCAAAGACTTTTCCAAATTTCTTAAACGAAAATGATAGGGAATTGCAATTTTTAGATTTTAAAACTATTTTTGAAGGAAAGGAAACAAACTTTACAGAATTTTGGAAAAAATATCCGAAATGAAAAGATATGATTCAATTTTAACAAATTTTATTCGCAATATAATGATTTTACCACATTCATCGGCAAATGTCGAAAGGATATTTAGGTGAATTTAAATAAAACCAAAGTTCGTAATCGTTTACAAAACGATTCCTTAGAAGTCATCCTATACACAAAGGACTATTTAAAACTTAAAACAAACAGCTATGACACTGAGATCAGTTCAAATTTGTTAAAAATGTTAAATTCTGATATTTATACATAAAATGTTTTTATAACAAAAATGCTAATTATTATTTTTTTAAAAATTATCTGTGAATATGTGTATATTTGTTGGAAGCATAATTAATAAGTTTGAACCATTGTAACAATTTTTGTGATTAAACAATTAAAATACAAGAAAATTTAATATTTTTGATTTGACTTTTTTTTTTGACGATTTTCTAAAATGACTTGACGATTTTGACGATTTTTTTCACAGAAATCTGTAGTTTTTGACGATTTCATCTCAAGAACAGTGCAAAGGGGGTGTTCACAATTAAAAAACAAAAAGTGTATTTGTTCACGATAAAGATTGTTGTGAATTAAGCAAATATTTAATTGCATTTATATTTTTTTAATTCTAATTTTACATGATTAATTTAATATATAAGTACATAAGTATATATGGAGTTGCTTTAAAAAAACAACATTTGCATCTGCAACATGTTGTTCCTATTATAATCATGAAATTAAACAGCTCAATGCTTGCAAACATATGTACATGAAGTCTTCTGAATTTGTTTATGTGTCTTGAAATAAAAAAATTTTAAATAAATTTCTGCTTAGGAAATACTAAGTTTAGTAATATGGTTTTAAAGTTTTTTTGTTTAATATTTCGCGTATTACAACAACAAAAAATTTTTTTTACTTCTCTTACGTAATATACAAAACAGATACTTTAACAACTGTAAGGCTATTTTATTCCTTATACTTGGCAATAAAAATATTTATGGCACTTTTATCAAGATTTTCTACGACTTGCAAATAAAAAAACGCTTAAAATAGCCAAAGGAAATAGTTACAAAGTTGTTAAGAACACTAATGTAGTTAAACTATAAATATCAAGTGTATAATTATAACTATAGCCTGGTATATACTTTGTTCAACAATACACCTGAAATGCTGTCAAAATAGTTTTTACGAAAAAAAATAAAAAATTAAATGAATTATTCATGAAGAATTGCAACATGTTGTGGAAGTGAAACCTCTGTGTATTTTGGTAAAAATTATATAAAATGTATCTTGAACATTTTAAGCAAAATTTTTTTGGTAAAGTCTAGCACTCTGTTCTAGCCCTTGAAAGTATGCTACAATTTCTTATATTTGTAAGAATGCCTTAACGTGTTTATTGTAAATTCCATTCAAAAAAATTTAACTCATATTATTTCGGATGAAAACTCAAAATGTTGAAGATACATTTCATATGTTTTTCTTAAGATGAACAGAGTATTATTTCCGCAACATTTTTTCATGAGCAATTCACAATATTTTTAGGGATCCGTACACCAAAGGTGAAAAGGGACCCTTTTGTTTTCGCTATGCAGTCCGTCTGTCCGCTTGTTTGTCTGTCCATCACAGGTTATTTTCCTGACAAAAATTATAAGACTTAACAATTAAAGGGTGTTCTAAAACGAGCAACGAAATATTTGAAAATACATGCAATTGTTTATAACTGCCATTTTCTTACACAGACTACAACAATTAACACTACAATTAAAAAAAATCAAAATTGAAGGGTGTTCTATCAGTTAATGTAATTTTGACTACTTTATATATCTTGAAACCGGAAAGAGGCAAACCCTTGAAATTTTTAGAAACGGTAAAACTAAAAACTCCAAAATTATAAAATCGCTGAAAATAAACGAAAAAAAGCCAAAAATAAACAAAATCTAAAACTAAAATAAATCGCTGAACTCCAAAAAATATCCCAAACGAAAATAATCGCCAAAATGAAAAAAAAACGTCAAAAAACGCAAAAAAGGCTCCAAAACTAAAAAATTGCATATGCGAAAAAATCGCCAAAATGAAAAATAATCGCCACAATTAAAAGAAAAAAACGCCAAACAAACGAAAAAAACCGCCAAAACGAGAAAAAAGTGTCAAAACTAAAAAACATCGCAAAAATTAAAAAAAAAATTGCCAAAATTATAAAACGCCAAAACCCAAAAAAAAAAACGCTTATACTAAAAAATTCACCTATATAAAAAAAAATTGTCAAAATTAAAAAAAAAATCGCCAAAATAAAAATTAAAAGAACTCAACTAAAAAAAACGGTGAAACCCGAAAAATTGTCAAAACGAGAAATAAAGTGTCAAAACTACAAAAATTGCAGAAATGAAAAAAACGCCTAAACTATAAAAATCGCCTATATATAAAAGAGACTGAGAAAATTAAAACAAATCGCTAATATAAAAATTAAAAGAAAAAAACGCCAAAAACCCCTAAAAATTGCCAAAACGAGAGAAAAAGTAAAAAAATACGCTCAAAACCGAAAAAACCCCAAAAAACGAAAAAAAATGCTAAACCTATATTTTATTAGGCTTAAGTTCGTATTGAATTACATATCTAGTGTCCGTACGGAACCCTTCGTCCGCGGGTCAAAGTCGCACTTCACTCAATTTATTTGATATTATGTGGGCCTCTGAACGCTCTGTATATAAATCGATAGTATCAGCTGTGCTGGCAGTGCCAACTCGGTGCCATATTTTGAAAAGCGACTCTTGAAAAAACTCAATTAAATTTTCTGATCTTCAATACCACACAAAAAATATTTTGTGCGTGTGGTACAGTATCGCATTGATAACCAAGGTAGCCAGTGCTATTTAAATGTTATTATAGGCTAATATTTATATAAGTTTAATATCATGTAAATAAATAAATAAAATAAATAGAAAAAAAACTGAAAATCTCCAAAATGGAAAAATCGCCAAAATGAAAAAAACACCAAGAAAGAGGAAGAAGTCTCCAAAACAAGAAAAAAGTGTCAATTGCTGAATTTTTTTAGGGTTTCGGTCGCTTCAAATAAAAATCCAACCGAAAAAATCGCCAAAACAAACAAATCTGCTGAAACTAAAATAAATTTGCTAAAAACAAAAAAATCGCTAGAACTAAAAAACGCCAAAAATAAAAAAACGTCGCAAAAATCCTACAAGACAGATTCTTGAAATTTTCAAAAAAAGTATAAACAAGAAATCCCTATATTAAAAATAAAATGCTGAAGCAACAAACTGCCAAAAGGAAAAAGCGCCTTAAATGAAAATTATCCCCAAAAAATAAATAAATGGCTACAAATGCAAAAAATATCACCAAATTTAAAAAATCGACAAAACAATCAAAAAACGCTGAACCTAAAAAATCGCTAGAGCGAAAAACCAACTGAAAAATTGCCAAAAACCCGAAAAACGTCTAAAAAATAAAATAGAACCTCTGAAATTAAAATAAATCCCAGAAAATAAGAAAAAAAAACGCCAAAAGTTTTATATATTTGAAAAAAAAAAATCGTTGAAACCCGTAAGAGACAAAGTCTTGATATTTTTCAAGTTTCTATATACAAAAAATCACCAAAATAAAAAAACGCTTAAATGAAAAATTTCACCAATAATAAAATAAATCGCTAAAATTAAAACAAATCACCAAAACTAAAAAAACGCTACAACTAAAAAACGCCAAAACCGAAAAAATCGCTTAACTAAAAATATGTCTAAAATCGTCGAAAATTAAAAAAAAATCGCAAAAAGCTGAAAAAATTACATAAAACAAAACAAGGTACAACACAAAAAAATGCAAAATTCGAAAAAAATCGCCATAAAGGAAACTTTTATTCAATTAAACTTTTGTTTAAAAATTTAATTCTATCAAAAGCTTAATTGACTCAATAAAGCTTTTAATGGATTTTTGTTTTTTAATTAAACGTGTTTATTGCAGGAATATTTTTTTCTGTGTACTCTATAATTTTAAATAAAACAAAAAACATTATTTTCGCGTTACAAATTTTTATTTGTTTTAGTTATGAACAAAATTTTTTTGAGATACAGAAATTATATTTATTTGACATTCAGTCTTTATTGAATTGCAAAACAAGCATCTATATAAGTAAATACAAAAATATACAAACTTTAGTCTAACTAAATCAGACAAAAAAAAATAAGTTCGAATAGAAATTACAAACTAACTAAAATTTTCTTCAATTTGTGAATTTAGTTTAAATTACAACATAATAAATACGAAATTGAAAACGATACCAGCAGTTACTATTTCTCTTTATATACATATATACGTATACAGATACAATTTATCTTTTGTTTTCGGTAATTATTAACTTAATTTAAATTTTTTTAAAATAAATGAACGTGTTTGAGTTCAGACATTTTTATGTGGGTTCCCATTATCTTAAATCAAACATAAAATCTCCGCTTGAATATTTGAACAGGCGCTAAAAGACACGAAAAAGAAGAGAAAAAAACAAGTAGCATAATATTTTAGTTAAATACTTTTTAAATTATCGGCGCCAAAATGTTGATTTTATTTTTTCCTTTAATTTTGTAAACGTCATGCTCCGCTACTGGAAGATTTCATGTGAAACTGAATACGAATTAATACGGACTTGTGGCATATGTGTGTAAGAGTATATTTGTGATTATGAAGGATGTGTGTAATGTGTGTGGTTATAAATATTTAATGGACATTTAGAGATAAAATATTCATAAAAGTAACAAACAAACAAACAAAAAAACCTTGTTATCATAAATCCCCTTGATATGATGAATATGAATGGGAACATGTGGATAGTGTGGAAAGAAGATGGATGATAGTGGTAATCATGTTTGTGTGCCATAATTACTTTTTATTACCGCAATGAATTAAGGTAAAATGATAATATTTATAATAGCAAAATGATTTTGGGAAAAAGTTCTCGGGTTCACGAACTTTAATTAAAAATTTTCTATTTTTTCCATTAGAAGTTTTTCATAGTTTTAGCAAAATTTTTCTAATTTTGCTTGCAAGCAAATTTTGACGAAAAATTTTTTGCTTTGAAATAAATTTGAGAAATTTTTAAAGTTTGCAAAACAACTTTTATGATTTATTTCTAAAAAAATTAATTTTTGAAAAATATTTTTCGAAAATTTTTTATCGAATATTTTTTTTAACAAATCATTGCAAAGAAAAGCTTTAAATTTGCAAAAATGTTAAAAAAAAACTTTTGAATATTCGAAAAATTTCATATTTCATAGTTTTCATAAAAACTTTATTTAACAAAAATTCTTAAATAATTTTTAAGTTTTCAAAAGAAAATTCTTTGAAAAAATTTTATATTAGTTTTATAGTGGCGTTGGCTGAAGTAGTTAGCACGTTGACTACAAAACCGAATATCCTGGGTTCAATCCCTGTATCCGACAGTCATTAGATAACAACACCACGCATTTTTCTGATGTGCATTAGTGTCCCTTTGCATCAGTTGTTGTAGGAAAGTTCAAGTGATGAAGGTATAGTCACTGGTCACTGAACTATACCGACTTCGGCAGATACTAATCCTAATGTAATATCAGAGCGCCCTCCTTCGTCGGTATTGTGTATCAGAATCATCGGTGAAGTAAAATAACCTATAAAATGGCTAGTAAGCGCAGCTTCAACAAATACGCTTCTTCTGACACCAGAAGGCGCTACAACACTGCATGATTAAAAAAAAGCGTGCAAAAGCAGAGTTGTAAAAGAATGAAGCTTTCTTCTAACAGCTCCTTCACCACCTTTCCTAAAGAATGTAACACCTAGTTTAGACATTAATTGCCTGAGTGTTACTTCTCTTTATAAAAAAAAAAGTTTATATTTTTATAGAAAAAAATTTATATTTTTAGAAAAAAATTGTATGTTTTTAAAGAAAAAAATCTATATCCAAATAGAGAAAACTTTATATTTTTATTAAAAAAATTTATTTTTTACAAAAAAAATTTCATGATTATGATAAAAAAATTAATATTTTTATAGAAAAAAATTTATATATTGATAAAAAAAATATATATATTTAAAGAAAATTTCTTATATATAAAAAAAAATTTATATACATTAAAAAAAATTATATTTTTACAAAAAAAATTTTATATTTTTATAGAAAAATTTTTATTCTTTTATTGAGGATTTTTTAGTATTTAATTTATTTAATATTTCGGATTATTTTAAAATATTTCAGAAGAAAATTTTTAACTACAGGCAAATTCCGGTTTAACGGACAATTTAATGTCAGGCCCATTCGTTATACCGAAAAATTCACTATATCGCAAATTTTTGTTCAAGTGTTATTTTAATTATTATACAAGTAATGTAATACAATTAAAAGAATGAAGGCAAATTGTTTTCAAATAAACTACCAAATAAAAGCTAACGGTATAACGTTTTTTTTGTATTTACATTGCTGTTGTATATTTTGTTTAGTAATTTTTGCCATTCGTTATACAGAGTACACATTTATTGAAATATTCGCTTCATAAAGTAGAACAAAGTGTTAGAAATATTATGTATAAAGTTAGGATAATATTCGCTCGTTAAAGCGAGATTCGTTATACCGAGATATGCTTGTATACCAAAAATATCTTCCTGTAAGAATTTGTAAGACTAAAAAGTTTCAAGATAGAAGACATGGGAAAATATTATTATAAATTTTTGTATTTTCTCTTGTTCTATGCAGCTTATTTAATTTGGCAAAAAAAAAATTTGCAGTCATATTTGCATAAAGATTTTTTAGAAAATTTTTTTTTATTTGTAAAAAAATATTAAAAAAATTTAATAAGTTTTAATTTTTGAATAGAAAAATTATTTATCAAAAAAAAATTTTTTTTTTGGAAAAATTTTTTTGCACAAAAAATTATTAGCAAGAAGTTTTTGTAACTTTATGCCAATTTCTTCCTCTTTAAATAAATGTTTTTATTTATAAAAAATTTAAAAAAAATTTTCATTTTAAAAAAATTTGAAGATACAATTTTTATTGCACACATTTTTTTAGAAATATTTTTTTTTATAAATATTTTTTTTAAATAATTGTATGAAATTTTGTATACCAAAAAATTAGTTTTTAATTAAAATTTTTTTTTTTTAATTTGGCGTTCTTTAAAAAGAAAGTTGTATAAGAACTTTTGTTTAACAACAATTTTTTATATATTAATATTTCACCAACTTCCAAAATATATTCACTGATATCGCTTTTCGCTATTATACATATGTATGTATTCCCAAAAAAAACTGCGCAGGTTTCAAAATTCGTAACAAAAAAAATATTTTTAGAAATTTTGAAATTAAAAGTTTAATTTTTAATTTCAAAAATAATTAAATACAAAACAATGTCTTTTTATATATATGCATTACAAAAAAACGTCCTTAAATTTCTTAAAAATATTTCCTTAAATTTCTTACGAAAAAAATTCTTTAAATTTTGAAAAAAATCTTTATTTAAATATTTGACAAAAAATTTCTTTAAATTAAAAATAAAGTCTGAAATTTTTTTATAAAAAAAAATTTCTTTAAATATTTTTCAGAAAAAGTTTACATGAAATATTAATTGAATAAGATTTATAAAATGCATCTGGCAACATGTTGTTGCCATCTGGGAAATAATGTGAAATAAATGCTATTTCAGGCTAAAAATTGACATCTGTTGTTTTTGTTTAAAAAAGTCAACCAATAAAAACAAATATTTTTTACGAAAAAGTAATATGGGCATCACTTATTATGTGGCAAATTTTTCACGCGACGTAATCAATGTTGCACCAAATTTTTTTCAACTTCGAACAGAGTACTACGTTCAACACAACAGCAACATTTTCGGCGCAACATTTTTTTCGTAACATTTTCTTCTTAACATTTTGTAGATGAAGTTCCTTCGTTGCTGAACTTTTTTGCTAATCATTTATTCGTGATTTAAATATTTTTTTATTGCGAAATAGCATTAAAAAATCTTTCAGTGTCAGTCGTTAAAATGTTTTGAAGATGTTCTTCGAAATTTATTTATTATTTTATAAACAATATTCCATTCGGCAGTGAAGCGAATTCTAAACAACATTTTGAGAATTAGAATTTTTCTATATACAAACAATGATTAGTTTGGTTTGCTTTTGCTGACTAACTTTATTGTAACATTCATTATAATTATTTCCTAAATAATTTGGCTTATCACTGTTATAAGTGTTGCTGCAAGTGCGATATATACATAAGTACTTTACTGTTTATTTTTTGCTTGCAGCAAAATATTTTTGCATCAAAATATTATTGCAAAATAATCAATGTTGCTGCTGTCTAAATACAAATTAATGTTATTGTAGCAGAATTTTTCTGACATAGATTTTAATATTACGAAAAGGCTTAATTCACACTCATTACAAATAAGGGAGGGGTACATTTCAAACAAATCATATAATAAATCTACTAAAAAAAGTACACAGAAAAACAGCTGCTTCTACACAAAATTCCCACCAAAAAAATAAATAAAAAACTACCAAATTATTAATATAACTATTAATTTTACATGACTCTTTGCAGCAAATTTGCTTTGAAAATAACAACACCCCGTTCAAAAATTAACAAACTCTCAAACAATATCGCTGCACAGTTTTAACTTCAAAATTCATACTTTGTGTGTGTTAAAGTAAAATTATTCCTATCTGACAGCCGCAACTGTCACAATGTGCCAAAAACTATTAATCAAAATTAGCTGGGAAATATTTAGTAAAATAAAATGTAAATTAAAATAAATTTAAGTTTAACCAAAGAACACAATTTTTCGATATTTAACGGAGTAAAATGACTTATTTGTTGTTTAAAGTTAAAAGAATTAAGCAAATGAAATGCCTTTAAGCTAAACTTTATTAAAAATGACAAGTAATTTGTTAAAGTTTGGCTAAAATGTAAAATGAAACAATAGTCTACAATTACTTTGAATTTTGTTATTAAGAATATAAAAAATTGTAATTTTTACACTGGCAGACACAACTGGTTGGTGGCTTTGCTTGAATCAAATAATTCTTTCAAAAATATGATTTAATTGCAAATAACCTACATAAAATTTAAAACACACTGCTTGAGACTCCCAAACCTCTTAATGTCCTTAATTAATGTCTTTAGTATGATCACCTCAACCATATTATGATTGAAAAATAAATCTTCAGTTAACAGTAATTCTATTTGCAAGATATTCTCGGTATATATTAAAAATTTATTGAAACCAGCTTATAGTTAGTTTGTTCTAATAAACTTTGGCCAGTTTTATACATTAAGAAATCTAGCTTTGTGTTAAAAAACTATCTAAAGCAAGAAGTTTTGTTAGTATTCCTATTTCATATAAAAATATAATACCAGTAGAAATGTGATTCATATCAAATTTATGCGAGTAATCTAAGAAATTTCTCATAAATTTTTGCAAAGAAATAAAAATTTTAAATGTAGTATATCAAATTATTCGATGCATTTCTTTTAAATATAATCGAATAAAAATTTTATTCGATTCATTATAGATTTTATTTTAATATTTTCCTAACAGCATGAACTATCTTCTTTATTTATACTGTGTATATATCTTGAAGAATCGAATAAAAATTTAATTCGATTAATCATAAAATTTGTTTCGTAATTTTAAAGCAGATTAAGGTGTTTTATTTATTAAAAAAAAATTTTTATGTATCAAAAATTGAAATAATTGAACAAAAACTTTATTTGATTATTCGAATAAAATTTATATTCGAATAATTTTAGATGTTATTTATTTTAATTTTTAATCAGTTTTAACTGTCTTAATTATCTGAAATACATACATACATAATGTATCCAATGTGTACATGTTTAATATTTGAATAATCGAATAAAATTTTTTTTGGTTAATTATAGACTTTCCATAATATTCGCTGTATATTTGTCGAGTATTCGAAAAAAAATTTTGCATATTAGATTGATCCAATATTTTTAATTCTTATTTTCATACAAATTAAACTATCCTATTTATTTGAAAAAGATTATATGTGTGAAATATTCGATTAAATGTCCAAGAATATTATTCGATTAATAATATAATTATTTTATACAATTTTAAAACATATTAAAATATAAAATAAATAAAAAAAACTTATTTTAACAGCTCAATTTATTCGAATAATTATATATGTATGTTAAATATTCGAATAGAAAAATTTTATTCGATCAGTCATAAAATTTTGTTCTTAACTTTCAAACATCTTCAATATTTATTTATTTGAAAAATATTTGCTTTAATGTTCGAAAAATCGAATAAAAATATTTATTCGATTAATCATATAATTTTTTTCTTAATTTTTATATATTTTACCCCCTTTTTCCACAAAATGAACGGTGGACTTACTCATTTCTATGAGTGATTTTCATGCAAATTGTCGAGATGAGTCGCCTGCCTGACTTGTGGAAAGACGGTACTGAACTGTGTTTTTTATTAAAAAAATTATTTATTTATATGAATTGTATTCGCTGCATACGTAATTGTCAAACATTCGAATACAATTTTATATTCGATTAATCCAAATAATTTTTATCCCAATATGCAAAGAGCTTAAAAAATGTCATATTTTTTCGAATAATCAAATTTAAATTTTATTCGATTAATATTTTTTTTTAATTTGAAAATAGCTTAAAATATCTTGTTTGCTTGACAATATTATATGTACATTGTATATAGTATATAAAAATGCAAAATATTCGAATAATCGAATTCATGCTGCAAGCAATAGAACCAAGAATTTAAATGGCATTTTTAAAAGTTCGTGTTCCTGCAGTTATTAGGCTACGAGTATTCACATTCTTGTCGTGTGATGCTACAGGAGGCTTCCAATAATTTATTGGAAATAAACTAAAATGCTTTTATCATTAATGAATGAATGTCGTATATTTGTTAAGCGAGAGGTTTTTCTGTATCGCCTGTTTTGATGAAATTTAGGTTTCTTGTACCAACGAATGAATTAAATTTTTGATAACCAAAACCACACAGAGAAACGGAATACTAGTTCTTGTCATTGATCATGAAAATGCATCAATGTTGCAAAAACGTAAAAATGTTTTTGTTCTTTTGCTTAAAAACGTACTTTTTATTCGTTTTCGAAAAACAGACTGATAACAACGTTAATTTTAGCATTGAAATGATAATACGGTGCAATGGTAATACGGTGCAATGTGCAACTCTCATTTGTGAACAGGAGCAATTTTTAATTTAAATGAATAGTTTTATTTATTTACGAGATCTCAATAAAGTCCTTCGATTAATGGAATAAGATTTGCTTGTGACACCTTAAAAAATATTCAGAAATATTTTGTTTTAAAAGTGACCAGTTGACACATATTCTGCAGCAAATAAATATCCACCCTAAACAGTGGTTACAAGATTTTGTTAAAATGAAAATGGATATATGTATATATATGCTATATTTCTTAACTCTTCTTGCTTCCAAAACTACAAAAACAAAAAAAAAAGCACTGAAATCTTAAGGACTTCCTTCTTGAAGCAAAATTATATTATATTTATTCCCGTTAAACAATTAAACAATATATAAAAAAAACTTTTTATCTAAAACAAATTGTAGCTTAAAACTAAATTAGTTCATTAAGATTAATGCGATTACATATTAAGTTTAACATGGCTTGCATTTAAATCGCTTACTTAAGTTAAATGTGTTGAAAATAACTTCCATATCAAACCTCCCACACAAGCAACTAAATTCATTCTCATATTTTTTTCCACAAACAAAAATGTGAAAATTAAATCTTGTTGGGTTTATTTCTTTCTTTTTTTTTTTTTTTTGTGTGTAACAAAATCCTTACAATACAAAACAATCTTTAACTGGTATTTAGTTGCTGCTCTAATCTTAAATAAAATAATAAAGTTTATCTTTATGAATTTAAGCGGCTTGTAAAAGTTTTACCACCGGCACAACACAACAAAAATTATAAGCTTAACTCGATTTAAGGAAATTCTACAAAAAAGAGAGAAAAAAAACAAGTGAAACGCCAAGTAAAATTTTATTATGGTTATAAATACGCATAAAGAGTATTTAAATGTTGACTAAATAGTTTCTGCCTGGACTACAATAAGTTTTAGGGAGAATTATTATTTTTTTCGGTATGCTTTTAAAGATAAGGATAATGTAATGAAAGATGTAAGTTAATTTTTTTTGAGTAAACTGTAGTCGACTTTGCAGGTGTACAGAGTTGTTTGCATATTGATAACTTTTTGCTGGACTTCCTTAACTTTCATATGAATTCTGTAGTGCGATTCAGTAACATTTAACGACCTGATAATCTCAATTTTTGTCTATACATTTTGTCGCTTAAAATAACGATTGTGTGATTCTGAAACTTATTTTTAACGATAGGACGCAGTTGATATTTTCTGTTGATTTTGTGCGATGAAATTAACGGCACATAAGTTATTGTCGCTTAAATAACGACACAGGTGACATTAACCTACAGCCCTGCAGACGATCAAATAAACTCATCAATCACATATACATACTCGTATAAGCGTGCAGTTATGTTTTCCCGGCTATAGGCGCGTGTTGTCGGCAATCGTTTATGAAAATCCAAAAGTTGTGACTTGATTGTTTGACTTCTGATTAGTTGATCGTCTCTAACTCTGATTGACAGAAAAAACAACAGTTTCTGTATGATTTTTTTTTAATTGATGGAGACGCGCTCTGACCAATAAAAGCTAATATTGGGTTTACTCGAACATTACCAAAACTATATTTTAATACTAACGCTACAAAGTCAAAATACAAATGGTGATAGACGCATTTATTTTACATCTCCTTTTAAGCAACAAACATGTGAATCTCACTCATATGCACTGATTAAAGAGTTAATTTGATCGTCTCCAGGGCACCTTAACACAATACATAAAAAATTATTTTAATAAATTAAAACAAATCAGGCTTTCAGTCGTTTCTGAAGCTAAGCAGAGATACATTTTCCCCGTTCTTTAAAAAATCCAGTTTTGAAAAAATTACTTAAAATTTTTCAATTCACAAAGATTGCATTTTATTCCTTAAAAATTTTTTTTAGAACATTAGAAATAAAGTCATCTTTCCGTCGACCCTAAAGTTAAGCAGAAACAAATGTTCAGCGTTCTTTAGAAAGATCTATTTCTGAACAAAATGGCTTTCAAACTTTTCAATTCACATAGACTGAATAAAGATTTGATTTTATTATCTCAAAATTTATTCTTTAAAATAATATACAATAGTACGTTGAAATGCCGCATTATTAACTCAGAAAATAAATTTTTGGAGATATAACCTTGTACCAATAAAGGAGAAATATAAAAAAATACCCTGAAGACGATATTTCTCATTAAACCTTTTTTAAATACCCTGCAGACGATCAAATAAACTCATCAATCACACAGTTTTAAGCGTGAGGTCGTGTTTTTTTGTCAACAAGCGCGAATTGTCAGTAATTGTTGATGAAAATCAAAAAGTCTTGATATTTTTTTATTAAACGTTTCCCTTTAAGCATCAAGCATTCATGAAAGAAAAATCTTTTTTTTGGGAGTTTCCTTGAAAAATAAAAAAAATGTTTCATGAGTTCTGTTTCATTTCGTATTTTTAACCGACTTCAAAATAATTTTTCTGTTGAAAAAACCGACTTCAATGCAAAGATCTGATAGAAGATAATAAGAAGTACTTAAAATATAAAAGTAAATTTTAATAGGCGTGCCTCCGCCCATTTTTGAAATGCAATATTGCGTGTTTTTCAGAGCTCAGGGTGCATGTTAAGTCTTGTTAAAATCGGTAAAGTAGAACCACTTGACTCCTCCCATTTTTTCAATTAGGGGGATTGTGTCTATTTTAATGCTCAAAGTGTGTGGTAAGTCTCGTAAAAATTAGTTAAGTAGAACCACGTGAAATAGTATAATAAATTTTAATGGGCGTAGCCTCGCCTATTTTCTCAACTTTCAAATTATGTGATTTCAAGAACCAAATGTGTTTTATAGCTTTCGCAATAATCAAATAACCAGAATATCATAAAATTATATAAAAAATTGTGGGCGTGTCCCCACCCACTTTTATTACAATTAAACTAATGGGAAGCTATACCCTCTCAGACAACAAGAAAATGTTTACAATCGTTCTTAAATGTCATGAGTTATGAAGATACACACCTAAAAAAAATGGAGGCGAAATGTAAACCTCCTCCTTTTTTTGAAGTCGGTTAAAATGGAGGAAGTTATCAATACGTCTGTATTTTTTATTTTATTTTTTAATATTGTTACTTCATAACTTGGTACTTTTAAGACCGATAGGAAAAAATCTTTTTTGTCTGAAAAGGTATAGCTTCCAATTTTGGCCATTGTAAAAAAGTGGGCAAAGATACGCCCACAATTTTTCTATTTGGTTTTATAATATTTTACTTGATTGCTGCGAAACTTAGCAAACATCTTTTGATATTGAAACCATACGGTTTTAAACATGAAAAAATGGGCGTTGCTACGGCGAGGGGTCCTTTAAAATATATTATAATATTTCATAAGGTTCAACTTAACCAATTTTTACGAAACTTACCACACATTTCGATTTCTAAAATAAACACAACCTTTCATTTAAAAATATGAGTGGAGTCACGCCCACTTAAATTTAATATTTTTAACACACAACTTAAGCTTGAAAAACACAATATCTTACATTTAAAAAAATGGGCGGAGGTACGCCCATTAAAATTTTGATTTTACATTCTACTAAATAAACAGATTTTCAAAATATTTTTTTAGTCTCCTACAATTTTTCCGAAAATGTTCTATCAGATATTTGCATTGAAGTGTGTTTTTTTGGCACAATTATTAATATAATTTTTTTATAAGTTTTATTCTCTTTACGCACATGAAAAATATATTTGAAGTTCAATTGAAAAAATTATTAAATTATAATAATTTTAATTTCGGATTTTTTAGGGGTCTCAGCACTTCTACAAACACTCGCGTGCTCTGCAACTTGTTTACCACACTCACTGTGCCCATTCCCTGGCCCCTAAATCATAATGAAATGAGTTTGATTAAATTAAGTGTACTTTTATGACTTAAATCCAACACAAAACGAGATTGCATGACAACATCGCATATGGAGACCATTTTTATTATAGAAAACAGTACGTACATACATACATACATAAATACATACATATTTACATTGTTACGGGCGACTAAAATGTTGCTTTGGCTGGTTGATCGGCCTAATCTTAAGCGCAAAAAATAAGAAGCCGAATAAACGTGGTGCGTGTCCTGTTGGGGGCCTCTTCATGCCAACATTAAATTTACACTTGTGTATTAAATACTCAGTAGTAAATGAAAAATAAAAAACTAAATATATGTACATGTTTCAATTAATTAAAAAGGATAAAATGATTAAGTAAATTAACAATGATTACTTACGACAACTAAGCGGAGAGGGCAACAACATGTCAACAGCTTTTTAAATTTGCTGCAGGCGTGAAGGCAGCCAGGCAGGCAGGTACTCGTATTTAGGTAGAAAAAAATTTAAATGGTGACACACAAATTATTTCACTCATTGCGCTCCAATTAACTGGCAATTTAACAGGTAGTTTTAACTTTTTTTCAATTAGAAGGTTTACAGTTTTATCTTAAGAAAAGTGGCAAGCTTTGTATCAGTCAGCCGTGTCATACCATTGGCTTAAGGCCAAATTTTGTAAATAGAAACGTTTTGTTCGTTTAGAAATTTGTATGGAAAAAATATTTTTTGAAAAGAATTTTCGTTATTTTTCATACAAATTTGAAACGTTAAGAAACGAAATTGTTTACATAATCTGCCTATTAACCATAAATATATTTGCTTCGTCGATTAGTACTGCCATAACCATAAACAGCTGTTTATATATTTTCGTTTGCTTATTAATTTCATAAGTGCAACAGTCAAATATTTGTAAACAGTAAACGGCGAAGAACCAAAATTCAATTGGTTTCTAGGTTATGGTTATGGCGTTATGACAAGTCATCTATAATCAAATACAGTGTTGCCCATGTTGCCCATAAATTTGTTTCGAACAGCTGTTTTGTATAGTTATGGTTATGACACGGTTAATTGAACCTTTAGCTATCTACACTATGTGTTGTTTTTGTTGTTGTTGTCTATTTTTCTGAAGTATTGTTATCCTGCATTTTTGTGTGTGTTGTTATTGCTGCTTTTTAGGGTTCCGTACACCAAAGGCGAAAAGGAAACCTATTTTTTCTCTCCATCTGTCAGTCTGCCAGTCTGTTCGTCTGTCCGCTTGTCCGTCACACGCTACTTTCTCAGGAACCGTAAGTGCTACGGAACTGAAATTTGGACAGAGTATTTACAACCTTGGCCGCTACAACAACAAATACATGAGAATTAAAAATTAAATGGTGTTACAAAACAAGCAACGAAAAATTTTAAAATCCCATGTAATATACATGCAGTTGTATGTCAGTTAATGCAATTTTGACTATGTACATAATTTTGATAACATTTCTTGGTTAACTCTTGAAATTTTCAAAAACGGTAAAACTAAAAAATCCGAAAATTATAAAATCGCCAAAACGAAAAAAAATCGCATAAATTAAATAAAAATTTTTAACACTAAAATAAATCGGCAAATTTGAAAAAATTGCCAAAATGAAAAAAAATCGCCAAATTGAAAAAACGCCAAAAACCAAAAAAATCGCCAAAATAAGAAAAGAAGTTTCAAACTAAAGAAAGCGCCTAAATAAAAAAAGTCACCAAAATGAAACGACATAATTGAAAAAAATCGCCTAAATGAAAAAAAAAATCACCAAAATTACAAAAAATCGCCAAAATTAAACAAAACGCCGAAAACCGAAAACAATCGCAAAAAACCGCCTGTATGAAAATAAATCGCCAAAATTAAAAAATAAGCCAAAATAAAAAAACAAACCGCCAAAATTAAAAAACGGTCACAAACCAAAAAAAAATTGCCAAAACGAGAAAAAAGGGCCAAAACTAAAAAAGCGCCAATAAACGCAAAAAACCTCAAAACTAAAGAAAAAACGCTTCAAACCGAAAGAAATTCCAAAACTATATTTTGTATAGGCTTAAGTTCGTATTGAATTACATATCTAGTGTCCGTACGGAAGGAACCCTTCGTGCGCGGGTCAAAGTCGCACTTCACTGAATTTATTTTTCTTGTGGTTGATTGTTTTCATAAATGTGTTTTGGTTCATCAGCTGTTTTGATCGCGCGCAGGCGATTAATAATAATTCCCTGCTCATTAACAGAAAAACGTCTTCTTAAAATGCTCAAGAATTTAAATATTATTCAATATATAAATATATTCAAATAAATTTGCAAATGTATGTGTGTATCATGCAATTCTCTCGCGCCACAAACACTAATATCATCTCTGGTTCATTTGTTTCTTTATCGCTTAAAATTACAAGTTTAACCAAATGTTTAATTTGCATACAAAAGCATTTCTTCCCATATATATTTTATTTTTCCACAATACGTCGATTATTCTACTGTTTGTCTACACTTTTCCATTAAGCTAAAATCGAAATGAACTTCTTCTTAATCGCGCAGTATGACTACTATTTCAAGCCCATGTGAAAAAAGCGACAGATAGCGTGAGAGAAATAAAGGGAGAGAGGGAGATCTCGTATAAGTGTTACTGCATTCAAAATTTATACGAATGCATAACGATTGTATGCGCTAGGTAATGGATTCTGTTGTCGTTGTCCTTGCTGGTGTTGTTGTTATTGCTGCCTTTAATGCATTTGGTTTATTGAAATCATGCAGGCTTCCTTCGCCAATCTTGCATGTTCATTCACACAATTCAGCCATTAAGATGCGGTGCGGTTTCTTTCACTTCAATTTAATTCCGTTCGCTACAATGCGACAATGTAGCGAAAAGGTACAAAAAAAAAGATTGAGTGAAACACAAGGGAACAGCCAGCCACCTTTAAGATGCACAACCAGAACATTAATGCAGGCATTTCGTACACAAATTTTCGCTAATAATTCAGTTTTATCGTGTGTGTAGTTTTCTTTTTTACTTCACTGAAATCATACTTTAACGACACTTCGTTTCAGAGATGGCATACATACACACGTCATCAATGTTTACATGGACATCAACATCATCTACATTTTTAGATAAAATTAAAATGTTGAAGAAAAAAAATGCATTGAAGAGAAGTGCATGGAAAATAGATTTAGACTTTGTCATATATATAGGTTTGTCATTACGTGTGTAATTTCCACAATATTAATAAGAGACCAATAAATTATATATATTCTGGATCCTTATGCATAGGGAAGATGCACGTGTGCACGTCTGTCTGTACGTGAAATCCGAAGCTTCCAGAAAAGCTAGAGACTTCGGTCTAATACTGGTGTGTCAGAAATTGTCCGAAATAAATTGGTATTGCAAGAATCAATTAAATCCAACAGATGGCTTCAGAGCTGGAAAACTTAACTTTATTTTGCCACATAAAAGTAACTACTGAAAACTAAGTTTTATTTTTTTTTTATTAAATAAACTTATTTTATACTTCAGTACGAATAAAATTGGTATTTTAAATTAACGTCTCTTTTCACAATGTATGGTTATGAGTTAACTTGAACTTTAACTGACAGTTCCTCATATAAAACTTGCTGTTAAAGTTCGTGTTATCTTTTAACCCTACATTGTGAAAAGGTACGTAAGAAATAAATAAAACAATTAAAAAGACGTTTCCAGGGTAGGAAAACTTTAACTTTTTTTGTTATATAAAAGTAACTTACTAAAACTATTTTCCCCTTTTTTTGTCTATAAATTAAACATATCTTATGTTCTTAAAATAAAGAGATTGGTGCAAGAAATCAGAAAAATCAAAAAGGATGATTCCAGGGTTGGAAAGCTTACACTTTTTGTAATATATAAAAGTAACTAGGTCTACTTAATTTTATTTTCTTTTTATTTATAAATTATATATATTTTAGGTTCTGGATTGAAAAATTTGGTGTAGATAATTATACAAATAAAAACCACAGCTCCAGAGCTGGAAACTTTTAACTTTTTTCTGGATATTAAAGTAACTAAATAAAACTATGTTAATATCATTTTTTCTTTGTATACTTACATTACATACTTTATATATTTTTTTAAGAACTACTAGATTGGTATAAGGAATCAGAGAAATATAAAAGAATGATTGCAGGGTTGGAAAATTATAATTTTTTGTATATAAAAGTAACTAGGTCAAATTATTTTCTTTTCTCTTTGTTTACAAATTATTTATACTCTATGTTTTAGAAAGAAATAGTTTGGCATAAAAATTATAAAAATAAAGAACATAGCTCCAGACATGGCAAACTTAAACTTTTTTTATACGTAGCCGCGGTCAACTTTTACATGATTTCATTTTTTTATTATTGAATTATATAGATCGTTCTACCGACTCAAATAAAGATTTCATACATTACTCTAAATTTTAATATTTTTTTAAACCAAATCCGAAAGCTCTCAAGAAATCATCCTTTATTAGCTATGGTAATTTATGCGTTTTGATTGAATTTGAATTTTTATACGATTATTTATAAAAAAAATGTATATTAAAAACTATTAAATATTAAAATTTATTTTGGAAATTCTTGCAATTTTTAAAATCAAATTGGCAACTCTGGTTTTGTATGGTTATGATTGCGGCACATCTAATTGAATCTTAAGGAAATGTTTTAGCACAGTCAATAGCTATATAACAAATATTACCCACTATTTCAACTTAAAAATATATTGTATATCTTTTAAAATTATGTTTTGATTTACGTATGTACATATAATAATTTTTCTGAAACATAACTATAATATAAATATTTATTGGTACAAAATCTGTGATTGAAAAAAATCGAGCTACTAAATACTATATTTGAGTGCGGTATATGTATGTATCTAGATTTTATCTTGATCTTGTGTGTATAAATTCAACTTCAACGGTTCACAGTAAGTTAAGCTAGATAGACAGACAGACAGAGAGACAAAAAAATTTCATGCAAAGTGCGCAATACAATTGTTGTTTTACAGTTGTATTTTAAATATAAAACTTTTGTTTATGTCATATGTTAACAATTTCTTACCGATGTCAGTAAAAATGTCTTGTCGATTGTTTGTAGTATCTATCAAACAGTGGGTTAGGAAAGTAAAAGTGCTATATTCAACTGTGTCTAATCTTATATACACTTTACCGAAGTAAGAATGGAGTTATATACTCCATAAATACCTACATAAGTGAAAAAATAAAATTTATAGTCAGTGACGACATACTAAAAAATTTTGTTCCAAGCTTTTATTTTCGACATGAGCAATAGTTAAATATATTGGTCTGCCCTTTGTATTTAAGATTTTTTGGACTTTATTAATATTTTTGCTTTTTAACAGAAAACAGTACTTTCTAATGGGAATTCATTTACCTACAGCTGCATGCATATTTATGTATAAACTAGAATTTTCTAGCGACTTCATTCGCATCCAGAAAAAAACTGAATAGTTTTCAAATGGATGTGGTCATTTTGTGACTTTTTAGACGTAGATATATAAACATATGTTCTAAATTTCATTAAAGGCATTTTGATTGTTTCGGACAGCTGAAATTTTCCCTCTTTCATCCTCCTGGTCGTACTTTGAAAATAAACATAGCCTATGCGCATTTTTAGATGCGGATCTATCTACATATCGTGCCTTAACCGCCAAAAATGCTTAAGTGGCATAATTTTCGAGCTTAATTTTTTTACGAAAATCGATTATTTACGATCGCAGATACTCGATTTTCATAAAAAAACGAAGTCCAAAAAATCTGTCGCTTAAGTTTTTTTAACGGTTATGGTGCGATATGTTCCAGATATCATTAAAATCGGTTTTGGATGATCGGAAATTTTTTTCCCTATCGCATTCCTCTTCCTAGTTTTAAAAATTTACATAAACTTTATCCTGTATCCATTATCCATTTTTGTGAATCTAAACGATCCAAGGTGCCACCCAAACGCATAGGAGGAATACAGGAGGAATACAGTGATATACACATTTAAAGATTAAAATGTTGCCAGGTTTTACCATATTGGACCCGGCAACGAAAACTGAATTTAAATAACTACTCATAATACTACTCAAACAAATTTATATTTTAAAACATCTGCAAGCAATATAAATGAATTTCACACCTGCAATCGTGCATAATACGTAAGATATCACAAAGTTTCGATAGACTAATGAGTGACAATATTTTTTATGGTAAAATTAGATTTTCATATAAAAATGAACTGAAGGCCTTCTAATACACAAAACATGTTTAATTTAAAAGAAAACAGAGCATTACTTTTATTAAGTTATTAAAAAATATTAAGTTTTCCATCCCTGGAAGCATATTTTTGATTTTTTTGATTTTTAATACTAATTTATTTCCTCCTTAAATATTTAAATATTTTTAAATGGCACAGAAAAAGTTCGTTTTATTCAGTTACTTTTATATACCATAAAAAGTTTTAAGGTTTTCCAGCTCTGGGTATGTTTTTTTTTTTTACTTATCTAATTTTGTAAACCGAAATTTTCTTTCTGAAACATCAATTTAATTTAATTTATAAAGAAAAAGATCAAATTAATTTGACCTGGTTACTTTTATATAAAAAAATAGTTTTCCATACCTGGAATCATTCTTTTATATTTTTTTGATTTCTTATACATATTTTTTTATTTTTCTTAAATACAAAAAATGTTTTATTTATAGAAAAAAAATAAAAAATTGGTTCCAGTTTTCCAACCCTGGAATCGTTTTTTTGATTTATTTATATTTTTAATACCCATTAAATTCTGACTGAAATATAAAATAGGTTTATTTAATAAAACAATTGAAAATTAAACCTAGTTACTTTTATATGGCAAAGTAAAGTTTAAACTTTCCAGCTCTGAAAACGTATTTTTATTTTGTTGACTTTCAATACCAATATATTTTGGACCATTTCTGACTCACAAGTTTAAGACCGAACGAAGTCCGGAAGCCAATTTCACGTGCATCAGACGGACAGATGGACAGACGGATATCGCTTATTCGTCTTTCCTATTCATAAGGATCCAGAATATAAATATATACCTTATACATATGTCACATATTAATATTGTGGGAATCATACACGAAATGACAAACCTACATACATGTATATATAACCTTTACCATTTTTGGTGAAGCGTATAAAAAATTAAATATAGATGAATTAAAAACCTTCTCCTTTTTTGAAGTCGATTAAAAATAAATAAAAAAATAAACAACAATTACAAGTCTGGACCAGAACTATGACTATGAATATTCATCGCGAAATCCTCAGAAAATTTTATATATTAAATTTATTTATTTCCTTCACCCGCTCCACTGTTCCATTTTGCTGATTGAATTTAGTTGTCGTTCAACATGTTGTTGCTGTTGTTTTTTTGTACTGCAACTTCATTGTCTTATTAATACGAGTATGTACTTTGTTGTTTGCTTTCCCTGATGTTGTTGCTAAAGTTGCTGTTGACATGGTAGCTAGTTCCTTTTTTCCTATTCTTTTTATTTTTTATTATTGAATATTATTACGAGGATTTCTTTTGTCTTCTTGACTTGCCCTGATGACAGCAATAATAATGATGGTTTGTCGTCTGTCATGGATAAAGAAGACGCGTTGCAGGTTTCATTGATTTCAACTAAACGAATTTGGTGTCTTAATATTCTTGCAAACAAAGAACTCGCAACGGCAATGGTTAAGCCTTATTATAAAGTCAAAGAATATGAATATTACAAGGAAATTACACTTCATATCATGTACTTATGCATAGTGGGAAATTTAATTTTAATTTTATTTTAATTTAAATACTTGAACAATGTTTTTTTTTATCGAAATCATGTAATCAAAACTAAAACAAAGTTAGACTTAAAGAAAAAAAATTTAAATTTTTTACGCTTTTTACTAATACTTTTGACCCACTTTTGTGTAAAAAAAAGCTGTAAAGTTTACACACGAAAACGGGAGCATTTTCTTAAGATTTCCCAACTTGAACACTTTGTTGTTTGCCTAAAAGATGCCGCCACTTTTCTTTTTTTCTTTTCTTAAGTTTGCGGTCTTTAAGTTAAAGGTAGAAGAAGAGAGCTTGCAACAGCAACGTATAGCACACGGCTGAAAGACAAAGAATAAAAACGTTTATAAAATCAGTTTTAGTTTGAACTTCAATGATAGCGCCTTGCTTGCTTGCTTCGTCTTCGCAAGCCCCTACAGTAGGCAAAAGGCAGCAAAAAAACAAACTTGCAGTCGGGGTCGTGTTGTTCACAAACGTTGAAACTATGTTCGTTTTTCTTTAACATTCTTTAGATGTTGAAATTAATGAAGTAAGTCACGGTTCACATTATCAGATTTTTTTCAGAAAGTTTGAGTGAAGAATGAGATGCGGTACATATTTTTATGAACTTGAAAACTATCTCTTGGATTTGCGAGAGACGTTTTTATTGAATGTCAAAATTTTTTTAATTTAATTTTTGTTAACAAAGTTTAGCTTTGGCAATGTTAACAAATGGAACAATAATGTTAAAATAATAGGTTTGTTCATTTACTAAAAATTGTTATGAATTTGTAGCAATTGTTAATGAAAAGTTTTCAGTAACTAAAAAAGTTTGTGGCAAGGAGAGAGCATCAAAAGAAAGAGAAAAAAATAGAGAGACTAAAAAAAAATTTACAAATTATTACTACTAGTAAAATTTTTTACTTGTGAGAATTTTCCAACCAGCTGTTTTATGTTTGGTTTTAAAATTCTTTGTTTGAAAAATATCTGAAAAAGGAAAACTGAAAAATTTGAATTTCTTTATTTAAAAATATGCACACGCATGAAAAAGAAAGCATCACATCTTCTTAATTTATAGTTGTTCATGCATTAATCTAAATAAATTCAATTCTATTTTCGAAGAACTTTGTTTGTTTCTTATATCTGATCAGAGATGGAAAGTCGAATTTTTGTATTTGTTAATAGAATAGAATTAAAGAATTATGTAAAATTCATAAAAATATTAAATAATACATGAAATTGTGTAAAGTATTTAATTTAAAATATAAATTTAAAAAAATTAATTTAATATACATATTATCAAACAAAATACATCAGAAAAAACTCAATTGTATCATGATTTCCAACTATGGTTCTGATATGAATAAAATTTTCCTGCTAGTTTTAACAAGTAAAGCGTTCATTTATTTTTTCGTATCTGTAAGAGTAGTTTTGTAAGTTTGTGCTTTACTCTTTCTCTGCTAGTTTCTGCTGGGAAAGTAAATGAACAGACCTAATATTCAAGTAAAAGTTTAAAAAGGAGATATATATAAAATTTAACTTTTTTTGTTTGAACTTATTTTTTTGTTTCTTTCCTTTGTTTGGATTAGGCTTAAGTTTGTATTTTTAATAATATGTTAATTAAAAATCGTCGATCTGTAGATGCGAATAAAAGTTTAAATGAGAATTTAAACAAACAAAACATTTTGTTTTCACTCTCTACATACAAAATGGCTTCCTTGGATTGCAAGCTCTCTGCCTCTCTTGCACCATTAAGAGATTATAAATGTGTTAATTTGCAAAGTTTTCTCAACATTCTTATTTACTGTGTTTATACGTGCACTATTTGCAAATAAATTATATCACTGTCTATATGCCATAGCAAAAGTATAAAAACTTCATATAATAATTTTTTTTTATTTCAAAAGGTTCATTACTTATTTTGGTGTGACTTATAGTACCTCAATAATAATTCAAATCAATGTTTGTAACTGGGTGGAAATATTAAATAGTGGAAAACAATTTATCGCGGCTTGAAGTTTAAAAAAATTTATTGAACGTTACCCACTGTTTTTTTTGTAATTTTTTAATACTTTTTTATTCATGAAATATCGAAATATATTTATTTGACATAAATTCTTTAATTATTTAATTTGAAAATTAAGCTAGTTCTTATGGTTAAGCAATTGTCTTGTTAATATTTTTGCTTGCGTCTATCAAATTTATTATGTTTGTATATTGTGATTCTCAATGTATTATTAAGAGTCTTACTATAAACATTAGGGTGGCCCTTTTTTTCTTATTCCTTCTACTCTCACCAACCAAAACGGTTCAGTTTTAATTAAAAAAGTACAAAAAACTTTCATACCGATAACTTGTGTTTTAGAGGGAGCGTCCGGCCCTCAAAGTTGGCCCTCAAGCCCATATTCATTCAATGTATTTTTTTTTTGGTTAAGTTTTATTTTGTCTCTATGTATATGTATGAAATAATTTAATATATATAAGCTCTTATAGTACATGCTTAAAATAAAAATGTCCATATAAATATAATTTTGTTACATACAATTTTTGGTATTTTGTTGGTTATTTTCCTCATTATTTTCTAAAATATTAATTTTAACAAAAAACTTTCTTTGAGACTAATGTTGTGGATTTAATGAACTAAAATATTGCCATATGTCATATTCTTGTAGAATTATTTTTTTAAAAGATAGCCATATGCAAAAAATTACACTGAAAAATGGACTTGAAGGACAACTTTGAGGGATGGACGCACCCCCTAAAACATAACTTATCGGTATGAATTTTTTTGTATTTTTTTTTTACATAAAACTGAAGTAGAGAGAGAAGTCTCCATACAATTAACGGCCACTCTAATAAACATACGGAGTTTGTTAGCTAAATTAAAAAATTTTTTGGGTTGAAGTCTACTGATGAGTTCCAAAAGCGGAAACGAAATGCATAAATTGCTTAAACAAGCTAAATTTTCAAAATAAAATACATATTTTTTTTTATTTTTTATATTGAGCTATATTGGGCCTCAATATTAATTTTTATTGTTATAGTTGATTGGAAAATATCAAATACTGCGCAAAAATAAAATTATGATTTATTATTTTATTTTAAATTTTATGATTTAAAAAAAGAATTAGCGTAAATAATATTCGCTGCAGCTCAGATATTTAATTTTCCCATAAAATTTCAAATGTGAGTGAGTCAGCGTGTAGAAAAGTGAGCGAACTGATTCTTACGATGATTAATTTGGTCTTTAACAGTTTGCAAGAGGATTTATTTTATTATTTATTTTTTAATTTTTTCCACTTTTTTGCAAAGTTTTTTTTTGTGCAACATAAACTTGCGAAAACTATCAGAACGAAAATTCCTAAAGATTAATGACACTGAAATAAAAACACAAAGAGATAAGAAAAAAATGTTCTTGGAATTCGGTATAATTAAAAGTTTGTTGAAAAAAAATGATATGATACTTTTTTTCTTTCTTCAAGATATTAATATGCGATATATTTTTATGGACTTCCTGTTTTTTGTTTCATAAACATATATTTACATAACTTTTAGTTTTCTGTTTTCTATATCTTCTTTCTTTTTTTTTGGCAAGAAAGCAAATGAATGATTACCATTGAGTGTATTAAGTCCCTTGATGTATCACTTTGAGGTTAAAGTTCCTTCTTACAAGTTGTTATTTTTATATTTGATATTTTATTATCAGTTAATGTCATCTGGTTGTACGGTAGTCATCATCAAATAAATATTATCATTTTTGTCTGTCGGTCTGTCTGTCTGAAGTTTTTTGTTGAGTTTTTTTGGTTTTGTCATGGTTATTGTCAGTTTTTTCTTTTTTGTTAATTTTCTAGCGTCATTTATGGCATGTGTTCCTTTTTTATTTTAATAATAATATGTCATCAATTGCTGTTGGTCTCATCTATCACTAGAGGTCTAGACGTTAAATAATGTGGTCTCCCTAAAGGAAAATTTTTTGCGTCTTTTTATATATAGTTTTTTTTCTACTTAAACTATTAAGCTTAAATTTTAATAAAATATTTTTCCGAATTGCGTTTTTAATCTGATACATTTAAAAAATATATAAACACAGAAAAAATACCAATTTAAAATCAACATGCAAAAAAATTAATTCAAACTTATTCAAATCACAAGAAATAATATATTGTTTGAGTGTGTCGGTGTTTATTTGATTTGTTCATAGCTGGAATGTGGCTACAGGGGTAACAATGTTGACTACCACACGATGAGTTCCTAATTCAAATATTGGCCGGGGGCCAACTTAATTTATAAACAAAACTTTTTCTGATGTCTATGTCAACCACACGTAAGTTAAATAATTAGTAAAGTACAATTATTATATTAGGTTAAATTCATGTTGTTCCAACTTGAAATAACTTTGATTCAACATGATTATTGATTTTCATTTTAAAAGCACGTAAATGTTAAATCAACATGAAATAAAGTTATATCAAGAGGAAAAATTTTCGTTGATAATTACCATAAATCATGATTTTACGTTGAAATTTTTCCGCCTGTATTAGTATAACCATTTAACTTTTGTATAAGATACTTATGTAAGTGTGATGTCAAACTTGTTTTTTAGAAAATAGTGTTGTGATGGGACAGTAAAATTTTTCTATAAGAAAAGAGTGCTGTATTACTACTATAATTATTATTATTATGACACAAAAAAAGTTTGTTGCAATAATTTTTCTATAAGAAATGTGTGCTCTGCATTCGTGATATACCGGCCGTTATGTTAAGAGATTATGCCGAAATTGGAAATTCAGACATATCAGCGATAAGAATTCACATGAAATCATCTTAAAACATTGAATTATTGGCGTTTTCTTAGTTTTGGCACTTTTTTACTCGTTTTGGCGATTTTTTTTTAATTTTTGACGTTTTGTTTAATTTTGGCGATTTTTTTATTTTGGCGATTTAGTTAAGTTTGGCGACTTATTTTTTATATACATAGGTGATTTTGTTTTTCATATAGGTGACTTTTTTTTTGGTTTTGGCGATGTTTTCCGGTTTTTGGCTTTTTTTCGTTCTGGCAATTTTTTAATTTTGGCAACTTTTTTTCGGTTTGTTGCGTTTTTTAAATTTGGCGACTTTTGTTTCATTTTGTCGATTTTTTTTCATACAAACAATTAATTTGTTTTTGGTGACTTTTTCGCGTTTTGCAGTTTTTTTCGGTTCTAGCGTTTTTTTACATGTTGGCGATTTTTTTCATTTGGGTGATTTTTTTCGAACTGGGGCAATTTATTTGAGTGTTAGAATTTTTTTTTTAATTTTGGCGATTTTTTCTTTTTGGCGATTTTTTTAATTTTTGACAATTTTTTTTCGGATTTCTTCCAAGATATAGCAAGTTGTCAAAATTACATAGTTAATATTGCATTAACTGAGGGACCACACTTTAATTTAATTGTTAATTGTTTTAGTCTATATAAAAATACACTAATTTTATAAATTTGAAATGTCAGTATACATAAATATGTACAATCCCATGTATATTACATGGAATTTTAACATTTCTCGTTTCTCGTTTTAATTTTTTCGGCCAAGGTTTTACATACTCTGTCCAAATTTCAGATCCGTAGCTCTTGCGGTTCCTGAGAAAATAGCGTGCGACGCACAGACTGACAGACGGACAGCGCCTGACAACGGCCACTTTGGTGTGTATATGTATAAAGAATATTTAAGCTTCTTGTGGCTGCAACAGTATGCGCATTCTGTACTACGCAATGATTTCGAGCTCAAACCGTTGCCTGGGAAGCCAACTATACTTACAAATTTTTTTCTAATGCCTCTAGCAAAATACACACAACGACGTAGGTCAATTAATTTAAAAAAAATAAAATTTGCTGCATTAAACCAAATTGATGTTGTTTCCATGCTATTGCAGTATTCAATTCACTTTGCTTCAGATTGCAACAACCTTGATTCAACATGATTCTTGATTTTGATTTAACAGTAGTAGAATGTTAAACACGAAAGAAAGTTATTTCAAGAAGAAAAAATGTAAAAAAGATTTTTTTTTGCAAGAAGCGAAATTTGCAAAATTTTGAATTGACGCTCTTTAGAGAAACAAGTGCGATACCTTTTTATATATAGATATTAAGCCATAACTGCCAAAAAATTTAAGCGAAACATATTTTAAACTTCGTTTTCTTATGTAAATCGGTAATTTGCGATAATAGATCGATCGATCTTCGTCAAAGAATTAAGTTCGAAAATTATGTGGCTTAAGCCTTTCTGGTGTTTATGGCACGATATGTATGTATCATTATGATTTGTATGTTTACAAATATTCACTAAATAAAGACCGTCTGCCATTATTCTTGAAATTAGTCTACCTTTTATTTGTGCCAAGATAAGAGAAAATAACACAATTTCAGAAATCTCTTGAAGTATTTTCAATGTGAATTTCTATTTCACCCCAAACCCTCCAATATACACACATATGTACACATTTATTTATATGTAACATACATTGTTTATACATAGGTATGTAAACATATGTATTTATGAGCTTTTTTATTATTTTGACTTTTAAAAATAATTGGCTTTTCTGTTCAATTCCAAATATGTCTAAGCAAATAAAATGCATTTTAGTAATTTATTTTTCCCTCATATTGGACAAGTGTCAAAACGCGTGCCAATATTTATTTGGGCTTAAAATTGAAAATACTATGTATACAACAACAACAACAACAACAACAAAAATACAAAAAGAAAAATAAACTTAATTTGTGTAAACAACATCACATGTCAAGAAAAATCAAGTGAAGTTCTGTGCAGCGAGTGGCATTTGCTTAAGCCTGCTTAAAGCGACTTTAAGGGGAACTAAACAAAAAAGCAGCAACGTGGAAAAAAGGTGGTTGATTGTTAAAGAATTTGCTTCATGCCTCAGTGTTTGGCATTTACAATAAATATTTGTTAGCAATTAATATTTGTAGCTGGGATTATGTTAACGAGTATTAGTTTTAACCTTCTATGAGAATTTATTTCTCTTCCTCCCTCCCTCCTTAAACATATTTGATTGACATTTTAAGCTGCTCAGTATTAAGATTTGATTTTAAGGGTTGTTACTTATTGTTGTTGTAGATAATAAAATAAGCAATTTTTTTCTGCTTACTATTTATTATTTATTTTTTAGATACGAGTATCTAATTTTAGTTGAACCTGTTTGTTTAGCTAATTTTTTTCTTTCATCTATAGTTTGTTGCAAAATTTAGTCGCCAGCGAGTCACTTGATTTATTTAATTTTTTTGCTTTTTTATTTTAATTTTTTTGAAAGGTGCGTCGTCTACTATAATTTACAAATGCAAACACACACTCCTAAACAGATCGCATCTTAGTTTTATATCAGCCAAGAAGACAAATTATAGTTTAAGTAGGATTTCACTTGACGATGCAGATGTTGATGATGGAAAATATACCGACCATACGCCCGTGAATGAATGAATATCTTGTGTAGGATGTCACTCACATACGACGCTGTAAAACCCAAAAAAAATATATATAATATGTAATTTTTCTTTTTTGCAAATTACAAGTGTGTGAGAAGAAAAAACTTTTAATAATAGTTTACACAAATATAATGAGTGGGCTTAAAATTTGCAATGTATTAAGGGAGTTCAACGAAAAAAAATAATAACAAAATTTTTCACACACATGCACATAGATTTATAATGAAAAAAAAAAATTTTTTTTTCTTAGAATTTGAGCTTATCTGTTATACTCAACTTTTGGTAGATAAATGATTTCCTGCGGAAAGGGCAGAGTGAAAAGGCAATTCTTGTAAGAAGAAGGATTTTTGTTAGAACAGTTTTTCACAAAAAAAATATGTGTGTACATATGGGTAATTCCAGAAAAATGTAGATCAAAAGAAATATATTTTTGCTCAAAAATTTATGTTTTGTGTTATATAATAAAGCATAAAGCTCTATACTTTACAAATTTAGAAGCGTTTTTAATTTGTGAAATTTTTTGACAAAAAAATATGAGACTTTTAAGAGAAATATTTTCTTTGCCGAATATTTTTTAGCGATTATTTAAAGTAATTTGTATAATTTTTCTTTTTTTGTAATTTCCGAATTTCTTACTAACAACAACCTATGCATTAGCAGAAAAAAAGAAGAATGGAGCTCCAATAAGGGAAGTTGTTTGAGGTTGCTTCCACCTATACCTTAATGTCGCATACGTGGCATAAAATCAATATTTTGTAGTTTATGGGTTCTTTCTTTTATTTTAGTCTTTACGTGTCAGTCTCCAGAAAAGGAATGACCGGAAACTCGTATATCAAAATGGTTCTTATCTTATATACAGAGTTGTATTAATACTAAAACAGGGTTGGAATATCTGGGTTAAGGGATACCATATTGCTGGCTACTACAATTTATTAACTTTTTCCAGCAATAAATAAGCGTTTGTTATCGTTTTATTACTTTTTAATTAAAGTTCAATAAATATCAGAAATGTTACTGCGTTTAATTCTCATGGGGAAAAAAATGTCGCGTCCGCCTTGTCGCGTCCGTATTTGTACTTTAACCATTTAAAAAAAAATTAAAACAAAATTTTCATGTTTCATAAATCTACACATAAAAGATCTTATTTCACCTTCATTTCTAAATTTCCAAAAAAAAATTCTTCATAAAATTTCGCTGAATTATGTATATTTCTATAAGTGCAAAAAAAATGACTTCTATTTTTGTCGCGTCCGTTTCTTGCTGACATTTTCTTATATCTTTTTACTATGTTATTAATATCGCTGGGAATTTTTTCTTAAATATACTATTCCTTCATTGCTTTAAAACACTAAAATATATATTGGATCTTTACATTCCTTTCTTGTTTTTTGCTCAAATAAAAGTGTACGAATGTTGCCTCCGTCTCCTGGGAATTGCCCATATGTACGCGTATGTGTGTATGTATAAATAATTTTTTTTTTTAGAAAAATATGATACATATGTATATGTATTGCGTTAAAACTTAATTTTTCATAAAAAAATCCATACAAGAAATAACTTTTTCCAAAAAGTTAACTTTTTGTAAAAAACGTTTTATATATATTTTTTTTTAAATTAATTTTTCACATTTTTTTGGTAAAAAAAATTAAAAATTTGCAAAAAAAAATAAATATTTTTTAAGCACAATTGTTTGCTAAAAAAATTAATTTTATAAAAAAAGAAAAAATTCATTTAATTTTTTTATAAAAAAATTTTTTTTCAAAAATTATTTTATTTTAAAATTTTTTTTTGTGAAAATGAATTATTTGAGGAAAATTTTTTTTCATTAAAGCCTGGTATTCTGTTCGAAGTTGAGAAAAATTTTCAGTACCGGTATGCAACATTGTCAAAATTCCGTGCGAAAAAAAGCACTACTCATGTTGATTCGCAGCTAAACTAAAATGATGCCAGTTAAATTTTGTATGGAAAAATATGTTGCCGGATAGATTTTATGTGTTTTCCGCAGCAGGAAAAGAGTACTACTTTTGCGAATTTATTTCGCAAATATTTCATACCAAATACTTATATAAGTAGTTGACAGCATTGTTGGGATATGGCTATACTTAAATTGTACCATGAAAATGGTAAAATTGTACCAAAATAACATCAATTGTACCAAAATGTAGCCATCTGCTAACTAAGCATATACACTAAGAATTCATAACAATTTTTTAATTATTGAAAACAAAAACATAAAGAAATTAACTAATAATGGGTACACACTTTGCAAAGTGTTTCCACAACACGTTTATATTACATGCTGTATACTTTGACACAGACACTGCAATCCACAATGTGACGTATAAACATCAAACCATTTTAATATTTTCGAAATTTCAAATTCAATTTCGAACGCAACTATAAACAGGAGTACACACTGTGCGACCGACACTGTTAGGCAATTATGTTAGGAGAAATTATTATTACTGTAATGCAAAGCACAAATTTTTTCTAAATGTACCACTGAAGTATAAAGTGTACCAGTGTACCAATGCAAATCTAATTGTACCAAATTCGGTACAATTGTACAACAAATCCCATCAGTGGTTGACAGCATTTCGCACGAAATTGTGAACAAAGTACCAGGCTTTACCCGAAACAAGTATATTTAAAAAAAAGGATTTCTTCTGCCGTTTTAATCTTTAGAAAAACGTATTTATGGTCGCTTCTTTGATGAAAGTAGTATGAAAGTAAAAAAAATTTTGTTAAAAACTGAACTTTCCTAAGAAAAAGTTTTTGCAAATGAAACAAAAAGCATACATGGGAGCAACGGTGATGCTTTCCCTGTTTAAATAATAGTAATCTAATACAGCTGAATACCCCTAATACAATTACATACCGCTATTTTGTAATATATCCCAGTGAAAAAAAATAGAAGTCATTCTAGTGGAACTACATTTTCATTGCTTTCAAAAAATCGATATTTTTAATTTGCCGGTAGTGAGCAAAAAACCATGTAGAAGCTTATTTTTCGTCATACAAAACCTTGTAACTCCTCCATAGTGTTAGAAAATACTCACTAGAATTGAGAAAAAAGCTATTTTTTTAAAGAAATTTATGAACTAATTTTAGTCTAAAATTTAAAAGTTATTTGCTTAAATTTACATCAAAACACTGTTTCGGGCTTAAATTCGTATAAAAGGAAACGAATTGTTAAAATACTACTATTTATTTTTCTCTTCTTTAGATGAAAATGTTATCATAGAACACAAAAAAGGAAATTTTTCTTAATGTCGCTTCCAATTCAGTCAACAGGCATCGAAAAAGAGAACTTCTTGCAATGACAACCCTATGTAAATATCATTAGATCGGATCGAAATTTTCACTACTTCCAGATCGCAAACTCTACATTATCGTGAGTTTTTTGGAGTCTCTTTTATTACTGGGATGCTTACCTGTAACTTCATACATACATACGAGTACATACGTTTGTTTGTTGTGCATACTTTTCGCCGCTCAACTTCCAACTCATTTTCATTTTATAATAATACCAAATGAGAAAAAATAAAATAAAAAACATAAAAAAGTTTATGTGAACATTATATTTAACAAAAAGCTTAATAAATTTACATAAAATAATTTTAGAGAAATAAAAATAAAAGAATAAATTCATAAGGCAACAATAAAAATTTAAACGAGAATTTCCTTAATACACTCTGCCACTAATAAAAATATATTTTTTTTTTCATATTTGGCTTAAATTGTTATAGATTTTATGTTTGCGAAAAAAAATGTTTCACATGCTGCACTCAGACGAACGAACGAACTACTTTCACATGCAACGATTACAATTACAAACAGAGGGAAACCAGAGAACAGCTTATGAAAGCTGACATATTGCATATTCCCTTGATAATGGAAATATTATTATTTTTTTTTGTAGTTTTCTTTTTGGCATTCAAAAATTGACTTAAAATAAAATGAACTTACTTATTTGATGTTTCTTATTACCAGCATGATTATTGCCACAAAGTGCAATAAGTGGAGTTAGTTGGCGCGCAATTACTGAAGCAAAAGTTAAAAGCAAAGAACTTAAATTTATATTTCTGTTTAATGGCAGTTTAAAACTAAAATCGATTTGCATTTCTATTAGAAAATAATAATGGGGCGAAGAAAATCATGCTGCTTTCTAAGACAAAACATTAAAAGCAGATGCTACATAGATACGAGTACTATGCTGAAGAAAAGTTCATTATCTCTGGTTATTTGGAAAGTTAACAATTGTAGTCGTTTAATGGAATGGATTATGTCTAAGTGCAGCCAGCAAGCATTCAAATTGATGGCATAGTTTAATTTCATATTGGTTGGTTGACAGTTGCAAATGTAATGATAGTCTTAGAATGAAATAAAAAAAAATTTTAACTTATAAGAGGATCATAATGAGCTTTTAACCAAATAAGCTTGTCTGTCACAACTTCGTTTATTATGAGTTGAGGTATAAAAACACACAACGTATGCTGTTAAGTTGTGCTACAGTGGTGTAGAATAGATTCATAATCTAATTTACTAGTATCCAGGGGGTCTAATCTGTAATTCGAAACGAAAGAAAATGCTTTCGAACTTACATGTTGTAAGTGTTGTAAGCATACAAATTCGAAAGCAATTACTTTTGTTTCGAATTGCACAGTAGAACCCCAGATTTTATTTTAGTACTGCTGACTAGGAACAATTGTAGAATTAATAAATATGCTATTATAGTCATTAATGGTCCTTCGAACCATAGTATTTTTAAAAGTGCTAGCGACAACACATTTTAATCTAGTTTATGTGGAAATAATAGATATAAAAATGTAGTTAAATTTTATATATTGATGATGCCAAAATCTCTTAGCTATCCCAAATGTATTTGAGGAACATTTTTGAGTTAAAAATTTTTTTTAATACGGCATTCAGGGTGTTTAGACACGTTTAGATTATATTGATGTGCTTACAAAATTTGTCCATCCAGCCTTACCGTAGCTAAGACTTTGCCAAATATAAGTTTAAAATTTATTAACGCACTAATAATCCCAAATTATTATTTTACTTATTTAGTTAAATATTTTTTTTTATTAAAAATATATTGAAATTGTTTATTGGGGGGTTTAGCTGGATCCTGTGCGCATTTCACTGTTGCTAATGCAGATCATCAGGAAACCTTTAGCAAACAATTTCTTATAACAATTGTTATAATATTTTAAATATTGTTAATAAAAAATTAGTAGTCCCTATAAATTATTATATATTATTATAGTGAAAAAAAAATTCCTTAATTTGTTTATCTAATTTTTCGACCTTTTGTATATATTTATTTTTATATTTATATTTTTTATTTTTATATTTATACTTTCGTTTTCAATGACATAATAATTTTTGTCATTGAAAACGAAAAAATCAATTCAAAAATAATTAAAAACAAAATATAAAAAATTACATAAAAAAGAAAGAAATATCCTGAAGAAGTTAGCCAATGGTTAACGAAATATCGATAAAATAAAAAAGAATATATATTAAATTGACCTAAAGCTTAAAAAAATAGTTTCATTAAAAATTCCTTAATTTTTGCAAAAAAAAAATACACGAAGAAATTATTTTTTATTTTTTTTTGGCATAAGTTGTGAACAAGATTTGTTTTTTAAACTCATGCCTACATTTAGGCTACATGTAGTTTAGATCTATCACCAAGTATGAATTAGCTGTTGATTAAAAACTAATGATACAATTTTAAATTTTCGAAAGAGTTTATGGGCCTCTTTAAGAATGTTTAACCAAAATTGCCAAACTTACGATACTATAAAGATTTACTTCACTTTGATAATACTATTACTAATTTAAATCTGCTATCACAATAACCATTTGCAAAATGTTAATGGTCCTTCACAAGGAATTAAGCTCGCAAGTGTTGCCAACTGGTGATTGCTAAAGTATTTTTACTATACTTAGATGGAACAAATTGTTTTCCCTATGGTTAAAATTCCATAGAGACACAGGAAGAAAGAGTATATGTCAAAGTGATCCTCGTCTTATATATATATTTTTCCTTCAACACATTAAATAAATATTTCAAAAGTTATATAAATGTATATGATTTTAAAAGGTTTTGTATCAACATTTGATTTTTTTAATGTGAATACTAAAAATAATTTTTTTTTCTTTTAATTTAAAAAAATGTTTTTTTACACAAAAAAATTTAATAATTTTGCTTTAGTTATTTAACTATAAATTTTAACCATTGCAGGCCATTGTTCTTGCAAGTATTTATTATTTTTTTTTTGCAATAATCATATTAAGCATTGCTTTTTTTTTGGTCTTTCTGTATACTCCTGCATCATGTCTATTTTTCTAGTAGCCTAAGGAGTTAGTTGAGGTAACTCCCACTTTTTTGCAGCTTGAAATAACAGAAGAATTTATTTTTCCATAAAATTCAACAACTTTAACCTTTTGAATGATGTGCCTTAAGTTCTTACTTATGCTATGCCTTATTTTACCTTAAGAATTTTCTTCCTCAACCAACAAAGAAAGAACCACTCCACTCAGTTAAGATGTTCATTTATTCTAGAAAAAAAAACTAAATGAAAATCTGCACCTTAATGTATGATTTTTTTATCTTTCTGCTGGCTTTTATCTCAGTTTAAAAAAAAATTGCAGGTTTTTGGTCAATTTTGTTTTAATATTCTTCCTGTAGAAACTTTAACATCTGCCGCTATTTATGATGGCTGTTGAAGGGGCATATGATATGAAGACTTAGATTTGCAAAAAAAAAAAATAAATATAAAAAAATATATTCAAAAAAGCATGCAGCCACATGCACTTTACATTATTATTATTATATTTAATATTATTTTTTTTTTGTATTATAGTAGTTATATTCATAATAATAATCGACAAACATTTTAACACCTCAAGGTGCAATTTTAAATTTAATATTTTTGATTTTGATTTAATTTCATTTTAACTTAGTTTTTTGTTTTGGGTTTTAAGCTGTATTTCAAGTTTCAAAATTTAAAAAAAAAAAAAATTCAGTAATCATGCAGTTTTTCATTGCATATTATTATAGTTTAGCAAGAAACGTAAGCCAATCACTCAATCGCAGATTTTCTAAAGGCATTAATTATAATGTGTAATACAAAAATAAAAGCAATTTTCTGATGAGTGATTCAGGCAAAAAAAAAATTAATATATATTTGTACGTACGTGAAAGGGAATTTTGAAAGTTTAAGTCTTAAGGTAGGATCACACGATTGCCACAATGGACAATTATTGGTCCATTTTATATGCCCATCGTGTGATTTCACAATTTATTGTCCCATACGACCAATCAAAAACAATATGCTGATGATTTGTCGCAATCAAATGCCACTTTGGTACGGCAATCGTATGAACGGTTGGTAGGCAACAATGCCCCAATAAAAATGTTAAAAATGCGACAATATTTATTGTGTTCTAGAGCAGCAATCAAAGTAGTCAACACGCGACAATTTCTTAAACTAATTTATTTATTTTTTAAATTTACTTTATAGGTATGTAGTTATAACTTATTTGAAATTTTAACATGGAACTGTAAGCTAATCTTTAATCCATATGATTAATTTTTATTCGTTTAAAAAAACGAAAGTTGCCTATGATTAGTATATTTGATAAGTACAAAATATAGAAAGCAGAGGAAATTTTATTTGTTTTAAGCGAACAAACCATTTTCACTTACAAAATGAAACAGAAAAAATGATTTAAAAAAAAAAATATTTGCAAGTAAAGCAAAACAAACTACCACAACAGCTACTTGCTTGTAATGCGCAAGTTAGAACAATCGTATGACTGGGCTGCGGCAATTATTGTCCCAAATTCATTCTTCACCAATCTGCGTCAATAAAATTTTTATAAAATGAGGGCAATCATGTGACTGCAACTTATTTGATTGGGATAATTTAGTTATTGTGCATCAATTCAGCACAATAAAAATTGGGTAAGATTGGTGTATTTGCGGCAATCGTGTGATCCTACCTTTAGTCTAATTTCAGGGGAATTAGAACTGTCCTGAAGCCACTTTGAGAGCCATGTAATCCTTAATCTTCAGATATAGAATATATTAAGCAATTGTAAACATTTTTGTGGACTATTTTAACCCTCTCTGTCCTCGCCGTATGGGTATATTCTGTTTCCATTTGGAAAGGGTGCAAAAAATTACCCGTAAACGGGCATATTACAGATTCAAATGTTAACAAAAAATTCTTCCCTTGCTAAACCATTTTAAAAATTTTTATGCAATTTAAAATACAAAGACTTCTGCATCTAAAAGTATACACACACACACACACACTTTATATGTATATTTTTTAAACTAGGGCCAATACGGGGCAGCTGTAAACTTTCTATAATTTAGTTTTATTTATGCCACTGAGTTTTATTAAATACAAAAAATCTAAAAAGATTTTTGTTAAAACTTAAAATATAGACAGATATGATTGTAAAAGGTCGTGAGGGTTTTATATTTTAAGGTACATAAAGATTTTGCAGTTTTCTCGATTTTTGGCCATTTTGGCGATATATTAATATTTTATAATTAATAAAAATAAAAATAAAAAAAAAAATAATTAATTAATAAAAAATTATATTTAAGCATCTTTGAAGAGATTTGGAAGAATAATTGAACTATCAAAAATTGGCCAGTGGAAATTAGACTAATTTGAACGTTAAAAAATATATTAAACATAGTAAATAGTTTCTATACTTTTTAGGGTTCCTTACATCAATCGTTGAAATGACAGCCGTATGGTTGTCTGTCTGTCTGTTAGTCAGAGGGTGTTTTCTTGAAAAATTTTGTCCGCTACAAACATACATTGACAAACAAAACATTGACAACTTGTTGTATATTGGAAACCGTAAAAAAAACTCTTTAATTTATCACAAATTCTGAAACTAAAAAATTCCAAAATTAAAAAAAAAACGATAAAAATTTCCAAAATAAAAAAATTAAGCTAAAAAATTGCCTAAACTAAAAACCAAATGAACAAATCGACGAAAACAGAGAAAATCGCCAAAAGGCCAAAACTAAAATAAAAATCGTAAAAAACCGATAAATAAACGCCAAAAACGAAAAAAAGCCCCAAAACAAAAAATGTGCTTAAACTAAAAAAATTAAAAAATTACTGAAAACAGTAACAAATCGCCAAATCGATATAAAAAAAACGCTATAACTTAAATAAAAATCGCCAAAAACCGAAAAATTGGCCCAAAATTAAAAAAAGCTGCAAAACTAAAAAAAATCGCTTAAAATAAAAAATAAATGAAAAAATTGTCAAAAGAGAAAAAAAAATCGATGAACCTTAAATAAAAATCGCCAAAAACCAAAAAAATTGCCAAAACGAAAAAAGCTCCATAACTAAAATATCGCTTAAACTAAAAAACAAATGGAAAAAGTATTGAATGCACCAGAAAATCACTAAAACAATCAAAAACGCCAGAGCTAAAATAAAAATCGTCAAACACCGAAAAAGTCACCAAAACAAAAAAAGCTCCAAAACTAAAAGATTGCTTAAACTAAAAAACAAATGAAAAAGTTGCCGAAAATAAAAAAAAAATGCCAAAACGATCAAATAAACGCTAAAACTAAAATAAAAATCGCCAAAAACCGAAAAAATTGCCAAATATAAAAAATCGCCATAACGATAAAAATTAAAACGCCAAAACTAAAGCCCAAATTGCAAAAACCGAAAAAATCACTAAAAAGAATAATAACGAAACAGGGGGAGAAAAATGTGCTTAAAATCGCAAAAAATCTTCAAAGCGATAAAAAGCTCCAAAACTAAATTAAGCCAAAACAAAAATAGTTCCAAGACTAAAAACCAATCGAAAAAATTGCCAAAAATCGAAAGAACCACCAGGGAAAGAACGCTTAAACAGAAAATATCACATAAAACAAATTGCTAAGATGCAAAAAAAATCACCAAAAGCAAAAGAGATCGCCAGAAAAAAAAGCGCCAAAATTAAAAAAGCTCTCAAATAGAAAATACGAGTATCACATAAAATAAATCGCGAAGATGCAAGAAAATCATTAAAAGAAAAATAGTAGCATGAAAATTACAAAAATCGTCCAAGGACGAAAAAGATCGCAAACCCAAAAAAAATCGACAAATCGATCGATTATATAGGCTAAAGTTCGTTGAGAAGTACATACGCAAGGTCCGTACGGAACCCTTCATCTGCGATTGAAAGTGAAACTTTACTGAACTTATTACTTTTACTCTTTTATGTAATAAATTAATTTCGGTCGGGCAACGCCAAGGGCAAAGTTGGAATTTTATTTGCTTTCTCCACCAGAATCCCTTGTTAAAAACTTAAGGCTTTATTCAGAACAAAATAATTCAGGTTTACAAAACGTTTAAGAAACAAATTTCCACACAAAATTTGGTTTGTAAGAATTTTTATTTTTTAAATACCGCAGTTAAAATATATTTTTAAGTGTACACTGTACAGTGAAATTAAAAAAGAATAAAATAAGACAAACTTCTGGTTATGCGGACAGACGTCACCTTTCGTGAACTTCCGAAGTAGAAAATTTCGTCTATTTCCTGGCTTGCCTTAAAAAGTTTTACCACACAGAATTTGATTACAATTTTCATTAGAATTATTCGAAGTTTTTTTTTCTACAAGAAAAAATTTTTTTTCTAATTTTTATTACACTTAAAACATTCTCATCAACGTATCTAAATTTCGCTGTAATTTGCTTAAGCCAATTTGTCTTTTAAATTACTTTTTACATTTCCGTTAGCAAAAAAAAAAAAATAGAAATTAGTTGCTTTCGCAACTCTTAAACTTTATTTATAGTTTTTCGTACATCACTTTCTAATAAGAAAAAAAATACAGAGTTTCTGAATAGAGTTTGAGTATGTCGTTCGTTGTATTTGTTATCGCCTGTCAATAAATTACTTCTAACATCGATTAACAATGTTTTTGCCTTCAGCCACTCAGCTCTGCTCCTGTGACTACTGATTGGTTGCTACGTGATATGGTTAATTTAAGGGTTGCTGGCCATTTGACTTTTAACTATAGTTACTTGTTGGCAAGATAAGTTTACACACAAAAAGAAAGAAACAAAAAATAAAAAGAACTACTAAACCACATGACTTAAATGATAATCTTTAAAAAAATATATTTATATATAAAATAACCATGATGACGGAGTAATAAACTATGTGACTCAGTAAATGAAAGTGAATCTAGCTGGAGTCCTTATGAACAGGACTTTTTATCATAAAGGATGGCCAGCAAAAAGAAATCCAGTCAGGCATGAAGAAAATAGATATAATTACCGTTCAATCAGAAGCGAAAAAACACTAAATTATACAGAGAAGTAGTAGAATCGTCCGTCCGTCTGCTTGTTTTGACTCGCAAATCTTAAGAATCTAAAGCCAGACAGACATGTTTGTTGTCATTGTTGTGGTTTTTTTGGTGAAAGTTTCAGTTTTTTTTTTTACTTTAACCTTAAGAAAGTGATGTTTATTAAGAAACGAAGTGCCTAGAAGTTCAAGTTGAATTTTATGTCTCAGTATTAATGATTGTTGAACTTCCTGCCTGCCTGCCTGCCTGGATGACTGTCCTTAAGGAAGTGTGTAGTTGCTTAAACTCATTATACGAAAAGTTGCTGTTGTAATTACTTAAACTTCAACCAATGACAGCAAGTCAATAATATGTATACAAAACAACATATAAAAACACAAGTAGTTACTTGCTTATCATCAATATTAGAATCTTAAGGACATTGTGGCCAAATCAAACTTAAATAAAGAAAGTTATAATGAAAGCAAAAGTTAATGAGTAAAAGTTTTGACGTATAAAAGTTCACAGAGATTTTTAATTTTTATTGCCTTAAGCTAATCTATTAAATTCTTAACAATGACTTGAAATCGGATTTAAGCAAAACAAACGAATCAAAATTTCAAATGCCTGCTAGGGTTAATTTAATATTTGAATTAACTTTTAGGGTTCCGTACAGATGCTGTCCGGCTGTCCGCCTGTCCGTCACACGCTATTATCTCAGGAACCGTAAGAGCTACGGACCTGAAATTTGAACAAAGTATGTAGAACCTACAACAACAAAGGTATGAGAGTTAAAAATTAAAGGGTGATCCAAAACGAGCAACGAAAAATTTTAAAATCCCATGTAATATACATACAATTGTATGTAAATATGTACATTGACACTTAAAATTTTTAAAATTAGTGTATTTTTATACAGACTACAACAATAAATTCTAAAACTTTAAAAAATTTAAATTAAAGGGTTTTCTATCAGTTAATGCAATTTTCTTCTATTTAGTTTTGACAATTTCTTGTATCTTGGAAACCATAAGGAGCAAAGTATTTTTATTTTCAAAAACAATAAAACTAAAAAAATACAAAAATTATAAAATCGCCAAACCAAAAAAAAAAATCACCAAAAATTGAAAAAAATCACCAAAACGAAAAAATCGCCAAAAATAAAAAAAAAATTTATTACACTTAAATAAACCGCCAATTTCAAAAAAATCACCCAAACAAAAACATCGTCATAATTAAAAAAAAACGCCAAAAATCGAAAAAAAATATCGCCAAACCGTGAAAAAGGCGCCAAAACCAATATAATTGTTTATATAAAAAAAATCGCCAATATGAAAAAAAAAATTTCAAAATGAAAAAAAAATCGCCAAACTGATAAAACGTCGAAAACCGAAAAAATTGCCAAAATGAGAAAAAAGTGTTACAACTACAAAATCGTTAAAACGCGAAAAAAGCGCTAAAACCAATATAATTGCTTATATAAAAAAATCGCTAATATGAAAAAAATTGCCAAAATGAGAAAAAAAAGTGTCAAAACTAAAAAATCGCCAAAACGCGAAAAAGGCGTCTAAACCAATATAATTATTTATTTGAAAAAAAATCGCAGATATGAAGTAAAAATCGCTAAAATGAAAAAAACCGCTGAAATGAAAAAAACGTCAAAAAACAAAAAGAAATTGTCAAAACGAGAAAAAAAGGGCCAAAAACCGAAAAAAATGCCAAAACGCGAAAAAGGCGTCTAAACCAATATAATTATTTATTTGAAAAAAAAATCGCCAATATGAAGAAAAAATCGCTAAAATGAAAAAAATCGCTGAAATGAAAAAAACGTCAAAAAACAAAAAGAAATTGTCAAAACGAGAAAAAAAGTGCCAAAACTAAAAAAGCGCCAAAAAATGCAAAAAGGCCCAAAACCAAAAAACGCTTAAAACCAAAAAAAAACCCAAAAACGATAAAAATGCCAAGACTATATTTTAAATAGGCTAAGGTTCGTATTGAACCCTTCGTGCGCGGGTCAAAGTCGCACTTCACTGAATTTATTTTTTATTTTAATTTTATTTATTTAAGAAAAAATATATATAATGGCGAATACTTTTCTACAACATTATGAGTCTTTGTATACAAAAGAACATATAATAAAATTTTAAAAATATATAAAATGACCTATACGAAGAAAATCTAGAAGTTTAAAATACAAAAGAAAAATTGTCCTCCAATTAAAATCTTTTACTGAGACAAGCTACTCGTCTATTTTTAGTATTATTTTTTTTTTTTGTTTTTTTTTATTATTATAAAGAAAACAACAGCGCGAAGCTTTAAGTTTTTAAGAATATTTTTTTTTTGCTTAAAATTTTATTATTCAATAAAATTTTTACTAATGGCAATAAAATGTTGTCGTCGAACGCGCTGCCTATTTTAAGAAATAAACTAATTTTTGGTTTATTATAAAAGAAAGACAGACAATAATAAAGACAAAAAGGACATAATATGCAAATGATAATATGCCATAAAGAAAGGCAAGTGAATCGTAAAATAAATAAATGACCAACAAGCAGAGAATTATAATGAGACTAAAGATAGAATCTTAGAGCAAATAAAAAAAGTTAGGTGAATACCGAATAAAATAAGTCAAATCTTATAAGAATTTATGAATAATTTAAAAGGAAAAATATTAACAAAAAAATAATAATAACGATAATAAAGGTAAAAAAGGTCAAGATAAATATGTACATATCTAGCAGTTGTCATATTTACTTTCAGCAGATTCAAGTCTTTGTTATTCTTTTACCAATATTACAGTTAAGACCTTTAAGTTTACGTATACAAAGTCTTTGTCAGTCTTAAATTCAAGTATTTAAACACATCTCCATGTATTTATATGTTTATATGTATGTCCCTCAATCTACATTTAATTTGTTTGTTTAATCAAATGTTTAATTGAAATCATTAAAAGTGTATTCATAGTATTTGATTTGGTATGCATATTTGCATGTGAACAAATATTCACCTTTCAAAACCTCACGTACATGTGTGTGCGTGTGTGTGTGTATATTACTTAAGCATATGCTTATGCTCGTTTGTTGCACAGTGTGAGTGAGTGCTATTTTATTACCTATACAACGCACATCATTAGATATTGGCGCCACTGCTGTCAAAGATACGGACACTTGCACCAGGTTCATTACACACATCCCAACATGAATCAATGTATGAATGAATGACTGACTAAATGAGTGAGCGAGTGGCTGACTAGAAGCCACACATCTACATTAGATATTGCATACACTTAAAGAAATTCAGGTGTATAAGAACTAGAGTTGAGCGATATTTTGAAACCTGTCCTTTTTTCACAGCGATTGAAAAATCACTAATCACAACTGTGACTGAATTTATCAAGTAACAGGTTTTGTAAATATAGTGCTTTTATACAAACTGTGATTGTTCTTATATGCTTACTTACCATTAGATAAGGCTGCTTTTGTCGATAAAAAAATTGTCAAATAGTGTCAAATCGTCTTTTCTGGCAACTATGTAATTATGTACATCTCACATGTTCATATTTTCAATTTTTTGTCTCTCGGTGTCTTATACGACAATTCTCAATATGTGGACGGGTTTAACTGCTAATTGTTTGTTGTTGTCGCTTTTCTTATTAGTATTTATCAAGACACAAATACTATTAAAGACTTTTAAAGCAGAAGAGCTGAAATGAGTTAAACCGTGATCACAGTCACAGTTTAATTTCACTGCTGCTTTTTTTATTAGATTTTATCAAAATAACAGAACTGCTACAATCAAAATACTGCTAAACTGTGATCACAGTCACAGTGAATAAAAAAATGCGATTTAGAAATAACATTCACAAGGAGCAACATTATTAAAAAATCACGTTATCGCTCATCACTAATAAGAACTATCAGTGCTTTAAACATTAATAATAATTTTTTTGGCGTGTTCATAAATTTTTTTTGTTAGTTTACAAAAAGGTAACAAAAGAAATATTTTATAAAAATTTTTTTAATTAAAATTTTTTTTGTTAAAAAAAAAATTTTTTATTAAATTTTTTTTCTTTATTAGTTTACAAAAAGCTAACTAGACATTTTTGATGGAATTTTTTTAGTTAAAATTTTTTATGGAATTTTTTTAGTTAAAATTTTTTATGGAATTTTCTTAGTTAAAATTTTTAATAAAATATTTTTTATTATAATTTTGTATGAACAATTTTTTTGACAAAATTTTGTATGAAAATTTTTTTTTTAATATTTTATGAAATTTTTTTTTGTTAAAATTTCTTATGAAAATTTTTTTTTTAAATTTTTTATGAAAAATTTTTTTGTGGTAAAATTTGCTATGCAATTTTTTTTTCTGTTAAATTCTTTTTTTGTTTAATGTTTTGAAAACTAAAACTATTTTTTTTATCAATTTTCATGTAGCATATTTTATATAAATTTCGAATTAAGTTCTATTTTTTTGAAAATCAACCCAAAATTTTTCCCAGTGTTAAATAAAAAACAAACTAAGCAACCTAGGAAAAATAACAAATACTCACCAGCGCACACTTGTACACACACACGCTCTCATAACACGGCAGCCAGCCCATCATCACACGTAGTCATACAAATCACTTGAATGTGGTTTTATGCAAAAATCTGCTTGTAAAACGTTTGTTGTGTATGACTTCCTTAGGCGATTTTTCAAAGATGACACTTGTACACCTGTATGTGTGTGTATGCAGAATGTTAGCAAATATTTGTTGTTATTGTACAAATACATACATATTTTTTGTTAGTTTATTTTTGTATTTTTGAGATTCTTTTACATGACATTCACATCCAGCCATTTTTTGCTTGTAAAATATTTTTAAACCCAACCACCACTCCCATTCAAATGGTTTCTCTAAAAATATTTTCATTACGCACATTCAATTAATTCATCAGATAATTGTGCAAAATAACCTGTATGATACTCGTAGTTTGAGGAAAATTTTATTTTTGCTTGTCTGAATTTTGAGGTAATTGATGTTGAATAAATTATGAAAACAAAAGCCGGATGGAAAATGTTAGAAATGTCACTTTCGTGGGTTTTATTAATGCAGGAATACTTGGTTTTCTAATCAATAACTTAAAGCTTTGAGGTGCATAAATGAAATCTTGGGTTTTTGTGAGCTTAGCTTCTGAAAATTTAATTTTGTGAATAGGTACTTTTGTGCAGAAGGTACTTTTGTGAAAAGGTACTTTTTTGAAAAATTATTTTTGTGAAAAAGTATTTTTGTGAAAATGTACTTTTGTGAAAAAGTATTTTTGTGAAAATGTACTTTTGTGAAAATGTACTTTTTTGAAAAGATAAATGAAATCTTGGGTTTTTGTGAGCTGAAGAAGGTACTTTTGTGAATATGTAATTTTATCAAAAGGTACTTTTTTGAAAAGTACCTTTTTTTTGAAAAAGTAATTCTCTGAAAAGGTACTTTTGTGAAAAGATACTTTTTTGAAAAGGTTCTTTTGTGAAAAGGTACTGTTGTAAAAAGGTACTGTTGTGAAAAGGTACTTTTGTGTTAAGCCACTTTTGTAAAAAAAATACTTTAGCGAAAAAAATACAGTCTGAAATAGTACGCTGCAGAAAATTTACTTATTTCAAAAGGTACTTTTTCAAAAAGTACTTTAATGCAAAAGTACTTTTCTGAAGGGTCATCTGATTTTGCATATGTTCTTTTTAAGATATGTTTTTAAGTTAGTTGCTCAAAAATTTAGTTTTCTAAAATTATACTATTATGACGACGTAATAACGTACCTTTATGAAAACGTAATTTTTAGAAAAAGTACTTTCTTTGAAAGAAAATTTTTTGAAAAGTTAATTTTCTGTGAAGGTGATTATTTGAAAAGTTACTTGTCTAAAAATACACTGTTCTTAAACGCTTCTTTTTGAAAAGCTGATTTTTTAAAAACACATTTTTGTCCACGGATACTTCTCAAAAGGTACTGTTTTCAGAAAATACATTCTTCCAAAGGTATTTATTAAAAAATCACTTATAGGTCGTTTTTGTAAGTGTAATTTTTTCAAAAAGTACCGAATAGCAATTTTTTGAGTAGGCACTTTTTTCTAAAAAATACTTAATTTTGAAAAGAATATTTTTGATAATGTAAGAAGTACAAAAGTACAATTATTGATAAATTATTTTCAAATAATAATTCTTTTAAAATGTGTTCTGTTTTTCTATAAGTACATTTTTCAAAGAACAATATTCAATATATTATTGATGCTGTAATTTTATTTTCAAGGATTCTGGTTTAAAAGGTGCTTTTGTAAAAGATATTTTTTTTTGCAAAGAAAATTTTTCCAGGAGCCACTTTTTGCAAAAGATATTGTTTTTAAAGGTAGCTATTTCCAAATGCTACTTATGTGTTTCAAAACATATTTAATTTTTAAAATGCTCTTTTTTAGAAAATAAGTAATTTTCAACTGGCGTGTATACATATGTACGTGTTCGGCTTGAGGTCCGTTTTAATAAATAAATAAAATTACTTATTATTAATTTTTGTTTATTTATTTCCGATATTTCGACCAACTTTGTTGGCCATCTTCAGGGTATTATTAAATTTTATTTTGTAAAATTTGATCCTAGCAGTGGATCTTTTTCTTTTTAAGTTCTGTCACCTACTCCGAACACGTACATATGTATACACGCCAGTTGTTACAATAAAGGTCTACATTATTATACACTCACAAATAAGTAATTTTTTCAAAAAGTACTTTTTTTTGAATATACATATACTTCTTGGAAAAGATAAACTTTTGAAAATGTACTTATTTCAAAAGGTACTTTCCTTAAAAGTTGATTCCTCAAAAAACCTAATTACTTCAAAAAGTACTTTTTACTTCAAAAAGTATTTTTTACTTCGAAAGGTATATGTTACTTGAAAAGGTAATTTTCACTTCAAAAGGTACTTTTTATTTCAAACGGTACTTTTTACTTCAAAAGGTACTTTTTAATTTAATAAGTACTTTTTACTTTAAAAAAGGACATTTACTTCTAAAAGTACTTTTTACTTAAAAAGGTATTTTGTACTTCAAAAAGGTACTTTTTTTATTCAAAAGGTACTTTTTACTCCAAAAGTTAATTTTACCTCAAAAGGTACTTTTTACTTCAAAAAGTACTTTTTACTTCAAAAGGTACTTTTTACTTCAAAAGGTACTTTTTACTTCAAAAGGTACTTTTTAATTCCAAAGGTACTTTTTACTTCAAAAGGTACTTTTTACTTCAAAAATTATTATTTTTTTATTTTTTTTACTTCATAAGGTACTTTTTACCTCAAAAAGATAGTTTTTAATTCAAAAGGTACTTTTTACTTCAAAAAGATACTTTTTAATTCAAAGGTACTTCTTACTTCAATAGGGGTTTCTTACTTCAAAAGGTAATGAAATTTTAAATTAGATTGAAACAGAAACTTTTATCCAAAGTTAGTTTATGTATTTCCAAAGCAACTTTTTCTTAAAGGCGTTTTCTTGAAAACTTATTTTATTATCAAAATGTACTTTTTGAAAAACTACTTTTAAGAATACGTACTTGTTTCAAATAGTATTTTTTGATAATGTTATATTTCAAAAATATACTTTTTTTAACAGGTCCTTTTTAGAAAAGGTATTAGTAAAAAAAACTTACTTTAGCGAATAGATAATATTTTGGAAAAAAGTAAGCTTTCTAAAAATAACATTTTGAAAAAAGTAGTTTTCTTAAAGTACTTTTTTGATAAGATATTTATCTAAAATATACTCTAGAGCTTTTTAATAATTCTACGCCATAGCTTAGCATTTTCATTTATCAACAAAAATTATTAATGACTTTACGTTTGTTTCTTTGCAACCAAAGCGAATTGAAATCTTATAATCTTAAAGACATGTATAAGAATAGCAAACTTTAGTTTTTCTCTTAACAATATATTATTATATATTTTTTGTTTGGGTCACGTGCCTGCAATGACATGACGTGGTACAATTTTTTACTTTATTTTATTGAGGCCATAAAGAGATTTGTTATTGTGCCACCAAATGATTTTTTTCTCTACTGCCACACTATTGCCGACATTTAAACACATGTTAAATAATTTTTTTTTTGTTCAAGCAAACTCCCAATTTGTGGTGGTTGTTTAAGGAATGATATGAACAAGGGGGAGCTGCAAAAATGGTGTCAAACCATCATATTTGTACTAATGTCTTAAATGGCAGTAGCATGCAGCAGGCTGTTTAATATTTTATGTTAAGGAGTGGAAAATTTTTATGGATTTTTATTTAAGCCACATACGAGGCATTTTTTTACTATCTTTGTTCTTTTTTTTTTTTGATAAGTGTATAAAAGAAAGAACTTTCGTTTTGCGGTTTTTTCTATTTTATTTATTTTTTGAATAGTATAAAAAATTGTCTTGAATATAAATTATGGCCGGATATTTAAGGGATCTTAAAAATATTATAATTCATAGGAAAGGAAATATTTGCTACAAATAAGAAGTTAAAATGATGTCATAAAGAAAATTTAGTTTAATGTGTGAAAGTTAAAGATGTTGCATAAAATGACAGTTAAGATATTGGTGTCTTTTTTTTCAATGAATTACTTTAAGTTTGCAACATTAAACTTAAAAATTTGTTGAGTCAAAAATCTTATTTTTAAATCAAACCTAGTGTTGAAATTCAAGAAATGTGCGCATTATTTAGAGAAACCATTAATTTAACAAAACTGTCAATTCAAGTTACAAAAGTTAATGTCACAATCAAATCCCATATCAGAATAAATACAAAGTTGAAGAAAATACAAATAAGCATATAAAGTGCACGTGAAAGTGTTAGTGATACAGCAAATTAATTAACTTCCTTCAAGCATTATCAAATGTGTAAAATAATAAGAATAAGAAACGTGCAAGACCGGGTATTCCCGGTATCATTTAAGAGGGTAAGAGAGAGGGAATTAAAATAAACATTTATTTTATTTAGGTTTTAGCTCCCCTAAAACTGGAAATGATTACAACTTTATTATACTTTTCTATCAATATAGTTTAAATAAATTACGTCCAAGGCATATGAACAGTGTAGGAGCTTTTACAAAAGAGCTTTGTGCTTTCACACTGACGAAAACAGAACAGCCAATCAGAGAACAATGCTCGCTACTTACTTTGCAAGGAAAAAAAAACAAATTGCAAGAGTTTTCAAAACTTTTTACACATAATATGTGTGTATGTATAAAAATTATTATTTTTAATTTAAAAGCTTTAAGTGCTTTATGCATAAGTGTTACAAAATTGATTGATCTTTTTCTTGCTGCTGCTTTTCCCTATTATTATGTGTTATATTAAGTTACTCGAAGATAAAAAAAATCACTTTTCCAAAATACTTTAAAGTTTTTGACAAAAGCTCTGCTGCCCTTTTTATTATTGCAATTGAAAAAATTTTCGTGGAATGTAAAAGAAACTTTTTCCAGCTTCCTAAAAAGCTCTAAAAAGCGTTCTATCAATATAGTGAATATAGTTAGTTACAAAATAATTTTTTTAATAAGGAATAACTTTCTTAAATAGACTCGAGTTCAATATTTTCAATACTTACAGAACGGAAGTACATTATTTCAAAAAAAAAAAATAAAAGCTTTGTGCACAACTGACAGAAGATCTCTTGATCTTTTTAATGCTGCAGCTTTTTACTATTGCGAGGTGTACTCGAGGGTTGAAAAAATTCACTCTAAAAAGCTTTGCCAAAAGCTGTCTTAATCTTTTTATTATTGCACTTGAAACATTTTCGTGGTATGTAAAAAGTTTGTTACCGTCTTCCTAAAAAGCTCTAAAAAGTTTTCTATCAATATAGTTTATATAGTTATAAAATGATTTTTTTAATCAGAAATAATTTGCTTCAGCAGACTCGAGTTCAATATTTTCTATATTTACAGGTTAAAAGTACATTAATTAAAAAAATTAGAAGCTTTATGCATAAGTGATACAAGCTCTCTTGATCTCATTGCTGCTGCTGCTGCTTTTTGCTATTGTGAGTTATATAAAATTATTCGAAAGTTGAAAAAAGAAATTACCCCAAAAAGCATTAAAAAGCTTTCCCAAAAACTCTCTTAATATTTTTATTACTGCAGTTGAAAAGATGTTCGTGGATTTAAAATGTTTAATCCAGCTTTCTAAAAAGCTCTAAAAAGCTTTCTAAAAATATACATATATGGTAATAAAAAAATTTAATGAGGAATCATTGTCTTAAACGATATTTTTAATATCTACACAACGAAATATTTCTATTATTTTAAATGATATTCTAAGGAAAAGAAGATAAATTTAATTAAAGTAAATTAATTTAAAAAAAATTAAAAGTTTTAGAGGCATAAGTGACACCAGCTCTCTTTATATTTTAGTTAATAGTGTTTTTTGCTTTTGTAAAATATGTTCGAGATGTATTAAATTATTTGAAGGTTTAAAAGAGCATTTTTCTCAAAAGCTTTTCTAAAAGCTCTCTTGATATTTTTATTATAACAGCTCAAAAATTTCGTGGGTTTAAAACAACATTCCTGCTTAATTTAAAGCTTAAAAAAGCTCTTTGCTAAAAAGCTCTTAAAAGCTTTGCTTTAAGAAAATGTTTACGTTGAACAAAACAAAAGTTAAAACAACCGTATCACTTTTACTTGTTCAAGAAAACTTTTCTAGGCTTAAGTTTTAAATAGATACTGAAATATTTCTTCAAGTTAAATTATTTTCTTTTCTTTGTATATTTTTTTTTGCAGCTCGAAACGAAAGAAAATACCAGTCATTCACTTCCATTTATCCATCCACCTAAAGCTTCGAACAAATAAATCAAGATGGTCAGTCATTGTTTAGGTAAGTTTTTATTTTCTTTTTTTAACATTTTGGCCACTTTGGGGGCATAATTCTAATGGTCAGCCTTAAGTTTTGTGTATTGTCTATTGTTATTATATTTTTTTATATAAAACAAGTGGAGTGGAGCGCCGTTTGATAAGCCCGTAGAGCTTTTACAAAGTTTTTGTTTATATAGATTAGTACTGAATTTCTATAAATTTTCTTAAGACTTGCTCTATTGTGTATTTGAAATTGACAAATTAATACGTTTTGTTGCAGTTTTAGACAGCTTTTCTTGCTATTGTTTATTTGTTTTCTTTGAATGTTTTTAAGCATAAATAAAGCTAAGATAAAAGGCTGAAGAATTTTAACTACTTTAAGTTTTGCAGTTAAGATTTTTCTTAGCTTGTTATAACTTAAGTACTTAATAAAAGAGATATAGATTTAAAAGAAAATATTTTTTTATTTTTCTACCCAATTTCTTTCTATAACCCAGCAGAGTTTAACAACACATTCTGAAACCTTTATAAATTTATAAATCAAAAGACTTTTCCTTTCCCATTTTCTTTTCAATATTTTTTCTTATTTATTTTGTTAATGACTAAAACTAATGTCTTCTCCTCCAATTGCTTAGAAGGCCTTTGTACTAAATCCTTTTTAAATACTTCCCAATTTAAATAATAAAATATTTGAGCATATTTTTTTTTTGTCTAAAAATAATTTTAAATATTTTCTTTATGCCTTAAACACTCACTTTCCTGTGGATAACTGACAGCATTTGCTTGCTTGTTGATGATCATGATGTGTGCCATGCCATGCGTGTGTATGTACTCGTATGTGTCTTTGCCGGCTGTCTCTGTTCGTCTGTCTCTGGGCTGTCATGTAAATCTTATAAATAGAAATTTTATTAAATTCATTTTATAATGCTATTTCTGGTAAATTATACGGTTTATCATGTAAATTAAATACTGAGAACCAAAAAAATATATAAAAATAGAAACGAAAGCCAGCAAAAAAATAATCGAATAAAATTCAAAATTTAATCGATTAGTGCATATCAAAAATTTGTTATATTTTTGGACGAAAAAAAATTTATATTTTTTCAATTACTCAAATAAATTTATTAAGAAAAAAGTTTCTTTTAATCGATGTTTATTCGAAAATCGGAAAACTTACTCATAATTTATACCACAGTCTGGATAAAAAATCTTTAAGAACAGTTTTAAATATAATAAAATTTACTCGAAAATTTAATTTATTTAAAATTAACAGCAAAAAATACCATAATACCATTCGAATAATCAGTTTATAGTTTTAATTCACATTCGATTGGTATTTGGTTGCATTAATAAATTTTTTTTTCAAAATTCCTTTTAGAAATCGTAGAATATATTAAAGAGTTTTAATATTTTTATTTCAAGCCATATTATTATATTATTATTTTTGTTGCCACAATTTATTGCAGCCAAACTTCACAGGATCGATTTAAATAATTTTTTGGAATCTTCGAAAGCCTCCTTCCTTCAAATATATATCACTTAAATTCAGTTAAACTCACTAAGAGAAAAAATTTATCACTCACGCTCACGTGTTCTTAAGCGTGACAACTCTTGACTAGTACTAATAATATACTCACCTTCGACATTTAGCCGCATTGCTTATGTACAAGTTTTCTTAAATATAGAACAAAATCCTCCTATACCAATATTTAACTTGACAAACGAAATTGTGGTGACTATTTTTAATTTTCAAAAACTTTAATTTTTTTAATTGAACTTTTACTACTCACAAAACACCTGATGAAGTGACAGTAAATAAAAACTTTTTTAAAAGGGTTGTGTTATTACTTTTAAATTAAAGAGAAAAAATACATTTTTACTCACGCGTGACTGCTTTTTCAGGCCTTTCCATTTAAACTATTTCTTTCTTCCCCGTATATTTACTAGGTTTGAAAAATAATATTTGAAATTTGGAAGTTAATTGATTGTCCTAAAGAATTGTGATGCTGTTATTGCTATCATGTGCTTACATTTGTTTTGGAAGTCAAACTAAAGAAAATACTTAATAATTCTATCAGCTTACCTTCAGGTCACTTCAATCATTTCGATTGAATCTACCTAATACACGAAATAACCAAAATTCTATTTCTGAATTTATAAACTGTTGTTGTTGAAATTTTCATCTGAAATTTACACTCTAAAAAACTCCTAAAGTTAAAATATTAATATTTTTCATAATTCTTTAAATAAAAAGAATTTGAAAGTTATTCGAATAAAAATTTAATCTCAAAATTTTACGAAAAATATTTTGGCGAGTTCCCTAAATATCAAATTCCTCAAGCTTAAGATGTGCCTGGATTTTGTAGTTTAAACTGGTTTCATATGGCTGCATGCAAACTCTTGCACAGTGGGATGACTGCGCAAATTTTTATGCAATAACTATAAAGAATGGTCGTAGGCCAGTGAAAGTTGGCAACGAGCATTATACTGACCAAATTAAAAAAAAAATAGAATCAAAATCAGCCACGCCCACTCACAATGTAATTAATATCGATTTTTTCTTATAAAAGGTTTCCCATCCTGGAGGAAATATTCAAATATGATACATAATCTTTCTAAAATAAAAACAAAATGCATGAAGAATTTCATGGAAATTGACCAAGTCCACTGTTCATGAAACCCATATAAAATATAGTTTTTTTTTTCAAATATTTTGCTGATAATTTCAAAAAAATGACATTAGTTATTCTTTGTCCTTAATGTTTTTTGAATATATCGTCATATTCTAACCTGTTTAGACAGTTTATGTCTTAAGCGGCTGTGCCGAATATTCACCCTTATTCCAGTTGTCGTCATTGACGTCACTTTAAAACAACACCAAAAAATTGGTTGACTCCTCGCTCTCAAGAATAATTTTGCGCCACTGACAATCTATTTCCGTTCCGTAAGGTCTAGAAAATAGCATAAACCTGCCAACAGGAGTCAGTTGTTTTTGACAACGGATGGATACACTAGTACCAATTTTTTGGTGTTGTGTTAAAGTGTCGTCGGTGACGACAACTGGAATAAGGGTGATTGGGGTATATATATACATTAGGGTTTCTAATTTCCCGGGAATTCCCGGGAATTTAAAAAACATATGACTTTAATCCAATGGCCTCAATGAAAAATCATAATTTTATGAAGAAACATACAACATTTAAATTACAAAAAAATCAACTTTATTTGTTCATTTGATGAACAACAATATTTATTTTTTAAAACAAAACGAAAAAATTCATATAGTTTGCGTTAAACTCGCAGCACGGGGAGAAATTCCATCTACATCTGCCAATCTAGATACTATAAAGCTTTTTTATATTAAAAATATTTCGTAATGCTTGAAGTCGTTGGAGCCCCCTCGAAGTCTCTGCTCCATGCTTGTATTATGCATCGTTACAGAGTTGTATTTTTAAGTAATAAAACAAAAAGTAATAAAATAAAAAAAGCTAAAAAAATCCCGTTTAAAATTTCCCGGGATTTGTAAAAAAATAACTACCGCGAATTCCCGGGATTTTTTCCCGCGTAGAAACATACACAAGTACATCCACACTTACTTGTTAAAAAAAAATATATTAATATTTTATGGTAAGTAATCTTTGCATATTTTTCGACTAAAGAATTTGATTCAAAGAGTGTATTTTCGATAGATCTTCCTAATTTATAAAATATTTTTTTTCATTTGAAAGAAAAAAAATGTTTTTATGTCGTTACTTTTTTCCCAAAACAAAAGTTTCGATTTTTTAAACCTTGGAACCATATTTTTGATTGTTCTGATTTTTAATTCTAATATATTTTTTTCTGTAATATAAAATGTGTTTAATTAACGAAGAAAAATAATTAGTTTTACTTATATATAAAAGAAAATATTTTAAATTTTCCAGCTCTGGAGCTATGTTTTATATTTTGCTAATTTTTGATAACAAATTATTTCTTTCTAATATATAAAAAATATATAATTTATAAGGAAGCAGAAAAAATTAATTTAACTTAGTTTCTTTTATTTATCAAAAAAAAGAGTAAATTTTCCAACCCTGAAGTCATTATTTTGGATTGGTTTAAATACATAATTAAAAAAAAAACAATAATTCCAATTTCATATCTAAATATTTCTCTAAAAAACTACATCAATAAATTTTTTTTTAAATTATTAGTCGAAAAATATGTTTCTTTTTAACACCCACATCCCACTGTGACTCGTGCCGTCTTTAAGTTCGTGTATGCATGCATGTGGAAATCTCTTGTTACTAAATGTAGTAACTGTGTAAGTTTATGAGTCTTAAATGTATGAGAGCATATGTAAAGTATATGTAAACATATTGAACACCACATGGATGATGCCAGGATGCTACTCTTATGATGCAAGTGCGTTTGCAAAGGAAAGGCAGCCAGCAACAACAATAGCTGCCACAATAACCTTTAAAATATCACCATTTGCATAAACATCAACACTATTCTCCTTATAAGATTTCTACCAAAACACTCATTTACACACAGTCCATCACACTTCCCGCACCCGCACCCGCTCGCGGCCTTGTTTGCTTTTATTTCCGTTTTATCTAATGTTTAAATATTTTTCTTAAGACTTAAGGAAAATCCCTTTATTGTTAAGAAGAAATAGAAATAAAAACAAAAAGAAACAATATTTTTTGTTTAATAATTTTGTAGAAAAAAACGTGAAAAATGCAAGAGTACGTAACAATACGCTTTATTTGTTTCAACAATAATGTTATCTGCTATACACCAAATAGTTTTTTTCTTCTTCATTTTTTTCTTGCTGGGAATCCTTGGAGATATACTTGCAGATATTTGAAGGGAATGATTTTCCTTTTGTTTTTCAATTTTCTGGAAAGAAAAAAATAAATTAAAATAGAAACCAAAAAGTCTTATAACAACAACAAAAAAATACTCGTATAAAGGAACTGCATTGCATCGTCCTTTGAAAGGAAGGATATGCAAGAGAGATGTGTGTGCTTGCTTGCATGCATACGCTGTTCTAAGTATGAATGTTTGGGTATGTGTTGTTGTTTTGCATGGCGCTTTCTACGTGTAGTTGCATGTAAGAAGGAACATTTCACTAGCCAGGCCTGTTAGCAGGCCTTCTCAAAAAATAATTTTTCGTAGAGAAGTATTTCTTTAAGCATATGTTTTTACTTTGAATGTCTACAATTTGTTTTTGCATGGTTTTTGCACATGAGCACAAACCAGAGAGCTCAGCCGATTGGCTGTAAGCCAGTTAACACCCGCCGCCGGCCACAAATAATACATTAATTTAATCGTACGCCGCTAGAAAAGAAAATAATGGGAAATAAATGAAAACGTTTTGAAATATTTTCGGCGAATTTGACATCATTATATAATATAATTTTATTGCATTGTTATTTAATACGTTAAGTTTTTTAAATAGCTAAGCAGCATAGCTATAACAGGGTGTTCTAACTAAATAAATAATGGCCAAATAAGAAATGAAACAAGATCCAATACAATAAAAGAGAAAAATAAATAAGACCCACGAAAAAGTTTATGAAAAAACACCCAAAAAAAAATGAAATAAGGCCCAATTAAAAAAGTCAAATGAAACCCAACTCATGAAGGAATATCGCCCGAAAATTAAAAATTAAATAAAGTCCAATCAAACTCAAGACGAAATAAAGCCCAAAAAATTCCTTAGTTTTATTGCGGCTTATTTAATTTTTTATTGGAGCGTTATTTCCTGGGACCTTATTTCATAGCACCGTAAAAAATAGCTTTGTAGAGCGAAATCATTGCATGTTTCTTTAATTGTAAAGAGGACGCGAGTTAATGGAGAACAATATCAGAAAAAATTATCAAGTTGGCTAAGCTCGCAGCAGCATATTTTTTTCATGAAAGTTCTTATCACCAATTCTCACACTTGAGGTTTTGGGTCCTAATAGGATTGTGATGCACTGGTACAGGCATAAGAAAAAAGTGTTTGGATATTAAATCATAGGATCGCAGTGTTCGATTGTGATCATCTCTTTGCGAAATCATACGGTCACGAAATTCATCACACAAAGGGGCGATACTATTGATACTTGTGTGGCCCGTAGTTCGGTCTTCTTGAAAATAAGTGTCATCCACATCAATATCTTTCAGTTCCTGGGGAAACAAAATTATTTATTATTGTTCGTAACCGTAACAGTTGTCCCAGCCATATTTTATAAGGCCCACACCAGAATCCTTACTAAACAGCCATATAGTGAGGAGAGAAAAACTTTTCAGAAATAACTCATTAATTTTTTCAGCCTCTAAAGAGACAATTCTGCGTGTTAATGCACTCTTGAAAGTGAAAGGCATGGGTCGTGGACTCAAGCCTGGGCTCTGACAGTTACTAAATAACAGCACCAAGCATTTTTCTGATATGCATTAACGAAAGTTTAAGTCAGTTGAAAGCATAAGGCACTGGTCATTGAACTACACCGATTTCAACAGATACTAATCCTAATGTAACATCGGAGCGCCCTACTTCGCCAGTATTCCGTAGCAGAATTATCGGCAAAGTAAGATAATTAATCAACTAGCTATTAAGCATAGCTTCAAAAGATTTAATACGCCTCATTGACACCAGAGGCGCTGCAACAAAAAAAAACTTCCAAAAAGCTGAGTTTTAAAAGAATGAAGCTTTCCTCTATCGCTTTCTTCTTCACCTGTCTTGTCTATTACTAACCCTTTACTAAAGAAGGTAACACCTAGTAATAGTAGTAGGAATTCATTGCCTGAGTATTGCTTCTGTTTAAAAATTTTTTTTTTAGAAATTCCGTATTAGTTTGATGCATTTCAAGGACGCAATCCAGCAAAGACACGGCGTTTGTATCTCGGTAAGGTCCAAGGAATGTAATTCTTACAGCTAATAAATAACTCCTTAAAAGGCCCTACTTACACATTCCTCTCAGTAACTGACTTACTGCCAGCCAGCTTAATCTTTTACTAAATTGAATGATAGCAATTTGTTTGTCTGAGTTTTTCCCTCCATTCTTTTTGAACTTGATAAGTTTAAGGTGTAAATTGAAATTGTTTTTCAACTTGTTCGTGTTTTCGTTGTTGGAAAATATCTATTTTGAATTGAATCAAATTGATGGATTAGAAAATAATTTAATTTCTTGTTGGAAATTTGCAGCATATTTTTAGGGGTAAGAAAACAAACAATATTGTAGCATAATACTAAAGAGTGTAATATTATGGTTGGCGATTTTGTGGAACGAAAATGAGTCAATTTGAACTAGATTAAAGAAAAATGAAGTCAAAAAATGCCAACCACGATAAGGATCATTTTCTAAAACATTTGCTGGGGAAAAATAAAATTTGCTAATAGTTAATTTTTGTGAAAAAGTGCAAAAAGATTTTTTAAAATTTTTTTGCTGAATAGAAAAACTGGAATAAAATATAAATTATAACGAATTGACTTTTATCACGCTTTTATACTTTGATAGCTTTTATACAATAGACCCAAAATGGTAAGGCTATATAACTATAGGTATGAAATTGAGTGTGTAATGTCCTCAATAATTATATGCGAACGCATAAACTTTATGTATCCTGGGTCCTTATGAAAAAGACAGTCGAATAAGCGGTGCCCGTGTGTCTATCTGTCTGTAAGATTTTACAAGGCCACCAAAAAAATTAAAAGATTTCGACTGATGTTTCAGAATTTTTTCTAAATAAAAAAATCAAAAAGATAGTTCAGGGCTGGAAAATTGAATGTGTTTTCATATATAAAACTAACTAAGGAAAACTAAGTTTTTGTACCATTATCAATTAAACATATTTATAATAAAAATAAATAAAAGTTGGTACTAAAAATCAGCAGTACACATAAGACTGTTCCAGGGCTGAAAAATTGAATATTTTTTCGTACATAATGGAATGAAAATTTATTTATTTTTATATAAAAATAACTAGCTTAAACTAATGTTTTTTTGTCTTTATTGATTAAATTTGAAAAATTTGCTTGTATTTCATTTATTTATTAAATATATTTAATTTTTTTTTAATAGAATAAGCGATGTGGGAGAAATTGATTTTAAAAAATGCCATAGTCTTTGGTCGGGACTAATGTATTAGAATTTGTTCTAAGTAAAAAAAAATCGAAAAGATGGTTCCAGTGCCGGAAACTTTAATATTTTTTCGTATATAAAAGTAACTAACGAAAACTAAATTTTTTCTTTATTCTTTTATTGCATTAATAAATGTTAAACTTAAATTTTTTCTCTTTTATATGATTTCAGGGCTGGAAAGCACAATTTTTTATATAAAAATAACCAGCTAAAACTTATGTTTTTTGTCTCTATATTTATGATTTGAAGGGACATAAGTTCGTATCGCCTTTTAAGCCACATTACATGTGATAATTATTATTGAACAAATAACACTACAGTTAGTTGTAAATATTCTGACCAATACATATGTAGCTGAACGGAACAACTAGCTGTTTTCCGAGGCCACTAAACCTTCATCATCACCGTTCTTTTGTGTTTGGTCCACCGTGTGTGGTATCAGTTGATGTAGATTTCTACTTTTTATATACGTAAATTTTATGCAAATAGAATATGTGAATTGTTTTGATTCATAGTATTTCAATTTTCTGAAAAATTTTTTTTTTGTAATGAAAGCTCAATTTTACCATCTGTTTGTCTTTATTGATTAAATATATTTAAGACTAGCTAGCATCACCACTTGCCTTAATCCTTTTCAAAAATTCATAAAACCCGGTTTTAAGGAAGGTACCAAATATGAAAAACCGGTTCTGAACTGCATAGCAAAAATATCCAATATTTGAAAGCGTAACAAACAAACTCAATTTCACATTTATAATAATAAATTTAGTCAGTATTTTACAAAGGCCTTTATTCCAGGGTCTTTGTTCATTAATTTATTTTTTTTTTAAATCACAAAAAATAATTACATTACAGTGTATTTTTTTATTTCTTCGATAGATTAATTCATAATTATTAGTTGCAAAATCATCATCATAAGTTAAAACTTTGCTGCTAAAACTGTTTTTTTTTAATTAGAAGAGGCGGCATGTCAAAACATGTTAAAATTGCCATAATGAAAAACAAAAATCAATTATTAAAATTCACACACTGAGAAGTCAATAACACCAGCTGAAAACGACTTCTTTTGATATTATTGAAAAAATAATAAAAATTTAATAATAGCGTAAATATTTTACCCACGGAAAAACACAAACTTGTAATTAAAATGCCACAAGGCCTTTAACTGCTTTTGATTTTCTAAGTTTTATTTTTTTAATCGCTGTACAAATGTATACACTTAAAAATATTTCAGTTGTAACAATTTAATTAAATTTATTTTTCCCATAGTATTGACGTTTAATGTAAATGTAAGCAATTCTAAAGGTAAATTAATTTATGTATATTCAGCTGCAAAATTGCTGGAAAATTTAGGCTGCCTTAAAAAGATTGTAAGAGCATGAGAAAGAGAGACAAAGAGAGTAAGTCAGAGTGAAACACCTGCTTAGTTTTGTATAAAATAAATTTATTTAAATAATTATTTGAACAGTAAAAATCTTTAGTTTCTTAAACTTAAAACTGCTTGTCATAAATTCATGTTTAACAATTTGTAATTTAACACAACGTTTAAAAGATTTTGAACAAAAAAAAAAAATAAGTGAAATCTTAAATAAAGTTATTTTTTCCTATTTTATTTTAATAAATGCATATTTTGCACAATTTCGTAGCACAAACAAGGGCAACAAAATGGCATAAAACATTAAACAAACATGACATTTTATAAATGTACATACATACATACATATGTTTGCATGAATCAAATGAGTAGAGTTAATGATTCCTTGCATAAATTCCAACATTCAGTCTTTATAAATAAATTTGAGCATCTTATACATACTGCGTTAAATATCTGTTGTATTTTTAGAAAAATATATACTTATCTACGTATTGCAGAAGGACACGGGTCATTTGCTTAAAATATATACAGAAATTTAGTCTTGCATTTCATCTTTATAAATATTTATTTATTTCTGTAAAATAATATTTTTCAACATTTATTTATTTATTATTGCAGTTTGAAATTCTTTTAAGCAAAAAGCAAACATCTTTATATAAAATCATGTTTATTTTTCGTAAGTTTTGTTAAAGAAATATTTATTATCATTATAATTATTATTTGTTATTTGCTGTAAAATTTTGAGGATACTAACAGTCAAGCAGAAGTATTCTATTAATTTACAATTTTAGTATGGCAGAGAAATTTCCTTAGCTGGTATCGTTCGGTAGATTCCAGATTAACTCCAGTTGGAAAAATCTAATAATAACAGTGGTTTTCAACACAATTTTTTTTGTATTTGAAATTAAAAGACATTTTGTAAAATAGAAATCATATTCTCTTTTGTTCTAAAAAAAATGTTCTAAAAATATTATTAAGGTGTGACATTTTTAGATTTAATTGAACTGTAGTGAATTTTAATCAGAAATAATTTCTTATTCGGGCTTAAGTTTAGTAATTTCAATTTGAATGAAATATTTTTATCAATTAATGTGAGTTTCCAAAGAAGAGAAGAAAAATTAAACTAGACTTTATAGTTGGGGAAATACCGCACTTCATCAGCACTCTAGTATATCTACTTGGGTAGAGTTAGTTATTCACATCATCTGTTTTATGAAACGGAATATGAGAAATGATTGTTGTGTATACAATTGATTTACCTTTGGTAAACACATTTATAAGTATAACTATTCAGTTTCTGTTTTTCCATTATTTCATCTACCTAGTTAGGTTAGCACGAAATTATTCACCCTTATTCTATTTGGCGTCGGCAACAACGTCGTCAATTTTGAAACAACATCAATTTAACACAACATCAATGCTAACTTTGTATTTCCTAACAATGTTACGACGACGTTGCCTGTTTATCGATAAATGCAATACACATATTCAATATTTGAGACAGCTGATTCATTTTGTTTACTATTTTTGGTAGAAGTGTTTTTGAATAAGTAAAAGGTTTGTACATAAATTAAAATAAAATGTTTTTCTTTCGTATCGGGACGAAGAAAATATAAAATTTATTAGTGAAAAGAAGATTTCTCAGACAAAAGTCATTGCATTTGTAATTTACCCAATGAAAAGTAAGTGATAAAATTCGACATATTTTTGTGAAATAATGAGAAATGTTCATCGTTTTAATATTTTAAATTTATTTTTGGCTGAATAAAACATCATTTAAGCATGTATTGGATACAATTGAACCTGATTTTGGAAACAAAAGGGATCAGATCAACGTTTATTGGAGATTGCAGCTTCCTCTAAGGGTCTTATTGCTAATTGTTTATATACGCTGCCTCTTGTTGCTTAACGCTCAGCATTGTTTGCAACCTTTTTTTAATTTAAAGCTCAAGTCCCGTCAGATCTGTAAAAATATTTCTTTCATACAGTATACTTTCCCAACACCCTATTTACTTTACATTTTGCCATTTACCACTAGTTCTAATGGTGCACCGAGGGAATTTAGTGCAGTCACAACAATTTCCCACTGTATCTTGAAAGTATTAGGATCACTGCCCCTGCGGACTTTTTTCAACTGCTAAACAAGCTTTTCAAACTAATTGGGTTTGGTAATTTTAATTTTGTCCATATTAACATTTTTCCCTTTTTTTAAATTTTTTTAAATAAATATGTATGTATGTATATATACTTTTTTATTTCTTATATTTTCACATTTTTACTATTTAAATTATTTTTCAAATTCATTGAGGTATGCACACAACAGAACACGACATCAAAAACACTGACGACAAAATGAACGGCAACACCAACATCAATTTTACGTACAGAATGCCAAACATATGCTGACAGTTATCGATAAATGGCAATACTATCTACGGGAATACCGATGTGCCAAAAAACATTAAAAACGGCGTCGTGTTATTTTGCCGACGCCAAATAGAATAAGGGTGATTATTTAGGTGTGCTTACTCAAAATTGTTGTAATTTTTTTTTAATATACAACTCAAATCCAAATTATTTTATTAATTCCATATTCAGTAGATTACATATATGTATATATTATATAAAACTTTCATATATAAAATAAATTCAGTGAAGTGCAACTTTGACCCGCGCATAAAGGATTCCACAAGGACGCTTGATATGTAATTCAATACAAACTTTTTTTCCTTTTTTGGGTTTTTTCGGTTTTGGCGTTTTTTTCGGTTTTTGGCGATTTTTTTAAGTTTTGGGGCCTTATTTTTGGTTTTTGCATATTTTCTCGTTTTGGCGATTTTTTCGGTTTTGACGTTTTTACAGTTTGGCGATTTTTTTCATTTTGGCGATTTTTTTAAGGAGATTTTTTTAATTTTGGTACCTTCGGTACTTGGCGTTTTTCTCTTTATTTTGTCAATTTTTAATATTTTTGTGATTTTTTTTAATTTTGGCGATTTTCTTCATGTTGGCGACTTTTTCGGTTCTGGCGATTTATTTTAGTGTTAGAATTTTTTTTATATTGGTGCCTTTTTTTGGTTTTGGCGACTTTTTTTTGGTTTTTGGCGATTTTTTTCTGGTTTGGCGATTTAATAATCTTGGGACTTTTTTTTGGATTTTACCCTTTTTGAAAATTTGAAGAATTTTCCCCTTACGGTTTCCCAGATACATCAATTTGTCAAAATTACAATAATTGATAGAACACCCTTTAATTTAGATTTTTTTTAATTTTAGTGTTAATTATTGTAGTCTGTATAAAAAAACACTAATTTTACAAATTTCAAGTGTCAATATACATTCATATGTATTTACATTAATTAGAGTGGTTCAGTTTTATGTAAAAAAATACAAAAAAAAATCATACCGATTTTTTTTAATGTTAACGTTTTTTTTAATTTTAGCGTGATTTTTTTTTGATGCTTTTTTAACAATACACACATTTCTTACGATTTTTTAGTTATGCCGCTTTTTCGTTTTAGCGATTTTTTGGTTTTGACGATTTTTTTAGTTGTTTTTTGTGGAGTTTTTACTTTTGGATATTTATTTGCAACTAAGCGATTAATTTTAATTTAAGCACTTTTTTATTCTTGAAATTTTTCGTTTAAGCATTTTTTAATTTATTATTTATTTATTTATTAATATTGATATTATAGATAAATACAATAACAATATACATGAAAAGGTAGAAGCACTAGACAATAAGACCATCGGCAAAATTTTTTTTTTTAATTTTGGTAGTTCTTAGTGAAATTATTTTTGAAACCTTCAAGAGTTTGCCTCTTACTGCGTTGCAAAATAAAATTATTTTTGTCAAAAAAAAACCCTGTTTTTCATTCAAGCAAACTGTGAGTTCTAGAAATGTTTGCTTTGTTATATGGTGTTCACGTTTAAAATGTTTATTAAATTTCAGTCCGAACAAGGATGATATTAAATGCTAAAGTATGCAAATTTTGAAATTTCATTTGCAGTATTTTTTTTTGTTTTGTTGACTTGAGTATTTACCTTAAGTGTCGACAATAGAGCCTTATTCACAATTTTATCGTAAGCGACAAAAATTAAAGTTTTGAGGAGAAGGTTGCTTTTTTAATAATATTCAAATATTTTTTCCGTAAATTGTAGCCCGTTTCTTAAAATTTATCAAGAGTTTTGGCATTTTGATTATCCTAAATTATTTGTTTAATATTAATTTTTATAAAAAAGTGTATCTTCGATTACATGTCGCTTACGATAACATCGAAAATAAGTCTCGATATAGTGAATATTTTTTAATTTAATTTAAAATAATTTTTTTAAATTTTCTTTTATTTCAATTACAAAAAAAAATCTTCTAAATTATTTAAAATAAAAAAACATATATTTTCTTTTTCCTTAAGGTAGGCTACAATTTATGTTTTATATATCAGCCTTAAAATACTATTTTGTTATTTTTTGTAAGGGCACCTAAGAATATGCAGTAGTTTTTTCCTTTCAAAGACATTTTTTTCTATAATTATTTTTCCTATTTCTAAGTTTGATCTCGATAATTTGCTTTAATTTTACTTTATCTTATCACTATTCCTTCCACTTTATTTTTTGTTTTTTTCATTAAGTTTGAACAAGCATGCTAGAGACGTCTGGCCTACCCTGAAGTGTGCTTTATTTGTTTAAAAAAATAAAAAGTTCTCATCATTATTATTATTATTTCTTTTATAATGTCTGTCTGCAATTTTTTTTTGTTCTACTATTCTAAATGCTAAAATTTCCATAAATATTTAAACAAAATTATTATTTTTTTTTAAATCAGCAACAAGCAACAACGAACAAATAAAAAACACCTCAAAATTTTTGCTTTATTTTTAATAAACATTTCACGACTTCAAGACAAACATTTAAGGCTAACAAACAATTGCGAACTGAGAATGCAAAGCAATGGGTAGAGACAGAGAAAAAAGAATCGATAAAATTTTTTTTATTAAAATAATAATAATACAAGTAATAATAATAATAACAACTATCAGGAGATTCTCCAACCACCTTGGTGGTATAACTGCACGTTATGGCTGGTTGTTTTAGCAAAATATTTTTTTTTTGTTTCGTCAGCATTGTAACAGACGTCTGGGCCAGATTTTTATTGCTGCTTGTTGCCATACAAAACTCTGGTGCAGCAACGCGAAGTTTGAAAACATTATTTGCCGGCTAAGTGAGTTTATAATGGGCCAAACATTGTGTTGGCTGAGTTTCGCTATTAAGTTTGTTAGCAGTCGTGTCTATGACAACAGATGACCAGACAAAGCCAACTGGGGAAGGCATAAAGCAACGAACTGGTCTTAGAGAAAAAAATGGCTTAAACGAAGATTCAAGCCAGCCAGCAATTGCAATTGCAATTACTTGTATGGGTGTTAAAATCAACATTTATTTTTATAGTCAAAGATACCAAACCAACCAGCCAGGTACTCGTATATTTCTATTAGTAAGGACGTCTTCTTAATGTGACTCATCATCATGCTGCTCATCATCATCAGCACCAGCAGTCTTTTCTTATTATTTCATTAGCAAAAAGCAAAAGGATGATGATGATGATGATGACTGCACTCTAATAACTGCGATCGTTATAAACATTGTCGTGACCATATTTAGTTTGGCAAAAATATGTAGTCATACGAATGAACGGATGGAGTTGAAGTGACATAGACAAATATCTTAGGAATGAATATGAGTATTAGAAAATGTCGGTTAGGTATTTGAAAATTGCAGCTACTGTTAAATTGCCATTTTCATAGTTGTTGTTGTTGTTAACGATTTGCCAAATTAGCTGAAAACCACAAAACAGCGACAACGACACCAGCAGCAACAAACTCCCTCCAACAACCAACAACATATGAAAATGATAGATGATTGATAATGATTTGAAAAAGGCGATAATTTGTAGAAAAATGTTACAGAATATTAAAGTTGAGACAAACTGAAAATGGCGCGAGAGTTTTAGGAAGTAAAAGAAATACTAAACGTTTCTAATGAAATCAAAAAGAAAAATTTTTTTTAATGAAATTAAATAACAAATAAGGGATTCTAATCCTTAATTTGAAAAAAAAAAACATATTGCCCCTCTTCTCCATTACACAAAGAGAAAAATACAAGTTCATTCCAAAGTTTTGAATGGCTGATCCTGGCAGTTTTAATAAATTTGATTTAAATTTAAATAAAACAAAGTTCACTCGGAATACGATCAAAATTTTATGTTCGTTTAAAAGGGGTTTTAACGCAATTACACTGAGAGAAAAATACTTTGAAAAAGCACTACCTGTAGCCTGTGGTCAATAGAACACTAGAGCTGGGTCCCACCATTAAAGGTGGCGTTGGCTTAAGTTCTGGGTTCAATCCCTGTATCCAACAGTCATTAACTAACAGCACTATGCATTTTTGTGGTATGCATTAGTGTTCCTTAGTATCGGTTGTTGTGGGGAAGTTCAAGTGATGAAGGCACAGACTTTGCTCACTGAACTATACCAACTTCAGCAGATACTAATCCTAATGTAACGTCAGAGCGCCCTCCTTCGTTATGTAGCAGAATCATTGGCACTCTTAAAAAAATTAAATGATAGGTTAAAATCTTTTACAACTCTGTTATCGTAGCAGCTCCCCTGGTGTTAAATAGCAACCCTATTTTAAGTTCTTTATAACTTATTATTCAACGACTTGCTTTGCTTTTTAATTTATTGCATACTTCTAAGCCTCGCTACTTCACTTTTAAGAAACTTAGCATACTTTCCGGCTATGCTCAGAGCATGCTTTAGTTTTGCGAAACTAATTTATATACTTTCTAATTAAATAAATAATTTATCTTCCTCAACAAACAAACTTCAACAGCACATTCGTCCATTTATTAATTAGCCACAAAGTTTAGCCAAAAACTTCCGGCCACTCATTGCCAAAAGATGACTTAGACAAATGTCAATACAAATTGATTTATGAATTCCTAATGATACTGCAAACTACAGTACAGCAAATTGTTAGTAAAATTGGAAGAGTGAAGAAAAAAAATCAGTAATAGATTTCTGCGGAAAGTCGTGATAGTTTTTTGCATGACTTGTGCTGCCAGCAGCTACTGTTTCGGTTCATGATGGTAATAATAATAATTACAATTTCATTTAAATATTTCAATACTTCGCTGCTGCTTGTTCTGCTTTTTTTTAAATTAAAACAAAAACATTTTGATTGAATTATATGGAAAATGGAAATCAATTAACCTGTTTAGCAACTGCTTAACAATTGGGGTCAATTTGTTCTCTAAACTACTTTAAATATTAATTAATTTTTAATATTATTTCAAAAATTTAATTTTAGGAAATGTGTAAATGAAACAATTATGAAATAAATATTATTTGAAGCATACTTAGAGGCGCTTTAAACTACCTGGTAGTGTAGTGCTTAATATTGTTTGAATTTTTTTATTTTTAATAAAAAGATTAGGGTTCTTTTAGAAACATATTATTATTATCGGACAACTACACCAGTTAAGTCTTTTAATTTTATTTATATTTCTTTTGATATCATGCTTAACAGTAGCTTTACCTTTTTCATTGCATAATTTAGTGGGTTAGCAAAATTTATTGCATACATTTCGGCCAAAATTGCCTTTAAGCTTTAAAATACTTATTTAACTTATTTCATATCAATGCTTAGCAGTTTTTTATTTATTTTTTTGTTACTCATATCTTTTAATGCCTTTTTTATCATCTGAAGAACCACCCCTTTTCAAATTTGTTTTGTTAATTTCCCTGAATGTGAATGCGATTCTTGATATGAAATTCTTAGTATTTTTCTGAACAATTTATAAAACTTTAGTTGTCTTAAAATAATGGTAAGTCTCTGCTCAAAAGCATACCTTCAACAAAGAAAATAAGAAATATATTGAAACATTAAAAGTTAAGTTATTGTTATTTAAATTTTTCTGCTCGTGTTCTGCTAACACAATTGCTGGCAATTGTTAAATGTGGCTAAAGTGGCGTTTTTTGAAGGCACCTTAATATAGTGTATATAACCTTTAGGTAAAAGAAGTGTTCAGGACTTTCAAGTAAAATTAGACGAAGAAAATTTTTATTAAATATGTTAAATCTTTAACGGGTTTTCATGTGCTAAAAAAGGAGAATAAAAATTGCCTTAAAGAAGTAGATATACATACATATATAGTGAATTCTGCTCTAAATTTTAATATAAAACTGCATTCAATAATTTTTTCCTAATAAAATTTTTTATCCAGAAAAAATTATTTTTGTGTGTAATAACTATTTTTTTTCATACAAAAAAGTTGTCAAACTGCATACAAAATAAGTTTGTCCAGACAAAAGTGTTGTGTGAAAGAGCAAAGCTCTAGATTAAACTTAAGGCGAAACGAAAATTTGTTCAAAAAAATAAGGAAAAATGGTGCCAAACTTAAAAACTAAAAATCAGCCCAAACTTGTGCGACTTTGATTGAAATACGAAGGGTTCCGTACTCTAATAACATCATAACTTTAAAAAACTAGTTTGCCAGCAAACGAGTTTAAAGTTTTCAATTTACATACAACGTAATGGAGAAAGAAAATTTTATTTTGATTTTTTTTTTAAAGGGAATGAATGCCTACTACCTTGCCTTCCTTAAGAAAGAGATAGTGATAGAGACGACAGGTGGTGAAGAAAGAAATAGAGGAAAGTTTTTTTTATATCTCTACCTTTTTGCACGTTATAATGCAGAGTTGCAGCGCCTCTGGTTTCAATGAGACGCATTAAATTTTTGAAGCTGTGTTTAGTAGCCATTTTTATTCGTTATTTTACTTCACCTGTGATTCTGCTACACAATACCGACGAAGCAGGACACGCTCTGATGTTACATTGGGATTAGTATTTGCTGAAGTCGGTATAGTTCAGGGACCAGTGACTATGCCTTCATCACTTGAACTTTCCTAGAAAACCTACACAAAAGGACACTAATGAACATCAGAAAAATGCGCGGTATTGTTATTTTAATGACTGTTGGATACAGGGATTGAACCCACGACCTGCGGTTTTGTAGTCAACGTGCTAACTACTTCAGGCACCGCCACCCTGAATAATCAAGATATTTGTATGAAATTTAAACACGATATGAAGAACGATATGAGATTTAATTCTGCATCATTGACTCGAAAATTCCTTATTTTGAGTTATGACGTCTTTGAGTAAATAAGCGATATGTAATACTATACAAATTTTAGCCTATATAATAGAATATTTTACCTGAGTAGACATTTCAGAAAAAAATATTTTTTTGTCGTTTTAGATCTAGCGTTTTTTCGTTTTGACGATTTTTTCGGTTTTTGGCGAATTTTTGTTTGTTGATAAATTGTATATTTTTGGTGATTTCACCCGGTTTTTGACGATTTTTTCGGTTGTTTTTTAGTTTTAGCGTTTTTATTAGTTTTTTTTTGTCACGTTTTTAGTCTTGGGGATTGGTTTGTATTTTAGCGATTAATTTATTTCTGATGATATTTTTCATTTAAGCGCTTTTTACATTCTGGCGATTTTTAGTTTTGGCATTGTTTAAATGAGATTTAAAAACTTTTCGTTGCTTTGCTCGCTTTAGAACACCCGTTAATTTCTTACTGTCACTTATTTGTTGTTATTATAGCGGCTAAGGTTTTACATGATCTGTAAAATTTTCAGGCTAGTTGCTCTTACGGTACACGAAAAAACAATCTGTGGCGGACAGGCAGACAGACAGACAAATGCGCATAAGTACAAAATTAATTTTTAAGGGCATTTCAAGTTTTTACTAGTATCTGAAATCGAAATTAATGATTTTTATGCATTAAGTAACACAGTCGGCGAGGAAAGTAATTTTACCTTAATAAACAAATAATTTTTTGTATTAATTTTTATTCTTTTAGCAAATTTCCTTAGCATAATTTCAGGTGCGTCGAAAGACATATATTTCAAGGCATATTTTTAGGCATATTATATCACTTTTTGCCAATACGTCAAATATTTTGTAATATCCGCCAAGTTAGCTACTCTTAAATAAAATATAAAAAAACATAGTAATGTATATGTATTAGTGATGTAAAGAATGATGTTCGCGAATACGAATAAGAATACGAATATTGTATGTTAAATCTATAGACATTAAATTGGGATTCTATTAACACCTACAATATGAAATGTTAAAAATTTGTTATGAAAAAGGACTTCACACTCGTGTTGGCGTACTCTAAAGTTATTAAAAAGTACCCAAAATTTTAATTTTAATTTTTTAATCATTAGATAATATTTGAAAATGATACAAAAAAAAAATTTCTATAAAATATTATTGTATTTGTACAAAGTAAAATTTTAGGTCATTTACTTAAATTTCGTTTAGGATTAATGCATTTATTTATTTAATTTCTTTGGAAAAATATTTGTATTTGAATACGAATACAGTCGTATTCGCCGGATATTCGAAAATTCGAATGCAAATACGAATATTCGTGCATCACTAATGTGTATGTATGGGTTTACATTATTTGGCGCTATCAACAGACGCACATCACAAAGCAATCAAGCAAACAACCCCAATCATTTTTAACCCCTTTTTGTTTAGATATTTTTTACATTTTTTTTTCCTGTAAAGAAACTCCTCAGCAACAAAAATAAATTTAAGCCCAGACAGACGAAAATAAGCAAATGTTCAATGAAATAGAAAGGTCAAAATGATTAATTAAGCAGTTTTTTTTGATAAAGTAACAAAAATATATAAAATAAATAAATACAAAATAAACAAGAGATTATAATTGGCCGGAAAATTAAAAAGGAAATAAAAACAAGAAAATACAAAATTATTTCTATAAAATTAAAAATAAATAAAGCCATAACAGAAATAAAAACACCTTATGAAATATAACACACACACAAAAAAACAAGTCGTTTTCATCATTATCAATATCAAGCATATGCCTACTTAACGCCCGTTTAAATCAGTGTATGAAAACACTCTGCTGCCTTCCACCCATGGTATTCGTTCAGCTTTGAGATCATCTCATCCCACAGGCACGCGTCATTGTTATCTTACAAAACATCTTACTTAGCGTCTACATATACTTGTATATTTACAAAGCAGCAGAGAAATAAAAATTAAAAAAAAGCACTTTCATATGTATTGGAGCACAAGTCTGTAGCAACAAAACAACAATACACATGAAGAAAGGCAGTTAGTCCGGCTACCAACGCCAAAACTCCCAGTCAACCAACCGAAACCACACAATTTAGCAACCAGCCAGGAAAGAATTCCGCCATCCATATTCCAGAGCATATCATGAAAGACTGACAGCTAAAATTGTATTTTAATGGAGCTTTGGCCACTTTTTCACAAGAATGTGGGTTTTTCGCCATAATGTTGTTGTATGAATTTTGCAGGTGTTTCTTGCTTGTGTTGTTTCTTGCTCCACCACAAAGAACTCTCTCTATCACTTACATATAAAAATATTACTCTCTTTCAATTAATCTCCTGTTTACATGAAACTTCCAAGGCGAATTGCCATACTTGCAACAAATCTCTAAACTGCTGTAATTTTTATCTAAAATATTTTTACGCAATTCAAAGAGCCGAGAGTAGGACATTTTGAAAAAAATAGAGAGAGAGAGACTGAGAAAGCTTAAATATATTGGCATATAATTTAGTTTTTTTAGAGTTTTTCTTTGCATGCCAAAAATATTGTATGTTTGTAAACAAATTAAAGTTGGTTATCAAAAGTCTTACATCAAAAATAATCTTAGACCACTGTTGCCAGAACTTCTAGATGTGAAATCGTCAAAAACTACAGATTTCTGTAAAAAAAATCGTCAAAATCGTCAAGTCGTTTTAGAAAATCATCAAAAAAAAAACGTCAAATCAAAAATATAAAATTTTTTTTGTATTTTAATTGTTTCATTACAAAAATTATTACAATGGTTCAAACTTATTAATTATGCTTCCAACAAATATACACATAAACATTAATATACACATATGTATGTATATAATCTAAACATGACAACAATTAAAATTAAAAATAAAAGTTAAAAAAACTTAAAATGAAATCAGAATGTATGTATGTATGTACGTACATACATAAATATGTATTTATTTTTAAAACAGATAATTTATAAAAAAAATAATTAGCATGTTTTTTGTAGAAACATTTTATGTATAAATATCAGAATTTAACATTTTTAACAAATTTTAACTGATCACAGTGTCATAGCAGTTTGACTTTTTAAGTTTTAAATAGTCCTTTGTGTATAGGATGACTTCTAAAGAATCGTTTTGTAAACGATTACGAACTTTGGTTTTATTTAAATTCACCTAAATATCCTTTCGACATTTGCCGATGAATGTGGTAAAATCATTTTATTGCGAATAAAATTTGTTAAAATTGGGAAAGCCAGACTTGAATCACATCTTTTCATTTCGGATATTTTTTCCAAAATTCTGTAAAGTTTGTTTCCTTTCCTTCAATAATAGTTTTAAAATCTAAAAATTGCAATTCCCTATCATTTTCGTATAAGAAATTTGGAAAAGTCTTTGCAGTGTCCACAATAGAGTTGGATTCGCCATTTAATATTAGGTTTGGATGAATTATGTTTAAAGTTTTATATTGACTTTCAAAATCAAATCTTTTAAGTTACTCGTCACATAGTTCAATGTAAAATTGTAGGTATACAATTATTCATTATTTCTTCTACATCGATTTCGCAAAGATTTGAATTTGAAAGAACTTCTGCAGCGTAAACACATATATGTATATACTTTTTTATTATTCTCGAAATTAAATTTAGAAAAATCGTCATTTCTGGACCTAAAATCATCACTAGTGCATTTTGAGATGTAAAAATCGTCAAAATGCAGAGAAATCGTCAATTCTGGCAACAGTGTCTAAGACAAGTAACAATTTTTCAGGGAAATTTAAAGGAATTGCAGCAGTAAACTATAAAGATTAATAAGGGAACAATTTTAATAATTCCTTAAAAAAAACGAACATACATACATATATTGAAAGTCTTATAAATTAAATTTTAATATTAAGCTTTTAATAATTAAAAAAATATTTTTTATAAAAATTTTATATTTATAAATCAGGAGAAAATTTGTTCATTCCATATTGTCTGAAAATTCATAATGTCCCTTAACCTTAACTTATGAGGGGACTTTCAAGCGAAATTAAAAAGGAATAGAACTTAATTGGAATCTTCTATCTACCCTTACATCATTAGCATTCACGTGTTTCTCCCATTGTAGATGGTTTCAATTAATGCAATCTTCAGCTTAAAAATAGAATACGAGAATTATTTTGACTTAGCGTGTAACACTTTGTTGATCAAACACATGTAATTAGCACAAAGGGATCATCGCTCTTAAACTTTTGAGGCTATTGATTGATATATTGAACCTTTGTCTCAGAAACGTCTTAACTCAAAAAATGTAACATCAATTGAAAATTGATTGTCATATTGTTTTTATTGTTTTGCACCAAAAATTCCATACAAATATCTTGTTTAGTAAATTAGAAACCTTTAAATAGTTTTCTAAACAAGTAAATGTTTATAAATTGAAAAGACTCGAATGCGACCTTAAACATTTAAGATCCTAAATGTTCATTCAAAATTAAAAATTATAAAAGAAACGTTAAGATGATTTTCAAATACCTGCCAAATGATATCCATTTTGATACAGTTCTCTGGCTTTTTATTTTCTTATATTCACAAAATGGCGTCTGTTGGCCGCCATATTGAATTTTCAATACTTATATATTTTTAGTGATGCTCCCGGGATTAAGGCAAATCGATTGATGTAAGAATCATCAAAATCGATCAATCTGTTTCGTGTAGTAACGCCAAGGTACACACAATACACATCGAACACTAAATCATGAACAGTCAGAACTCAAAAAATATCAGGTGCCGAGTAGTGGCAAACAACTGATGATATTAGACAAATGATGCAAGTATGTAACATAAAAACAAGCATAAAGGTATTTTATATTATTTAAGAAGACTGTATTTTCAAAGAAATTGTTGCGAACGCTACAGATTTGTTCAGTCGGATAAAAAACTATTTTTTCAATTATGGCATTCTTGCAGCTAAGGTTAGACATGTTTTGATAAACTTTGTAGTTTATTTATAATTTTTTTATTTAAAAATCTTTTATTTTTTTTCAATATATTTTAACGGTTCTGAGAAATTTTGTGCAAAAGATTTTATCTGCTGCAAATGATTAAAACAAGCCCAAAAGATTAAATTAAACTTTGTACTCCCACCACATTAGCTGCGAGACACTAAGAAAATGTCTCTATTGACACAGTTACAATGTCATAATTATGATTGATAATGCGTGCATAAATGCACAAATGCATAAGTAACACAACTGATACGGATTTACGTACGTATTTATATAAATTAATAAATACATATGGTTGTATGTATTTATGTTTAAATAAATGTTCATATTGAAAGACCAGTGCACTCATTGACTTATACTGCACACTTAAACGCATTTGCATGCTCAGCTAAATACATATTAAAGTCCTGCACAAGACCATTTATAAGATATTTCAAGATATGAGAGTTTTCAAACAACTGAAACAAAAGCCTTGCCAACAGTGTTGTTTAGCGTTTGTTTTAGCATATTTAGCTGTAGTAAAGCATTTGAAAAATCTCTCATGTCCTGAAAAGTCTTATAAATGGTCTTGTGCAGAACACTAATGCATATTATATTTACATATATGTATATGTATGTGAAATGACTTTATTTTATAACAGAAAAAAAATAAATTAACTGTAGTAAATCCAAAGAGCATGTATTCGCCTTTCCAACAAAAAAATATAAAATACAGCTGATATGCTAATTTTCGAATTTGTTTAGAAGAACTTTTCCGCCCCCAAATTTAACTGTTTTGTTACATAAAATATTGATAAAAAAAATTTTGGAGAGAAAAATATACTCGCATGTTGTGAATTTTACAATGCAAAGTGAATGCAATAGAGTCGCTGAGAACGGTTACCATAACGAAAACACTCTCTCAATGCCCAGTAGTTCTGTAAGACACACTGTCTAGAGTAAGGAAAACTTAAAATGATTAATACTCGTAAATAAAACTAATTATGTTTTCTTTTCATTTTAATCAAAAATAAGTATTTCAATTGAAATTTATTTGCCGGTGATTAAGCATTGTGAATTCGTATCTATTATAAATTATTTATTGGGATTTCTTAAATTTTCTAAGCCAACTACGTTTATTTTTCTTCTGTGATTTTCAAAAATATTATTATTTGTGAATTCTGTAATAGTTTTTGAAAGTCTGTGCATAAGATAATACTGTTTCAAATATGTAATTGAAGTCTATAGATAATTTGGAAAAGCACCAATGAAATATATAGACGATGCGTAACGACTAGCAAATGAATTTCAATTAAAATAAACTTATAACAATATGTGAAATAATCAATTTCTTTAATTTAGAATAGTTATAGTTTGGTAAAATGTTTATTATAAAATTTAAATGTATAAAATGTTCCATTATTTTGTTAATTTTTTCCTTGCAATGTTAATTTATACACTGACGATTTCAATAAACAGCTGACCCAAATCAGTATGGCAAACCGCAAACAAAACGCGCCAGTTGCATACTCGTAGTAGAAACAAGTTTTTCGACTTGCAATGCACATCAGCGGTGTCAACTTGGTGCTTTTGGCACTATTTTAGTGCTTTTTGAAGACTAAAAATGCCAAACTTTTAGCTTTAGTGCCAAACTAAGAAAAAGCACTAAATAGTTCTTTTAAAAAATATGTGTATTTCTTAAAATTATTTTAATACAAAATGGATATATTTTTTTCAGTGTAAGGCTTACACTTACAGAAAAAGAGAATAGCCCAGAAGATATCAAACATTATTAAATCTCATTCTTTTGAATCTTCACTTGTTTTTCACGTTAGTCCTTTTTACACTTTTTAGATCTCAAAATTACGCTTTTTGTACTTTTTTAAATTTCAATGTGCTTTTAGAGTCAAAAAAGTTGGCATCACTGATGCACATGTGATTTGAAAATGATGCGGACGACAGAAAATACTTGATAAGCTCTTCCAAATTTAAATAAATATCGATACTATTATGGTATGCACATCTCAGACTGCCCGGCCTATCTTAGTTAAGAACTGATGACGGCGTTGAGAATAAAAAAAATTATTTTTAATGATTCGTTTGCCTCGTCGTTTCTGTAACTAGTACGAAACACTGTTGGGGTTTGTGGTACAATTGTACCAAATTTGGTACAATTACATTTGCATTGGTACACTGGTACTTTTAATACTTCAGTGGTACAATTTTAAAAAAGTTGTGCTTTGCATTACAGTAATAACAATTTCTCCTAACATAGTTGCCTAAAGCCGAGATCCAACTATCGGCACAAACGATTTTCATCGGCTTTCTGAACTAATTGAAATATAAGGACATTGGTAATAAAGCCATATAGATTTATTTCACAATTTATAAAGCCTATTTGGTTTATTACTTACGACTTTGTTGCGGTGAGCCGACGAAAACCAGTTCATTGTGCCGATAGTGGGATCTCTCTTAACACTGATCATAAGTATTAAAATTTGCAACACTGGTAGTTTGTGCTCATATTTTGCATTTGTTTTGGTAGCACTTGCCCCAGTTCCTTATGGTAGGTGCAGACTTAGCAAAGTGTTTATGCAACTAGACAGGTTGCATTGTCGGTCGCACAGTGTGTAGTCTTGTTTATAGTTGCGTTCGAAATTGCATTCGAATTTTCGAAAATATCAATATAATTTTATGTTCATAGGTCGCATTGTAGGTTGCAGTGTCTTTGTCAATGTATGCATGTAATATAAACGTGTTGCGGAAACACTTTGCAAGGTGTGTACCCACTATTAGTCAATTTCTTTATGTTTTTGTTTTCAATAAATTTTAAATTTTTATGAATTCTTAGTTAGCAGATGGCTGGCTACATTTTGGTACAATTGATGTTAATTTGGTACAATTTCACCATTTTCATGGTACAATTTAAGAAAAGCCATATCCCAACACTGGTACGAAGTACTCACATTTCCCACAGGCTGACTCATATAAAAAAAACCAAATAGACTTGCGAAACGCTTCAAAAAATAATTTTTTTATTTTCACACTCACACTACATTTCACAGAGTAATGGTGAATTTTCGTGAATGAAAAACTTCTTCATTGTGTTACAAAAACAAAGCACTGAATTCGTTAATGTGAAACTATTCCCTGGAACTGTTGGGTTATATCACGAACTCCACCAGCAACTATAATTATAAATTATATTTAAGTTGAGTATTTTGTTATTATTGCTGCTGCTGCGGTTGTTGTTGCTGTTGGTGTTGTTATTATTGCTGTTCTTGTTGTTGTTGTTATAGCAACAACCACAATTTTTAATTTATTTCCATCTCAGCTTAAAAAAAACAAAGAATATCCATACAAAAACACCAAACGCCCGCACTTGTTTTTAAATCAAACAACAACAATAATAATTTGCATTAACGTCTTGTTGACAGACAGTGGGGTGAAACAGAACAACATTCAATGTAGATTATTTTGTTTATACTTTTTGGTGTAAAAATTCAAGATAATTGAAATTTTTAGAATGCTTTTTTTCTCATCAATTTTGATTAGTTATATATTTTGTTATTTGTTCTGTGTGAAAGAGAGAAAATTTCTTGCAGGAAATGATTTTTGATGGATTGTCAAAAGAGAACTAATTGAATTAATGTATAAGGGAATAAGGAATTTAATTTAAAGGGGGTGACTACTGTTGCAAGATATAAAAAGTGATTAATAACTACAGATAATAATAATCAAAGGAGGAGGGGGAAGAGAGGAAAATTTACAATGAATTGGCAGCAGCTGGAATTTGAGAAAATGTTCAGTTTTGTAACAATTTTATTAAAATAAATTCTTGATTGGAAACATCAAAACCATATTTTATGTGGAATTTTTTTTATGTATTCTTAGAATTTTAATAAACTTTTAATTATATGAATAATATTTTTGAAAAAAAAACCTTTAACAAACTTAATGTTTGTGTACATAAATACTTTTACTTATTTCTATACACATGTTATATTAAAAATAATTTTTCTACTCTCTTTTTTGTTACTTTATGTAAGTTATTGTGCCAACTTTATTTAATTCATCTACATTATGGTCTTTTACCCTCGTTTGCATTTAATATCAATTGTATTACATTTTTAAAAACAAAAATTTTTCAGCTAAACAACTTGCCTTGCCAAGTTAAAGAAAGGACAAAAATATGCTGCTGCTGGTTTTACATTATGAATATGATTGTGTCAACCAACCGGGCAACAAAGAAGGCAAAAGTATTGCAATACATTTTCTTACATTATAAGTAAAATGTACATGGATTATACATACTTTTCTTTTCAATCTAGAAGAAAAAAGTAGAAAGTTCACATACATAAGTACAAACACATACATACATACATACATATGTACATACAATGTATGCACTCGTTCATATGTGTGTATATCGATTTCTTATGAGAGTTTAAGCATTTGTTTTGCTTCTGTCTCCAATTCAATCTGTTGGTATTTTTATGCATATGGGCTCTTTGCCAAATAAGTCAAAAATAATGTATTAAATGTATTTAAAATGAAAATAACTTAATTCTGTCAAGAGATTTGAGGGAAACTGCAATATTGGCGGAAAAAGATATATACATACAAACTATAGGAAAAAGCTGTTTATTTCTGCTCTGATTACCTATGCACGTATGGATGACTGTATGCATGTATGTATAAGTATATGTTATAAAAAGTAATTTTTATAAAAAGTACTTTTTACAAGAGGTACTTTTTAGATAAAACACTTTATATAAAATTATAAAAATGTACCTCTTATAAAGGTACTTTCGTAATAGAAAAGGTACTTTTAAAAGAGGTACTTTTTATAAAGGGTGTACTATTTATCAAAGCTAAATTTTTCTTAAAGGTACTTTTTAGAAAATGTAACTTTTGAAAAATGTACTATGTATTTATAAAATAAGGTACTTAAGGTACTTTTTTTAAACGGTACTTTTTATGTAAGGAACTTATTATAAAAGGTACTTTTTATTGAAGGTACTTTTTATAAAATGTCCTTCTTATAAAAAGTAGTTTTTTTAAAAGGTACTTTTTATAAAAGTTACTTTTTTATAAAAGGTACTTTTTATAAAAGGTACATTTTATAAATTGTACTTTTTATAAAAGGGACTTTTTATCAAAGGTACGTTTTATAAAAGGTTCGTTTTATAAAAGGTTCGTTTTATAAAAGGTACGTTTTATAATAAGTACGTTTATAAATGGTAGGTTTTATAAAAAGTACTTTTTATAAAATTTACTTGTTATAAAAGGTACTTTTATAAAAGGTACTTTTTATAAAAGATACTTTTTATAAAAGGTACTTTTTATGGAAAGTATTTTTTATAAAATGTACTTTTCTTAAATGCACTTTCTATAAAAGGTACTTTTCTTAAAATGTGCTTTTTATAAAAGGAACTTTTTTAAAATTAACTTTTTATCAAGACCACTTTTTACAAAAAAATGATTTTTATAAAAGGTACATTTTATAAATCTACTTTTTATAACATGTACTTTTTTAAAATGTACTTTTTATATAAGTTAAGTTTTAAGAAAGGTACTTGTTATAAAAGATACATTTAATAAAAAGTACTTTTTATTAAAATTACTTCTCATGAAACGTACTTTTTATAATATATACTCAGTCGTTAAGCAGCTCTGGGTCGGAGAACATCTCTCGCGTCATCGTAATTATTTCTTAAGTGCGGTCAGGCTTGTGTGTGTTGTTTGGCCTTCGAGAGTTTTTCGTCTCGCTCGCACTGGTTGACTGATCTGCCACGGATAACCGTATAATCTTGCGGTTTTTTGTGAAATTTATTTAACAACCACGTTGCCTACTTCCTATGTGAAGGCACAGGTCGTGTACAGTCAGTCACAAAACCTTTTAAAATACTGTTAATACCATCTTGGGCAGATGGTCTACGTTACTCCGCCCATATTTGTGCAACACCATATTATGCAAATTTACTTGGCATTAATATGTTTAATAAATAAATAAATAATAAATAAATAAATAATATATACTTTTTATAAAATGTACTTTTTATAATAGATGCTTTTTACAAAGATGCTTTAATTATAGGTACTTTTTGTAAAAGGTACTTTTTATAAAAGGCACTTTTTATAATAAGTACTTCTTATAAAAGGTAATTTTTATAAAAAATTAAAAAGCATATTTTATAAAAGTTGCTTTTAATAAAAAGAACTTATTATGCAATTAATTTTTATTAAAGGTACCTTTAATAATAGGTACTTTTCTTTTAAATGTTTTTCAAAACTTCAACTTAGTAAATTAGTGGGAATAGAAGTAATTTGGGGCTCCCTAAAAGTAGGCTTAAATTGTTGTATTTTGCTTTTTAAAGTTTTTTAAAATACTACTTCCCGTTTTCTATTTCCATAATTGAAAATGGAAAATTTCCTTGCCCTTAGAATTGGTTTTTAGTGATATTCTTGGTTGTTCTTTTTACGGCAATGCAATTTTAAGTACTTGTTCTTAAATTTAAGATATTTAAAGAAGAGTTATTAATATAGCCTCCAGAAAAATGAATTAAACACACAAGAAAACGGAAGACATGTAGACAAATATAAGCGACCATCTTTCATTGGACATACTTGGGCTTACAATTGAAACTTGTCTTAAGTTTTTCACATTCCGAAAACTGATATTTTTAAGGTTTTGAAAAAACACTTTAACAAAATAAAAAAAAATGTTTTATAAAGTATAAGGAGGCTGCTTTAATTCTTTGCATTTGTAATTAAGGTTTTAAAAATATCTGAAGATGTCTATTGTGTTAAAAGTAGCCAGAAACCGGTTGCAAATCTTGTGTGCACATTCTGACTTTGTATCAAAATAGATTTCGCTACCAGTATCTCTAAAGTATGTGCGCTAAGCAAAAAAAAAAGCAGTTGCCTCTTTAATATGCAATATTTTATATGTAGGTTTTTCGTTGCTCCCCAAGATATTCAAATTAAATGTAAATAATAAAATTAAAAAATTTGTTTTATAAAAAAACGTTACTTTTTAAAGACTTTTTATAGCCAGATAAACATGTAAAAATCTTTACGAGCTGCCCAAAAGATTAGGATAGAGAAAAAAACCAGACAAATGCTAAAATCCCACCCAAACCAAACCAAACCACCAATATTTGTGTCCGTTGGCTAAAATCTAAATAAAAACAAGTTCAGGCCTCCGCTTAAAAAAATTTGCAGTGCAGTTTTTCCTTAAGCTTAAACAATTTTTTCCAGATCATTATTTGGTTTTTTTTGTAAGAAAGATCGCGTCCAGTCAGTCAGTGTCTGTTAAAACTAGAATGAAAAAAAACAAAATCATAATACTTGAGATATTTATTTTGGGATTTTAGCGTTAAAATTAAGTGCCACGCGCAAATTTGGTGCCACGAAGTCGTACAATTTATAAGAAACAAATAAAACTGATTTAATAGTGGGCTGTATGGCAAAAATGTGAGATATGGATGCAAAAACTTGCAACTATAAAATATTTAAATTGCTGGCCTCTCAAAACTTTTAGCAGCTAAACACTATTTACTTTTAATTATTATTTTTTTATTATTTTTTTAAATTTTGTTTTTTTTTGTCCAACACTTAAAAACAACTTGTTTTCAAATTAATAATCGTATTTTTCATTTAATATTTGTTTTTGAATGTTTAGAAGAAAAGGAAAAAATTAAATAATAAACTTGTGATTTTAATTTGAATTTTATTTATGATTTTCTGGTGGAATAAATAAATTGTATGTGTTGTTCGCTGCTTGCCACATTGGTGGCCTTTCTCTGTCCAACCGATTTGTGCATTTTAGCTTTTATTATTAATATTTTTTCTTCTAAAAATGTCGCCTTAGTTTAAGACAGCGAACGAATAGGATCGCCTCAAAGTTGACAAATGGCTTAAAATAAATCTTTTTATAATTTATTGGAAAAAATGAAATAGTACAATTTTATAGGCACCAGCAGCAGCTAAATAATAATGGACAATTTTATAAATATTTAAATGGGAGTAGTTTTAGAAAATTTGTTAAATTTTTAAACAAGACGTGTTTAAATTGCACAGTGGTTGTGAAAGAGAAATAAATGAGATAAAAATTAAAAAAAAAATCATATTTCAAAGATCTCAAGAAAATGTAGTATTTGGGCCTGTCCCACGATGTCAACAACGTTCGACTTGTCGCACAGTTACATTGGAAACAACAATAAAATTTTAAAATTTGTTTTTGTTTTGAATGAAAGTATGCGACAAGTCAAACGCTATTGACATCGTGGGATAGGCCCCTTACGTGCAAAAAAACCTATTGCAAGCAGTTCTCTTTTACGTTTCCTTATCGTTGAATTGAAAATCATGGACAGTGGGGGATTTTAGTTAAAATGTGGAAATAGGTTCTGCAGTTTCTAGACGGACCATTTGATTGTCATTAAATTTTATTAAGCATTTGAAATATTGTTACAGATTTGAGGGTGGAGCCACAGAATCCCAAAGTGTGCCAATTCGTGTTATTGAAAAATTCAAATCAATGTCAAGCTGTTGACTTTAATCTGATGACAAATATTTTTTGCAAGTATTTTTTTTCCTATTTAAGCTTTTTCTATCATCGTAATGTTAGACAAAAATTTAGTTTTTAGCGTTTAAAAATAATTTTTTCTTTGGGTAAAATGGTTAAAAAATTCCATTAAAAAAAAGAGAAGATTATCAATTCGTTAGTATTTAATTTTTTTGTTTTGTTTTGTTATTTTATAGCTCGGTACATTTTAGACCGACTGTAAAAATTCTTTTCTAGTCTAAGAGGGTATAGATTCCTATAGATCCCCTTGTAAAAAAGTGGGCTTAGACACGCCCATAATTTTTTCATTTGATTTTATGATATTTGGTATCATAAATCATGATATCATCAAGTCTGAATAAGCTTTTGCTCAAAAGCTGAAGACACCATTTTTTGAGGGTGCACTGATTTTCGAAATCTTTGGATGCACATAAAAAAATTGGTTTCCAAAAACCCCAACCTAAGTATAGAGTTTTACTATTTTTGGTAGTACTATCTAATCTATACTGTCCAATCCGTGTGTTTATTATTCAAAAAGTCTTCATTTGTTGCTTAGTGTAATTGAGAAAAAAAACTATTTTCAAAATTAAAGAAATTATTTTCAATTGTAAAAATTCTATTTTAGTTGGTAACTGGAGATGGGCCACAAAAAACTGGACAATCGAGCCCATTCCGGGACATCTGGCAAGCCTACCATCTGCTTTTGCCAATCAAAATGACAGTATTAATATTAGTCAAGTTTGACTAAACACACTTGTTGGATTCAAGTGATCAATCTTGACTGTTATTTGACTATTATTTTTATCACTGTTAATCAATCATGCTGGAATGATATACCCGTCAACTTTAATAAATCAAAGTTGATTCATATATTTACCATAATTGAGTAAATCATACTTAATGTATTTTGCAGTTAAAATTGATGGTTGCAGCTATTGAATTAATATTTTTTTTTTTTGGAATCACAATAGACCCTATTGGGTGCGTTTCAGTGCCGCCCTTCCTAGCCTAATATATATTTTTATATTAGTTCAATTGTTTTTACTAAAAAACTAATTTAAAAGTAATTAAATAAAACAAATATATAATAAATTTAGTAAAGTGCGAAGTTTACTTGCACCCATAGGGTTCCTTCCATACGGACACTACATACATACACGCAAAGAAAAAATATGGTTGAGGTAACCATAATCAAACAGCAACATACTATGATTGAATTATATGGTTGTAGTTAAATCACATTATTTTCAATAGAAAAGAAAACTTTTAATAATATTTATTTATTTATTAAACATATTAATGCAAAGTAAATTTGCATAATATGGTGTTGCACAAATATGGCCGGAGTAACGTAGGCCATATGCCCAAGATGGTATTAACAGTATTTTAAAAGGTTTTGTGACTGACTGTACACGACCTATGCCTTCACATAGGAAGTAGGCAACGTGGTTGTTAAAGAAATTCCACAAAAAACCGCAAGATTATACGGTTATCCGTGGCAGATCAGTCAACCAGTGCGAGCGAGACGAAAAACTCTCGAAGGCCAAACAACACACACAAGCCTGACCGCACTTAAGAAATAATTACGATGACGCGAGAGATGTTCCCCGACCCAGAGCTTCTTAACGACTGAACTTTTAATAATATTATTATCTGAGTTAATAATAATATTATCAACACAAACAATGAACACCTAATCTTATTATTGTAAATATGACACTATTGTTAGATGTGACTAAAATATAATTGGGACTCACCATACCATACCACAATACCTTTCTTATGAATATAATAATGTAATTATTAAATTCAAACATTACTTTGCTTACCGTAACAAAATTAATGTTTAAAATAACAATAACTTGTTTTCAGCGACCACACATTTGTTTCTGAGAAAATAATATTGTTTTCCCAACCATTCTACAACTATATCTTTTCTTTGCGTATATGTAATACTATATGAACTTCAGCCTATATAATCGAATATCTTGCTTGATGTAGAATTTTTTTTTAAATTTTTGTTTGGGTGTTTTTTTTGGTTGTAAGTCTTTTTTTCGTTTGGCCGATTTTTTTTTGGGTTTTTGCAAAAAATTTTAGTTTCAGTGACTTTTTAGTTTTGGTGCTTTTTTCTTTGGTTATTTGTTAGTTTTAGCGTTTTTTAGTTTTGGCGTTTTTTTTCTTTTTGGCGTTTTTTTTCCTTTTGGCAAACTTTTTACTTTTGGTGATATATTTTAATTTTAATGGTTAATTTTATTTTTGGTGATGTGTTTTTCCCATTTAAGCGCTTTTTTCAATGCGGCGATTTTTCGTTTCGCTATTTTGATTAATATTGAGATTTTTTAGTTTTAGTATTTTTGAAAATAATGCCCACTTTCGACATACAGATAAAATGTTTTTTACATACTCGTATTTAACGCCAAAGCAGGCTGTGAAAAGATATTGGGATATGATGTTACCTAAAGGCATTGCCTTTCTTGATTATTATCTAGAAATCAGGGTACGGAAATAAACAGAAGGAAACGTTAGTTGTCAATTTATTTTATGGTTTTTCCAATAATTAACCCAAAAAAGTTATTAGAACGTTTGTCTGCTAAATCTAAACACTGTAACACACACACAAAAATTCCTCATTGGCCATTTTCTTTCTTCTGCCCACCTTCTTTTCAGCAATTGAGGCAGAAACAAATTGCTGCCTATTCATAATTACCCATAAAACATTTATGCAAATTTTGTGTTCTTTAAAGCTCTTCAGTTGCTTAAATGGCTGGAATGACAAAGACGCCTCAGAGTATCCACATAAAGTAGCATGGAGACCTAAGCAAACTTGTTCCAGTTTGAAGAGCAGTTACCAAAATGACTTAAAGCAAATTAACATATTAATTATGTTACTCTCGTTCTTTTATTCATGCACTTTAATTTGAATGCATCTCCAGCTTCTTAGCTGAATCTTTTATAAATTTTTGCATCATCTCTTCCTGGGCATTAGTTGTATGTATGTGTGTATGTGCATTTCATGGCCTCTGGCTAAATTTGTCATAAATTTGGTATATTTATAAAAGATTCTAGAGTTTTGTTTGCTATAATACTGCTGCTTGATTAAAAATAATATGTTGAAGGAAAGTTGTTGATGTTGATGTTGTTTTACTTGTTGTCATGACTGAACTAGTTTTCATGCTCCAACTATTGCAAGGATGTTTGAGTGTGTGTGTGTATGTGTGTGTGCACATATCCAGGATGAGAGTTTATTAATTCATTGAACATTGAATAGATTATTCAGCCCACAAAATTCTTTTCATTTGGTTTTCCCGTTTACTTTTGATATTGTTTCTCCTGGAAAGGGATTTGTATGCTGTTCTTCCTTCATACTTGAAAGATTAGAAACAGAAAATTGATTGCTAATTAATGATTGATTTTTCTTTAATGCTTCTGCTTCTGTTGCTGCTATCGACCTTAATTGGTATAGTATTAATAGGTTTTCCATTTTTTCTTGTCCTTGTCTTGCTGGCAGTAAATGTAATTCATGGCTGGTTAATTTAAGTGCAGCGTTCTATATGATACCTTAAAAGAATATGTATATTTAGAATGCGAAAACAAGATTAATGCGAAACGTATGTGAGACTATTAAATGTAAATAACATTAAATTTTCAATTAAATTTTATGAATTCTTGCAACAGCTAAAATTTTAAGATCAAAATAATCATCTAGAAGTTAAGATTTGCTTTGGTGTATATATGAGTGGCTGCATTATTTTTTGGAGGTCATCAATTATTCGGATCCAAAATGATTCGAACGACATTAAATTTTTTCACATTTGAATGAATAAAAATTTAAACCACACACCAACGAATAAAAAATTTTTTTCGAATAATGGCATTAAAATTTTTTAAATTTTGATTTATTAAATAAATTTATAAAATTTTAAATTGTATTTCATTTTTGAAATGTTTAGGGGTTAAAAAAAATTATATTCGGTTTGTACAACAAAAACCCGTGAGTAGTTACAATTTTTATTCGATTGCTTGATTAAACGAATAATGAATTACCATTTAATTATTCGACTCAGCAACGAATAAACAATTTTATTCTAATAACGGTATTAAAATTTGTGAATTTTTTTAGGAGTAATCTGCTAAATGTTAAGATTTATTTGATTCTCGAAATGTTTTAAACAAATTTATAACAAAATTTGATTCGATTTAATTAACAAACTCGCATGGTTAGTTAAAATTTTTATTCGATTACTTGACTAAACGAAAGAATTTTTTTTAATAAGGGATTGAAATATAAAACTGTAATACAAAAAATATAAAAAAATTTCGTACCAATAATCCAATAAATTTTTTTCAAGTATTTGAATAATTTACGAATAAAATACGAAAAGATAGATAATAAAACTATTACATGTATATGTAAAATACAAATAAAAATTGTTGGCCATAACCGCCAAAAATGGATTAAGCGTCATATTTTTGATATTTGATACTAATAATAAATTATATCGTTTAAGCTTTTTTGGTTGTTATGGACCAATATTTCATTGGATTTTTTTGAGGTTAAAAAAATCGAAATGGAAAAATGCTGCAATAATAATAATAATAAAATAAAATTTGTTTAAAAAATTTAATAAAAATTATAAAAAAATAAATTTTTGAGAAATTTTTAGATATTTTTTTAATTGAACTGTAGTGAATTTTAATCAGAAATAATTCATAGTTAGGCTCAAGTTCAGTAATTTCAATTCTTATTGAATGAAATATTTTTATTAACTAATGTGAGTTTCTAAAGAAGAGAAGAAAAATTAAACTTAGACTTTAAGCTGGGGGAAATACCGATACTTTTCTGTGCAGCCACGCACTTCATCAGCACCCTAGTCTATCTACTTGGGTAGAGATTCTTATTAACATCAGCTATTTAACTTAAATGTACAATGAACGGAATATGAGAAACGATTGTTGTGTATACAATTGATTTACCTTTGGTAAACACATTTATAAGTATCACTATTAAATTTCTGTTTTTTCCAATTTTTCATTTTTCTATTTAGGTTAGCACGAAATTATTTTACTCTACCTCAGTATGTTTAACTATTCTTACTTATCTTTTTACGATCATCACATTAATTATTTTTACTTATTCGATGTACCATCGGTACATGCATGTAAGTATTATTGTAGTGGTCTATGTTACTTGTTGTTGCATTCTACAGTTTTTACTTGGATTTCCAGCATTCTGAAACTGTGATGGCCAAGTGAACAGTGATTGCCAAGTGAACATATTTTTGTCACGTGCCCATGATGTATTAAGTGAGAAATTTTTAGATATTTTTTTAATTGAACTGTAGTGAATTTTAATCAGAAATAATTCATAGTTAGGCTCAAGTTCAGTAATTTCAATTCTTATTGAAACTCACATTAGTTAATAAAAATATTTCATTCAATAAGAATTGAAATTACTGAACTTGAGCCTAACTATGAATTATTTCTGATTAAAATTCACTACAGTTCAATTAAAAAAATATCTAAAAATTTCTCACTTAATACATCATGGGCACGTGACAAAAATATGTTCACTTGGCAATCACTGTTCACTTGGCCATCACAGTTTCAGAATGCTGGAAATCCAAGTAAAAACTGTAGAATGCAACAACAAGTAACATAGACCACTACAATAATACTTACATGCATGTACCGATGGTACATCGAATAAGTAAAAATAATTAATGTGATGATCGTAAAAAGATAAGTAAGAATAGTTAAACATACTGAGGTAGAGTAAAATAATTTCGTGCTAACCTAAATAGAAAAATGAAAAATTGGAAAAAACAGAAATTTAATAGTGATACTTATAAATGTGTTTACCAAAGGTAAATCAATTGTATACACAACAATCGTTTCTCATATTCCGTTCATTGTACATTTAAGTTAAATAGCTGATGTTAATAAGAATCTCTACCCAAGTAGATAGACTAGGGTGCTGATGAAGTGCGTGGCTGCACAGAAAAGTATCGGTATTTCCCCCAGCTTAAAGTCTAAGTTTAATTTTTCTTCTCTTCTTTAGAAACTCACATTAGTTAATAAAAATATTTCATTCAATAAGAATTGAAATTACTGAACTTGAGCCTAACTATGAATTATTTCTGATTAAAATAAATTTTTTTGATTGTAGTTTAAAAAAGAAAAATCTGTAATATAACTCCTGTTTCTACAAACCAAATGTTCGTCTTGTGCAATATTCTAGACGAGACGTCTGCCTGAGTTGTGGAAACAGGAGGATAATTTTAAGAATAATTTTATGTCTTTTGCTTTCTAAAAAAAACTAGATCGCATTAAGAAATAAAATGCAAAATGTTTAAGCACTTGCCGTTACTATTTGGTACGCTAATTGTTTTCCATTTAAGACATTCTCTTAATCATTGCTTTAAGTCAGCTTAAATTTACATAACTTTTTTATCACTTCACTTTTTTCGATTAATAAAAAAAAACCTGGCAAAATAATCGCCGTCTTAACTGGTCCAGTACCGTAAAAAATACGCTGAAAATTTACTCATCCAATGTGCAAAATGAGAGAAGCAAAAAAAAAATACAACATTCAAACTAATTTTTCTGTTACTAGTGGCAGCTAAATTTATCTTTATGTATCCTTCAACGTGACACACTAATTGTATTAAGATAATCTACATTTTTTATTACAAACTCGCGCATACTAAAAATGTACACAACGAGCTTTTAGTGCCATAATGTCATAACTCAAAAAATTATGCTGTTAATTTAAACAGAATAAGTTTTAATATTATTATTTATATTGTGCAAAAATTTTATATAAAAATATTTTATGGATTCAAATAATATGAAGTCGATAAAGTAAAATAACAAATAAAATGCCTAAATAGCCTAAAGTAATGCGCCTAATCAACACCAGAGGCGCTGTAATGATGTTATAAATCCTACTTAACGTACAATAGCAGAGTTGTTAAACTAATTAATGTTAATAAGTTAATACTTTATCATCTGTCCAATCTCCACTATCAACTTTTTAAAGAAGGTAACAGACTTATATATCGCTCCTTCATTGCAACATAGGCATAACTTAAAAAATAGTGGTTTTTTAGAAAATAAGTTTAAAGTCTTGAATTTAACTACAACTCAGTGAAGATATAAAAATATTTTCTTTTTCTCAAAAGGCAAATGTTCAAGCTTTTTATATAACATCGTTACGCAAGATGTAACAAATTTGATATATCATTATGAATATTAATTACCTGAATGTTACTTCTCTTTAAAAAAAATATTACTTACCATGAAGTTGTTAACAAATTTAAAGTGTAAAACTCGTTTGCCGTACTACTTGAAGTTTTTTACTTATAACCTTTTTGCAGCAAAAGGCCCGTTATATATGTACAAATTGAAACGAGCTTTTTATGAGCGTTTTGTTTATGAGACCAAAAATGTTATTTAAGTATTTCTAAGCAAGTGTGATTTTAAACAACATACTAAAGTATGAAATGCATTTATATTAAACACTTTAAATATGATACCAATAACGTTGCCTTTCAGTTTTGCAGATTACATAAGTGGAAGATTTGCTGTAAGCATAGACAGCTTTTAACATTCGTATTAAACTGTAAAAGCTGCAATATGAATAGTAATTTTTATCATTTTAAACTATTTATTTAGCTTATTTCAATTCAACTTATAATTCAAAATATCCTTATTATATATTTACTTGCATTGGCCCATAGTCATAGTCATGGAAAAAGTATACTTTAACATTTATTAAATTTATTTTTGCTAAATATGCACTTAAGGTATTTTTGAATTAGGGAATAATAGAATTTAAACTCAAAAGAAATCGTTTTGATTTAAAATAAGGACGGAACCTGTTATTAACTCGTTAAAAAAGATTTAAATCAGCTATTTTTACCAACAAGCAGAAACGTAATGCATGTAGACCTTGCTTGGCCGATTTAAAAACAAATCTTCTTTTCAAGGAATTTTAAGCTTAAATAAATATCGATAATTGTTTTTTATACCCTTAACCAAAAATGGTATAAAGGGCATATTCAGGTAGGTTTTTCATTCCATGTGTAATTTTCACAATATTCATATGCTACCCATAAGGGATATATTATGGGTCCTTATAAATAGGGAAGAGGAATAAGCGATGTCCGCCTGGCCGTCCGTCTGCCTGTAAGTGAAATCGGCTTTCAGAAGCTCCCAGAAAAGCTAGAGACTTCGATTTTAAACTCGCATACAAGATATTGTCCCAAATAGATTGGTATAGAAAATCAGCAAAATGGAATAGACGGATTCTGAGCTGGAAAGTTTAAACTTTATTTTGCCTGTAAAAAAACCTAGCTCAAATTTATCTTGTTCTTTTGTTAAATAAACATATTTTATACTTTCGTGAGAATAAAATTGGTAATTAAAATAAAATAATGAAAGCAAAACGATTTCAGGGTTGGAAAATAATTTTTTTTGGTATATGAAAGTAACCTACTAAAATAATAATTTCCTTTTCTCTATTATTATTATTAATTAATTTAATTTTTTTTTTAATTTTTTGAATTATTATTAATTATTTTAGTGAGATATTTTTTGTTTTATATAAAAAATAAAAAATCTAAAAGCATGTTTTCAGGGTTGGGAAATTTAAATTTTTTTTATATAAAACTAACTAGGTTTAATTAATTCTTTTTTTTTTCTTTAAAAATTTAATATATTTTGTATTTTAGAGGAAAAAAAAGGGGTAGAAAAAATTTTAAAAATATAAAACAGCTGCAGAGCTGGAAAATTTTAAGCTTTTTTTTGGTATATATAAATAACTACATAAAACTAATTTTTTTCTAAGTTAATTAAACATATTATATAAGGCAATAAATTTGTTTTAAAATCAGAAAAATCAAATTTAATATTCCAGGGTTGGAAAATTTTATTTTTTTTTGGTAAAAATAATGCTCTGAGCACAATTATGTTTGGAATCGATGGTCATATGGTGACATCTTCCAATGATTTCTTATTAATTTGTAATATATTGGAATAAAAGATAATGTACTAAAATATCCAACACATATACATTAGTGTGCCCCACATTTTTTTGTAAACTGTAAAGTATTTGTACGACTTTTTTCCAAATATTTCGGAAAAGTTTTAGTGGCTGCTAAAATTCAATGTAACCCCAACAAATCGGGGTTTCTCAGACGCAAAAATGCAAAATAGTTTTAATAAAAAGAGTTTCTTTAGTTTTTAGAATTTATTGCAGGGTATAGAGCTACATCGCAAAGGCTCTAATATATAATTGAAAGCCAAAGAAATAATTTTATATATTGAGACATTTTTAGATTTAGTTGAACTGTAGTGAATTTTAATCAGAAATAATTTCTTATTCGGGCTTAAGTTCAGTAATTTCTATTCCTGTTGAATAAAATATTTTTAATATACATATGTAATTTCGTGTTAATCTAAATAGAAAAATAAAAAAAAATGGGAAAACTGAAAATGAATAGTGATACTTATAAATGTGTTTACCATAGCTAAATCAATTGTATACACAACCATCATTTCTCATATTCCATTTTATAAAAATTTACGTTAAATAGCTGATGTTAATAACAATATGTATCCAAGTAGATAGACTAGGGTGCTGATGAAGTGCGTGGCTGCACAGAAAAATATCGGTATTTCCCCCAGCTATAAAGTCTATTTAATTTTTCTTCTCTTCTTTAGGAACTCACATTAATCAATAAAAATATTTTCTTCAACAAGATTTGAACTGAACTTAGGCCCGAATAATAAATTATTTCTGATTACAATTTTATATCTTTTTTTTTGGTTAAGATGGTTGGTTGGGTTGGTATAAATTTGGATAAGAGCAATTTCAATATTTTTTTTAAATGACTCAGAATTTATACAAGGAAATCGTGCTAATGGGCCGAGTAAAGAGCAAAATTCTAAAAAGTCGACAAAACCCAATTTTTGGGTTAAATTCGATTTTATCGAAAAGTCTGATAAAAATCACAAAAATACCTTACCCTTTAAGCTTTCAAAAGCTGCTGGGATACCTATTAAAATCGAAAAACTCTTTTTTGGGACACACTAATACTTACGTGTATATAGAAAAACATTTTTTGTTATAATTTTGAACACTTTGCTTTACTTGCACATTAGGGCATTTAAATACATTTAAGATAACAGCATGTTTGATGCAAAGTTGATTGTGCAGCTAGGTCAAAATTACTGCATATGGTTTAATTACAACTGCAATTACAATGCAATCACATCCTTATTTTTTAATTAGTTGAAAATTAATGACTACATTGCAGTGAGCCGATGAAAATTGGTACAGTGCATCGGTAGTGGTATCTAGGTTTTACACAAAATATATTTAATATCGCAGTTGCTTATTTTTTTTTAAACCAGCAACAATTAATGCTTTCGAGGCAAACATTGTTAGCATTATTCATGACATACGGCCAGCAATGCTTAAAAGAGTGGCCCAAAATTGTACAGCAGCGGGGATATACCGAAAAATCAATTTGGATTAAAAATAAATTTTTTAATTTAATTTTTTACAGTTTCAAGTTCTTTCGTGCTAAAACAAAACATTCTTTAGTTGTAAAACTCAGATAATATATTTTTATTGATTCAAACATTTGTTGATTAAAACTTATATGTATATTTTCATATGCGTTACAAAAGAGCAAATCTAATAAAAATTATTTGAGGTTGCAGCAAATGGCTGCCTATTTTGGCAGAAGCCTATTAAAAAACTCGTAACTCTTAATACCACACAACTATTTCGAAATACGCAAAAATAAAGAAAAATTAATAAATGCTATTAAAAGCCGCCTTTTGTTGCCTTTTGCTGTTGGAACTACTGCTTATGCTAGTCATAAAATCCTTTCAGTCCTCGTTAAAAATACATTCCATTAAATACTTAAAAATTTAAGTACTTATGTACCATTGCAAATAAACAGATTTCGTTAAGCAAATAATTTATTAAGAATAATATAACATAAGCAACAACAACAACAAACAAACAAACTAAGCAAAGCTAAGTACCAAAGCAAAAAAAAAAAGAAATCAAATTACTCTATGAATTTTTAAGATTTCTTGTTTAATTTCTTAAAGCATTTTATTGTTTTTATACGTATGTACGTATGTCTTCTCTAACAGATTTTGAAAACTAGCAGCTACAGAAATACAAAAAAAAAAATAAAAATACAACCAGAAGCAATTCTATGTATACAAAAGAAAAGTCCTTAAGTGCTTTTATATCCTGGCTTACATCTACAATACTTGAGATACGCATTCCTTTCAATTATTCCCTAAATGAGTGTGCGTATGTGTGTAAGTGTATAAGTGTGTTTACGTATGTGTGTTGTTGAGCATTTCCGGTTTAGTGTACTCATACATGCTTGAATTCATATGAAATAAAATAGTTGTTGCTTTTTCCTTGCCTTGACTTTCCAAGTTCGAAGTTGCTTTGTTTGATGGTTTTTGGTTTTGTTTTATTACTTAAGTTGTTGTTTTTCTTTTTCTTCGTTTTCTTTAACTACTTGAACCGTAACGTTATAAAAGGACTTTCACAACGTCCGTAATTTCTATATAATATGTGGCAGAATTTTTCTTTGTTTTCTTCCTCTTTGTTTTGTCCTGCTTTGTATATGTTGTTGTTGCTGCTTTTTAATCACATCTTGTTTTTGCTTTAGTTTCGAACACGTGTTGCTGTAATCAAAAATTTCTATTTAAACAAGAAATTAAGAAAATATTTATATATACAACAATTAAATCAATCAAATGTATACATGTTATGATATAAAGATTATATATATATATAAACATTATGATATAAAGATTATATGATGCATTTATGCTATGTCATAAATATGTCATGATATACATACGTACGAATAAAAAATTAAGGAAATTATTATGTTATAAAATACTTCTGGCGAGATATATTCATGTCGGAATCTTATTATGTCAGGATATATAATTATGTCATGACATTATTGAGCCTAAACATTATATATTTTTACATTTTTGTGTCGTAACAAAAATATTTCATGACATAAATATATCACGACATAAATATTTCATGATATAATTAGGTAGTAGGCAAAAATTTTTTATGTCATAACATGCTTATGTTATGGCATATTTAAAAATATCTCACGCCATAATTATCTATATAATATGTTATAGCAATCTGATGCCATAAAATAATTTTATAATAAAGTGTATATGTCATGATATGACATAAAATAATTATGTCAAAAAATGTTTGTTTCATTACATCAATGCCTTAGGATATTTAAGTCAAAACATCCCTATGGCATAACATTGTTATAGAATACACATTTTTGTATTGTCTCAAAAATATTTCATGACACAAATATATTACGACACAATAATATCATGACATACATATATAATTATGTAATACTATTTTTATGTCATAACATATTCATGTATATGTGATATCATAATTATGCTATGTAATGTTTTTACCATAACGTGCTTATGTCATGAACTAATCTTTTAATAAACTTTAATGTCATGACATAAACATTTAGTGACAGAAATGACATGCCCATTATAGAAAATTTTTGTTTATTTTATGTCATAGTATGTTTGCTTCCTGACAAGAACATATCATGACATAAATATGTATATCACAACATAAATATTTCATGACATACATACGCATATAATAACATTTTTATGATATAACATATTTGTGTAATGTATGTGGCCTGTCATAAGTGTGTTATGACATGCTTCAATCAAGGCGTGCTTATGTTATGACATAAATTGATTTATTTTAGTATTAAAGTGTATATGTTATAACACAAACATGCCATGAAATGATATCATCATAATCATGTCTATGTCATAAGATCTATATAATAGAATATTTATATCCCAACTTTCTGCTGTCATAATATGTTTTTGTCATGACATATATATGATATCGGTAAGAATATAGTTTGAATATGAGGCATTTAGTACAGATGACGCCTCTGTTAGTAATTTGTGTCTTTAATAACTAATATCGCATTTTGGACGTTTTCTTTCTTTCAATGTTTTATCGACTTAAACGTACGAGAGATGGCTTGTGCGGCCCAGGTCAACAAAAAAATCGAAGATGATCCATGAAGAATATTTTCATACTTATTTCTTATTATTGAACATATTTTTTTAATTGGAAGAACTTATTAGTAGTAACAAAACATTTGTCATTTCACTCCATTAATGTTTAATTTAAAACGAATTAATTTTCTCCTCGTTTACAACATTTTAATATTTAAACTTCAAGCCAATTTATGACTTAATTATTTCTACTTGTCCTCGCTCGTATTGCTTTTATTCCTCCCAAAAAATAAAAAAAGAAAAAACAGAGTAAAACCAAAACCAAATGCACACAAAATCTTTTTAATTTTCACAATGATTTTTTATTTATAAATGTGTTTTAATCACGTAACAATCTCACCAATAACAAAAGGATACAACAACGCGGCGGCCACAACCTGTTTAAAAATCCAATTGAAATTTCATGTTGTGCCCGGTTGCATACAACAGTGTGAGTATAAATAAATTTTAAAATGTAAAATAATGTGGTTTTTCAATTGCAATTTAAGCCCAAACAAAAGCAAAATAAAACAAAAATAAAAAAACTAGACAGTTTAAATGACAACACTGCAGCAGCCTGGAGTTTTTGCTTACCGCTCGCATAACAAATTTTTATTGGAAGGTGGGAGAGAGAGGGGCAACAGGGTACAAGTATACGAGCAACATTATAGACTGACAGATTATCTCTTCTGTGGCATGAGGAAAGTAAATATTTAACCATATAATTTCCCGACTTCAGTGATAGTTAATGTGAATGATTCAAAATATTTCATTTTAAATAACAAAATCATTATCAGCAAGAGTTATATGAGGGAAGGTCATCATCAACGTCATCATCATTTGGAGTTTCTCTCATGCTTGTTTGTTCATGTTCGTTATTACTTTTTTTTGTATTTGCATACAATAAATAAGAGATTGTATTGTCGTTTTATTGTGGAGTTGTATTTTTAGCCTTAGGAAATTTCATTAACAATGTCCAGCCAGTCACAGTCAATCGTTTAGTTTTCGATAATTTTAAAGGATTATGGTCATGGTCTATTAGCCGAAAAAAAAGAATTTACCCAAAGGCTCATTTACATGCATTGAAAATATATATTTAAATTTAAAAAACAAAATAAAAAAATCTTTATTAATGGATAATTAACTTTTAAATATTTTTTTTACAAGCTAAGCCCCTAATTTTTGTAAAAAAGTCAGCCAAGATTTAATAACACTGTATAACAAAATCAACTTTTTTTCAAAATAACATCAACATCTTAACAGCTTATATCTTACTTTTACCCCAAGGGGATCATTGTTCCCCTTTGGGCATATTATTATAGGGAATCGACGTATGTAACCATGTCGGCTAAAGTCCTGCACAAGACCACTTATAAAAACTTTTAAGACATTAAAACTTTTTTTTAAATCTCCCTTAAACACATAATAATAGATGATCATCTATATCTTACATACACACACAAACATACAGTATGCAAAATGACAAGCATAAGCGCATGAACACTACTTCTTTTGATTGTTTGTTATGAACAAGAAGTCTACGCGACATCATTTGTGAACACTCATGCATACGAACACCAATGCATCCGTCGTGCTTAGCTTATAATACGCCAGCAGTTATTATTGGTGTAAAATAATACATGCCACGAGAATACATATAAAAAATAAGACGTATTTATATTTCAAAACTGTTTACGCAGGCCTGTAATGTCGGCCGTACATTTTAGATTGAAGATATCTTCAGCTTTTTTTTTTGTTCAAAATGCTACAAGATTATTTTAATGGAACATGTTTATCCTATAGGTATTTTACGTTTGAGAAATTTTTGTTCTTGCCATGAAAAGGGGAGAAAAAATCCCTTATAAGGACATATCAGCTGATTAACTATTCTTTAAAAATATTTATCATAAAACTCTACAATGGATTCCTAAATACAGCAAAGCTTCCACTCAAACTTGAATGCCAGAAATAAGGTAAAACTTGAAATACATTTAAAGATTAATTTCCTTATCTAATTATAATTGCAATTAAGAATAAATTTTGTTCAGCAGTTTTATGTTAAAATGTAAAGGAAAATTTTTTTTTTAAATATTTTAACCCATTAATTCTTCTGCAAGGGGATCTTTTGCGGCCCTCTTCGTATAAAGGGACATACGAGAGTAACTTTAATTGATAGTATTAAGTTTTAAAATAATTTATTAAAATAATCGCCATAACATTTGACTTAAATGTTGGTGAATATAGAAAGCTCTACATTAAACCTGAATAGCTGAAAATACTTAAAAACGAAAATACGTTTAAGGGTTAATTGGTGTAGCATGTGTTCAGATGTTTTGTATAAAATCCTACGATTAAGATTTTTTTAGAAATTTTTAAAATTTTTTATATCCTTCAACAAGAATTAAACGATTTAAAATGTTGTACAAAAATACTTGTAAGCTTATATAAAATATTGTGACATAAATGTGCGAAGACATAAATATTTTATCATTTAAATATGTTATGACATGAAAGTTTTATGACACAATTAATAATGATATGACATAACATGTGTCAAAACATTTTTATGTCATAGCATATTGATGTCATGACTTATGTGTCGGGTCATAATTATTCAATTAAGTTTTCATATATCATAGCAGAATATTTATTTCAATGTCTTAATAATATATATAAAAATACTCGAAAAATGGTATCAAATAGAAATATGTTATGATATGAATAATTTATGACATAAATATGCTATGACACAATTAATAATGACATGACACAAGAAGATCACGACATAGATTTTGAGTGTTATTTTTATGTCATGGCATTTTTATGTCATAATACATTGATGTTGTAATATACATGTCATTATTATGTCATGGAAAGTTTAAATAGCAAACATTAATATTAATACATAAATAATTCATGACATAAATATTTCATGACATTAACATGTTATAAAATAAAGATGCTATGACATTATTATGATATTACATGATTATATCATCTCAAGAACGTTTATTTTATGACATATTTCTGTCCTAAATAAAAACATTACACAAACCTCACAAAACATTTATATCTTATAAATTAATAAACATGTTATGACATGACTAAGTTATAACATTTCGCAGCAATTTTCTGTCTTGGCATATTTATTTCATAACAAGTTTATGTCTTGGTATATTTATAGTTCGACATGACATTTTTTAAACCCTGCTGAACTATAATTCGATAAAATTACCTTGCGATAATAGATGTTGCTCCCTAGTAAAGAATTTTTACACAAGTCAGGTTGCAGGTGCCCCTGTGCCCCTGTAGCTGAGTGGTAGCGATGCTAGCCTCTTTGTCTAGAGGTCGTGGGTTCGATTCCCACCATAGACTCTGGGTGTTTTCAGCAGACAAGCTAATCGCTTTGCTGGTCGTGTTTGTTATAAAAAAAAAAAAAATTTGCTGTTGTAAAGGATTTTTACATAAGTCAGGTTAAAATGTTACAAAATTAATTTTTGTTTTACAATTGAAGCTTTTAGAGGTCGAATTGGAAATTTTTCAGAATTTTAAACCATCTCTATATAAATTATAGCGAAGTATCCCTTCAAGTAGGGGCTTAAAAAATTCAGGATATAAATGTGCACTCAATTTGTTTTCTATACAAGTATGCACACTTGTATATTTACGAGTACTTATTTATTTCACATTAATATCATTTCATTTTTTATTTTATTTTAATATCTATCAACGTTATGCAGACAGTTTGATAAATACTCGCAGACTATTAACAAACTGTCTGGTACAATTGGCACACAAACATTCAAGCTTAATTAAACGCACACACACATACACTCACTCATGTGCTGCAAACAAACGTTTGTATGTACATTAAAAAACTTTTGTGGTTAAAATATTTTTTTTAAATTGCATTTAATTTGTTTTAAAAAAACACAGCTACCAATATTTACTTTTTCCCCAAACATCCCCGAACTCGACATCATTCCTCAAGAGATATTATTGTTAATGGTCATTATGAGTTGTTTTTTTTTTGTATCAAATAAAAGTTAACACTGAGATTCATGTTGGCATTAAAAATATTTATTTACTGGTCATTTAATAGTAGATCAATTAAAATAAATTGATTTAACTTTCCCAGAACATTATGCAGGAGCCTTAATAAACACATACTTAAATGAATACAGAAAAATAATTTAATAAGTGAGTAATAACATGAATTTAATTTATAAATTAATTTTCTACTACAATAGGGATCCATTCAAAAGAAACTCACATTTAAAATTATTGCACAAGTATGTTCGCTTTGGCTTCAAGTTTAATTTCCGTTGCCAAAAGCCATTTATCTAAACCACTTAGACCAAAACAAGATAAGTCCGCCTTATTTCCCATCCATTTAACGCAGAATAATATACGAGTACGATATTTCAGTGTTTAAACGGATATTGTGCTCTTTTGGAAATAAACACAAAAAACAAACGAACATAAACTGCGGAAGTTTTTCAATATTTGGCATAAATTTACAAAAGAGATTTTGTAGCTCAAACTTTCCATCGAATATAAAATTATGTTAATTTTGTCAAAGAAAAAAAATAAAATAAAAATTTGCCAACAGTGGCAAGAGTTCTGATGAGATATTTCACAGCTATTTTTTTTAATTTACATATTGATTGCACAATGGTTCGTTCCATGTTTTATTTACAATGAAAAATGATTATGCAAAAATTCAAATTATAATAAAAGAGCATAAAATAGAATAAAATAAAATTAAATTAAATAAAATTAAATAAAATAAAATAAAATAAAATAAAATAAAATAATATTTAATAAATTTAAATATAATAAAATAAATGTCAAGTGCCCCACTGTAATTACTGCCATGTACATGTATTTCTGCAATTTTAACCTTGTATTGATGTTTGCATTATGATTGCAATTATATTTCTGTGTTGCATGTAAATTTAAAAAATTAGCCTTTTACTCATTCAAAAATGCACTCCCCTGCCTGAATTTACAATATCTTATGTATTGTTTGCCGCGTTATATTCAAATGATGTAACAAAACAGTGTTTTCCCACTAAACTGAGAAAGCTTTAGTAATTTTAGAAACTGTTTTAAGAAGCAAAGAAGAAAATGTTTCGATATTATCATAAATACTTGGCAAGCATATATATAATTTTAGCCAAATAGGGGACAAGGACCTCCCTTGTATTCTTAATGAAAAAAAAATTATTTATGTCTTAAATTAACATCGTACAACTCGAAAAGCTTGATACTCTCCCTAAAAATATATAATAAAATTATATTAAATATAGAATTTGCCAAACTGATCAGGACATCCATACCTATTATATATCCTTAATGGTAAAAATTCAATTGGAGCCAAAATTTCGATCAGAGTGCATTTAGAACTGTTTCCAAGGTACAATAACTAAGACCTAGATTTCTTTCAGTAAATAAAAGAATGTACATATGTGTGTATGTAGATATCCTGCATACATATATTATTAATTTTCAAAGTGCTATAATTACTACAATTATGTATTCAATAAAGCAATACTTTATAACTATTCGAAGAACTATTTGACTAAACTCTACACTGAATTTGAGTTCAATCGCTTAAAGGATATGACTATCTCCCATATATCCTTTATATAGAAAAGACTCATTTAAGCTGTAATTGCATACAACTAACAGAAAAAACTTTATAATTAGTACAAAAAGATAAACAGTTATGCTTTTTGGTAATTCGAATTTCATGCGTACTTACATATCCTTAGTATTAAAATCCTTAGTATTAAAATATTAATTTTTTCCTCACTTACAATTGGAATGCAATGACACTTCATCACTAGTTGTAGAACTATACAACTAAACTTTTTGTTAAGTTTTATTACAAACGCTGCAGGATTGAGCCATCCTCCCATATATACTTTATTTTAAAAATTTTATTTATTTTATTATCATAATTAACACTTGATCAGGACATGGCTAAAATTAGCCAGTCAAGCTCTCTCTATCTCTCTCTCTCTCTCTCTCTCTCTCTGGTAAATCTATTTGTAATTGGTGCAAGGACATGCTTACTTCACATATATCCTTAATTTAAAGAATTAAATTATAGCTACCAGCATGATCACATTGTAGTGAAAAATTATTAAAAATTTGTAGAATCATCCAGGAAAGCTTTCTGGCGAGTAATACTCCTGCCACTTCAAGGACCTGCCTGCCTGCCAAGTATCCTTTTTTTAATTACATTTCATGTACAATTTTGATCAAAACAAGCAGAAATGTGGTAGATTTTTTTAAACTCTGTAGCTAAGCTGTCTTAGGGAACTTCAATTCAAAGAAATGGAAAAATGATATATGTATGTAGCTGTCATCGTATATCCTAAATTTTGCAAATTCAATTTTTTGTTTGTTGTACAATTATGTTGTGAATGCAAAGCAAGTTTGTTTTGGTTTCAAATTTTTATAGTTTCCCTTACTATGAAAAAGATGTTTACCATCAGAGCAAGGACATGCATACGTGTATCCTTGATTTTGCAAATTGATAATTTTTGTACAATTATGTTGTAAATGCAAAGCAGGTTTGTTTTAGTTTTCAAATTTCTTCAGTTAATCTCTTTGCAAAACTTTTTTATTATCGGTGCAAGAACATACATTTATCACAAATGTCCTTTAAAAATAAGACTTTATTTTTTTCCAATTTTAAATAGTATTCAGTAAAAAAAATTAAGCTTATGATATATCTGTAAGCTACTCACAAAAATGTATTTGAATTGCTGCAAGGACGAACCATGCCATATATCGTTAATATTAAAAACTTAAAAGCAGCAAAGATTATTATCATAATTCAGAGAAAATAAGTAATTAATTTTAGTATTTTAGGCTTGATGGCTTATGGCCCACAAAAGATTCAAGATCTCAAACATAAAATTCAAAATAAAATTAGTAAGGTTATTGAGTTATCAAAAGAGACCCAAATGAGTCTCCGAGTGGAGGTGCGGTATAGCAGCACCCTTCCTAACCTATCGAGGGCATACCGCCGCAAATGTTCGAATGGGGGATGGAAAATTTCATTACAAGAATATGTTAGTCGAGGAGGGTGTTTTCCTGATAATGTATTCCATTATTACTCTTCTTTACAATTAAATAAACATCCGATAATTTTGCTTCGAAATAATCAATTTAATTACATATTAAAATTAAACCTCTGTTTGCAAGACATTATAAATTTTTTGAAACGAAGTCTATAGGCGTAGAAAGAATTTTTCGGGCGAAAGCAATCGCTTTTCCTCCCCTAGAACCATTAAGAATTGCCTGTAATTATATATTTTAATATCACTCATGAGAACCATTAAACGTAATACTATTTCCCGCCACCCTGACTAAGGAATTCTATTTTGCTACGCCAGTAATACATCCTTGGTTCCCACCCTATTTCTGTCTCATCAGCGCTACTTCAAAATAAAACATGTCATAATAGTACAATAAAAAAAATTAAATGATTTATTTTTTTGTTATCAATTGAAATATTAATTGATTGCATTAATTGAAACGATGAAATATTTAATTATATTAGCTAAATTTTAATTGAAATTTTTAATAAGTGAATACGATCTTTTTTGTTCATATTAATTCAGCTTTGAATTATGCCAGTAAAGTTTTTTTTAAATATGTAAGTGTTAATTTATTTATTAATTTATTATTCGAAATTTGCAATAATTCTCATATTTATTACCATTTACTGTCTCTGCTTTTTGTTTGTCTGCAAAAGCCATGTTTTGGTGCATGGCCAACTGCTTTATTAATTTAATTATAAATACTCACGATTCCCATAACATAAATTCCAATATTGTCATTTGTATATTCGTTATGCCAGTAGAACATACACACACACACAAATTATTTGTGTGGTATCTACATTTTGAGTTCGTGTTCTACATGCTGCCATGTACTGTGTGCAGGGAGCTCATGTTATAGTTTATGGCAGACACCAATAAAAGTAGTTTAATTAACAAGATTTGCTACCGAAATATGGCAGGAACTTTAATTAGTACAAATAATTTTATGGTAAAAACAGTGTGTATAAAGTTAATCGTTATTAAATTGGAACATTATATTACTCGTAAATGCAATGGCCGGCACTCATGACATCGTGCTGCTCAGTTTACACACAATGTGTTAACAGCCAATTTCTTTCCATACATACATACATACATACATACACACATAATTACGTTTGTATTTATATCAAAACAACTGTTTAGAAATTTTATTATAAAATTCATTAATATGACATTATTAGTTTTTTATTCTTTCCTTATGACCTAAAATGAAAACTTTATTTATGTCTGCTTCCGCAAACAAATTATTTCCTAAAGATTGTTTTGATGAATTTTATTTCCAATTTTTATTGCGTTTTCTCTACTAAGAGTCGTCCACAGCCACAAATACAATTTGTTTATTAATTCAACTTTTATGGCAATTTCTTCTAAACCAATTTCCATGTCACTCACTGGCTTAGTTGTTTTCGGTAGAATCATAATTTGGCAATATAAAATAAATAAAACAAGCAAAGGAAAATAAAAAAAAAACAAAAATCATGAAAAATATACATAAAAATCTTCCGGCATAAGGAACAACACAACAAAGACCCACAATGAATATAATCATAAATTTTGCCATAATTTTTGTAATCAGAACCAACAAAAAAAAACAATATATACATATATACCGGAAAAGTTTCAAGTGTCATAAAATGCGATATAAGGAAACACAAAAGGATATGACAATTTTGTTAGCTCAAAACAAATTAAACAATAGTTAAGGTCAGCCAGCAATGTGATAAAAAAAATTTGATTTGTAAAGGTTTTCCACAGAAATATAAAAGTAACTAGAGTTTGTAATACAGGGTGTTTTTTTAGAGGTATAGAACTTCGAATTGAAATAAAACACAAGAAAATCGTTTTAATGTCCATCAATTTGGCTTTATTGGAAGGATAATTTTATGCCATTAATGTTTAAATATGATTTCGGGCATGTGGCCGCCGCGGCTGGCTCGAATAAAGCCAATTCTACAGATCCAATTTTCAACCACTTTTTCGAGCATATGGGGCCGTATGTTGGCAATAACGCCACGAATGTTGGCTTCCAAGTCCCCTAACGTTTCTGGTTTGTTGGCGTAGACGAGCGACTTCACATATCCCCAAAGAAAATAATCCAATGGTGTCAAATCACACGATCTTGGTGGCCAATTGACAGGTCCATTCCGCGAAATTATGCGCTCATCGAATGCTTCCTTCAATAAATCGATTGTGACGTGCGCTGTGTGGCATGTAGCGCCGTCTTGTTGGAACCACAACTCATCCACATTCATGCCATCCAATTCGGGAACAAAATAGTCGGTTATCATGGATCTATACCGGTCTCCGGTAGCGAATCGATTCATTCGGGTCCTCTTCAACACTTTGCTCTACAGCGGCAATTGTTTCTTCGGTGCGCACTGTTCGACGTCTCTGCGGATGCGTATTATCACATAGAGTAAACGTAGTGCGAAAACGATCCATGGTTAACCGAATTAATTGCTCTGATGGACGATTATGTCGACCATAAAATGGACGGAGCTTGCGGTAAACTTCACGAACTGAACCATTATTTTCGAAATAAATTTGCACGATTTGCAAGCGTTGTTCTTTTGTCAACCTGTTCATGATGAAATGGCAAACCAAACTAAATATTAATCACTTGACAGCTGACAAAATGGCCGCCAGTTAAAAAAGTGATGCCAACTTAAAGTTCTATACCTCAATAAAAAACACCCAATATAAACAAAAAAATATTTCTGCAATAAACAACTTTAATTGAAAATAAAACCAAATATTATAAATAAATTCACGTCAATTAAACTTTTGTTTAAAAATTAAGTTAATTAAAAAGTTTAATTGACACAATTACATTTTTAATTGATTTTTGGTTTTATTTTCAGTTAAACTTGTTATTGCAGGAATATTTTTTCTGTATACAGTCGAATCCGCTTTAGCGCAACACACTTTACTGAAACAAATCGGATTACTGAAAGCGATACAAATCCCCGCACTGACTTTAAACGCAGCTAGTCTTATTTGCTTCGCTTTAACGAAACATCTTTTTACTGAAAATATCGTGTATTTGAAAACCAAAAGCAAGCCCACAACTACGTTTTTTAAAAGACTTACTTCGCTTTAGTGAAAAACTAAACAATGACAAATATTTTTATTAGAAATCAATTGCATAACTTAAGCCTGAAAAAATTGTGCATGTTTTGTTCTTTAAAAAATTAAGTGGCAAAATGTATTTGTCCTTTTCGGTCTTACGTACTGTATTATAATTATCGATTACATATATTGTGCTGATTTTAAGCAGTACGCTTAACTGTAACAAATTTCTGTAATCCGAACTACGTTTTAGAGAAAAAATCGGATAACTGAAAAAATTGGGTTTTGGTTATTTCCAGTAAAGCGGAGTCGACTGTATAGCGATATTGATGAAAATTGCTAATTTAGTTTTATTTTCATTTATAAAAAAATAATATATATACGAACGCATAAATGTGCGATCTTTCATATTATTTTATATAAATTATTCGATTAAAATTTATTAAATATTCGTGTGAATTCTATTAAAAAAATTTAATTGCTTGCTCTATCGAATAATTATAATATAATAATAAAAATTGCTTACCAATTATTCGATTAAAATATAATGTTAGTTCGGATCTCAAAATAAAGTTAAAAGAAAGTCTTTTATTTTTTAACGTTCAAATAATTGTTCAAATAACGTTCGATTAATCGAATAAAAATTCAAAAATATTTTTAATTATTGCATTAATCGAATAAAAATCTTATGTGAAATATCTTGCATCTTATTTCATTTAATTCGATATTCGTTTGAATCTTAGACTACAATCAATTGCTTGTTTGTTTTTTATGTTTGGACATTCGATAAATCGCTAAATTTTTTAATCGAATAAATATTTTAAAATATTTTTTCTGAATAGTTTTTCGTATCAAAAAATAAGCTTATATTCATTTAAATGAAATATAAAGTTCATTATTAATATGTTTTATTTATATTTGGAAGTTCGAATACCCGCAATATTTCTTATAAATTATTCGAATAATATTCGATGTTTGTTCGAATCTTATTATAAATTTAACTACTTCTTCTTTATAATTTAGGGATCGAATAATCGAATAAAGAATCAAAACTATTTTTAATTATTAAATTATTCCACCAAAAAACTTATTTTATTTCATAAAATTCGATATCGGTGGAATTACTTCTTTCTTTTATTTCCAGACATTCGAATAATCGAAACTTTTTTCAAAAATATTTTTATTTTTTATTTTCATTATTTCTAATGTGAACTCAACGAGAATTATAGTATACACTATGCCGTTAATTATGTCCATTACACGAAAACGAACATGAATATTTTCGCTGTGAGGGTGGCGTTGACTGAGGTAGTTAGCACGTTGACTACAAAACCGAATGTTCGGGGTTCGAGCTCGGTATCAAACACTCATCAAATAATAAAACTACGAATTTTTCTGATGTGCATTAGTGTGCGTTTGTATCAGTTGTTGTAGGAAAGTTTAATTGATGAAGGCTGGTCACTGAACTATACCGACTTCAGCAGGTACTAATCCTAATGTAACATCGTTGTGTAGCACGATCAACGGCGAAATAAATAAACCAATAAAATTGCCGCTAAACACAACTTCAAAAAAAAGAAGTTTAATACACCTCATTTAACACCAGAGGCGCTGCAACACTGCATTATTAAAAAAATACTTGCAAAAAACAGAGTTGTAAAAGAATGAAGCTTCCATCTCTCTCTCTCTCTCTTTCTTCACCACCTGTTTTCTCTATCAATATGCCCTTCTTAAAAAATGTAACACGTATAAGTAGTAGAACGTATTCATTGCCTGAGTGTTAACTCTTTTCTAAAAAAAAACGATGATTTACCCGAAATTTATTAGTATTTATAAGATTATCTCTTCGATTTTCATCAATATAAAATGTTTTTATCACTCTGTTAACGCACCCTATTTCACATTCGTGACTTCCAATGTCTAGGCTAAAAATATATTAAGAGTAAATAGAGTAACATTTGGTTAAAATTAATCGTAAACTTAAATATAAAAGTAAAATAAAGAAAATCTTTTTAAAAATAAAAATTAAGCTGCGTCACTGATATGACTTTGTTTATTGAAACTTTTGTGCAGGTTTCAATAATTTGAAAGCATAAGCTTAAAATATTACTGAGTTTCAAGACAATTGGATTCACAACAAACATGCAATTCAACCATTAAAGTGATGACAGAAAAAATCAATGACTGAACAAATAATATTCTTCCACCTGTTTAAACATTAATTAGAAAAAAGGGCCTGCAAGCAAAAAGCCACAATCAGTGACTTCAGAGCAAAAGTTTACAAGTTTTTATAAGCAACTTAAGTTCATTAGCAATAACAAAAAAAAAAACACACACACACACACCCATACACCCAATCAAACCCTTAATGTGACGAGGAGTATTTGCTAAAAAAATAAGAAATTAAATGTCAATATATTTGATGTTGTTAATGAAATGTGGTGATTGGCCTGATGATTTGTTGTTGGAAAACATGCAACTCTTAAGGTTTTTTCTGTTCATAAAAGACCCAAAAACTTTTAGAAATTTAATTTTAAATCATGAGTTCTATATTTGCCAAATACTGACAAATCATATTAATGTGAGATAATTTATCCAGAATATGCTTTAAAACATTAAACACTTTTATCAATTTTTATTAATGAAATAATGTTTGTTGTAACTATTTTTATAAAAGTTTTTCTATTGACTTGGATTTAAATTTAATACTTTAATAGCCTGTTTGTAGAACGCGACAAGGGCGACTCACGACGAGCCGTTTCATGGACGACTACGTAATGAAAAGCGTTTGTATAACGCGACTCGACTTTGTCGTGCAGCTTACGTTAATTCGCCTATATATCCCACCCTGTGGCAAAACATTATGTTGCCAACATGTCCAAAAATTGTTTTCATTTATCTTTTTTCATAGAAAATTATAAATTCAACTTGAAAAAATGGTAACCCTATTCTTGTGTTGAAAAAACACAATTGACAATTGAATTTGTATGTATTTTTTTATTATTTTGTTATAAAAAAATCAATTGTTCTTCAAAATATCTGCTGTTATTTGAAGAACAAAAATTAGGATATGTATGAAACTGTGTAAAATCCATGTGAGTGTATGTGTATTGTCAGTATTTATTCATTTTGGTGCACTTTTTTTGAACACGATTATAATTTTTCATTCGCCCATCTTGACATTTATAATGAGCCAAACCGTGTTACACAAACCCAAATAAATTGAGAGTTGTTACGTTTTTTAATTAAAATCGTCAACAGTCGCGATCTAAAAACCAAAAAAAGAAAAATGCTAACATGTTAGCGATTATTATCGACGAGTCGTGTTCTACAAACAGGCTGTAAGATTTCTCTTCTATCATTATCGAGTGTTGCATGACTATTCTGAATAGATCAAACAACTTTTTTGTATAAAATTTTTCTACTTATTTAAAATGTTAAGCACGTTTGCTGCTGCAGACCCTAATTGCTTAAAAATAAAAGTTTCCCTTATTTTTTAAGTGATAAAAAGCATCTTAAGATGATGAAATTAAGTTGCGTGTGTGTGTGTGTGTGTGTATGAGCGTGGCTCTCTAAAATGATTTTAAAACACAATCCTCAGCAATATAATTCTTTGTAAATATATTTCTTAAGGCACCTAATATGTTATGGCAAATCAATTTGCTTGCGTTTATTATGTAGCAGACTTTAAAATTTTTTTTTATATTATTTGAATAGACTCTCAAAACATGTGAGTAAAGCGAGTTTCTTGCGTTGTATGACAACGTCTGTGTATGTGTGTGGTAAAAATACTCATCGTATCAATAAAATCCTGCAGATACTTTAAACACAACATTTAAACAAATTAAAAGATCATGTGATATTTTTTATTATTGAACTTAAGTCGATTGAAATGACATGAAATGCTATTGCGGTGTGTTTTCAATTTGAGATTTTGGTTTTACCATTTCATTTATCGTCTTTGCAACAGTCATGTTTCCACTAAGTCGAAAATAATGTTTTCCAGGATGAAATTAAAATTTTATTTGAATATGGGAATTAAATAAGGAGTGCATAGAGTTTACAAGTGTATGCCATAAGTTTTTAAGTCTATATAAATATGTATTTATGTATATTTACTTATTAGATGTTATAAATTAAGAGCAGCATCATTTGAAAGTTTCGAATTGCCAGGAGCAGTATCCCTTTTTTAGTTAAGAGGCGGGAACTTTAAAAAAGTTACGGTCTTATTGGCAGGCCCTCATTTGTATATCAGTGATCGGCAATGAATCGAGTTTCTGCTATTCATACTGACTCATGAAATTGAATGCAAAGACATCGTTTAAACTCAACTACTCTGATGACGCACATTAACAATGACGTTGATTTATAAATAAAGGTTGAAATAAATATGAATGCGACGTCGATATATATATTCATACCACATTCACACTTACAAAGCAGCTCAGTTTGATTTCTAATTTAGGAAAATACTTATATTAATCACATTGATTTAACTCATTTTTGGCTCATGTATGTGTGTTTATTTTAAAGTTTAGTCATTAAACAGTTTGCAAGTAGTATACAATAGTAGTAAATAGGGTTGTTTTTCAATTCCTGCAAACAAAAAACAAACACAAAAGCAGCAGAGAGACAAACACACAACCTCATAATAAGAACTTTAATGTTCGTATGCGACGTTCGCATTGTTATTTATTTTGCATCGTCCATATGCATTGAGTTAAGGAAAGTCAAAATAAACAACGTCATAAATGTTGCTATGTATGAGTTCGATGTGCACTTCAAACTTTCGATTGAATCTGACTCATAGACAAAATTGTGTAATTATGAGTGCGCATATATACAAGAAATTATAAGTCATGATTTAACTCTACTCTCTTTTTCACTACTCATTGCTCTTCTCTGATGCACATGTAGTCTCTGGACCTCATTTTTAATACAAATTAATGTTACCTTGTAGTTATTCAGGCTTTTCCCTTTCAGAACGCTTGTACAAATTTTTAAAATATAAATATACAAATTTAATTTATTTATAATCAAAATATATCTTCATTAGTCTAAGCTAAACAAACAACAATAATTGATTTTATTTATAAATATATTTACATATCTTTTATCTTACAGATATGATCCTTCGACTGCTTTAGCAAAAAAAGGTAAGTTTCAACACAAAAACTTTATCGTTAGCCTTAAAACTTTTTGGAAAATATTTGTATATAATGTAATAATATTTCGCTGGCCAAATAATTGTTTAATATTAAAAGCATCGGGACGCTCTTCCTTCTGCAATTATAAGTCAAGGAAAAAATTCTCCTTGCCAACCCATTTAACAATTTTTGCCTTAACGAAGCTACAAAACAATCAAAAAATCATAAATTAAGCAACTGTCAATGTACGTGACAATAAAGTTCAAATACATATAGCAAGCACAACAACAACAACAACAATACCAGCAACCATTCAAAATAAAAAATAAAAAATCATGTAGAAAACGTGCAAAAAATTTACAACAAATATTAACAATCACACGAGTATATCTATTCGTTTCATTTTCTGTTTGAAAAATTTGTATCCTTGTTAGACATGCATGCAACCCTTAAATAATGTCTATACAAGGACAAGTTCCAATATCAAAAGATACACAATTATAAAGAAGAAGAATAAAAAAAATAGTAGTGGGGGCCAAAAGTTCTACATTCCTTTTTATTGTTTGCATTCATTTATTTGACATTTTTGACAACATTTGACTTTTGCTTTTGTATCATGTTTGGCAAAAAGTCAATAAGTGCAGTCCGTGTACGAACAAACGTACGTACGAATTACCCCAAAAGGCTGAAGCACAAAAAGAAGAAAAAAAAAACAAAATACAAAAGAACTTGTGTCACTTATTTATACTTCTCGCATTCATTCGTACGTTCTGGGTTATATGGGAATTATGAAGTTTATTAAAAGTTAAATAGAAAAAATCTCTCTCACTCTCTGCTGAAGCCAGAAAGAAGGCAATGCAGGGCAGGGAAAGTTAATTTTTAACTTTTAATCCTTTTATATATACAAAGTTTTAATTCAGCTGTGTGAAAGACAAAAGGCAGAATAATATCTCTTTCTATCTCTCTTTTAAGCTGAATTAAGACTTTGCAAAGTAAACTTTCCGTTTCACAATACCTCTTGTGAACTATTTCTAGAAGCTATTTGAACCCAAAATACACTCTCCTGTTCCAAATTTGTGAGCAGAGCTGTCTTCTTTCTCTCTAAATTAAAAAATAATTTCAGTGAAGTGCTTCTCTGACCCGCTCACGAAGGGTTTCGTACGCCTATATAAAACATAGTTTTTGGCAATTTTGTTTTCGTTTTTGGGTTTTCTTCGGTTTTTATTTAATTTTTGCGTTTTTTTTTATTTTGGCGTTTTTTAATTTTGGCGATTTTTTTCCCAAAAGGTGCTTTTTTAATTTTGAGGATTTTTTCGGTTCTTGGCGTTTTTTCCATTTGGCGATTTTTTTCGTTTTTTTTTTTAATTTTGGCGATTTTTTTATTTAGACGTTTTTTTTTAGTTTTGGAGATTTTTTTGTTATGTCGATATTTGGCGTTTTTTTCATTTTGGCGATTTTTTTCATTTAGGCGGTGTAATGTTAAAATGGAAGGATCGCCATGTAATGTTAATATTGTATGTTTGGTAGTGTGTTGTGGATGTAAAGCCCTATAGCCCAATTATTGTTTTTATACAGCTGTACAGGGGGTCCAGCTTATAAATAGGCGTTCAAAGGAACTGCCAAAAAGGTTTGAAAATTTAATTAAAAAACAAGGCAAGTTATTGCCGGATTACGTTCAGAAATTAAATTCTAATTTTATTCACAATTTGCTCTGCTTATATACTATTTTTACAATTCTTACTTAGCCTTTCTAACTTACGTTTACATATCTACACTTATGTTTTGTTCCTTTCTTCACTATAACAATGATAAGCATATTTTTAAACAACCAATCAGAATTTGGTAAAAAGTAATTAAATTATGACTCAAAAGTATGTCACTCAATTTCTTGCATTCAGCATTCTTATTATGTTGTAATGCTTGTGCATTGAACTGCTATTAAAGCAATGCAAGTAATTTATGTTACAGTGCACTACCATAAGTGTGGTACACTACAGCGGTTTTTTTAGCTTTGACATTTTTTCGGTTCTTGGATTTTTTTTCATTTTGGCGATTTTGTTTTTTAATTTTGGGAATTTTTTTTAATTTTGGCGATTTTTTTATATAAAAAATATTATGGTCTTCGCGCCTTTTTCGCGTTTTGGAGATTTTATTCGGTTTTTGACGTTTCTTTTTTTATTTTGACGATTATTTTCATTTTGGCGATTTTTCCGAATTTGGCGATTTATTTTATTGTTAGAAACTTTTTTTAATTTTGTGCGATTTTTTTAAGTTGTTGGCGATTTTTTTCGGTTTGGCGATTTTATAGTTTTTTTTAGTCATTATCGTTTTTAAAAATTGCAAGAGTTTGCCCTTACGATTTCCAAGAAACAGCAAGTTGTCAAAATTACATAGTCAAAATTGCATTAACTGATCGGAACCCTAAAACTTATGATTAAGTGGTGAATGACAATTTAAAAAAGTGTTTAAAAATCAGTCAAAAATTTATTAAAACATAAGAACTTCTTATGACAAAAAAATCTAAGAAAACTAAGAAAAATATTTAGAACTAAAAATAAAAAAAAAACAATGAAAATAAATATCAAAAATAATGTGAAAAATCTGGAAAAATTTGTAAGCTAAAATTATTAACTATATTTTTAGCATTTTTTAAAAAACTCCATTTCCATCTCTGCAAGGGACATACACAGACAAATACTCACTTTCACAAATATGAATGAATTTTTGCAACAAATTTTTATTTTCCATAGCAGGGGTGCAAAAAGTTTGTTGCAAATATTTGTAAGTGTGTTTTGTAAACCAATGAATGAGTTTATAAGGTTGAATGTTATTTGCCCTCGCCCTCATAATGACATTTCCTTCCAGAAAACCCAGGAACACGAATAAAATGTTTGAAGTTTGTTAGTTTTACAGGAGGAGTTTATTATTATTATTATTGTTGGATTGCTTCAAAATGATAATGTGTATGATGCGTGACATTGAGTTATGAACTTTAATCAAACATTATTATTTCCAAAGGAGGAGTGACATTTAATTTATTGTTAAAAATAAAAGTTTTAAAAGACAAATATAAATATGTGCACATGTACTTTCCAGCAAAAAAAATTGATGTTGGCTGCTAAAGTTAATTAAATATTTACATGTAAACTTCGCTAAAGTATTTAAAAATTTAGTTGTAGATAGAGTTTCATACTGTGCTCCTATATGAGTTACAAAATTGCGAAAGCTAGAACTTCATATTTGTTCCTTCTAACTCCTTCAAGGAACATAGGGCCGTATTTTTTATATTTTTCAGTTAGTAACGCTTAAATTTTTTCCCAGATTCTTTTATGTATTTGCACATAACTTAAGGCGCAAGTTTTATTATCTTGCAACCCAAAACATTAAGGTGTTACATTTTTATTTGTCGCCCATGAAAATATGCTCCAAATTTTATTTTTCGTTATTTGCTTGGTTTAAATAAATATTAAGAAACCCTTCCCTTTTTTTATCAAAAAATTATTAATTGAAATGTAATTTTCACAAGTAATGCCCTAATTGTGCGATTCGCGTGCATAAAATGGGAAACCTTAGCTGTTTTCTTAAGTTCACTCATTACTTAATTAAGAATAATCCAAAAATCTTTTACTTTTACTACTTAATCATGAAAATGAACTTTAATGATATTAACCAAGTGGGTTGAATTTACAACATTTATTCTTTATCTTATGACTTCCATTCACTACTTGAATTAAACTTGAAAAACATGTTCTTTCCAATAATAAAGGAAATCAGAAACTACACAAGTTAAATTTGCTGTAGGAAAATGTAAAAAGAAAATTATAATTTAATTAACAACAAAATTGTAAACAATAAAATAGCAAAAAAAATTTACTTAATATACAAAAATTCCTTATTTGTCAACAATTCGAACGCGAGAATATACAGCAGCTCTCACAAAGTTACATTCACACATGAATATCTGCAAGTGCCGCCATTACACTCATTCATCCTTATCGCGATGCAAATCGTATTACAAATAGGAATTTACGATACTCTTACGCAGAAATACTCTTGCATGTAAACATGCAAAGAACTTTTCTGCAATATTAATATTTTGTTGCATATTTCCTAGGGCTTTGACCTTACCCTGCAGTTCGTAGAAAGGTAATAGGCAGATTTCTAAATGCGGATGTGCAGTGCGATAATCCTTCAATTACACCATGAGCACATTTCTAAAAATATATCAGATGTTTTAATTTAACTTAATTTAATTTAATTTAATTTAATTTAATTTAATTTAATTTAATTTAATTTAATTTAATTTAATTTAATTTAATTTAATTTAATTTAATTTAATTTAATTTAATTTAATTTAATTTAATTTAATTTAATTTAATTTAATTTAATTTAATTTAATTTAATTTAATTTAATTTAATTTAATTTAATTTAATTTAATTTAATTTAATTTAATTTAATTTAATTTAATTTAATTTAATTTAATTTAATTTAATTTAATTTAATTTAATTTAATTTAATTTAATTTAATTTAATTTAATTTAATTTAATTTAATTTAATTTAATTTAATTTAATTTAATTTAATTTAATTTAATTTAATTTAATTTAATTTAATTTAATTTAATTTAATTTAATTTAATTTAATTTAATTTAATTTAATTTAATTTAATTTAATTTAATTTAATTTAATTTAATTTAATTTAATTTAATTTAATTTAATTTAATTTAATTTAATTTAATTTAATTTAATTTAATTTAATTTAATTTAATTTAATTTAATTTAATTTAATTTAATTTAATTTAATTTAATTTAATTTAATTTAATTTAATTTAATTTAATTTAATTTAATTTAATTTAATTTAATTTAATTTAATTTAATTTAATTTAATTTAATTTAATTTAATTTAATTTAATTTAATTTAATTTAATTTAATTTAATTTAATTTAATTTAATTTAATTTAATTTAATTTAATTTAATTTAATTTAATTTAATTTAATTTAATTTAATTTAATTTAATTTAATTTAATTTAATTTAATTTAATTTAATTTAATTTAATTTAATTTAATTTAATTTAATTTAATTTAATTTAATTTAATTTAATTTAATTTAATTTAATTTAATTTAATTTAATTTAATTTAATTTAATTTAATTTAATTTAATTTAATTTAATTTAATTTTGTTTAATATAATTTAATTTATTTTAATTTATTTTATTGCAATATATTTAACTTTTTTAGTTACTTTGATTTTATTTAAGTTTTTAAAATTTAAATTTTAAAACAGCACACAAATAAAATATATTTCTCCACCGAATTTACATTTTATACTTTTGGCGTTTGTAATGCTATTTTCGCGGAACTGAGTGCTACATGTTGCATTATTAAGAACGTGAAGATGTTTCCAACATACACACTTTCACTCAAAAAATTTAAAAACAAAAAATTCTCATGAAAATTGCAAATGTGAATGTGAAGTTTAAATGAAAATAAATGTGAATATTTCACCCTGCAGCATAAAATTAATTAAAATTCACATTATGTATTGATGCAACAGAAATTCAAGAAAATCAATAACATTCAAAAAGCAATGTAAGAGTTAAATGGAAAAGTAAAATATATTTCAAATTATTACCATAATTAATTTCGGAGAAAAATAATATTTTTTTGTGCTTTGAAAGGGCAAAAATTCTGCAGCAAATATTTGTACTTTTAAAAAAGTTAATTCTGCATGTGGCAGTCAGCTTATGATCATTATAAAAGTCCCTTCAAGATGAAATTAATAAGTAAATAAAATACGAGTACTTTAACAATTTTGATTTGCTCTGGTTTTTTTTCAACTTTCATATGCCTTCAGGCGGATTTTAAATATACATATGTATATATGTATGTTTAATACTGAGAGAAAAGTTGCAAATATTTCTTTAGCTCTCCTAAGAGTTTTTCCAAAATAGGTTTGAAATAAGGGTACCCATTTTTTGGAGCATACATATGTATGTTCAGTTCTTCTGCTTTAAAAAGTAGTTAAGCATTGAATTTTGCTTCATTAAAAATAAATAATTTTGAAAATACTTCCGCTTTAAATGATTTTCAAGAATTTTAGCTCGCAAAATTTTGTATTATGCCTTAGTTAGCGAACAATTATGTAAGTCATTCCTAAATTATGCCCAAAATGAAATGTTACGAATATATTTTAAAATGATTTTATTAACCGGAATTGATTAGTGACATTTATTTGAGTTAGAGATCTGAAAGTACTTATATTTTTCACAAAACACGCGTTCCGTTTATAATAAAGCCTTTTAAAAATGTATTTAATTGCTTCATGAAATATTGATGACAGCCCGCGCGGCCCCTATTTCAAAAATTCATATAAAAAGCTTTATATAAAGTTTTAACCCCTTCCCGTTTTACGTGCAATAATTTACGCCATTATTTTTATCGTTGCACAACTTTAGGTTCTGTGTGCGTGTGGCTTATCTGCGCATTAGAAACTTTCTATAATTCTTTTTTTTTTGTATTCGATTATTAGTGAGTATAGGAAACTTCATGAAGATAAACGATAATGTTATTAATTTATTATTAAATAAATTAATAATTATTAACAGCACAACAAAGAGGTCATTAAGAAGAGCGTTCAATCATCAACATGTAGTTAACCACTAAATTCACAGATAAGAAATTGTTAGCCATTAATAGATTGTAACAAGCAAATGTTAGTGGTATGACAAAAGCATTATTATACACTGGAAAAAATTTTACTTCCATATACTTTCGAAATTTTTATGTTTGTTGTAATGTTTTACATTTTCGTAATTGACGTTGTACATAAGTGGCAAAAACTTAAAATTTGTTTAAAAAAAACAGATAAAAAATTTTTTTATTAAAAAAAAATCTAACAGAAATTTTATTCGAATAAATAATAAATAAAAAATTTTATTCAAATAAATAACAAGTAAAAAATTGCTTTCTATTAAAGAATAAAAATTTTACTTGAAGAAATAAATATTTAATAAAAAAAATGTGACTCAGATTCTTTCGAATAAATTAAAAAAAAATATTTTGATTAAATAAGGAATAAAAATAGAATTTGTACTCAACAAGTAACGAATAAAAATTGTATTTGAATAAACAAATAATATAATCTTGTGATTCTACTTAATTGCATGCAGCTTTGAAACCTTCACGTAATTCATCGACACAACGAGTAAAAAGTTTTATTCGAATAAATGATGGCTAAAAATATTATACAAACTTAAAAAATAATTGATGTAGAAATTTGTTAGTTTTTTCTAACTTAAATGAATAAATGCTAAAAATTATAAAAAGTTTTATTTAAATCAATAGCAAGTAAAAATTTTTATCAAATAATTTATAAATTTAAATAAGTATTCGAATGAATTTTGTGTTTAATTCGTTTATTTTTATAAATTTTTGTATTATATTTTTATAATAATAAACAGAAATTTTTACTCGCATGATAGCACAAAGTTTTTATTTAAAAAAGTGCCGATTAAAAAGGTTTATTCTTATAAGAAACGACAAAAAATTTTTTTTAACTTATTCGAATAAATGTGGCTTAAAAAATTATTTTAATAAATTACTTTATTTGAATTAGTAACGAATAAAATACGAGTAAATGTGCTACGAGATCGCACTAATATGAAAAAATTTAATAAATAAAAGTTTTCGAATAAGTAACGAATAAATAACGAATAAAAAGATTTTATTCACAAAAGTAACGATTAAAAAATGTCTTTCGTATAAGTAACGAATAAAATCATTTAGATAAATCAAATATAATTTGTTTTGCACACGACTGATTTTATAAATAACATATAAAATACTTTACTCCAATAATCGTGCATATCGTCAGCTGAAATGTAAAATCGCGTAACTAATTAAATATTCAAAAACGCATTTTAAGGTATTTATTGAGAGTACATGGTCTCCACGAATTTTGAAACTTTTATCATAGCAATCACTTGAGTTACAAATTAAAAAAAAAAACTTTCGCCTCAGTCACTTGAGTAATTTTATGAATTTTGTTCCCTCTTCTATAAAATCTAAAAGAGTGTAGTTACGTGATTTTGGATACCAGCTAATGCTGTAAGCTTTTTATTCGAATGAATGGTAAATTTTTTGAAAGAAAAACAAACAAATGTTGTTTTAATAAATGTGCCATAAACATTATTATTCGAATATAAAACGAGTCCAAATTTTGTTCGAATAAGCATCGGATGATTAAAAAACTTTGTTCAACTAAGTAGTGAAAACAAATTAAAAACAAAATATTACAATACATGAATTATTTATTCGAACGCTTAAAAACGAGTAAGAAGTTATTAATAAATTAACCGAATACATTTTGATTCTTAGTCGATTATTTAAAAACTAACGAAGAAAATACATATTATTTGATCAGTTTAAAGTTCGTTTTGCTTTTTGTCAGCCAAATAACATGTGACAATTATTAATGAACGAATAACAACAAAGTTAATTGAAAATATCCTGATAAACACGTAGTAGAACGGAAAAACTAGCTGTTTTCGAAGGCCACTACTCCTTTGGTCCACTGTGTTTGGTGTCAGTTGATATAGATTTCTGTTTTATATACGCAACTTTTTATGCAAATGGAATATGTGAATTGTTTTGATTCATCGTATTTCAATGAATGAAGAAATTTTCTCTCAGTGCACTTTTAACTGCTGTAGTACTCATTATCAATCTAACGCATTCCCTTTGTTCATAATTCTAGTGACAAATGAAATGAATAAAATTGCCCCAAAGTGCATGAATGCTTGTGTGTGTGTGCTAAGGCTACAGGAGTCGTACTTAATACGTGCTCTTAACAACATTTATTTGTTATTATTACTGCCAAAAGAAATAAATAAAAAAACAACAAATTATTTTATTGTTAATTTTCATACATTTAACACGATATTGTAACATTGCTACTACGATTATATACATATCTACCATTATTTTATTGCTGTTATTTCTCATTAAAGAAAATTTACCATAAACCACAATACAATTTATTTTATAATCAACCACATATTAAGTTTGAAAATATGTATGGGATTTTGATGCGACTATAGAGTATAGAGACGATTTTAATAGACCAAAGTAGTAAACCAAATAGTAAACCATGTGTATTGAAATATATGCATGTATGTATGGCTGTGTGTATGTTGGTTTTCAAAATACATATGTTGCATATTAAATATGTAACACAAGTTCCAGGGCAAAAATTAGTTTTTCAAAAAGAGATGTTACTTTTAGCTAAATTCAAAGAATATCCGAATTTAAATGCCCAAATTTTAGAAATTTATTTTAAAATCAAGACACCCTTTCAATTTGCGTTCTCAAATTTTTTTATTTTTTGATAGGTATCTACGTATGTATTTTAATTTGTGGTCTCTAAGTCACGTTGCATAACCCTTCTCTCATTTACATCTAATAACATACGTATGTATGTACGAGTATGAATATTTTAAAACAACCAAGAAAATAATAAATTTTATTGAATTTTATTTCTTAAAATTGTGAATTAAAATTAATGGCATTAGTATTAATTGTTTAAACAAAAAGCCAAATTTTACATGCAACATTACTTTACTGGTTCAGCTGTAACAATTTTAGTGGTTAATTTAACTAAAAAAAATTTTTTTTCTTGCGATAAGAAATTTAACTCTCATTTTAATAACTAATTCAACAAAATTAAAAAATTACAATTAAATTAAAGTGAAATTATATAACCAAATGAAGTTGGTTAGATTAACCAAACAAAATTGTTAATTGTTAATGGACATTACATCAGCAAGTTACATAAGCTTTTGTTAAGAATAACAGCATATGTCCTGAAATCTATTTTTTTAATATGACATTATGAAGAAAATTTTAATCAAATATCGAATTATCGAAATTAAAAGAAGAAATTTTTTATATAAAAGACCTTAAACTTAATAAAATAAAATACAATTATGATTAAAAAGAGATAAAATAATTCTGCCAAAAAAACCGACTTCAATGAAAAGATCTGATAGAACATTTTCGAAACATATTTATCGGATATAAAACTAAATTTTAATGGGCTAATTTTTTAAACGCAAGATTTTGTGTTTTTGAGAGTTCAAGGTGTGTGTTAAGTTTTGTAAGAATCGGTGCAGTGGAACCACTTAAAATAAAATATAAAATTTTAATCGGCATGACTCCGCCCATTGATTTAAATAAAAGATTGTGTTTATGTTTGAGTTCAAAGTGTATGGCAAGTTTGGTAAAAATCGGTAAAGTAGAATAATGTTAAAATAAAATATTTAATTTTAATGGTCGTGACCATTAATGGCCAAGTTTTTAAATTAACAATTGTGTCAATTTTACATCTAAAGGTGTATGATAAGTTTCATGAAAATCGGTTAAGTAGAATCACGTGAAATATTAGAATACATTTTAATGGGCGTACCTCGGCCCTTTTTTTAAACTCTAAGATTGTGAAATTAAAGAACCAAAGGTTCACAGCCGTCAAATAAAAAGAATATCATAAAATCAAATAACAAAATTTGTAGGCCTTCCCCGCCCAATTTTTTTTTTACAATGGGACCAATGGACTAATGTGAACCGAGCTATGAAGTAATACCTTCAAATTGATAATCTCCTCCTTTTTTGAAGTCGGTTAAAAATTAAAAGAATTACTAAAATTGTGTTAATAGAAACTCCATTAGCAATTTACATCAAATATAAGCTTGACTATTAAATTATATTAACCAACCATTTTTCTTTTCGTAATGTTTTTAAATCCAATTTTTTTAATTAATTTTTTTAAAAATTACTTTGCTAGGAAATATTTAAATACAAGATTAAAAGATTATAATAAAGTTCTTGAAATATTTTTATAGAAAAAATAGTTGCCTTACCAAAAAATTAATCTTTATATATTTACGTTACTCCGAAAATGTTTAACCTTGTGTAGAGAGCACACATTAATAGAAATTTGGCATTATTAAGTCGAAGCCAACAAAAATTTAAATAGCCGCTTTTATATGAAAATCGCATACCCAGCTGACTAAGCCTAACGTTATTGATATCAATTTCGAATATATCGCGAACATTTATTGTGTAAAGCTATTGAGAGTGACACTCGAAAATGAATCAAAAAAATTTACCTGTTGCTCAGTTTTGTCCAAAAAAACATTCAATCTTGAAGTTTCGCTAGCGATATCAAAAGTGAGAGAATATCGAACTAATTTCGATATCCCAAGAAGGCAGCACAATAAGTAAAAAAGTAATATTATTTATTTATTTATTTTAACTTACTAGTTTTATTTATTTTTTAATACCGTAACTAACGCTGCAGGATTTGAACATGGTACCTCCGTTCTCCACTAGGCCTAACGTGACAAATTTTTCTCTGTTCAATTATTGCACATATGAAGGTAATTGTTCTTACTTTACTATTTCAATTCAGTGTTGTTATGCATCGAACTTGATACCTCTAGACCAACAGCTACCGTCGGCTACCGTCACTTATTCGAAAAACTATCGAGAAAAGTTCGAAGCTCGATGTTTTAGCGAACATTCAAATTATTTTTAAAACCGAACAAATATCGAGGAACTGTGTTATGAAATTTCTTCGCTTTAATGAGCATTTGTTTTTACCGAATCTCAGGTCAAGTGGGATAAATTTATATACTATGTAAATGTGTGCTTATGTGTGTGTGTGTGTGTGTGTGTGTTTGTTATTGCACGGGCATGCAATGTATATGACAGTATTGATAACCAGTATTTTGTGTCGCTTTTATGTAAAACAATGCGAATAAACTTGACAGTTAAATTGATTTAGACAACACAAGTCGTTTTGTTCATATTTATTAATTCATATTTATTTTTTATTTTTGCTGTTATTATTGTTGTGTATATTTCACACAGCGCTTTGTAGCTGGCAAAGTTCAAATTTTTTACATGATTATATCTATTGTAATTTTGTTTGAGGCTGTTGGCGCTGCACAGTGGCATGGAACACACAAAAATTTATAATAAATTAGTTGTGTATGTTTTATGATAAAAAAAAATTTAGAATATAATTTGGAAAAAAAAATTTAACAAAACCAGACGGCCGACTGAAGAAGAAAATGTATAGGCCAAACACTAATCTTCATAAAAATTTTCTTGATTAGGCGACTTACTAGCTTGGGAAAACTAGGGCTTAAAATTGTCAAAAGAACGTTGAAATTTTTCTAATATATCGCACTTAATTAACAAGAGGGTATTAACTCAATATTTTAAAAAATTCACTTTGTGCAAGAAATCAACTAACAATATCTATATCAATATGTATACATGGTAAAAATTTCAACACATTCCGATTACTCTTTTTTTAATAAAATTTGTTTTACTTAACGATTTTAATTCGAAATGTGCTCAACACGAAGTGTTCATGAGAAAAAATCTGATTTCGTGCGTCTTTGGTTCGTTTCGTGTTGAGCAAAATTGACACGGTAAACAGGAAACGATTTAAGATGTAAAATATGTATGAATGAATTTCTAGTAGAGAAAAAATTTAATATTTTGTATCGTCAAATAACCAACACCATCATATTTTTTGATATTGTATGGTCCTCTGAAGCTTAAAGTTCTGTACGTAAGTCGATCGCATCGATCGATGCCAACTCGGTGCCCTATTTTGAAAAGCAACTCTTGATAAAATCAATTAAATTTTTTGATCTTCAATACCATACCAAAAATATTTCGTGCGTGTTCTGCAGTATCGTGTTGATGAAATTTTTCGAGTGCGTGTTTCATACGTGTTGAGCGTCATGGTATTTGTGTTCGTGTCGTGACGTGTTGGAAAAATTCAAGACGCACCCATTTCTAGTCTGAATATAGAATTTGAAAAAAAAACTTCAAAAAAACAACTGCAAAATATCTGTAAAAGTGAACCGATGTTATAATCACTGTCTTGCCTGTTTTCTTGAATTTACGGATTATAGCTACATCCTATTGTTTTCTTTATAAATTGTATTCTTCCTGGAAATGTATACATGCACACATACATACATATATATTTTAATTAGTAATACTTTTCATTACGGAATAATTTCTTAATCAGACTCAAGCTCAGTATTTCCATATTCAATTCTTGTGCCCTAATTCAGTAAGCACACTTAGGACGTTTGTGTTTGAAAAATATTTTTGAATTCTTGTGTTTTAATTCTCTAAATTATTTTCTTCAAAAATGGTTGATGTCTTTGATAATGAAAAATAAAAATATTATCGCCATGTTTTTAAAATATAAAATTTAAACCACAATATTATACAACAGTTTGAAAAATATATGAAGAAATGTGTTTTGGATATAAGGTTTGGAACAAAATCATAAAGCAAATACACGAACCATCTAGCATAGACAATAAATAATAATTGTTTTAAAGAATCACAACTCCGAACAGAATTACGGCATTAATACAGAATGAAAATCACATTATTTTATAAAATATTTTATTCTATAATACAAATTTAAGGTCACTGAACTTGAGCCCGATTATAATTTCTTAAACCTTGAATAAAATTTATTTTAGTTGAATTAAAATAATAAATATGTAATTCTTCTAATAAATCCAAAAAAAATTTCATAACTCTTTTGGCCTGCAGGAATAAATGCTAAATACTAACCCCCATATTCATAAAATTTAAAACGAATTTAAAATGAATTTTATTTCAAATTTTTCATACAAAATTTTCCTAAATTGGATTTGAAATTGATTTTATTTTTTTATGAATATGGAGGTAAATATGGCATAATTTTGAATTAAAAAAAAAACTTTTTATATTTTGCCTTAAGCAATACAATACAAATAATTAATATAAAAATTGCCATTGCTACGAGAATTCTCATAATATCGAGCCATAACCGCAAAAAAAAGCTCAAGCGACACATTTTTTGGACTTCGGTTTTTTAACGAAAATAATCGATTTTGGTCAAAAAATTAAGTTGGAAAATTATGTCTTTTAAGAGTTTTTGATGGTTATGGCACGATATATTTTCCCATTCTAACTCCTTTTTTTGTATTATTCAGTCTTCATTAGATTTAAAAAAGCGCCTAAAAATCATCTATTTCTTTTTGCCTTTTTTAACCAATAATGTATGCATTAATTTTTAACATAAACAGTATGCTTGCTACATTTTATAATAAATCTGTTTACTGTAGCGTGAAAAATTTAGCTTTGCATAAATTTTAAAATAATTTTGTTTAATTTTTTAGATATAATTCATTTACCAATAATTTACATACGCTTGTATAGTTATTGTTAAAAATCACCAAATTCCTCAATAAACAAAAATTTTTAAATAATAAAAAAAATTATTATCCAAATGTATATCACATGTGTTTAGATATTTTAAAATTAAATTAGATATTCATATAAGTATGCAGGAAAACCACATAAATGTTGTAAGTGCCAAATAAATTTTAATTATAATTTTATTAACATTTGATTGCGTTGCCATTTTTATTTGTACTCTTGTCTAACTATGACAAATATTGAAACATATAATTTACAAACTTTCAATTGGTGTGCATAAAGAGGAAGTTTTTTTTAGTTGGAAATCGCAATGATTTCTACAGGCTAATTCCCTGCATCTAAAAATCTAATAGTGGTGCATACTTTCCCGTATATCCTAAGCTGTATAATGTTTAGCATACTTATAGGATTCATATTTATATTGTCTACTTTGCTTTAATATTTTTGCTTTAAAATATATTTTCTAAATGTTACATTTCGTTTACAAACGCAGAAATTTACGTTTAAAAACTCAGCCTAAAAGTAGAATTATTTTTATATATAAAAATATTTTGCCTTGCATCCGCGATTGTGTGAAGCATGTTCAATATTTGTGCATTATATTGCTAAATTATATATTAGAATTCAACTAATTTTTATTTACATTTACATTAACATACATACCCAACAAAAAACTTCTCATTACCATCAGAACTACTTGTCATATAATGACTTACTTTTGTGATTACCAAAATTCATTACTAGCTTACAAATCACATTACCTAAAATTTAAAAAAGTTATTTACAAATTGCTAAATGAGGAGAATGATTTGTTTAGATTAAATAGATTACGTGAACAAGTTGCCAAATAAAAAAAAAGTAAGTACTTCTCCAGAATCGATTATTTTAGCCTCACGCCTTGTTAAAATCATTAAGTTGGTAAAATCCAAACCCGATAACATTTTTTAAAATTTTTTGCTGGGTATGTATGTATGTACCTGCAAGTGCATGCAAATAATTTTGTGTTTAAATTAAAACAGATTCTCCTAAATCTATGCAATACTTTTCCACCGTTTTTTTTCACAATTGCATTGTCAAGCTATTAAATATTTGTTAATTTGATACATAGTTGTGATGCATGTGTGTAGTACATAAAATAATTTATTGTCATTATTGGTTGCAAAATTTATCAAATTTATTCTGGTTTGAAAATAAAAATATACACATACACTTAGTTTTCTCATGACAATTTTTATTGTTACAAACAAATAATGAAATAATTGTATGGTTTAAGGGGGTTTTTTATTGCATTTTAATTTAAAACTGAAACTTGTAATTCAAATGAATTTAAATATCTAAAACGAAGTTAGGAGAAATTCTGAATCATAGCTCTCATTACGGAAACTATCATATTATTACTCTAATAAATATAAGAAATTTTTATTATTTAATCATGCAAAAATGACCGCTAGAACTTGAATAAATATGGGCACACCATATAGTTTAAGGACTAAATTGACTTAAAATAAAAGCGGACTTGCTCTATACCAACCAAGACATGAAATTAATTACAAGAAATTTGAAGAAACTGTAAATACGTTTGAGGAATAATATCGTATTTATTTACGGCTGCAGTTTGGTTATAAAATGTGTTTAGTGTGTTTTTCTTAAGTTATACCAGGAAAATAGTAATCCTCTAATTATCTCTCTTTTCAGCTTTGCAAAAATAGTTTAATTAAGTACTCTTTATATCGAAGCTGAAAGTATAACTTAGACCACGCCTAATCAATATCACGTGGTCTCAACTGCTTAGGGGATTATTTTTGCCGCTTGTAACTTAAAAATCCCTTACGTCCCTTTCACAGTGTATGATTAAGAGTTAACGTGAACTTTAAGTGACAGTTCTTCATACAAAAGTTGCCGGTAAAGTCCCTGTTAGCTGTTGATTGTACGTTGTGAAAAGGGCCGATAGATGTCAACTGGCGTTCTTTATTTTTATATCTTAAGCCAGGCAAATTCTTATAAGGTATGCTCGGCTCACTTCGCTTTAAGAAATTTATACTTTTAATGTTAAAAAAATTCTTAATTAAAGCCTTAATTCGCCTTGATCTTAAAGTATGAATTTTTAAAGTGTGTTGAATCCTGTATATCAAATAAAAATATGCCTTAACTTACACTGATTAAGTCCAGATTTGTATGATTTTTTTTACAACATTTGCTTATGAGGATCGTTTTCTAAATTTCTGTGACAATGAAAAAAAAAATCAGAGACAATTTTTATAATTTTACTTTTCTGAAAATTTAGTTTATGAAAAATCATAAAGGTTTGAATTTTTCAAGGCATTATTTTGATTTTGTCACAACGTTTCAAGACGAATTTCATACCAAACAGCTGACATTTTCCACCGTTTGTTTTCTGAATATAGTCAAGGCAATTTCATATGAAGCATGCTCAGCTTAATTCACTTTGAGAAATTTATACTTAGAATGTCAAAAAAAAATTTACTGAAAAATGTGTGCTGACAATATCCAACGTATATTAGAATTACAAGTGGCGAAAATAGTCATCTGATCGTTATTCGACTTGAAAACAGTTTTCAGTTCATTGTTTTGACACCACAAGCACGATTTTTTCAAAACTTAATAAATTTCAAAATTTTTTGTTTCATCTCACGGCGAATAAAATATCCCATTAATTTTTTAATTTTTTTTTAGTTTTTTTTTGACATCCTAGGTTTGCATTTTTCAAAGTGAAGTGATGTGCGTGTATACCTTATATGAACATGCTCTGAGTTTTTCCATTATTTTTCCAATTTCAAGACGAATTCATACCAGTTGGCCTTAACAATCCAGGTGATTGTTTTCGCAGCTTGTAATTTGAATATTCCTCAGATGTCAAAACAATTTTTTTCAGTACAATTTATTTTAATAACCCAACAACTCATTTGTTAAAGCGAATAGGGGCGAGTCTACTTTATATGAAATATCCCTATCGCAGTTAAGATAAAAAAAACTTGTTTTGCAGAAAGTCTTGCTTTATCGGGCAGAAGGTAAAGAGGAATTAATAGAAGCGTATATGTCTATTAGTGTACTAAAAATTTGGCTTATTATCTCATTAGCTATTTTAATACTGAGCTAAGTTACAAGTATATACCCTGCAGGAAATGGAACTGATACAAGACTAGTCACGTGATCGGTCCCCAAGTGATAGAGACCAGTCCAAGTTCTAATACTTCCTAGGCCTAGGATGGCTAAATCATCATCACATTTCTTACCTACCTACCTTTTTGGTGTAGAATAGTATAAATTATATATATAAATGTCATTCCGACATTTAACTGTAACAATAAACACTTAGACATTTTTTATTGTTACAAATGCAATGCTATTTCATTTTTAATTAGAAATTTTTTTTAGAATCGAACCTGCAAGGCTTGCACACTACCCACTCGACCACAGGGCCACTCATATTTCAAAAGTATAAGCCTAGGTAAATATATAGGTATAGTTACGGGACTGGTCCCAGAGTCTGTTTTTTACCATACACAACTTCGTACTTTTGGTAACATTCACATTTTCCCGAGTCATAGGATGAGTACGTTTGGATCAAATGTCACCAAATTTTCTGCAGGGCACAAATAAATTTAAAAAAAATTTCCAAAAATAATTTTTGCGTGTGGACGGCAATGAAAGTTTATGAATAAAACAAATAAAAATTACTGCTAGGCAATGTTCATCATCTAAAATGGAACTTTGGGAAAAAGTTGGTAAGTGCTGTCAGTATTTTTTGTGATTTTATATATCGTTACCATAGATCAGCAATGAATCGTGTTTCTGCTATTCATACTAAGTCATGAAATTTTAAATATGAATGCGAAGACTTCGTTTAAACTCAACTACTCTGATGTACGCACACCCTCAATGACACTAATTTATAAATAAGTTGAAATAAATATGAATGCGACGTTGACATTCATTTTCATACCACACTCACACTTACAAAGCACCTCAGTTTGTTTTCTAATTTCAGGAAAGTTCTTATACTACACTTATATCGAACTCTTTCAGTAGCTCGTTTTTGACACAAACCAATGATCAAACCCCTGTAATTTAAATGGGTTTGATCATGGGTTTGTGTCAAAAACAATCTATTTAAAGAGTTCGATACAAGTCTAACTTATACTACTCGCATTGTTTTAACTCATTTTTGGCTCATGTATGTGTGTTTATTTTAAAGTTTAGTCATTAAACAGTTTGCAAGTAGTATACAATAGTAGTAAATAGGGTCGTTTTTCAATTCCTGCAAACAAAAAACAAAAACAAGCAGCAGAGAAACAAACACACAACCTCACAATGAGAACTTTAATGTTCGTATACGACGTTCGCATTGTTAATCATACTTATTTATTTTGCATCGTCCATAGGCATTGAGTTAAGGAGAGTCGAAATCATCAACGTCATAAATGTTGCTATATATGAGTTCGATGTGCACTTCAAACTTTCGAGTGATTCGCTTCATAGACAACATTGCAATAAATATGACTGCGGCATGCGTACAAGAAGTTGTAAGTCATGATTTAACTCTATTCACGTTTTCACTCTTCATTTCTGTTCTCTGATCGCTACCGTAAACACAAAACGTATTCTTACTTTCAGTGTTTTTTTTTTTGTGGTTTTACATTTTTTTACTTTAAACGCAAAATTAAGAAGCAGAAACTAAGATTTTCATAATTTTACAGAAGAAGGCAACAAAAAAAATATATATAAAACCGAAATATATTGAGGTATAAAATCTAAATTTTTCCAATGTAATGATATAAATAAAATCGCCATTTTTGTTTTAGCCAATTTTGGATTTTCTTGCAGCGATTATTTTTATAAAATACCAGGGAACTTACAAAAAAAAAATAGATCTTAATTATTTTGTTAGATAACGCGTTTGGCGTTTAAGGTAACGATATGCTGGATTTTAGATGAATTTTATTATTCTTTATAAAATCTCTTATTTAAATATGCACAAAAATTTTCTTTTGTTTAAATTTTTTCTAATATTTTATATACAAATAATTACCCTAAAAATTCCAACAGCAATTGAATATAACATTTTTCATTCATAAAAGTACATTCATACAAATGCATATAGTTACATAAATATGTACATGCCCTGCAGTAAATAAAATAGTCGATTGACAAAAAACACTAGCTATAAATTAATTATTTCGCAACTGACTACAAATTGGTTTAAATCTCATGCAGATATCAACCAAACATATTGAATAGAAGCACACGTAAGAAATAAATAGAAGCAAAATAAGTGAATGAAAAGAAAATAAAAAAAATCAAAAGAAGCATGCCATGAAATCAAATGCCAAATGTTTGTGTTGAAAAAAAAAAAACTAAATAATTTCAATACTTAATGTGTATAATATTTTCTATGAGCAGGACAAACTTTCGTATGAATGTATGTATGTATGTATTTTTCTTTTAAATATAAAAATAATAATTATTTCTATATATCAATACACATATATTCATTATATATAGTATATACATATGTATGTATGTATATGATATACAAATGTGTATGAAGATTTACATAAATACTTATTTAACTATAATAGATATTAATTGACTTCAGAGTGGTTGAAAAATAAGTAGCTAGTAGTCAATTTAAAAGTCATGCAGAGATGGCCAATTGACTACTGCCTATGACATGCCTATGTTAAAATAGTGAGTCGGCTACAAGGAAAAAAGTCACTTAATCAACCAGTTGTGGTTATTAAAAAACCAGTTTGAAGGTACTTACAAATGAGTTTGAATTCCTATAGGGTGTGTATAACGATATGCATGCTTGTATATATATGTATAAACCAAAATTTTTTTCTTTAACATTTTACTTTTTGCTTGCCTTAAATTTTTCTAATTTGTGTCATCCTTATCTTGAAATGTCCTTTTGCAAATTGCATCTTTATTGTATTGCACCTTTTCTTTTTCAATTATTTCTTCAGTATGGCATAATTTAAATTCTCCTTTAAACACTTGATAATCATTTATGCACTTGATTTCTTCAAGAAAGATTTTACAAAATATTTTAATAAAAACATTTGCAAAAGTTATAAATTTATTGAAGGAAAAAAGTTCTCTTCTTTTTATAAAGAAAAAAAAAATACCTTAATTAATGTTAAGCAGAAAATTCTTGAGAAAATATTTCTCCTCAAGTAAAACTACAATTTACGAGCTGCAGAAGATTCCCAGATAAAGCAGATATGAAAAGAAAGATGTATGACAAGTTAAATACTGTAAGTGGATTAATTGCTGCAAAGGACATTTCAATTAATTTCCCCAATTGTTATATAGTGTGTGTGTGCAATTTTATTTATTTCATTTCAATTATTGCCTTTTTAGTATACAAACATGCATACATATTAAAATGATTCTTGTAATTCCTTGCCAACGTAATATTTCTTTTTGTAAAACTATTCCTTGATATTTTTTTCTCAACTTGCCTCTGTAGGCATTTGGCAAGTTTGCAGTGTTTAGAAGATTGATGGCTGCTAGACAAAAAAAAAATGTTGTCATGTCAAACGGTTAGAAAGGGTGTGCTGAAAATGATAAATTAAATTTTTCTGCTCTTTAGCGCCAAATTTAGTTTGTAAAAAATTTAAATAAATTCATAGTAAAATTTTAATAGCTCCTAAAAACAAAAGTTCCATTTCCTACTGACCTGTACTTTTATTTTCCAAATGAATTTCCACTTAAATAGACAATCAATATCTTTTCAATTACACTCTTAGATTTTTCAAAAATTCTATTAACATCTTGACATGCTCGTCGTATTCATACGCACTCACTCAGCATTTGACATTTGTCTATGACTCTGAGATGTTGTAAAGTTTTCGTTTCATGTTACGATGTTTACGACTTGTATGTCCGTCTAGCTCACTGCTGTCCAACTGTATGTCTGCCTTTACGCAACACATCCATACTTACACAATTCGTATGCATGTCTAACATTCAATAGTTCACTGTTTCAAGAAGTGAAATATTGAAAACGAGAGCAAACAAAAAAAAAAGGAAAAAGAAAATCATGGAAGAAAAATGTCACTTGCAGCCAAATATTGTTTGTCACTTGGTTGAAATGTCACAGGATAAATGCCAGAATTGAGAAAGATTTGAAGAACTATTTTATTCATACATACATGTGTAAGTTTGAAAAGTATTTAAAACTGAGAAGTATACCCAGTGGTCAACACTTTTAAGGAAACGTTTGTTTTAGAAACAAATGTTTCGCGTTGCGAGTCCAAATGACCCAAATAAAAGTCTATTAAATCAATGCTGGAAATTATTGAAGTTCTTACCGAAATTTGGAAATATTTGATCTTAAAACGTGAATTAAGAAGACGCCCCTAAATATTGTAATTTCGCGTTAATTTTATTATTAAAATGTGCAGCACTCAAGCCGAAAAAGTAGATCTCAAGTCGCATCAAAATCATTCTAAACTAACTTGAAACCGCTCAATAAAAATCAGTTACACATTTCTTATTATAATTTTTCCCTTTTATCTATAAATTGAACACATCTTTTATTCTTAAAATAAAGAGATTGGTGTAAGAAATCAGAAAATCAGGAAATCAGAATAGGGAAAATTACACGTTTTGTGATATACATATAAAACTAACTATGTCTAACTAATTTTTAAGTATTATTTATTAAATAAACTTATTTTATACTTCAGTACGTATAAAATTGGTATTAGAAATAAATCAAAATATAAAACAAAATCGAAAAGACGTTTCCAGGGTTGGAAAACTTTAACTTTTTTTCTTAAACAAAAGTAACTTACTAAAACAAATTTTTCCTTTTTCTCTATAAATTAAACATATCTTATAGTCTTAAAAGAAGAGATTGGTGTAAGAAATCAGAAAAATTTAAAAGGAGGAGGGATCGAAAATAACGATTATTTTCAAAATTTAAACTGAAAAAATCACAATGGACTATAGGTAGTCCATGTAACAATGCAATGATGCAATGATTTTTAATTTTTTTTATTTCTATTTATTCCTCACAAAATAACAGTTACTTTCTGATTTTTATTTTTTTGCTCAAAAAAATTTTAATTTTTAAAATGAATAAACTACAAAAATAATTAATTTTATTTAATATATAATAATCTTTTTTACAGACTCTGGTGATAAATTTAATTTTAAAACGGGTAATATTAATTTTAACGCAAAAATTACACTCTCTAAATTTTAAAAATTAAGCAAAAAAAAAAAAAAATAAAATAAAAATCAAAAGGTAACTGTTATTTTGTGAGGAATAAATAAAAATCATGAAATAACTGCTTCTTGTGAGGAATAAATAAAAATCAAGAAATAACGATTAAAAAGTAATTTTTAAAATAAAAATTATAACAGTTACGGTTCCTGAAAAGGATTACTTCAGGGTTGGGAAACTTGCACTTTTTGTGATATATAAAAGTAACTACGTGCTATTAATTTTTTCCTTTTTCTTTATATATTATATATATTTTACGCTTTGGAAAGAAAAGTTTGTTGTAGAAAATTATAAAAATTATAAAAAATTTTAACTTTTTTCTGAATATTAAATTAACCAAATAAAACAATTTTTTTTTTAATTTAATTTAATTTTTTTGTTTACTTTATATTTTTTTTAAACTCTTAGATTGATATAAGGAATCAGAAAAATTAAAAATTATGATTCCAGGCTTGGAAAATTAAATTTTTTTCATATATAAAAGTAAGTAAGTCAAACTATTTTTTTTTAGTTACAAATTATTTATGCTTTATGTTTTAGAAAGAAATAGTTTGGCATAAAAATTATAAAAAACAAACATAGCACCAGACCTGGAAAACTTAAACTTTTCGTTTTATATAAAACTAGTTAAATAAAAGTAATTATTTCTTTGGTAATTAAATATATTGCATATTTTAGAAAAAAATAAAATAGTATTAAAAATTAGAAAAATAAAAATTATAGTTCCAGGGTTGAAAATTTAAAAAAAAATTTTTGGTAAAATTATTACAAAACCATACAAAAATTTTTCTCTGAATTTTTTTTTATATCTGGCTGCTTACTAGGGATGCCAAACCGGAAATCATGAATCCTGAAATCCCGGGATTTTCGGGATTTGGCAAATTTTGGATTTTCTTAGAAATTTTTATATAAAAACCATTTATAAATTGAAATTTTTGTTGATTTGATGGTATTTTTTTATAAAATATAAAAGTCACATACAATTTCTTAACTGCAGTTTTAACAATTTAATGACTATTCGTGGCATATTTCTTATTAATTAACAACAAGAGCAAAATAAATTAACTACTTTTTCACTGTTATTTTCATCAAAGGGGATAGATTCAATATACAACTAAGAATTATTTTGAAAACAAAAGGAAGCATAAGAGCATTGGAAGGGAAATAACATTAGGAAAATTCACAAATTTGACAAATTTATTCCGTCTTATTCTATATTATGAGGGCAGTTCTGAATAAAAGCCCACGAGAAATTTTCCCCGGGGAATAATTTCAAACAGTAGCAAATAATTGGAGGATACAAGAAATTTATTTGGAAAACTGAGAAGTTTCTTGCGGAAATTTATTCATAATTGCGGTGAATATCTATTTGTATGTCGACTACTCAACGCCATAAAAAATTATCATTTATCTACTTTTCAGTAACAATTGAGTACAATTACAGCTCCTTACAATTGAAGTAGAATACAATACAAGGCAAAAGCAAACTTTTTGTTGTCGGATTAACGTAAACGTATGAAATATTTACCGAATAATGCGTTTCGTTTTTCAAAAAGTCCATAGATATGTATTTATGTTTGTTTTTGTTAAGATTATAGAAAAAATGTACATATACAGAAAACAAAAACAAATTTTCATATTTATGTAGTTATGGTTTTTAGTGTAAACTCTCTAATATCAAATGTGATTAATCAACTTAAAGTTTTAAAATGCACAAAATTTGTTATTAAAGCAATATTTATTAAAAAAAATTATTTATTTTACCAAAAAATTTTAGATCCCGAAATCTCGAAAATCCCAAAATCCCGAAAAATCAGGGGATCCCGAAAATCCCGAGACCCCGAAAATCCCGGGATTCTAGGGATCGGGATTTACAAAATCCCGAATCCCGAGATTTCCAAAAATCGATCCCGATTGGCATCCCTAGTGTATATACAGAGAAACAATTCGATCTTAAAACTTCGTATGTTGCAGAAATCAACAAATTTGTATTTGTCTGCTATAGCAAAGTGCAAAAATTCAAATCAAATATATTTATTTGCGATACTAATTCCAGTCACGTTAAGCACTGTTGAATTGATGACTGCTTAGTGCTCAGTGTTATACCTGCATCACTAAAGAGTCCACCAGCATCTAACGAACAGGCACCAGTACCACAGAATTAGATTATTTTAGGTTATGAGGGGGAATGAGGGAGAAAAACACAATGACATAAAAGGCTCATAAGAGCCCTAGTATGGTAACCGCAGCGGGAACGGCATCACTGTGCCAACACTGATATTTTCTGAGTTTTCTTGTTTTGCATAAATGCATCTACATACGTATGTATGTATATATGTATCGATGTCTTTATATAAGCAAGGCGGAACTTAAATGTTCGATGTTTTATGAGAGAAGCAAAAACCTGAAGAAAAACTAAAGCATATTTACATGCAAAAATAATTGTTTAAGTTGCCATAAGTACTTGATTTTTCATCCAAAATATCAAAAATAGAATTTGTTGTAACACAATAATAATAAAAACTATTCACAAAAAGTTTAAGAAAACTTCTCCACGGCAGCTACCACAAAAAAAAATTTGCAACGTTTAGCACTTTTCAAAATTTTTTAATAGTTTTTTCGTATTTTTAAATTTGTTTTCAAAGAATTTTTTTAATAAAATATTTTTCATATTGAAAATTTTTTAACATATTTTTTTAATTTCTCTTTCGTAAACAATTTTTGAAGTTTCGGATGAACTTTAATTTAATAAAAAAAAAAAATAGCTCAGCTGCATTTCCGCTACTACCTGGTGAATGTGCCTTATTTCATTGTTTCTTTTTGTTTTATTGATGTTATTGTTATTTGTTTGCTTTGTTTTCAATAATTTTAATTTAAATTGATATCACTGATTTTATTTTTGATTTAGTAAATTTTAATTTCAGGATCGAATAACTTTGTTTTTGTAAATAGCTGTTATTTAATTGTTTTTTTTCGCTCTGTTTGCATGAGTTTATGTACGTATGCATATTGATATTTAATTTAACATGCGCAAGATAACAAATTTTAATATTAATTAATCACGGAACGCAACAAAGTTACTCGGACAATAAATAATAAGCACGTGTAAACGTAATCGAGGACAAAACACTACACTTAAAAATTACTTTTAAAATGGAAATTAATGGTACACTTCAAAGTTATTTGTTAATTTGAATTGCTGGTAAACGGTAGTGTTTCGCTAAAATAAAACGTACAAAAGGAAATAAAAAAATAAAAGAAAATGCCTAAAACTGTCATATCCTTGATATTATTGACAGCAAGTGTGCAAGTGAGTTAATGATAAACAAAAATATTAAATAAATTTATTTAATTAATGAAATAAATTTAATTTTTAGTTTATTTTGGCAGCCATCATTGATTGTCAAAATCCACCTCAACAAGTGGTGAGTTTAATCTAGAACGTAAGGACTTAGGAAACAATCACTCAAATGTGATCTAAATCTAAATTTCCTTTCTTAAGACTTTTGTTTGAAACAAAAATGAATAGAAAAATTTATTTGTAAATAAAAAAAAGCATATGTATGTATACTAATGAATATTTAGTTGTTATTACACAATTTTACTGAATTCACTGAAGCTTCATTTGGCCTGCGAAAAAAACTTACGATAAGCAAACAAATAAAAAAAAACGAATTGCAAAATTAGTATTTTATGACTATCATTAAAAATTATTTGTGAAAATTATTTTTGGATTTAGTTTTAATTTAAAAATCATTAATTTTAGGATACTGCTAACTGTTGCTTGGATGGAAGCTTAGACGGAAAGATGGTAGCTTGTGCCATACGTACAGGTGCAGCCGGAAAACCGGGCAGTACTCCACCTACTGCCGAAACAGCTGTAGTAAGTCCAGATATTGCAGTTATTATTTAAACCATAAAATTAATTTTACTTCCTTTACATTTTTTTTTTTGTAAAACACAAGTGCTTTGCCGAGTGTGTTTTAAAGGATTCCAAGTATATGCAAAAACCAGAAACTCTCGATTTGAATATTATTAAGTCCGATTTTTATGCCAAATTTGCTAAGGATAAAATTTATGCTGACGCCATGATTGAAGCATTCAGGAAATGTGAACCGTTTGCTCAAAAGCAAATGAAAGCGCTCAAACAAGTTCCTTCGGGAAATATGTTTCTAAAAAAAGGCTGTAGCCCTTTTGCTGGTATGGTATTGGCTTGCACCCATATGGAATATTTAAAAAATTGTCCAGTGCATCGTTTGACCAACAATTCCGATTGCAACTTGGCTAAACAATTTGTAACGAAATGTTCTTCGGTAGCTTAAGAAAAACTATACAACATATTTTAAGCAAAAACATTTATTGTTTAACCCCCGACCAAAAAAAGGGATGTTATAGGTTTGTGGTGTGTGTTTGTGCATCTGTGTGTCTGTCCGTATCTACGTACAGACCAAACGGCTGGACAGATTTTGATTGTTTTATTTTTTATTTTTTTTGAAAGATGATTTAATCGGTTCAGCCGTTCTCTTTTTTAGATACGGCTATGTCGGGGGTTTAAACAATTTTTAATTTTTATTATTTATTCTAATAATCTTTTTCACATTTCACATTTTTTAATTCAACACCACAAATTATTACTATAATCAAAATAATTATTTATATTCAGATAACGAAATTAAATTGATAGAACAACCGCCTTGTTCATAAAAAATAATATTCTTTGATAAAGGGTTTATAAAACAAATACTGTATGAAAATTTATTGTAAATCAAAAAATTTTTTATAAACAAGGCCTTTAAAAGTTTAGAATTTATATTTTTTTAAGCCACTGGATATTAAATCTTCAGGCAAAGCGATTTCGGTAGCGAATTCTTCACCATAATTGCGTATGAAATCTATAAAGGCATATTCTATTTCAGCGATAATTCCCAAATCTTGGCAGTGGCCATACAACAATTTACGTCTGTCGTCACGATTCATCTCCTGAAATTTGAATTATGTTGGAATTAATTAACTTTTTTTGTAATTTATTTGTTATTAAATTGTAAATACGGAATATCTTTGCAAATTTTGGCACAAAACATTTATTTTTTTTAGAAAAATTTTAGCTCTAGAGCAAGGAAAAAATTTGTCTTCACGTTAAAGAAGTTTCAACATATTCTTAACATGATGAGAGAGAAAGATTACAAAATTAACATTAATTGCACTTTTCTCAAAGCTTTGTGCCATTCAATAGTAATAGATCCTGTATATTTTAATAAGGACAACACAATAGGAAAACTTTTAGGATTCAATAGCAAAATCCTAACACCAAACAAATATTATTACTCAGATCTTCCAGTTAATATTTTTAAAGTGAATCTCTTGCGAATTGAAAGTAGTATCGCTATTAACACATATATGAATAACTCCAAATCGCATACACTTCATGAATTTCCGATAAATGTGCCTCCAGGCTATAAAATAGACGAGGTTCCAAGAAATCTCATCTATTTACCTGTGAACACCAGAGAGATAAGTTCACTAGCGCTGCGCGTACTTGATCAACACGGTGATTTAATTAATTTCCGAGGAGAGGAAATTACAATACGAATACATTTAAGGCCAACTAAATAATGCTAATATACAACACAAATACATTGAAAAATATAGCAGCAAAAACAACAACAACATTAAAGCGAACAGCTCAACAAAAATCTCTAACAACATCAAATAAAAATTTTCTGAAGTCATTGAATTTGAAATTAAAGACAAAATGAGTTCAATAATAGATGTCTTAGATAAACCTTTGTCTGATGAAAATATAATCAAAAAGGACTATCATACATATGTACCATACTTACAGTCTTACAATAATAATGATGAAATTAGAATTTCAATACAAAATCAAGATTTGTACGTGCTACCCAGTGAGAGCTACATTTATGTGGAGGGGTTTGTTGCCGATGATAATACGACCAAATCTTCATCATCTTCAGAGAATTTTATACTAAAAAACAACTTTGTGGCATATCTGTTTGATGAAATTCGCTATGAGCTCAATGGAATTGAAATTGATCATACAAGATATTTAGGAGCCACAAGCACCATAAAAAATTTGGTTTCTATGTCACCAACTGAAAGCAACGTGATGCAAAATGCTGGATGGAACAAAATTGACGATGTCACTCTTGTAAACGGATTTTTCAATTTCTATGTACCTCTAAAAATGCTTCTAGGATTCGCTGAAGACTACAACAAAGTTATACTAAATGGAAAACATGAATTGATACTCTTGCGCAATAAAAACGATGAAAATCTTGTGCGCTCGAGTGTTTCTACTGAAAAAGCTAAACTTACAATTTCACTCATCTCATGGAGAATCCCACATGTACAATTATCGGACTTTAGCAAATTGAATATGATAAAAATTATTAATAATGGTGCTTCTATACCTATGGCATTTCGCAGTTGGGATTGTCATATTAATCCACAATTAAACATAGGAACTAGTCATATTTGGAATGTTAAACTGGCTGCAAATAGAGAACGCCCACGTTTTGTATTGATTGCTTTTCAACAAGAAAATAAGTTTGTTCATTGTGATTTAACTAATTTAAAAGTACATTTAAATTCAGTCTCATATCCATATGATGATCTTAACATAAAGTTTAAAAATGAACGATATGGAATTATATATGATATGTATATAAGATTTCAACAAAAGTATTATATGAAAGAATCTCAACCGCTTCTAACTGCACCAGAGTTTAAGACAAAAGCTCCTATTATTGTAGTAGATGTCAGTCATCAGAATGAATCACTCAATAATGGACCGATTGATATAAAAATAGAATTTGAAACAGCAACTAATATTGCAGCAAAGACAACAGCTTACTGCATTCTTATTCATGATCGTATAATAGAATATATACCTATCAAAGGACAAGTTCGAAAAGTCTTATAAATTGAGTAATATGGATAAAAACATAATTTTTATAGACGTACAAGGTTTCAAGAGTAATTCAAATGATTTCATCGCAAAAGAAGTAGCGATTGTTTTCAACAATTATGAATATAACCATTTCATTATAAAATCCCCATTTGATTTTAAATGGTTATCAATAAAAAAAGCAAAGAGAAGCAAAGTGGCTAACAAAAAACTATCATCACCTAAACTGGACTGCTGGATCAGTTTCATTTCAAAGCGTTTGCAATTTTTTAAAAGCCAACGCAAGATGTTCAACAATTTATGTAAAAGGTGAAGAAAAAAGACGATGGCTGGAAAAAATGTTACACCGAAAAATTTCTAACGCCTCAATATAGGCTGCATCAACTTTAAACAAATGGAAATCAAGTATCCAGTGGATATTTATTGTAGTTATCATAATTTTGGTGTTTGCGCATTAAACAATGCTATTTTACTAACAAAAGAAATGTCTTGCTTTAAATGAACTTTTTTACTTCTTAAAATATGAATTTACATATGTATGTACTATTATAAAATTTAAAAAAATTTTAAACAATAAATGTATACCAAATAAAAGAATGTACAAGTGTTTTCTTATTTCAAATACAAACTACATAAATGAAAGAGAAGGAAGTGGAGAGGAGGAGAGTTAACTTTATTGCTTACTTGCAAATTTTTACTTTTTGTTTCTCTGCTGATGACTGTACTTACTTGAAACTTTACTGCTTTAAAATAATCGTAGACAAAGAAAATGATTATGTTGCAAAATATAAATGTATTCTACAAAATATTTTACGCACAAGCATCCTCAGTCATACATACAAATACACATATACATACATACAAATACACATACAAACATACATACATACATACACATACAAATATACATACATACATACATACATACAATTATATTTCTTAAACAAATAAATAAATACCAGCGACAAACAAGCTGGATCACCCACACACAAGCATAGGGTGTTCATATACAAGAGAACATTTTATAAATAAATAAAATAATTAAATTAATTGTTTATTAATTTATTTAATTATTTATTTATAAACAATTTATTAGCGTGAGGAAATCATACACACATTCTCCCGATTCATATGAGAATCGCGTAGTAGTCATCAAATCTATTTTCTCTGATATTACTGATATAGTAATACGATAACGAATTTCTATAGTCTGGCAACACTGGCAATTTTCCCTTTGGTACTAGAAAATAATAATCATGTTTTGCCGTCGGCATTTGAAAAAAATAAAAATGTGTTTTGCCGTCGGCATTTGAAAAAAATAATACTCATGTATTGCCGTCGGCATTACGAAAACTTATCATGCATTGCCGTAGGCATTAGGAAAACTTATCATGCATTGCCGTAGGCATTAGAAAAAATTAATAATCACTATTTCCCCCACTGGTATTAGGAAAAATTATCATGCATTGCCGTAGGCATTAGGGAAAATTAATAATCACTATTTCCCCCACTGGTATTAGGAAAAATCATTTTCATGATTTTCCCGTCGGCATATACACTTGAGAAATCTTAATCTTATAAAACCCCTTAACCACACCCACAAAAAAAATCACCCGTTCCCACAATTAATATTACCCAAAAAAAAATCACCCGTTCCCACAAAGTTAATGTAAACAAAAAACTCCTTATGTAAACAAAAATTTGGACGGACTTATTGAACCACCCTCGCAGGTATCAAATTTCACAAATTTCCAAGAATTTAAGAATTTTCAAATTTTAATTACCCAAATTTAACAATTTCAGCCACAATTTAACAATTTCAGCCAACAATTTTGCAAGTTTAATTGTCGCCGGATGCCCAGTTCCCTACTACTAGAATACAATACAAGGCAAAAGCAAACTTTTTATTGTAAGGCTAACGTAAACGTATGAAATATTTACCGAATAATGCGTTTCGTTTTTCAAAAAGTTCATAGATATGTATTTATGTTTGTTTTTGTTAAGATTATAGAAAAAATGTACATATATAGAAAACAAAAACAAATTTTCATATTTATGTAGTTATGGTTTTCAGTGTAAATTCTCTAAATTGTTTATCTAATTTTTCGACCTTTTTTATATGTTCAATGAAACTATTTTTTTAAGCTTTAGGTCAGTAAAATCTGATGGAAGAGAAAAGAATACATTGATGAACCGTGTGATTGATTTATTGTAACAAATAAAATATTACCAAAAAAACTTACACACACACACACACATACTCAAATTTGTTCTATAAAACTCTGTGGTGAGAGGAATAGAAGCCCTGATAATGCAAATGTGATTAATCAACTTAAAGTTTTAAAATGCACAAAATTTGTTATTAAAGCAATATTTATTAAAAAAACAATTTTTTTTACCAAAAAGTTTTAGATCCCGAAATCTCGAAAATCCCGACAATCCCGAGACCCCGAAAATCCCGGGATTTACAAAATCCCGAATCCCGGGATTTCCAAAAATCGATCCCGATTGGCATCCCTAGTGCTTACTCTCTATGTTAATTTCATGAAAATTCAAAAACATTTTCTTTCGTTTCGAATTACAGAGTAGACCCCCTCTGTTCAATTTTAATTTAACTGTAAACAAAGGTTTGTGTCATGTTGCCTATTATGCTCTCAGCACAGTTATGTTTCAAATCTATTGATTTTTGGGTGACGAGTTCTTATTAATTTTTAGTAAATAGAGATAAAAATAAAATTTATAGCTAAAGACCAGTCCTAACAATAAAATTAATTAAAGGACATGTTCAATTTCATTTAACTGAAAACGAACCCTTTGTGCTGAACAAAGTTGATAAAATTGTTTAGGAATAAACGTTTACATAGTACCGCGATATATATCTTTTGCAATAGAATGTTTAAATTGAGACACTTAACACTTTTGCAACATCAAAGATTATTAAATGAAACAAGTTAGTTTACTTGTTATAGAGATACAATACTAAAACTATTTTATAGGGTTATTAAAAAGTAGCACGGTTTTAGAACATCTCTAGTGCCAGTGAACAAGCACCGATTTTTCGGTATTCTATGACGTGACATCGCTTTTGACTTGTAAAATATTTTCTAAATACAGAAAAAAATATTTAATCGAAAAATACCGAGAGGTCACTTACTAAAAATTGCACTAGAGACAAAAAATTATAATTTTTTGTATATAAGCACTTGGGTAAAGGGTATATAAGATTCGGCACAGCCGAATATAGCACTCTGGGTTGCTTATATTCTGGATGGAGAATTAATCAAACGAACTTATTACTGAGGAGTCAGTGCCCCTCAAAACATTTTTTTGCCGGCCTGGAATTATAAATTACTTATAATTATCCATTTTAATAGTAATAGTCATAATGCTACCCTCCACCCCCCCCCCTTCACGACACAGTAATTTTTTTTAAGCTCAGCCAGTGCAAAATTTAAAGTTTTACTTTTGTGTAATTCGCCCTTATTTTTGTTTCTTCGAAACCAAAATTTTCATATAAATTTTTTAGCATACTTCTCCTGCATTAAAAAAATCATTTATAAAAGAGTTTACGTGGTTAGAAAAAAAAAATAAAACGAAATCAAATCAAACTAAAAATGCTGACCAAAACATTTATTCGATTTGTGTCATTAACAAATGAAGCAGAAATCTAGAAAGAGAGTTCGTTAGTTATAAACTGAAACGAAGTTAGTGAATTAAAAATAAAATTTTATTAATTTTTCTTATATTTATGCACCATAAATATTATTTTAATTTAATTTTATGATCATAATTTTTTTCTCTGCAATACTTGTAAGTTTTGAAAGTTATCTTAATGTTCATAACTGGACCAGACATTGAACGGACGGACGGACTAACTAACGGACGCATGGATGAATGTGTGGTGTGTTCATGTGCGATGTAAGTGGATTTTGTTTGAGTTGAGTGGGATGGGTGGGTCGAGTTGTCTGGCTGGCCCATGTAGACTGTTATTACATCTTTATCTTTGCGTCTGTGGTAACAAACAAAAATTTATTTTTTTTTTCGCAAAAGATTTATTGCATACTTCTTCCTGTAAAAGTGTTGTAACAAGAATTATATGATTGTGGAAGTTATTGCTGATGGTGTCTAGTATTTGCGACAAAATTTTGTGATATTATTATTTTTTATTTGCGTTTGCCTTGTAAGCAATCTGTATTTTTTTTAGCAAATATTCCATATTATAGTTGTAGGGATCAAGTGAGGGAGAACATTTAAATTTTTGCCATCTAACAACAACTCAATATGAGCCAGAGCTTGCGAAAAGAAAGTAATGCAAATTAATATTATTATAATTTCTTATGATTTTAATAAATAAATTGATTCCATAGAAAACATTTCATAATAATTTAGCAAAATCATATAAGTCTTTTTCAGGGAAAATGAAAAGAAAATAGCAGAAGAAAAAGTTCTTTTCAGGGAAAAGTTATTCTTGCCAAAGTAAGCGTAATGATATATTTTCTAAAACTAATTTATAAAATAACTTGATTTTTACAAAATTTATAAGCCGCATGAACAAATTTTTTTTCAACCAAAACCTTCAATTAAAAAATATAAAAAAATCAATTAAATATTTATTTGTTTCAATTAAATTTTTTAGTTAATAAAATTTTTAGAGAAATCTTAAAATTATTTAATTTAGTTTTCAATGAAACTTTTAATCAATTAATTTTTTTATACAATAATTTTATTGTTTCAATAAAATTTTTTAAACAAAAGTTTAATTGTTTTATTTAAATTTTTTTAAATGTAAATTTTTTCAATTAAATGATAATTGAAGAAAAATTTCCTCTCTGCAAATATATAAAAAAATATATATAAAATATTAAACATTTTAAATTTTCTTAGGAAAGAAAATTTTTTATACTGTACTACAGGACATGCCAGATTCCTTACAGCATCTCCCGTATATTTACCCTGAAAGCACACCCAATTACACTTATTCCAACAAAATTTTCATTTCAATCTGAGTCCAATGCTTAAAAGAATGTCTGTATTTGTTTTCTGATTATAATGCGTGTACATACGAACTTCGTCTTACACCCACAACCACCAAAAAATATCATTCAGAAAATCCTACCAACCGCATTTAAAATATGCAAAAGAAAATAAAACCTCTTCATGGATTTAAATGAAAAGTTATGACTTTCAGAGAAATATTTCAATATAAAGAAGAAGAAGAAGGAGAAAAAGAAAGAGAAGAAAAAGAAAACCCACCCGCTTTACAAAATAAATTTTGCTTAAGTTGGCAATAAAATTTTAAAAATATTCATATTGAGGCAGAAGGAAACTTTTATTCTTTTTTTTTTTGCCAAAATATTGCTCTTTTTATTATGATTAAGTCAAACTTCTTCTTTTTCGTTTTTGTTTCTATTATATAGAAAAGTATAATTTTCCCCAACACTAAAAGTTTGTAGAAAAAGGCAAACTGCTTTTTGAATATGTCCTGTTGACCAATAGTCTTATACAATCATATTATTTGTAGAATTATATTAAACAAGTTTGTGTAAGTCAAGTGTGAAATTGATAAGAGGAAGGCCAAAAAAAAAATAAGTTTAAGAATTCGACTTGCATCAACATGAAAGACTTTGTTGTGTTAATTGATAGAGATCCTTGGCTTAAGGGCCGAGATTGAGATAAGAGCAATAAAAACTATTATACATAAGTACAAAAAAAAAGCTATTGGATCTAACTGATATCCTAGAAAGTTCTAAGAACTAGGCACTCAATTATGGGTACAACACTTCATCTGTCACAATTCAGTTCATTATTGAGTGAAATCTTATAAAAAAAAAGTGCTCAAAAAAATTTAACAGAACGCCTATTCTAGCGATTTCATGTCACTTCAGGAATCTAACTATCGTATTATAAAAATAAAATTTGGTTTTGACGTTTATGTTACAACAAAATTTCCATATCGTTATATAAAAAGTCCCTATGTCATTTTTTTGAATCGAGTTATTGGTATATTTAGATATTAGAACTAAGATATCGAAAAATTTAAAAATTTCGATTTAAAACAAAAAATTAGTTGGAAGTTGGAGCCTTTCTATATAAAGGTAAGATAAATTTTGACTAAAGCACAATTGAAATATGGGTGAATTTTTTAAGAATACACCCGTATGTCTTCTAATTTAAGATTTAATTTTTTTTTAAAGCAAACAATTTGTTTCATTTATTTTCGTACTCTGGTTTTAAATACAAAGAAATCAAAATAAAAATCAATTTATAACTGCAAAAGTGTAGATTATTTTTTTTCCTGTGTCGTAGCATAAAGAGCATAGCTCTAAAGATCCTAAGCATACACCTATGCAATCCTTAAATATTTTATGTTGTATTTTTTAATTAAAAATCTTACTTCTTAATAGACATCAAATGCCTAAAAATCTCGTTTATTAAAGAAAAAATTTTAATTCTGAAAGCACATTAAATCCCTAAAAATATTTTCTATTGTTTTAATAAGAAACTTTAGTTTGGAATGGTCTTTTTAGGTTAGAAATATATCTGACTTATGATAATGGCCATTTAAGCTGCACACGGCCCCACTGTACATTGCAGAGAACATAAAATAATTTTAACGCATTAATTTTCCTTCTGTTTTTCTCGGCTCATCGAAGAGAAGTAGAACATTATTTTGGCGTTTCTTAAATTTGTCATCTGATGGAAGAGAAAAGAATACATTGATGTACCGTGTGATTGATTTATTGTAACAAATAAAATATTACCAAAAAAACTTAGACACACACACACACATACTCAAATTTGTTTTATAAAACTCTGTGGTGAGAGGAATAGAAGTCCTGATAATGCAAACAGATAAGAGAAACTCATAACAAAAAAAAAAATAATAACAAATCAACCCATAAAATAAGTAAAAAATATTTAACATTTCTAAGCTTTTGAGATTAATTTTGGATTTTGCTCTTAACGCTCGAATAGAAGTGGGAAACGTTAAAGGTGTGTCATTACAACAAATGAAATTTGATAGCAAAATTTATGACATTTAATAAATATTCTTTTTTTATACTTTTGAAAGCTGTTGTTGTAGGAGAAGCAGAAGCCGCAGAATTTTATAGACAATAATCTGTCAGTAAATATTACAACTTTTTTAAATTTTTTTTTTTTATTTTATTTTATAATTTTGCTTAAAAGTATTATGAAAGACCTTTAGTTTATTACTTTATTTTATTGCAAAAAGGTAATAAAATAAATTAATGTCTTATGACTACAATTTTGGCCAACTTTTGTCTTCCTTGGGCCAACATCTTCGAGCGTACTGCGTTGGATAAATTGGCTTCCGTTATGCAGGAAAAGGGTCTTGTCATACGATGACCCCTGGTGGTAATATCTGCACTTTGACATTGTTTGCGTTTGTCCAAATCAATACGTTCCACACGTTGCATACACATACTGCTGGGTCTTTTGATTAAATAGTCGTTGATGTGACTATTAACGCCATTACTTATATTCAGATTTATCAATCGTTCCTGTAATTCGGCTTTCAGTTGAGCATTTTCTTTCTCCAAATACTTCTTGCGTTGCATTAAACAAACAATATCGATTTTAACATTATTAACACGTTTCCAAAAATCTTCCATTAAAAACCAATTACAAAAAGTATCCTGCAAGTGGGAAAAAGAAACAGATCTCACACTGAGCTATCAAGACAATTTAAGAAGAAGTTATGGAGTCATTTCGAAATTAAAATCTTAAAAAATCAAGTCAAGACTTTGTTACTAATCTACCTTCAAATTATTATAATTTTTTTAATATGAACCAAATGAGAATTTTACCATACGGTATATTGCACATTGAGGCACAGTAGACAATTGCGTACATGTTACTTATTGGAGGTTCGCAAGTGAATATTACGACTTCTTCAAAAACCAATGCCATGAATTTATAGATTCTTTGGAAGTTAAGGAAATATTATTTCTTAGAAATAAACTGGTTTTTTTTGCTAATAGCGTGCACAAATGACTGTGAGAGTTAATGGTTTGTGTCTCTGCTTAGAAAAATTAAATTTTTTTTCTCGCTTTCTATTTTCTTAAAATTACAATAATGCTTTTCTTACCTTTCCTATTTCATCTCCTACTCCTTCCAGCTGCTCTTTCTCATCTTCAAACATCACCTTGGTTATAGGCGGCAGGCTTAAAGGCAAAATCTTTTCCTTTTCCGTTTCGAATTTGCGGCAAACTCCAGCCAACTGCAGTATACTATTGCCCTTCTCGCACCAGATTTTAAAAAACTTAAATTTACGCCAAGAAATTATTATTAAATACACACAAGGCATTAAATAAATTTACTAATTCTCTACCTTCACCGCTTTGTAACTCTCTACACTCATTAACTTGAATTTTTCTTGATTGTCGTTTATTTCTTTGACCACTTGCCGCTTCACTTCACTCAACTTGTGTGTTAGATATTCTTTCATCACTTTCAAATGTTTTACACTTTCTTCACTCTTCTCCTCTGCATCGGCTAGATTTAATTTTAAATTTGCCAATTGATTAGTGGCCTTTTCGATTTCATAGGAATATTGCCTCATTTGATTTGTATATTCTTCATCACTCTCCTTCAAATCCATATAGTCGGCATAGAAGCCTTCTGTATATGCTACATAATCGGCCAAGGCTTTTTGGTAATCGTGCCAAAGTCTTTCCAGTTTTTCTTCACCTCTTTCGGTTATTTTTTCAATGCGTAATTCCATCTGAAATTGGGGAAGAAAGGGAAAGGGATTACTACACATGATTTTTAGGGTTCCGTGCACCCTATTGCTTTGGCTACATTCTCCGTCTGTCTGTCTGTCACAGGCAGTATTCTCGAGAACCTTAAGAACTACTGACCTGAAATTTTCCCAGCATATTTATATATATGACAGTTAAAAACTAAAAGATGTTTTAAAGCGAAACAAAAAAAAGTTGAAATCCTAATGTAATATACATAGGCGGACAAAGTAAGTGTATTTCATGGAGACTACACAAATTAACACTGCAATTAAAAAGCAAATTATGTAAATAGAAACGTTTTTTTTTGTTTTGAAATTTGTGTGGAAAAAATATTTTTTAAACGCTTAGAAACGAAATTTTTTACAAAATCTGCCTATAAAAAAAACTAAAGGGTATTCTATCAGTTAATGTAATGAAAACCGTAAGCGGCAAACTCTCAAAATTTTCAAAAGTTTTAAAATTACAAAAATGACGTAAAAAGATCGCCAAAATAAAAAACGCTTAAATTAAAAATATCACCAAAAATAAAATAAATCGCTCAAATGCAAAAAAATTCATCACAAGTAAAAAAGTAGCCAAAAATCGACAAAACATCGCCAAAACGAAAAAATCGCCAAACTAAAAAAATCGCCAAAATGAAAAAAACGCTCAAATGCAAACAAAAATTTCAACAAGTAAACAAGTAGCCAAAAATGTAAAAAAAAGTCGTCAAAACCAAAAAAATTGCCAAAATGAAAAAAACTTAAATGAAATATATGAAGTTAAATAAATCGCTCAAATGAAAAAAATCACCAAAAATAAAAAAGTATCCAAAAATTGCCCTGAACTAAAAAAATAGCCAAAAAAAGCACCAAAACTAAAAACAACAAAAACCGAAAAAAACGCTTAAACAAAAAATTTCACTTGAAACAAAATAAATTGCTCACCTGCAAAAAAATCACAAAAATCGACCAAGACCTAAAAAATCCGTAAAAAGAAAAAATCGCTTAAATGAAAGATACCACATAATATAAATCGTTATGAAGCAAAAAAATCAGAAAAAAGTAAGAAACTAGCCAAAAAAATTTAAAAATCGCAAATTAAAAAGGATCCAAGGCTAGAAAACATCCGAAAAAATCGCTTAAAATTTAAAAGAATCGCAAATAAACAAAAAAAAACACTTAAATGAAAAATATCACACAAAAATAAAATAAATCCGTCATATGCAAAATAAGTCACCATGAGTAAAAGAAAAAAATCGTCTAGTCGAAAAAATCGCTAAATCCAAAATAAAATCGCCAAAATTAAAAAACGCTTAAATGAAAAATAAAAAATAAAATATATTGCTTAAATGCAAAAATACCACCAAAAGTAAAAAAAAGTATCCAAAACAATCCAAAACTCGCCCTGAATGAAAAAAAAATCGCCAAAGAAAAAACACCAAAAACCGAAAAAAAGCGCTTAAACGAAAAATTTCATCAAAAACTAAATAAATTTCTCAAATGCAAAAATAAGAATCGCTTAAACGAAAAGAGCGCTTAAATAAAAAATATCACATCAAATAAATCGATATGATACAAAAGAATCACAATAACTAAAGGAGTAGCCAAAAAACTACATAAATATGCAAAACGCGAAAAATCGCCTGAGTGAAAAACATTGCCGGAACAAAAAAAAACGCGCCAAAACTAGAAAAAATTGGAAAAAAACGCCCAAAACTTAAAAAAATAGCCAAAACAAAAAAGCGCTTAAATGAAAAATATCACTCAAAAATTAAATAAATCGTTTAAAAGCAAAAAAATCACCATAAAAAAAGTAGCAAAAAATCTACAAAAAAAACGCCAAAAACGCTTAAATGAAATATATGAAATAAAATAAATCGCCCAAATGCAAAAAAGTAACGAAAAAAATTGCAAAAATAAACCAAGAAGCACTAAAAGAAACAACAACAAAAATCACCAAAATTCCAAAATAAAGTTTACACGATAATTTTCACCGGAAACAAAAAAAATCGCTTAAAATAAATCGCTTTGATCACCAAAACTAAAAAAGTAGCCAAAATTCCTGAAAAAACCCCTAAACGAAAACAAATCGCCAAAAACCTAAAAAACCGCTAAAACGAAAAAAGCGCTTAAAACAAAAATATCACATAAACTAAATTGCTCAAAGACAAAAATATCACCAAAAGTAAAAAATTAGCCAATAATTTACAAAAATCATCCAAAACAGGAAAAAAAAACGAGAAAAAATTTAAAAAAATCAACCGGAAAAATCGCGAGAAATGAAGAGTACGCCTAAAAGAAAAAAAACGTTAAAACAAAAAATTGCTTAAGGCAAAACAATCGGCTTAAACCACTAAAAAAAACCGCTAAAACTACAAAACGCCATTTAAATGTGTTTACATCAGATCAGATTCTTTTATAGAAGCTAAAGTTCGTATAGTATTACATATGATGTGACTGTTTTATAAACTTGTTCACCTTACCTCTGCTTTAATATCATACATTTTAGTTAAAAATTCCTCTTTAGCCTCATTTCTTTCCCTCTCATTTTTATCTGCCAGCTGATAATAAACACATTCCAAATGCTCCTTAGCTTTAGTGTTCATATTTTTTAGCCACTTGTGATCTTCTTCAAACTCTTGCAATAGTAATTGTTTTTCTGTTTCGTAATTATTACGAAAGTAGTCCAATCTCTGCTTTCGAATATCTACGATGTTAAGAAAATTTTAAAGAATTTAATAAATTTGCCATAACCTTTCAAAGACATACGGCTAAAATTCTGCAACATTTCCATATGAGTCTTCGACATATTATCATGCTGGCTGTGAGCCACTTCTAAATCGTGTATCAAACGTTTTATAACATTATCCTTGTGCTGCATTTTGTCTCTGCAATACTTTTGTAGTTCTATAATTTCTTTGCGCATTTCTTGGCACTTGACCTGACGCAGAATAGAACGCCATTCCTGATTAATTTTGGCCATATTTAAGCGGCAAAAGGCTTCCTCACGCTTCAGTTTGTTCTAAGAAATTAAGGAAATATGTTAAGAGGAAGTATATATGTAATTAAAGATGCTGCTGGGGAAATTACCTTCAAAAAAATGGAGATCAGCTGCATTTTACGTCGTCTGCCTTCTTCCTCCATATCGGCTCTAAGCTGTAGATAACGAGCTCGCTCCTCCTCTGACATTTTGGCCAATTTATTAGCTTTGCCCTTTTTACCCATTTCTTTTACACTTGCACTTTAATTTACAAAAAATTTAAGCAAATTTTTTTTTAGAATAAAAACAACTTTCAGTAAATCTATCACTTAGAAAATATGGCATTTGCTTAATAATTTGTGTATCCAATTCCAAGAACACTTTTGTTTATCAATCTGCTATAACCAAAACTTTTTACCTTGGTTTCCTGGTTACGTTGGTAACTTAATTATTTACCCATATAAACAATGATATCCTTAAATTTCCTTTGCATTCCCTCTCTTTCCTCACTTCTTTTGTCTGTGTGTTTAATTCAATATTAATTTTAAAACGAATTTTGTTCGGAAATTTTTGGCAATAAGAGATTCTCTTTAAAACTGTTATTTTTCCAATTGAAATGATTGTATTAATCATAAACACGTATCACTCATGCAAAATTATCTGCACACACATACACACACGCATTTATTAACTGTGATGGAGGACATGCATGAAATCCTGTTCTATATCCGTTATTTTGGTTCTAGTGCTAGCAACACGTAACTTAAGTTCTTTTGTGAAGGTGTGTATATGTGTGCGTTCTTGTGTGAATGAGTGTATGTGTGTCTGTTACTGTATCTTGGTGGCAAAAATTTAGTTTAGCCATAAATAAATATTGATATTTCTGCTTACATGTGGCTTACAACTCTTTCAAGGATTATTTAACCTTGTTGCTTGCTTGCTTGCCTTACTATCTATCGTTTCTTTATTCATCGTTCATTTTTGCCAGAATACATTCTCAGTGCTTGTCGTGTCGGTTTCTGACTAACATCAAAAGCTTTTACTGCAGATAAATACTTCAATGAAAGCAATACTACTTTTCAAAATACTTAAAATGTTAAAGTTACGAAGGTAGTTGCAGAAATATATTTTCAAATAATCGAAGTATGGAAGTATTCCAGTATGGTTATTAATCGATTATTGCAAGCATCAGTAGATGGGAGAATGGATTTTTGCAAGCTATGCAAGGAGCAAGAAACGTAATATGTTTCAAGGCCCTAAGCTGCAACGTTAGAGACTTGCTGGCTACTAAATTCCAGAATTTACTAAAAGATACGAGGGTAGATCAATAAATCCGTGACTTTTCTAACTTCCTTCATAGTTATATGAAGCGCAACACTGTTCCCATCAAGTACCAAGTTGAGCAAGTGTCGTCATTTACTTTGCCTTTAACAGCTGTTCAAAACATACAACCTCGTGTATTTTACTAAAAATTAAAAAAAAAAATTGGAGTACTCATTAAACATAATTTTTGGCGAAAAAAAAAGCCTTCAATCAAACTAAGGAAAAGCCCAATAAATACTATGGGGACTTTGCACCATCGATTTTAACGGTAAAAAAGTGGTTTAGTGACTTTCGTTGTGGTCCCACAATTACAAATGAAGCTGAACGTTGTGGACAGCCAATTGAGGTCAGTGCATCCGAAAATATCGAATGAATCCATGATATGGTGTTGGCCAATTGAAGAGCAAAAGTGCATGAGATTCTTAATGCCATATGCAGCCCACATGGCTCAGGGTTTTCTATTAGTTTAAGCACCTCGAAAAATTCTATTTTTTGGAAGGGATACAAAAACTGGAACTAAGTGGACTAAGTGCATTGAGTTAAAAAGAGTTTATGTTGAAAAATAATTTTTTTTTTTGGAAAAGAATTCAAAAAGTCACGTACTTATTTATCCACCGTCGTAACGCGTAGTGTTATGCTATAAACACAACTGGGACGAACGACGAATTTTCGGTTACGAATATTCGTACGTTGGACGAAAGTTGCCGTGCGTAACGAACTTGCGATAGATTCATTTCTATTTTGTACGCCAACGAACGACGAAAAAACAATCTTCTCTCTCTCTTTCTCTGTATTTGTACACACAACAACTCAGCAGCAAAAATGTGCATTACAGAAGCGATGATTCGATGCACACATGTAATGCATACCAGCTCATATACGCACCTTGTATACATTTTCAAATGCATTGCCGCATTTGTGGAGTGGACGCCTTTCATTTGCACACAAAGTAAGCGATATACTGAAGTATTCATCCATCCAACATCAAAAGCTCAGTATTGCCTAACATACATTGTAAGCTGGCAGTGGGCAGTTTGAATACAATCTCACTTACTTTGTGAGCTAGCATTCATTCAACACAAAGTGTGGCAAACATCATAAAAGAGATGTAATGTGGTAAGCAATGTTTGCCGCTGGGAACCAACTTTATCAAATATGCGAAAGGAATTTGGTGAGTAAATTCTTCTTTATTATACTTCACGCAACGAATTTACGCAGCGAATGCTTATGGACTAAATCGTCGACGTGGACGAAATGCGTCATTCGTCGCAATTGTGTTTATAGCATTATGTTAACATGGATTCTCATATTTGTTTTAAATGAACAAACTTTAGTGAAACGAATTCGTAAAAGAAATAAGGATAGCCGAGTAGAAGTATTTAGGCACTACCGTTCCAAACCCAAACTAAAATATGGATTAAAAGTGATCGTATAGATTAACAAATAACTTTAATGATGAGGATCGCTTTTAGTCCTTTTTATGAGTGAAAACGGTATAATCTATGCACGCATTTGATGAAATTGAAACTGCAGGCTACTTATCACCAGCCCGCGTTCGAATTTATCTCAAATCGTTTACATTATTAAAAAAAAAAATACCTATCAGGGAATGACAAAAGTATCGCTTTAAGTTGTCTTAAAATAAAAAAAAATTTAAATTATGCAGCACCACGAGTAACTATAAGTAAAATGTATAGACTGTTGTAGATAAAACATACACAATAGTATAAAAATAATTATTTATATCCACAAATGTGTGTATACGGTACCGAATGATGAATAAATATGATTAATAGGAGTATATTTATTTGTCCGACTAAATATGCATACTCTAAGTATAAGCATACTGCGACTATAAGTATGATAGACAGTCAATACGCTTGATACGTGTGAGCCTTTTTATTTATAATTGTAGAGTATTTTAGGGTTTTGCATAAATGAAGTCGACATGCTCTTGTTTGTTGGAATCGTCTATAGTCATAGTTGCTTGAGAGAAAATATGTGAGCGTACGAATTTTTTGCGCTGCAGTTATGATTAAACACAGTCACTAAAATTAAGACTATTTACTTTTTAAATATATTTTTTGAGTACTAAACCTCATTGTATTATGTTACTTACCTTCTACCCTTCCATGACAGTATATATATTCTGCTCCCTCCACGTATTAATTATTGCACATGTTTAATCGCATTATATATCCTTCAGGAGAAAGTTTACTTTTCTTTATAATTCTAGTTATTATCCAAAAACGCAATTGAAACAAACCAACTGGGTTTGATAGTAATGAGAAAGTTCAATTTATCTAAATCATCTGTCTTAAATGCGAAGCTTTAAATTCTTCTATAAATTTTAAATATTTTTCTTACTACTACCCTCGCATATTTAAACAATCTTAATTCCCTCCTCATATTGGCGGAATTCTTCTCATTTTTTTATTGCTACCTAATACTTATTATCTTTAGCCCTGGAGTAAATGTTTGTTCGTGCAGAAAAGGATTAAGATTTATTTGTTGCCAAGAATTATGGACAGTGGCTTGACTTGCGCACACACACACACATAGAGTCAAATTGTTTTAAACAGAATGCATCAACAATTTAATAGCAATACTATCTAAAACTCTGCGTAAAGTTAATATGCTCCATATGTGAACATCTTTTTGGTCTTGTTAAAGTTTTCTTTTTGAAAATATATCTTACACAAACCTTCTATAAAAGCTGTGGAAATGTATTGAATTTACCTTGTTTTACCGCTAATGATTAGTCGTTATATGTCATTTTCAAAATATTTAAGTGCAGATTAAAATAAAATAAACTTAAAGAAGTAGAATTTTTTGCTTAATTAGTTTTAAAAATTTTGTGGAAGTTAACAGTGAGTCCTAGCAAGGGTTGCATATATATATATGGAAATTGTTAATTTACGATTTCTGTGCACTTTTCACGACCTTTTTCAAACCCTGAAAAATTTTAGTTTTTATATATAAGCATTTTATTGACTATGTACTCTTTTAAAAATTTTAAAGGTTGCAAGACACAAATTCAAAATAATGAAGTTTTTAAATATGAAAATTATAAACTTAATATTTCTGTGCTTTTACTCTAATAATTAACATGTGTTGCAAATTCGCAAGACCTTTAGCAACCCTTGGAAATGTGACATTTTTATAACTCAGTACATTTTTTTTGATAGCTTGTATGTGTTGCAAATTTGCAATACTTTTGCAACCCTTGAACATGATATCTTTTTATTTTTAAGCATATTTATATTAGAGTTTTTACTTTGGGGATGATTTTTGTAAATCAGGTCCGTTTGCAACCTTTGCAAATCCATTATATGTTGAAATGTTAAAATAAAGAAATGTTGTAATGGTTTTAAATTTATGTGCAGTGCAAAAAATTATTAAACTCCCAACACCTACAAAGCCAGGAATAAAATTATGATCATTTAAAACTAACGTTGAAAAATTTAGGCAAATGTTTTTAACTAGTGAAATCACTTTAATTCCATGACGAATCCTTTTCAATTCTCTTCAATATATGACAAAATAAGTGGAAGAACATATTGAGCCGTATTTTCAATTTAATCGTATGGGACAAAAACTAAAGTTTTGTTTCACATACGTAAAATTTCAATTTCAAAAAAAATTCTATTTTGGATTACAAGTCGGTTATGATAAAATCGAAACTATGCCACAGAAAATACGTATACTTCGCGGTCTTTAATAAATGAAAATATATTTCTTAAAAAATTTACAAAAAATCTGTTTACATTTGTCTCTTCATTCTACTAATTTATCTCTTTCTTGTCATGCTAAAAATTATTTCATTTAACCATCTTTATGGCTCTTATTTTTATTATAAACATAATTCACTAAACACTTTATGACTGAAGTGCTCTATGCAAATAGTGCGGCTTGTTTTAAGCGCCATATTCTATGATTTATAATAAAAAGTTGACCCTGATGTCAGAAGACAATCATAAAATTTTCATGTATAATGATCAAGATAAATAAACAAATAAAAAATGCAATCATTTGTGTCATTAAGGCTATTCACAGATCCAGCACTGTCTGCAGTACTAAAGAGAAACTAAGAAAAAGTGATGGAAATAGCACCAAAAATCTATCAGCTGTGTAGAGTTGTGTCGAAAAGGTCTTTTATAACTAGTTTGTTAGCGTTTGAATTAAAAGTTGTTTAAAACCCATTTAATTTACATCGATGTTTATTACAAGAGTTGTGTTCAACAGCTCAGTTTAGTTGAAAAAAACTTTTGTTGTTGTTGTTGCTGTGATTAAGCTTATGATACATAATGTCCACCCCTGATGATTTATTTCATAACTCGTAACATGACGCCGTGAGAGCAACTGTCAATTCTTCATTAATATCAACACAAAGGGGTAGACGCTGATGATTTTATATCATCATGAATCAAACAAGTATTTGTAAAATATTATAAAATATAACAAAAAAAATCTAATTTGCGTGTTGTTTAATTTTTTAGTCCCAAATAATTGTTGTGCCACCCTTTTTAAACGAAAATGTTTTAATAAATAATCTTTAAATGCACAGTGACACATAAAATGTCATTTGATATCAAGATGAATTCATCAGGCTGTGAACTCTGATGATTTAATCATAACGCTACCATAATATTAATAAATCGATTGTATACCTGATGAATTTTAATCCTGATATCAATTTAACATTCATCATGATACAAATTCATCGAGTGTGGATACTATGTTACAAAATGAGACATTTGGGGTATTCAAAAGGTAATCTTAAGTGTTATAATGTCTTCAATTATTTTAAAAATTATTCTTTTTCCTCTTTTTTCAAAAAGAATTTTTAGTTATTATGACACTATGGCACTTGAGACTGCCGTTTGAAAGCCCCCATATTTTTTTATTGTTTTAAAAATTTTTTTTATTTTTTTAGCAAAAACTTTTATTTATATCTTAGACATACCAGCAGATATTTACAAATTTACATATATTCATATTTATTTTGCATATACATACATACATTTATTTACACATGTATCTTTAAGAAAAAATATAATAAAAATTATTAATAGCAATCCGGTGCCAAGCTTCGTTTCAGAAGCTTCTCCAGCTCTCGCTTTGTTGCATTTGAATATTTCTCTTCACATTCCATTGCTCTCGTTTATTCAATACACGAACCACTCGTTCCTTCCAGCAGTCGTGATAAAATTTATATTTTCAAGCTACAGTTAGCATTGTCCAAGAATTGCTTTTCACGCACTTATTAATTTTCTTGCCGAACATTTTTTTTAAATTTTTGCTCAGAAAAGCAAATAAAGAAAATTTCGATGACTCTATGCTCACATTCTCTGGCTCGAGGTCCACATGCTCGTTAGAAATTTCCTCTAACTTGTTTGAAGTTTCTTTGCACTCCAACGGCACACAGGCCAGACAGGACATCCATATATTTCCATCACTTTTCGCACGCATGCGTTGCTGTATTTCTCGTCCTTGATAATAATGTTTTTCTTGATATTGAAGTCTTACAGCAGCCTGATGTTGTTGTGAAGTAATTAATGATTTCCCAACAATTTCCTTTTCTTCCAAAATTGCAATTACCGATTCGTCTTCGGGTGTGTGTGTTGATGAAAGTGTTGAGCTGCTCGATGCTGGATAACAATAATCCAAATAGCGCAAAGTTTCCGATAAATCAATAGCACGAATTTGATTTTCGCGCTTTAGCTTACGATTTTCAATACGTGTGAGTTGTTCTATACTTTCGATGAAGAGAACTAAATCTTTTGGAGAGAATTTATTACAGTTAACAACTAGCATTTTGTTGTTTTATTCTATATAGTGCTTTATCTTGATACGAGTATGTCAATCACTTTTCCACTAATGATGTGCAATCCTTTGTGCGCTACAATTAAATGGCTGACAAGTGACCTCTTGCTGTGGCAATTATTAGTTAGCCGCGAATATACATACATACTTTTGTATATGGGAACGCCCGCATTCAGCCTCTCTCTCTCTCTCTCTACCTCTATCACACACCCACACACGCACAGACTTATGCTAGGAACACAACTGGGACGAATGACGAATTTTTCGTTGCGAACTTTCGTCATAAAAAATAAAACATATTTGTGCATATGAAAATGAACACAACACCGCCGTACGACGAATTTCGTCGTGCGTGACGAACTCTGAGATAGATTTATTTCTATTTTGTACGCCGACGAACGACAAAAAAACAAAATTGAGAGAAAATGCTCTCCTTCTCTCTCTGATTTTGTACACACAACAACCAACTTTGTCAAATATGAGAGATGAATTCGGTGAGTAAATTCGTCGTTATTGTGCTTCACACGACGAACTTACTCAGCGAATGCTTATCAACGAATTCGTCGACGTGGACGAAATTCGTCGTTCGTCCCAATTGTGTTCCTAGCATTAATGAGCGTTGCAATTTTTACCTGCGCACTCTTGCATGCACTTCAGTTTAATTAGAGTAACGCTCACTCTACTATCCACATACACACAAATATTATGCTCACGCTCTCACTTTCAATAAACTATCTTTCCAAATTTTGTTTACCTGTAAATTGGTTTGCACATAATCAGGGTGATTGTTCTGTCTTGCAAAAATTTCCAAGGAAAATAAATTTATTGTCGCTAGTGTAATATAAAATAGAGGCCTGCAGAAATGAAATGAAAATGTATTCTTGTGGCATGTATTATACTTAACCAATAATATATGCTGCCATATAATAAGCGAAGCACGATGGATGTATTGATGTTCGTGTATATGAGTGTTTACAAGTGATGTCGCGAAGACTTCTTGTTCGTAACAAACACTAAAAATAAGTAGGTTTAATGCGTGCATGCTTGTTATTTTACACATTGTACGTTTGAGTGTGTGTGTGTAAGATGTAAATGGTAAGCTATTGTGTGTTTAACGGAGGTGTTTTTAAAGCAAGCGCACACAACTAATGTCAATGCATGTGTGTGTTTGTATGCGCAGAAAAATAAAAGAGAAAACACACAACGTGTATGAGAACCAGCGTTGTCAACTTTAAAATTTCAAAAGCACCAAAATGGAGAAAAAAGCGCGCCATTTACAAAAAAAAAACGCACCAAGCATTTCTTTTTTTTTATTTTAAAATGTTTATTGAATTAATAATTTTGCATAAAAAGTATAATATTATTATTTTTGTAAATGAGAAATTTTTTTAGATTAATTGAACTGTCGGATAATTAAAAAATACTTTTGGATTTGTTCATATGTAATATACTGAACATCTCGACCAAAGAAATATATGACGTATACAATTTTCATACTTAAGGCCACATACATTAATTTGTAAAAAATTACACATTTTTGTACATTAATTTTATAAATTCTGCCTAAAACTTTTAAAAAAGAGATCAAAAATTAATTATTCCAAATTAATAAAGCTTACTTAGTAATTTTTCGCACAAAAAATTTCAAAAAGCACCCAAAATGGTGCGTATCCCACCAAGTTGACAACGCTGGTAAAAACCCACTTGACCTGATATTCGATAAAAAAAAACTATTTCGATATTTTCTCACTTTTGATATTGCTAGCGAAACTTCGGCAACGAATGTTTTTTGGGACAAAACAGAGCGCGACAGGTGAACATTGTTCAATACATTTTTGAGTGTCACTCTCGATAGTTTTACACGATAAATGTTCGAGATATATTCGAAATCGATATGAATAACAAAAGTCTTGGTCAAGTGGGAATGTACAAAAATTATGTTTGTATACGCGCCCATGCGTATGAAGAAGCAATCATCAAAAAATCTTTCGTCACGAAGTATTTTCTTTTTACTCATATACCTTCAATAACTGACACAAATGTCTTACCAACAGTGTTGTTTAGTTTTTGTTTTAGAAGACTTCGCTGCAGTAGAGCCTTTAAAAATTTCCTCATGTCTGAAAAGTTCTTGTAAGTGGTCTTTTGCAGGGGTCTAATATATAAACGCCTCATATAAAATGATTCTGGGAATTACCATAATAAAGTGAAATTATTTTTTAAAAATTTCCCTTGGAAAATTTGCGGAGTCATAAAACTGTAGATTATAATATTAATATTTTATATTCTCCTTTAAATAATAAATACAGAAGTGAATTTTTGGTTTTTTCCAGGGAAACTTTAATTTGCAAAGACTTCAGTTTCAAGAAGAAAAGAGAAAACATACAAAAGAACTTGCAAAATAAACTTTTTATGTGTAAAGCCCATATTAAAGAACAAACGACAATAGCAAGACTGTTTTAAATTTAGACATGGTAAAATTAAGCTTTGATTACAAAAAACAAAAAAAGCTTTCAGCAAAATTTTAATACGATGAATCAAAACAATTCACATATTCGATTTGCATTGAAGACTGAGTAACGAAAGCATAAATCTACATCAGCTGAAACCAGAGAACGCTGATGATGAAGGTGTAGTGTCCTTCAAAAAAAGCTAGTTGTTCCGTTATACTAAGTGTTTGTCAGAATATTTACAATTAAATTTGTTGTTATTTGTTCATTCACAATTATTACATGTAATTTGGTTTACAAAGCGATATGAGCTTTAGCTTTAATTTAATTAAATTATATAAAATATAATTTATTTAATATGAAATTCATATTGTTGTACTTGTTTGTTTTAAGAAGTTGAGCTTAGAACACGTTTAGTAGAATTGTGGCCTAGCTGCGAAGACTTTTTATCGCAATAATCACCCGTCTTTTTGATATTAATTTAATCAATGCTTTTTATTCGTTAATTAGTAGCAGTGTTGCCGTAAATGAATTAATTGTTAATTTGGGAAATGTAGAATTTATATGGTTATATATTTTTCTTAATTTACTACCAAAATGCAACAATTCCTTTTCTCTCTTTACTTTATTTTTTTATAATTTTTATATTATAACTGTTTATTTCGCCCATGTTATGAAAAATGTATCTCACTGGCAACACTGCTTGTACATAGCATAAAAAATACGAGATTAAGAAATATGTTAGAGTGATTAGTTAAAATTGTCGCTTCAATTCCCAGTACATGAGACTTTTGCTATCCCGCCATCTTGTCTTCATATTTTGCGTACAAACACGACTCGCAGGCGATTTGTCGCACGCTTCATCTAAAGGTGCTCTTAGCTAAAATTAAGCAACAAAGATTTTCACAGCACAGCGGCGACAGTGAAGTTACATAATTTTTTTTCCTTTGACAACACAGTTGTTTTTCTGTTTTGTGGTTTCGTTTTGCTGTCCGTTTTGACATTTTCGGCAGTCGGAGCACAGTCATAGCGAACAAAATAAAATTGAATCATGTTCAAACGCTGAGAGAAATGGCTCGCCATTTCGGAGCGTGACTGTCGGGCCTGGCTATAAGTCTAAGGCCTTTAGGGAAAATAAAAGACTTTTAATTAATAAATATTTTAATATATATTTTTTAAAGCATTTTCATAGATTTAGTTCACAGTTTTTTATTACATTAAACAAACAGAGATTGTTATAAATTTCTTAGTTAATTATATTAAATAAATTACTTAATTCAATATATTTAAAAGATTTAAAATATTAAAATTCAATGCTTGTGTTCAATAAGTGAAACAGTTAAAGGCTCAGTTAGCCGACTGTAATGCAAAGTCAATGCAACAGTAGGAAACTTCTGCTCGATATTGTTATGGGAAAAGTACTGAAAATGGCTATAGAGATGTAATGTAACGTAACATACTTTTCATGTAAAAATATCGATCAACTGTTTCCTACGTTGCAGTTACTTTACATTAATGTCGACTAACTGAGCCTTCACTTTCTCTTAATTTTTATGACTTTTACATTTTGTTACTGCTTAGTTGAGGATTTACGAGTAGTTTTCAAAAGTCGTTTATTTTTACCCACGATTCACTTTTAAGCCAAATGCTCTTATCCTTTCTTCTGCTGCTGCAGCTGGTAAAACGCTTCTTATATTTTTTGCATACATAACCAATAAAAGATAATCTTCTTTTGGCTTTAGTTCGCTTGCTGGATTTCGGCAATTCTTCATATTCATGGAATGAAGGACTTACCGTGTCATAGCTGCAATCATCCATCCTAGTGGAGGTTAAGCAATCATGGGGCACGTCATAGGGCTCTATGTAGGAAGGTGAGCTTTGATTTTGCACCATTTTGTTAGCATCAGCATCTTGCAGCTTAGCAGAGGGCAAGCAATTATAGGGCAACACATAGGATGCGTTATCAGTATAAGGTTCACCATAACCTGCCATATAATATTGATTTTCTACTAAACAGGTGGTGTTGTTACCGATATCGTTCTCCTCACAGTTTCCCATAACGGCAGCTTCTTCTACTGGCATGTCGATAGACTTTAGTATTGCAGGACGACTTGGGGTGTTAGTTTGTTGATTTAAAGATGCATCATTAGATGTTGGTATTGCAGGACGACTTGGGCTATTAGTTTGTTGATTTAAAGATTCGTCAATAGTTGTTGGTATTGCAGGACATCTCGGGCTGTTAGTTGCTTGATTTAAAGATGCATCAGTAGATATTGGTAGGGCAGGACGACTTGGGCTGTTGTTAGTTTGTTCATCCAAAGAGCGTTGGGCACGATATTTTCGTTTGCGTTGTTTCTTCAAGGCTTCTAGGCGAGCGATTTCTTCCAAACTTTCAATGAAAAGTATGAGATCACTGGGAGAAAATTTATCCGAGTTGATAAAAATCATATTGCTTCAGTGTATAATGCGTGTTGATAGTATTAAAGTCAATAATGAAATGAATGGCGAATTTCGTAGTGCGTGAGTATTTATAGTGGCTCAGGTATCAAAATGTTCGTGGCACATAGTTTGCGCTCTTTTCGTAATTGACCTGTGTAACCTCTCAGTCTTGGCCTAAAGAACTAAATTTTAGTATTTTGAGTACTTGGAAAATCCCCCTTTTAATGGATTTATTTATTGCTGCCTGACTTTTAAGCATTTTTTAATTACTTCAGAGAATTTACTCACAAGGAACATTAAAGATGCACTGCATATATCCTGTGAGAGTGTGTGCGTGAGTGAGTGTGTGGCAGCGTGAATGATTATATTTATATGGCGCTATCACCTTTAACATTTGTAAACAATTTACACAGAAAAAATTATCATAATCAAATTGAATTTAAATTTTTATTATTGTCTATATTTGGTTATTTTACCAAAAATAAATTTTTCCATTCAACTAAAATCTTACGAATTTAAATATTTAGTTTTATGAATCCTAAGGTAGGTCTTCCCTTAGTAAAAATATTAATTATTTTTTTTATTCAGTAATTGAATAGAAAATAAAATTGTTTTCTGTGTACTGACCACGTAAGTGGATAATATTTGTATATACCTATATACAATTTTTGTTTCAAAACTATATTCTTCTATCTTGCCGCCATCATTTAGGCCAGACTGTCAGAATATTTAATATAAAAATAATTGTTTATACTTATAATTCCATTAGGCTAAAGTTCGTATCGCTCTGTATGTCAAATTACATGCATGTGATAATTATTAATGAACAAATAACACCAACGTTAATTGTAAATATTTTAACAAATACTAGCAGAACGGTACAACTAGCTATTTTCGAAGACCACTACACCTTCATCATCAGCGTTCTACACACTCGTCAACTGTTAATTTGATATTAATCCTGTGACAATTAATTTGAAGCAAAAAAAGGAAAGCATGTTGTGATAGCAGGTTTACGAGTGGGATTTAATTTAAAAATCTTAACACCGGTATACCTCGTTATTACAACGCATACATAATTAAATTATTTCTATGTATAAGTATATGTAGGCATCAAAGTTCTTGAGAGCACACTAATGTAGCGTATGTTTGTATACCTGTGATAGCTGCTAACTGCAGTAGGCGTTTATAAAACTGCATTAATTAGAGAAATTCCTTCTGTTATACAACTACACTGTTGCACATAGCAACATTTTTATGTGGAAGTCGTTAAGTTATTAGCAGGTAAAAATTCTTTTGTACATACGAGTGCTTTGAGTAAAATTATATTTAGAGAAAGGAGTACACATACATAGATACTCATATTCTTCTTATACCCTTCTCCCTTATTTCAACCATGAGTTTAATTGCAGGTATACATATGTATATAACCACATATGATAAAATTTCTAGAAGAAAATTTTGTTCCATTTAATGTAAATGGAAGTTTAAGAAATAAATTAAAAATATCTGTAATAAAACTTTAATTAAATTAATAGCGACCAACAAAAAAAAATCCTCGAATGAAATTTAACTTAAAATTATGTATGAAGTTTAGTGGGTAAAATGTAAGAAACCACCAAACATAAAGAATCACTAAAGGAGGCAAAAACACAAATTAAAAAAATATATAATAAAAAAAAGCTATTTATTTGTTGTTAACCAGCAACACATGTGAAATAAAACTAATAATTTTTCATTAAAAATACCAGGGCTTTAAAAATCGGCAAAAATAAAAAATCTACAAAACGAAGACAATTCCCGTAAATATGTACAAAAAAGAAACTGGCAATGCGTTAAAAAAGTTACCAATACAGGAGAAACTCCAAAAAAACATCAAGCTGTCGAAACGAATAAGCCGATTGATGGGAAAAAAAATACCAAAAATAAAAGAAAAACTACATAAAATACATAATTAAAAAAGTTATAATAATAATCGCAAAAAAAATCGACGAAAACAAAAAAGTCGCCAAAATGAAAAAAAAAATCGTCAAAACGTGAAGAAAATTCACAAATACAAAAAACGAAAAGTTCAAGGCAAAAAAAAAATTAATTCAGTGAAGTGCGACTTTGAGCCGCGCACGAAGGGTTCCGTACGGACACGAGATATGTAATTAAATACGAACTTTAGCCTATATAAAATATAGTTTTTTAAATTTTTTTCGTTTTTGACGTTTTTTAATACTTTTTAATAATATTAATTAATTTTAATAATTTTTTTTATTTTGGTTATTTTTGATGATTTGGTTCAAGCGCCAATGAAATACGTATATAGACCAAGCTAAACCACCAGCAAATAAATTTCAAATTATTTTTTTAATCTTAGCGCTTTTTTCATATTGGAGATTTTTTTTGGTTTTTGCGATTTTTTTAATTTATTTTCATTTTGGCAATTTTTTTAGTTTTGACACTTTTTTCTCGTCTTATCGATTTTTTTTCGGTTGTTGGCGTTTTTATTTTTTGGCGATTTTTTCGTTTTGGCGATTTTGTTTTTATTTTGGCGATTTTCGGTTTTTGGCGTTTCTTCATTTTGGCGACAATTTTTCCTTTTAGGCGTTTTTTAGGGTTTTGGCGATTTTTTTGAATTTTTGGCGATTTTTTTTTTGGTTTGGCGATTTCATAATTTTCGGATTTTTTTGTCTTACCGTTTTTGAAAATTTCAAGAGTTGACCTCTTACGGTTTCCAAGATATAGCAAGTTGCCAAAATTACATTGTCAAAATTGCATTAACTGATAGACCACCCTTTAATTAAATTTTTTTTTAAATTTTGGTGTTAATATAAAAATACAATAATTTTACAAATGTCAGGTGTCAATATACATATGTACATACAATTGTATGTATATTATTTGGGATTTTAACATTTTTCGTTGCTGGTTTAGGAACACCCTTTAATTTTTAATTCTCATGTATTTGATGTTGTAGTGGCCAAGGTTCTACATACTCTGTCCAAATTTCAGGTCCATAGCTCTTATAGTTCCTAAGAAAATACCGTGTAACGGACAGACGGACAGCGTAGCGAAAACAATAGAGTTCCTTTTTCACCTTTGGTATACGGAACCCTAAAAATGAAACTAAGCAACAAAAAAATTTTAAACATTCTTGGGGATTTCCCTAGGCTAATGTTTGGTTTTATTAGTGTGTTTTTTAACAGTTTCCCAGTTATTAAGTATGTTTTTTATCGCTAAGTATATTGGAATATTCATAAACAGTGATACAACATCAAATGATACCATAATGTCATCCTTTTCTATTGTTATATTTGATAATTTTTCTTTAAGCTGCGTTGAGTTTTTTATGTTATATATTGGCGAAATAATGTTTGTTAGAATACGTCCTATGTATTTTGATAATTTATAACAAGGTAATTTGAGGGAAGAAGAAATTGGTCTTAAGGGAATATTTTCTTTATGAATCTTCGGTAGTCCATATAGTTCGGGAGCTGCAGCTGTATATGTTTTCATCGACATTTTTTCATATTTTGAAATGTATCCATTTTTAAATAATTCTGTGATTATTGTATTATCAAAGATTAGCCTAGGGAAATCCCCAAGAATACTTAAAATTTTAAACAGTTAAAATCGCCAAAGAAATAAATATTGCAAAGCCGATGGCAATTCAAGGAAATATAGACAAAATATCTGCAACGCGATAAAAAAAACTAGCAGCACAAGAAAATTTCTAAAAAAAAATTAATATATTCAAAAAAAAAACAAAAATCCGCAGAGGGTAAAAAACGCCAAAAATTAAATAAAATCTTGTAATACTTTTTAATAAATTAAAAAGTGTAAACAAATCGCCAAAACTAAAAGTCACTGAAATGAAAAATAAACTTCAAAACAAGGAAAAAATCCACCAGTATTGAAAATAAAATCCTAAAAATGCAAAAACTTCACCAAATCCAGAAAAAATTAAACAACTAAACTAAAAATCACTAGAACAAATGGAAATCACTAAAACTAAACAAAAAAAAATATCAACTAGTAAAAATCGCTAAAACAAAATAAAAATCACCGAATCGAAAATAATTATCTTATTTTTTTATTTTTTTCTATTTTGCTGCATTGAATGCATGAATGGTAAAAAATTACTTCTGCAACAAAATCTTTTAAAAAAGTAGTAAGCGTGAATAAATCGACCGATGGTAAAAAATGCGGGGAAAATTTTTTAATAATTTTAAAAAGTGAAAAAGCGTAAAAAACACCAAAAAAATCGCCAAAAAGGAAATACCTTTTTCTAGCGACAATTGCACTAGTTGAAATGTCGGCAACTTTCCTATTATACGCGAGTAGATATGCGTTAGAGATCTCAGTGTTAGTGTATTTCTGGCGACATTGGCAATGAAAATGTCAATAGTTTGTTTTTATTTTTTATTATGTTGTGCAATAATTTAAAAAAAACTACATATGTGTGTATGTATTTATGTTTGTTGTCCCAACCCTTATAAAATTGTAGACGAGGGTCACTAAAATGAATCTTTTGTTCAAATATGTCCATATGGTCGTAAAAGAATAGTGCTAAAGTCTACTGGGAGATTTTCAATGACAACCCTATAGTAATTATATGTCAATACGCGATTACATTGGCTAGGTACACCTAGTCAGAAGTACTATTGAACCTGTCACTAGTAAATCACTACTTTTTTACTTTTTACATCGAGCGAGGAAATATTGTATACTAGAGCCTATAAAATTTACTAGTGAATCTTTGGTGTCAATGTCTCCTTGTGGTCCCAAAAGAACTACTTATTCAGCACTGCTACTGTCTAGTGGTAGATTTTCAATGACAAGCTAATGTTAAATGTCAATAGATGATTCCATTGGCTGGGGTACACCTGGTAAGTAGTACTATTGACACTGTCACTAGTAAATCGCTACAATTTCACTATTCGCATTTTCTGCAGGGTATGTACATATATGTGTATGTATGTATGTAAATTTTTTTCAACTTCAACACTAATTGACATTTTCAAGTAAAATAATTTGCAACATTTTTCATGTTCTTGCAATTTAGTTTTTATAACTGACAAACCAAAAATTAAAAACTATATATTTTCTTTTTTTGCGCGAATGCATTTGTTAATAATATTTAAATCACGTTTTCTATTGTCTTAAAGTTTCTATTTTGAGTTCAGCAATATTTAAAATGTTGTGTCTATTTTTATTTATTTATTAATTTTTTTTCTGGAACAATATGAAAATATTGGCCTCTAGTACCTGTCAATCACTAGATTTGGCTGAAAAGCTTCAGCTACAATAGCATATTGCAAAAAAATAATAAATAATAATAGTTGATATTGCTAAAATATTTTTCTATGCAGCAAATGCCCTACGCAGGCAATTTTTGTTGATGTACAAATGAATAAATAAATGAAAAATCGCCAAAAACCAAAAAAATCGCCAAAATGAGAAAAAAAGTGTCAAAACTACAAAAAAGCGCCTAAATGAATAAAGTCTCCAAAATGAAGAAATGCCAAAAACCGAAAATCACCAAAAATTAAAAAAAAATTTGTTGATGTACAAATGAATAAATAAATGAAAATCGGCAAATTGAAAAATCGCCAAAAACCGAAAAAATCGCCAAAAGGAGAAAAAACGTCAAAACTAAAAAAATGGCCAAAATGGAAAAAAAATCCAAAAACCGGAAAAATCGCCAAAACAAAAAAAAAATGCCAAAATTAAAAAAATCGCCAAAATAAAAAAATCGCCAAAATAAAAAAAAACGTAATAAACGAAAAAAAATGACAAAACCATATTTTATACAGGCTACTAAAGTTCGTATTGAACTACATATCTCGTGTCCGTACGGAACCCTTCGTGCTTGGGTCAAAGTCGCACTTTACTGAATTTATTTTCATTTTTCATCGTAAGCGACAGGTTATAGAAAATAGAATTTTTTGCTGAAATTAAAATCCCAGTAAAAAAAGGGACTCCAAAAAAGTCATGAAAATGTAGAGTTTACGATGCGGAAGTAGTGAAAATTTCGATCCGATCTAATGATTTTTACATAGGGTTGTCATTGCAAGAAGTTCTCTTTTTCGATGACTGGTCACTGAATTGGAAGCGATATTAAGAAAAATTCCCTTTTTTATGTTCTATAATAATATTTTCATCTAGGAAAAAGGGTAAATAGTTGCCTATTTTAACAATTCGTTGTTTTTTATACGAATTTAAGCCCGAAAGAGTGATTTCATGTAAATTTAAGCAAATAACTTTTAAATTTTAGACTAAAAATAATTCATAAATTTCTTTAAAAAAATAAGTTTGTTTTTAAATTCTGGTGAGTATTTTCTAACACTATGGAGGAGTTACAAGGTTTTGTGTGACTAAAATAAGCTTCTACATGGTTTTTTGCTCACTCTCGGCAAATTAAAAATATCGATTTTTTGGAAGCAATGAAAATGTACTTCCGCTAGAATGACTTCCATTTTTTTTCACTGGGATTTTATATGGGCTTACTTATAGTTTAGAATTATTAATATGCCAAAATTGTTGATAACTTTAAAGATATAGGCTGTACAATTTTATCGTAAGCGACAATTTTGAATATTAAAAAAACCTTCTCCTGAAAAGTTTAATTTTTGTAGTTTACGATAAAATCGAAAATATGTTCATATCTCTCGTATGCCACTTCCTTTAATTGCTTTGTTAGATACATGATACTTTAAAAACAAAAAAAATAAATAAATAAAAATGCATAAGGCTTGATGCTTTTTAATCTTATTTGAACAGAATTTGAAAAAGAAACTGTTAGAAAAAATTTTAATATCTCTCGTATGCTTTTTCCTGTAGAAAGAAAATCATTCTTCATAATAAATAAAAATATATAAAATTAGTTCAGCTTGATGCTATTTAGCCTACAGAATAGAATTTTAGAAAAAATTTGTCAGTAAAACAATTATCTTAATATCTCTCGTATGATATTTCCTTTAATTGATTGATGCTCAAAATTGGCATAAATATTCTCCATCTCGCAATTGTCGTCACATATAACTACTAACTAATTTATTTAATTAGTGATTTAAAGATTCGTCTTAGTGTCCCTGGAAAATATCTAGGGCAATTGTCGTCACATATAACTACTAACTAATTTATTTACTTAGTGATTTAAAGATTCGTCTTAGTGTCCCTGACAAATATCAAGGTTCTATTTATAAACGTCAACAACAACGAACTGTTTAGACTTTGAAAAGCTTAAGGGTGTTACACAAAAAAAAAATAGCTTGACCTAAAAATTCATGTACGTTAGTTTGAGAGCAAGAAAATTAACTTTCAAACTTTAAATGGAAAACATGTAGCACCAGGTGGACTTCAAAACAATATGGCAGATATGTAATGGCTTTCAACTGCCTGTTTTTTACATCTATTTGATACCCTATTATAAATTGAGGAAGGTGCCTTTGCAAAATGTAAAAACAGGATGACAAAAGCTGAAAATAAAGATTCCATTGATTTCCCAAATCCGATTAGAATTTAAAAAAAATAATTGTATGTACTTTATTTTAATCATTTGGCCTTTGAAATGGATTTTTATTTTTAAAGATTTTGCTTTCCTTTGAAGTTGATGATTGTTTCCCATTAAATGTTTGGTTTTATGTTTACATTAAAAATATATACAATAAGTTTGCGTGTCGTCTAGTTAACACAGATTCAAGAGTGCGTGCTTTTTTTTTTTTTAATACTTAAACTGTCGCTATGAGAGACCATTTTTGTGCCACACAAATGTTTATTAAGCGGCTTATAAGATTTTTTTTGTTATAACAAAAAGCCAAAAATTAACAACATAAAATCTGTAGAAAAGGAAAAAAAACTCATTGGCATATTGACAACCCCATTGTGTTATTGCAAGAGCAGGCAGGCCCAGATAACAGCAGCAACAACGACAACAAATTTTGAAAGAAAAAACTCCATTTAGAGGGGATAATAGCAAAATCAAATTCACGTTTAATTCGCTTTTGTTTCCTATTAAAAACTAAAATAGAAAGACAAAACAAAAACATTTTCCAGGGAGCTTTAAGCACAAAACGTGCATTAAATGGTCAACACGCAAGTGTTTAAATGCTACAATTAGCAAGTGGGTGGTGGTAATACCAACCAAATTTACTACAACAACAAAAACAACAGCAGCAGCGGCGGCCGCGGACAGCATTGGCGATTGGTTTTAGAAAAAGCCGCCAAATCATGTTCAAACAAACTTTTATATTTTGAACATTTTATATTGGGAGGAAAAAAGTCTTGATTCCCAACAGTTCTTCGTTTGTTAATGTTGTCACTTTTTTGCATCGAAATTTTAATTGTTTTATGATTTTGTATTTTTAGTCATATTTTTTAGATGTCGTTACGTTGTGGTATTTTTCAACGTTTCTATATTTTTTTGTACGCTATACCCACGTTAAGCTGCGCTATTGATATGCATATTATATAACAGATGCTGTTTGACTGCGAGAAATATTTTTTACTTAAAAGAAGTAACTAAATTTTGTGTATGTTACGAATTGAAAATTTATTACCAGAAATGTTCTGAAAATCACATTTCATCAAAATGATTTGAAACTAAATAAATTCAGTAAAGTGTGATTTTGACTCACACACGAAGGGTTCCGTACGGCGCTTGATTCTTTTTGTCGATTTTTTACTTGTGACGCTTTTTTGGTTCCGAAGCTTTTTTTTGTGATTTTTTATTGTTTTTTAACAATACATAGTTTTAGTTTCGGCGTTTCTTCAGCTTTGCCTTTTTTTCGTTTCAGCGATTTTTTATTTTTTTTTTTCGTTGAATCTTTATGTTTAAGGTTCCGTACACCAAGGAAAAGGAGTCGTATTTTTTCGCTACGATGTTCGTCTGACTGTCTGCCTGTCACGGTCTGTTTTCCCTAGAACTGTAAGCGCTGAAATTTTCTTATAATATATAAAACTTTGGCCGCTTCAAAAGTAATAATGTGTGAGTTAAAAATTAAAAGGTTTTGTAAATCGAGCCATGAAAAATTTTGAAATTATGTATAATGTTTTATAGTACAGACAATTATATATACACTTGAGATTTTCAAAGTTAGTCCCGGTCCAGCCTTGCAATTTTTCTTGTAGCATTTCTTGAATATGTGCGAGAGTGTTGCAATAGAAGTATATTCTTTTTGTATTCCTCTCTCGCTATTTTGCTCTGAAAAATAAAAATTTTGCTGCCGCAAAAATTGCAGGTGTAGGAGTCAGTGTAGACTTTAGACTGCAGACTACAACAATTTTTGCTGAAATTAAAAAAATTGAAGGGTGTTCTATTAGTATTTAATTTTGACAACTTCCTGTATCTTGGAAACCGTAAGGGACAAAATTTTCAAAAACCCGAAGATGAAAAGATCTCAAAATTTAAAAAAAAATGTTTTAGCGAAAAATCGCCAAAACGAAAAAAGCGCTTAAGAGTATTACCAAAAATAAAATAAATTGCTAAAATGCAAAAATTTGCCAAAAGTCAAAAGGACGGCAAAACAACTAAAACAAGTCGCCAAGAAAATATAATAATCGCCATACAAAAAAAAAAATCCAAAACTAAAAAAACAAGAAAACTAAAAATCAGCAAAAAAAAAATCGCCAAAAAAAACCGAAAAAAAATCGTCAAAACGAAAAAAATTTTAAAACCCAAATATCACGCGAAAGCTTAAGATCAGCCGAAAAATCGCCGGAAACCGAAAAAAAATCACCAAAACGAAAAAAAAGCGCCAAAACTAAAAAAAATCGTTGAAAGTAAATCATCGCCAAAATCGAAAAAATAACAGGAAAACGAAAAAAAAGTGATGAAACTAAAAAAATTTATTTTATTATGATTAAGAGTTAACGTGAATTTTAGCTGCAAGCTCTGCATACAAAATTTGCCGTTCAAGTCCCTGTTTGCTTTTAATTGTACATTGTGAAAAGGGCAATACTTTTACTCTTCCCAGCAAAAAAAGAGACTCCAAAAAACTCATAAAAATGTAGAGTTGGCGATCTGGAAGTAGTGAAAATTTCGATCCGATCTAATGATTTTTACATAGGGTTGTCATTGCAAGAAGTTAAGTTCTCTTTTTCGATGCCTGGTCACTGAATTGGAAGCGATATTAAGAAAAATTCCCTTTTTTGTATTCTCTGATAATATTTTCATCTAGGAAAAATGGTAAATAGTTGCCTATTTTAACAATTCGTTGCTTTTTATACGAATTTAAGGCCGAAACAGTGTTTTCATGTAAATTTAAGCAAATAACTTTTAAATTTTAGCCTAAAATTAGTTCACAAATTTCTTTAAAAAAATTATTTTTTTTAATTCTGGTGAGTATTTTTTAACACTATGGAGAAGTTACAAGTTTTTGTATGACTAAAATAAGCTTTTACATGGTTTTTTGCTCACTCTCGGCAAATTAAAAATATCGATTTTTTGGAAGCAATGAAAAAGTAGTTCCACTAGAATGACTTCCATGTTTCTTTACTGGGTTATAATTAGTCAAGTATTAATTTTGAGGGTCTAAGGGTTAATTTTTGACTTTGTAATAAAATTTTAATCAAACGTTGAACTGGTAAATGATAAAATAAATCACCTCACATTGAACTTCAATGCCAGATGTCTTGATTCTGTTTTCAATCACATCAATGAGATCGTCTCATCTCTCATTTTATCCTTAGTATTAAGAATTTTATCTAAAAGCCCCTAAAAAATGGTTTCTTGAAAATTTTTTTCCTTCCATTTGTTAAAATTTACATCCGCCTGAATATAAAATAATTGTTATTTAATTTTTAATTAGATAAGGATGAATCTTCCTTAACTCTTTAAGAAAACTGTTGTAATTTTATAACCACATCTGTTTATGCAAATACAGGATAGAATTGAATTGAATTGAAATTAAGTTATATTTAAATACGAAATTGTGTTTCAAGAGCATATTTAAATAATACTTAAATGCCCAAGCTTGTGTATTTAAATAATATTTAAGTTTGCTAGCATATAATATGTTTTTCTGCTTCTGTGTGTTTATCGAAAACATGTACAAGAACATCATGTGTTCATATTAAAGATAATTTCATTTAATGTTCAAAAATATATAACAACTATAAAATATATAGTTTCATATAATGACATTAATATTTTGAAAAATGCGTTCTGATGCTCTTTTAGTTTTATAAAATGTGTTTTAATGCAATTTTAAGTTTCTACACGTTGATAACCTAGCTTTCTTATTTTTATTAAAAAGCTATTGTTTGAAAAGCTTTCCATAATATGCGGAAATTTTGTGTAGTGTTACCATACGTTCATCGTAATTTTATAAGAAGTTTAATTAAGCACTCAAAAAATGATATCACATTTAAGTACATTTTAAATATAAATTAAAATTAGCTAATTACATATATAATTGTGAAGCCAAAAAATGGTGTTAAGTCTTCGAAGAGCTGGTAAATTTATAAAGCTGAACCAAAGTTAAAACAAATTAACAAACTTTTAAGTTTTTTTATTTATACATATTTAAAAAAATTCTCTCCTTGGTTCCTAGACCCAGCCTATAAAAAACTTTCTTTAGATCTCAGTGTTCCAAATCACATTCAAATCTTTTCAAATATATTCGTAGCATTTGTTATAAATCGTCGCTTTCCACCACCAACATATTTTATGAGTTATTATTGTCTATCTTTCCAATCTAGAAATGTTTATGGCCTCTAGCAAATTCATATTAAAGTTGTGTCCCTTAACTGTAGGTGTTCAACTGTCTAACTGCTGAGAGACTACACGACTGCATGTTTGGCGAGATAGATGGCTGGCTGGATAGGATAGCTGATTGTTGGTTGGTCTGTTACGAATGTTGCAACATTGCAATTTAGGCTGGTATAAACCTTCAAGTGACTTGTAAGATTTGCCGCCTATTTACAATTTTATTAGCGCCTCTGATTTGTTTAACGAGCCACAACAGGAAAAAGACCAAACTAACGAAAAAAAAATATATGTTAAAGAAACAGAGACAACAACAGCCAGTAATCAGACTTATAATACTCGTAGCTCGTAACAAACTTGCATTACAAAGAAGTCATGCAACATGCAACATAACATAGCACATGCAAGCCAAAGCTATGAACAATTTTTATTTAATTTTTTCTTCTTGGCTTTGGTTTTCTTTTCTGTGCTGTTAAGGGTTTTTAAATTGTTGCCATAATTGACATGGCACGATCAACAGTTTAGCCTTTTGATTAAAGCAGCACAACAGATTCCTTTTTTTTTTTCTTAGCCAAGCAGACAAACAACAACAACAACAACTACAGCAATGTTATATTTAAATAAATTAAATACTAACATTTGAATATGCATGTGAATTTAAATATTTCTTTTTCTTGCATTTGTTGCCATCTCTTTTGTTGTTGAGCTTGGGTTACCTTTTCCCAGCAATAGCACCACTTGGAGTTGAAGTTGGAGTTGGAGTACAATGTGATTGTGATTTGTGTCGCTTGTGTCTGGCTGGCTGAATGCATGAATGGTGAAGCTTAGTGTGGGTGTTGCAAGTAGTTAAAATATTGATTACGCAGGAGTAACTATTGTCAACATTTTTCTTTCTATTCACTTCGAAGCAGGCTTGGAAAAATTTTAAATTTACCAACTAAATCCAATTAATTCGCAGGCGTTTTCACTACTCGTATATGCTTAAATATATTTTTTTTAAACATTATTTCATAAATATATTTTTTACATACTGTGGGCTATTGATAGATGGACATTAATCCTCTTGTTTATGGCCTCATAAAAATTTATTGCTCTCTCTCTCTCTAAGTGTTTTTTTTTATTTAATTAATTGAATTGCAAAAATAATTTGCTTAGTGGAAATTTTGTTTTTATGGGATGTCATAACATAAAATATTTTCTACATAAATGTTTAAAAGACATCTGGTGATGACAAGTTTTGAATGATTTTTAAGTACTTTTGTCATACGGCAAAAATGTTGTAAACATAAATACTTGATGTCTTAATAATGCAGACATTGCAATTTCATTGCTTTATTGGAATTTGTGGATATAGTTACTAAAATTTGTTTAGCATTGCTTTAGCATCTTATGCTGAAACGTTGAACTATAAAATTTTATTAGCTTGAAGTTGTTTTCATATTTAATTAATAATTAAATGAAATTGGAAATGCGTAAATTTTGACTAGAAATTACACAATGCAAGAAAGCGAATTGTCTACTACAAACAAGTAAGAGTGCTATATTCGGCTGTGTCGAGTCCTCTATACCCTTCACCTCCGTATCTACATATATGTAGTATACAGAAACATACACAATTACATACATACTTTTTTTTTTAAATCATAATTTTTTGTTCTAGTGCAATTTTTAGTTAGTGACCTCTAGGTATTTTTCGAAAAAATAATTTGATTCAAATAATTTATTGTCAATATTTTAAATAATTAAATATTTTATTATACAGTCTGTATTTAACAGTCACCCTTATTCCAGTTGTCAACATCGACGTTACGTCAATACAATACAAAAAAAACTTGGGGCTTGTTTGCTCGTCCTCGATATGTTCAAAAACTTTTCTACTATTTAATAACCTTAAAATAGTCTTAATATTGTACCTCCATACAGAGTAAAATAACTTGTTTTATAAATATTGTTTTATTGGGCTAAAGTTAGTATTGTTTTGTAAGCCAAATTACATGTGATAATTATTAATGAATAAATAACACGAAGTAGAACGGAACAATTAGCTGTTTTCGAAGGCCACTACAAGTTCATCATGAGCGTTTTTTGTATTTGATCCACTTTTGTGGTGTCAGTTGATGTAGATTTCTGCTTTATATACGTAACTTTTTTTTCAAATGGAATATGTAAATTGTTTTGTTTCATCGTATTACTATTTGCTGAAAGTTTTTTTGTAATAAAAGCTAAACTTTGCTTTCTCTAAATTTACCACAGTTTTGCCGTTGTCGTTTGCTTGTTTTGTTCTACTTAGGACAAACTTTTTGGATTGCTACTATTAAGTATATTTTTATTTTAACTTGTTCTATATTTTGTCCTATTTAATTATTTTTGATGTTGCAAAATTATTTAGTGTCTCAATTTGAACATCCCATTGCAAATGGTATATATCGCGATATTATGTTTATTCGGTTTATTCCTAAAGAATTTTTTCGAATTTGTTCAGCAGAAAGGAACGGTTTCAGGGAAATAAAATGGAACATGTCCCTTAATTTATTTTACAGTTATGACAGTTTTATAGCGATAAATTTTATTTTTATCTCTTCTTACTAAAAATAAATAAGACCTCGTTACAAGGTGGTCAACAAAAGGACATCGATTTGAAGCAATACTGGGATGAGAGCATAATAAGCAACATTGCAAAAAGCTTCTCTTATAATAAAATTAAATATCCTTATAAAAATTCAAAAAATATAAGAAAAATATTGAGTAAACATCTTCCTAAAAAATGAAATATGTCTGAGTGAAAAAAAAATCATTTTTGTTTAGTTTATTACAAAAAATAAAAATTTAAATTTCCAACCCTGGCACCATGGTCTATAATACTAATATATTTCTTTGTGAAATGTATAATATATTTAATTTCCAAGTAAATAATGAGTTTTATTTAAGTAGTTTTATATACCAGAAAAAGTTTAACTTTTCCAGCTCTGCAGCTGTGGTTTTTATTTTTCTAATTTTCTACACTATTTATTTCTAATATATAATGTATGTATATTTAATTTGTAAAAAAATAATAATTAATTTGACTTGTCTACTTTTATATAAATATAATAATAAACTTTTCCGCCCTGGAGTCATCCTTTTAGATTTTTGTGACTTCTTCTACCAACCTAGTTCTTATAAAATATATATAAAATATGACAAGCGAGCAAAGAAAAAAGGAAATAAGGAAATAATTAGTTATATTTAGTTACTTTAATATAAAAAAAAAAAATAAGTTGAAATTTTCCAGCTCTGAGGTTTTTACTTTTCTAATTTGCCTTACCAAACAACATAAAATTTATAAAGGGAAAATAAAAAAATCAATTAGACTTATTTATTTTTATATATCACAAGAAGTGTAATTTTTCTTACACCAATCTATGTTTTTTAAGAATGTAAGATATGTTTAATTTATAGAGAAAACTCAAAGATTAGTTTTAGTAGGTTATTTTTATATACCAAAAAAGTTAAAATTTTCCAACCCTGGAAATATATTTTTAATGTACCAATTTTATTCGTACTGAAATATAAAATATGTTTATTTAACAAAAAAAAATGTAGTTTTAGTTTTACTTTTATATGGCAAAATTAAGTTTAATTTTTCCAGCTCTGAAACCATTAGTACCGTTTGAAAAACTTTTGTCCTCACAAAAGCTTTCTATTCATTTAAAAAATTATTGTATATGGAGAAAACTTTTTAGAAATAACTTGAACCCTTTTTTCCACAACTCGATCGACTTAAGCAGAATTTCTATAAAAAGCAAAATTTTTTTGAGTAAACTATCTAGACGAGTCGAAGCTTGGCTTGTGGTAACAGTGTGTTACTCATTGCTCATCTAAAATTTGGCTGAAATAAATTACCGAATTCAGCCTCAAAAATTATTTTCTCAAGTAAGATTTTAAATTAAAAGTTTTAATATAACAAACATGTATGCAATTCTTCAAGAATAATTAACACTTAAAAAAATTATAAGCTTTATCATGTTAAAAATCACCTCTAAATCTTTTAAGAAGTTTATAATTTATTTCCAAATTTAAACTAAAAAAAGTTTTTTTTTCGCTCTCTGCATGTTTTATACATTTCGAGAAATTTTGTTGTAAAATTTTTCGTAAACAAGTGTTGCACCTTGATGTATTGCAATGTTGTTTTTCATTTTCCGTCTTGTAGTGATGATTTCTACGTTTTGCTTTTATTTTTTGCTGCTTGACATGTTGCACATACACACTTAAAAAAATTACGACAAATTTGTAAAATGTTGGCATATTTTGTAAAGGCTGAGATACAACAAATTTGAATATATTTATACTGCTTCTAGCCAAAGGGAAGTACACGAAAATATTTAACATTATTAAAATAAGAGAAGATATTGTGCGGTATTGTTGTAAGAATAGAAAATTTAATGTTATTAAAAATTTAACAAAGACAGGAAAATCAAAAACATAAAATAAGTTCATCAAAAAGATCATTCTCAGTCATGGGCGACAAACATGGAAAAGTTGTCATGGTGCCCTAATTTACTAGAAGCTCGAAAAAGAAATAAAAATTATAAAAAAAGGATCATCGAAATAAACAAACAAAAAATTGTATGAATCAAATATTAAACAAAAATACAAACATGCTTAAGCTTTGCGATTTCGTGTGAGTCAAAAAATAATTTTTCACCTGACCTGACAACGCAGAAAAAAATACGTGTATCGACCTTTCAGAAGTTTAGGTCAGGATGTTATTCAAAGAGAGTTTTCAGTGCCTCTTGTGTATATCGGCAAACAAAGTATTCTTAACCGTTATCATAATGTATGATTTAGTAATCAAACCATAACAGCTTTTAAAATTTGTGTCATCAACACCTAAAATGGCAATATTACATCTATTGCAAGGATATTGTAATTTTGCAATATAAGTTATTGGTATACTATTTAAAACTATCTCGGGTTCATAACTCTAAAAATAATAAATATAAAGCTATTGCAAAGGTGTTGCAATTTTGCAAGGGTATTGCAATTTTGCAAGATTATGCTAGTTTACATATTCCTGTAATTTTGGGCAAGTTTAGCAATTTTAAAGCATTGCTGGATGATTATATGCCAGTTTTGGCTCATTTATGGTTCATAAAAACGTTCTGGTATAGCAATAGCATAAATAAGAATTTTTTCCAGGCTACAAAACTATTCGAATTAAAAATTTCCTACAAAATTATTGAATTTCTTATCTAGACTTTTTATTATTTGTTTGCGTTGTGTTCTTTTTTTTAAATTTCTATTTTTAGATTTTTTAAACATTGACATCACAGTTCAAAATATTCTAATATTCACCATAAAATTATACTGTAAGTCCCTGGAAGTAGCGCACCTTAAAATACATTATAAAACCTGAAATTATTTAGAATTTTCACTTCGTATTTTAAATGATTTTAAGCTACGATCTGTATTAAAATTTAACTATTAAACGAGTTACAAACAAGTCTAAAACCTCCTTTAAAACCCCAGAAAAATCACTAATACTTTAAAGTTTTCCTTGGGATACCTTCCACTTGGAACTAGTCAAAGCCGTTTACTATTATTCAACATTCTACACATCACTTAAGACAAACTTGTATGCAAAACAACCAGAAAAAAAAGTCATCTACAATCTACAAAATGCGTGGGTTCTAGCAAATCACATCTTAAAACTTACTGCACGCAATTTTTCCATGTTGCTGCCACAAAATAGTAAAAGAAAACAAATAACCAACTTTTGCTTCAACACCTTGCCAGAAAAATTGCAAAACGTAAAAAAGAAATACAAAACGAAATAAAAAAAAATAATGAAAACAAACACTACACTACCAACAAAAACAACAACAAAAACAGACATTCAGTGAAACTGATGGGTTTGCAACTTCTAGTAAATATGGGTTTGGTTGGAGCATGTACTCGTTCCGTAATTTTTAGAAACACCAAGTTAGTTGTTAGTTGCATCCACATAGGGCCAATAGCTGCAATCATGTGAAAAGCGGCAAGTGGGTGTTCGTTCGTTCATCTTTTCAAGCTTCCTGCCAGTTCCCCTTTTTTTTGAACAGGGTTACAGCTGGTAGGCATTTGCTAACATAATTTATGGTCATATGTCACACCAAAAAAAAAAAATAAGAAAAAAAAAACGACACTTTAGTTGCAACATAATTCATGTTGCAAGTACTTTTGCTTACTTTTGCTGTTTATACTGGTATTTTTAAGAAAGCTCGATGCATTTGAGTGTTAGATATTTATTGGCCATTTAGAAACGAATTTGTTATTTTATTTTGAAATATTCATTTTTAAACGGGTCAATAGTGGTATCTGTTGGGGTTTGTTTTTTTTACCTTATAAATATTAAATTTTGCATTTGTTTGGTATAAAATATATTTGAAGTGACACATTTGTCATTGATTAGGTTAGCAGAAATTTTTCGGTTAATTATTTAGGGATCCACCCACAACTCTTAACATCAATTAAATTGATTTTGTAAAACTTTTTAAAATTAAAAATTTTTTCATTAAAACGGTAGTGAGTTATTTAATTCAATTAATCAATATATTCTAAAGAAAACTCTTAACATTTTTCATAAGGAAGCTTGCTCAGCAAAGCAAATTTTAACAGTTCCTATTTCTGTAAATTTATCGTGTGAAAAATCTTTAAAATATAATACAATTCTTTACTTTATATAAAAAAGTATTTAACCAAATTCTTAAAGCTGCTGTTCAGTTAAAATTGTTTTACAAAATGAAGGCTAAAAAGATAGCCTAAGGTTTACGTAATTTTGCCTACTGGTAAAACACCTGATCCACATTAAAAAAACAAACGCAAAGAAAAAAAACTAAAAAACTCAGACTGCCATTCAAAACATAAACAATTTAAAATCAATTGAATTTGATGTTGAGTTCTCAGGAAAAATGATTTACATACTAGCAATGAAATAAACAAACAGAAGATAAGTCAAACGTTTAATTAAATCAGCTCACCTGCTGAGTAGCATATTAACGAGGGTGAACATGAAAATTTTTGGTATTTTTTATACTCACATGTAGGATGGCACGAAATTTAAAATCTATCAAAACTTAAAAGGCATAAGGATATGATTATATCGCAAATATTGGGAGCTAATGTAAGAGCTTCGAAGGCGGGATGAGAAGGTAAATAATACTACGTTTATACGCAGGACTTACTTGCAAATAAATCTCTAAACTGTTGCCATATAATTATTTTAATGTGTCTTACTAACTCAGAAAACTATTTACGATTAAAGGCTCAGTTAGCCGACAGTAATGTTAAGTAACTGCAACAGTAAGAAACAGCTGATCAATATTTTTATATGAAAAGTAGGTTACGCTACATTAGATCTCTATAATCATTTTCATTACTTTTCACATAACAATATCGATCAGCTGTTTCCTACTGTTAGCGTTATATTAAATTACAGTCGCCTAAAGGCTCAGTTAGCCAACTATAATGTTAAGTAACTGCAACAGTAAGAAACAGCTGATCGAGATTGTTATATGAAAAGTAATGAAAATGGTTATAGAGATGGAATGCAACGTAATATACTTTTCATATAAAAAATCGATCAGCTCTTTTCCAAATGGCAGGCACATTACATTACAGTCCACTAATTGAGCCTTAAAGAACTATTTGCAAATAAAATGCTTCATGTTGCCACACTTACAAATTTTTGTAATAAAAAACAATAAATTGATAAATATTGCAACAAAACACATTGAAAGAAGAAATTAATGACAATATAAAAAAATTATTATTGGTAACTGATACACTCACAAAATTGTTTTGTTAACATAACTAACTTTTCTATAGAAGTGCTACCAAGTTTTTGTACATTGGCTATGGCGCATAAGCACTGAGTTACTATATTTGCAAATATTTTATTTGCAAACAGTGTGCGTATAAACGTGGTATTGGACAGGATATGCAAATTATGTGCGGTTAACATTTGTTGTGTTGTATATTTAAGGTTCAATCAAACATTCCATACCATAATGTAACAGGCGCCATAACCAATGCCTTAGCCAAAAATATATTGGCTTCAAGTATTAGTGCTGCCATAACCATTAACAGCTGTTATGCTGTCACGTTATGGCAAGTCACCTATAATCAAATACAGTGTTGCCCATAAGTTTGTTATGGCACGTTTAATTGCACCTTTAATACTCGCATAAACTGACTGTTACCAGCTCCTGATTACTACAGCTGTCTTTGAATGGTCCTGAAGTGCACTTGCAATATTTCTCTTGCTTCCTCCGCCATGATGTGTAACTAACACAGATTTCTTAGTAATATTGCCACAAATTAAAGGCAAATAATAGTTTCATGAAAACAAATATTGAAATAAGATCAATCAACATAAATTCGTACAAAAAAACATACTTGCTTGTACATAAACATGTAAACATACACGCTTGCTACATTCCACATAATAATTGTGGTAAAATAATTACTGAAATTACTTACACTGGTAATTGTTTTAAACGCCAACAACAATACATACATACGTACCTACAACAGCGGTAACTACAGCGTGAAAACTAAGATTTTTTACATGTTGCTGCCAATTTTGTTACTTGATCCAAATAATTGCAAATCAACACATCTTAAAGGCTGCCTTTAAGCCAAATTTGCAGTTAGATGCAGTTAAGTGCTGCTGCCTGTGGTGGGTTTTTCTATTGTTAAAATTTTTTTTGTTGTGATTCCTAAAACTTTAATGGTTTCAAAAAAATAAAAAAATACAAGAAACTTACAAATTGCAAAAATGCCCACACATGCTAAGATAATTTAAAATTTTTATTTCTATATTTTTTTTAAAAACTATTTAAAGCCGAAAAAATATCTTGCATTAATTGTTGGCAAAAAAAATAAATAATAAATATTTTAAAAATAAATTTTGTGTATTTAAAAAAATAGCAAGTACCGTGTATTGGCGCCATATATATTTATATGATTTAAAGTAACAAACAAAAAGTTTTTGGGTGCTAAGCAAATACTCGTATTAATTAAATTTTTTGGCTTTTTAATGTCTTGAATGGTAAATAAATCATTAAATGATTTTCTGTAGACAAATGCTGAATGCATTGGCTTGAAATATATAGAAAAAGGTGTCTAAAACTGTTTCATTCACTTAAGATATATTGAGCCTTGTCACACAGCATTGGTAGTCATTTTGGTTTTAAACATGTTCATATTTATTTTCAGTAAGCTAGACAAGACTATAAAAATAATAAAATTTTTTCAAGAATTTAAATAGATTTTTTTTAAATTTTTTTCTTTAGAATAGATTTTTTTTAAACACGATAATGCATAAGAGTTTTCATTCGGTAAAATAAGTCAAAATTTATTTATTAAATACAGGTAATTGACTGTTAAGAAAAACCAGGCCGATTAATTGGTCAGGTACTACGAGTATTAATTATAATTAATATAATTATTAATCATTAATTAAACCTTAAAACTACATTTCCTCTGCCTTTTTTCTTCAAAACTTATATTAGACAAACTTAAACACCAACCGACATTTCGAGGTTATTAGGTAGGTAACAGTTTTGAATTAATCAATATGATAACCAAACTAAAAGTACTTCAGTAAAAGAAATATATTTTTACTCGAAAAAGTGTTTTAATTTATATTCGTTACCTAAAATAAAAAAGGCCGTAGATAAATTTTTTACTTTTTTAAAGGAGAAGAAAAAAACCTTGTAATATATTTAAGACTATTTATTTGTAAGGTGTCAAATTGAATAATGAATAAAATCGGTAATTTTGAACATATGTGCCCTTAATTATGAAATTGGTTTAAGTCATATGAATTTTTGTTTGGCAATATGATTGAAATTTTAAAAACCCTTCAATAAACAGACATACATATAATTAATATTAAATAAATGTATGTATATTAATCGAGACTAGAAGTAATCTAAATTAAAATGTTGCATAATATAAAAAAATTTTTTGATTTGTTCAAATGTAATTTAACAAATATTTCAACCAATGAAATATATGACTTAGACCACTTTCTTAATTAAAGGCACATATGAGAGTCAAATTTTAAGGAAAGCTGTAGTTTGGTTAATCACATCATAATTAATCAAAAAGTCTATTTTGAATTTTTTGATTGTTACGGCCTTTTGGATTTTATGATTATGTGAGGATATGTGTGTTAAAATAAATTTTCTCAAAAAAAATTCATTAATGTAAAATTGATAAGTACATTAAAAATTTTTGTCATACAAAAACGATCAAATAAAACTCACCTTACAATAATGGTACATTCGAAACGATTATTTCTATAACAATATATTTGGAAAATCATATTTTTTTCCAAATAATTTTTATTAAAATGGTTTTATTTAAAATAATTTTATTCGAATAATTTTCATTCGCACTATTTTTAGTCGTGAAAGTTTCAATCGATTAAATTTTGTGTAAAAAATGTGCAAATAAATTTTTTCGAACTTAGTTAGATCTATACGAAATGATTAGGTTTTGGTCTGTAGGATTTGGCAAATATTTTTTTAAAAATTAAAATGAACTTAAAAATGTACTTTCGAAGAAAATTATTCGAATACCATTATAGTAATACAGATATGTTCAAAAAATACATTTGTTTAATTTTTTTTTTAATTTTTGTTTATATAAATTTAGTCAAAAATATTTGCTTAATTCACAACAATCTTTATCGTGTATTTGTGTATCAAATACACTTTTTGTTTTTTAATTGTGAACACCTTCTGTGTAGTGTATTAATGTATTTTGTATTTTAAATGAAAAAAGAAGAACAAGCTAAATACATATTCTCTCAGAGAGCCTCTCTCTGAATACAACATTTTAAAAACATGTGAAATAAAAGTGTAATAGTGAATTTTATTTTTATATGAAAATTTCATGCAACAAAGGTTACACTTTTGTATTTAATATGATAATACAATCGATACAGAGATACAAGAGGTTTTGTGAATTAAGCAATTTTATTCAAGTTTATTAGTTATTCTAAATTACTCAATACAATAATATATAAAAAAGCTTTTTTTGCAATCTCAGCGGAATAAAAATAAATAATTTTTTATACGAAAAAGTGATTTTATTCAAATGTATATTGAAATGAACTTTCTCGAAAAAAGTTCAATCAATATAAAATTGAGAAAATTTAAATATTAGGGCAAAAATTTGACAAATAACAATAGAATTAAATTTAACTAAGATACTTTCGAGACGATATTTTAGGAATAACAATTTTTTATTTCCTTGCAAATTCTTATGGTTTTATTTAAAAAAGTTTAATTCGAATAATTCTTAATCGAATTATATTTATTCGAAAAATTTTTAATCGATTAAATTTTATGACAAAAAAATATATAATCATTTATTTTCTATATAATATAAAAATAAATTTTCTCGGATTTCACTTAATACAAAGTTATTGAAATAAATCTTTTTGTTTGTAGGAGTTTGCAAAACTTTTGAAAAGCTATTTTCCAAGAAGATTGTTCGAACACCCTTATAGTAGTAAAGATAATTTCGGAAATAAATTTATTTAAAAAATAAATTATTACAAATAATAATTGTGTTCAATTATTGAATACAATAACTTAAAAAAAGCTTCTCTTGCTGTTTAAGCTTTTACCTTAATAAAAAAATAATTTTTTATACGAAAAAGTGATTTTATTTATATGTCTGTATGTAGATATGTTGAAATAAACTTTCTCGATAAAATTAATTTAATATACAATTTATAAAATAAAAATGTTTACCAGTAGTATATGGTAAAAATTTTCAAATAAGAATGGAATAAAATAAACCTAAAGAGTACTTTCGAACACCAGTATTGTAAATGTAACTATTTAATTTTTTTTCAAATAGTATTAATTGTATTATAATTGGAATTATTTTAAATTTATTTCGCAAAGAATTTTTATTCGAATAAATTTATTCACAAAAATTTTGTTCGAATAATTTTAGTTCCAATGATTTATGCTTAAAATTTTTTTTAAAAACCTGTGTTATTTGATTCTGTTTCCAATATTTGTATAAGATACTTTTTTATTCGAATATCTATATTACAGTGTGTGTCGAAATAATTTTATTCGAATAATTTTTATTCAAATAAAATTATGTCATGTCTTCCCTTAAGCCATGCATCCCACGATAATATTTATCATTGGACAAGAACTTGTCTGGAGTATAAAATGAGCTTTATGCCATAAACTTAACTCTAAAGCTCTGTTTAGGACAACTAAAACTGGCTTCGACAAAACACTTAAATAACAAAAAAAAATTCCAACTTTTTCCTTAACATTTACCACTTTCATGTTTCAGACATGAGTAAAAATAATATATTATAGTAAACGAATTTATTGCTTTACAATTTCAAACACACGCTCTGTAGCCATCCATTCATTCACTGCTTCATTCTAGTTTCATGACTTAATATTGCCATGTTTTAACATAAATATTTGCATAAATGCCATTTAATAAATTCTGCAGTTATGTTGTTGTGTTTGTATTCTTTTTCTTGTTGCCTGCACGAGTGAGTACACCAAGACTAACATTAAAACACAAATTATTAAAATAAAATAGACGAACTTAAAATACACTTATTAAAAATCAACTCTTTTACTCGGAACATGCAGATGATGAAAATATGCAAAATAAAGTACACTAAAGGACGAAGAACGAAAAGCAAACATTATGACGCCTATAAAACAAACAAACAAAAAAAAACAAAAACAAATAAACCTAGAGAAATACTCATGCAGCCAATAGAAATATTCTGGTAATATTGAAACATTTAAAGGTTTGAAAAAAACAGGAATTTTTCATTCTTTGATTTTTTTCTTTTTATAAATATTTGCATGCGTTTGAAACAGAGTTGAAATGAGCATGAAAATACCAAGAATTATTTTGCATAAAACTGCAATCATCATATTAAATTGTCATATAAATTTGACTTAACTTGCAATAACATACTTATGAGAGCTTATATAAATGTTTTTCGTGTGCATACCCTAAACTTGCCCATATGAAACTTGATTTTAAAATGCGGGTGTTAGCGAAGTAAAAGATAGCCATGCTAGGAAAGCAGGGAAGAATTTTGCAATAACATTAAATATGCATTTCGTTCTGTTTGATGTCTCTGCAGTTTAATGCAGGAATTTTCTATAATCTTACGCGGGTTTTAGAGAATAATTAAGCTTTAACAATAGCTTATGAATGTAAATATATCAATTGCGAAACACTTACACTTACTTAGTCCTAATTTCCACTATTGCTAAGCTGATTAGTTTGTTGGGAGAGAGAGACGTGGGGAAAAGAAACGGTTCTGTTCTCCTCCCTCATCTCTCTTTCCAACAAACTAATCAGCTTAGGAATAAAACTTGCATAATGTAAATTAAGACTTAGTAAATCTATATTGTTTCATTTTGAGGCTGTACGCTTTTAAAAATAAATTTGATTGAGAAAAGAAGTGCAGGCCTAATAAAATAATAAAATAGTATAACTACAACTTCAAAAAAAAAAGAAACACTTTCAAAACAGTTTATTAAACAACTCATACTTACCAAGCTTACCAACAGATATTCAACACAAACTTCAGTTGAGTATTAAGTTTTAAATTATGTTATTATGCCAGCCTTTTTCTGTTCTATTCAAAATGTGTGGGAGTTTTGAACACATGTTTGTGAATGCACACATATTTAATATGAATGTTTCTAAAACATATTCATGTATGTACTTGTATGTATGTATAGCTTCTTAGTCGTCAAATAGTACTAAATTTTTTTTTATCAACTATTTTTATTTTCTGAAATGAAAAACTCTAAACGATAGATAAACGTATCATCATATTTATAGGGCACTTATTAAACCAGCACAAAATCTAGCACATTTTAATTGAAATTTTTATGAAAATCTAAGGCGTTTACATCAAGATTTTTTTATCAAAAACAAAACCTGTTAACTGATATTTTTCCAAAACTGCAACCAAACAACTGTAATGTAGCCAATTCTTACACCTTTTTGACCTTTTAGTACAAATTTGAACAAGTAGAGTGCTATATTCTAACCTTTTGTACCCTTCACCGACGTACTTACGTATGCATAAGTAATTTACAGGTAGATTTATAATATTTTACTACAGTGCAATTTCTGTTAAGTGACCTCTCGGTATTTTCCGACTGAAGAATTTGATTTAAAGAAGTTAATTTCAATAATTATTTTTGGAACTTAATTTGTTTCTATATTTATGATTTGAACGGGCTAAAGTTCGTATCGCTTTTTAAGCCAAATTAATGAACAAATAACATCAAAGATAGTTGTAAATATTCTGATAACAACACATAGTTGAACGGAACAACTAGCTGTTTTCGAAGGCCACTAAAACTTCATCATCAGCGTTCTTTTGTATTTGATCCACTGTGTATTTTGATTTCCGATATTAGCAATAGCTGAATATTTTATTCTACCTCCGTATTAAAGAAATATTTTACATTCACCTTTATTCCAATTGTCAATATCGATGAATCATCACCAAAAAAATTGGGGCTTGTTTACTCGCTTGCGAGATGTTCAAAAACCGTGCTACTATTTAATAACCAGGGAAACGCAAAATATGTTCTAAAAAAAGTGTTTTATGCGCATTCAATATGCACCAAAAACTTGAAAATATGCACTAATAACTCAAACAATAAGCTCTTAAAAATAGAATAAATTGGTTTATTTGTATATGAAAACCTATATTTAATTCAAAAATTCAAAAAATTTTCATATAAAACAATAAAAATATAAAATAAACAAAAGAAAGAAAACAATAAAAAATTAACAAGGAATATCTGCCGTATTAAAAACAATAATTTGTATTTGAAGTGCACGTTAAAACAAATTTTGACTAAAGCAAATTATACAAACTATTATTTTTTGGATACTCGTAAAAATTTAACATAAAATTCAAAAGAGATCACAATATCAGAATTAAAATTTTGGAACTGTATTTTGGATAAATAAGACAAGATTTTTATTTATAATTTTATTGCAATAAACAACAAAATATTGACCTAGATTTTCAAATAAAACTCCGTCACAACTAACAAACAAAATTTTGATTGATTATGATCGTTAGAATAATAACTGTGCAATATAAATATAAGAAAAATTTATGTACACATGGAATATTGGAAATGAGATTTAGATGGCGAGAAATAAACATATTGTAAGCATATTGAAATAAAACAATCTAGAAAGTATCAAAACATGCCCTAAAAGCGTAAATTATGCTTCAAAAGTTAGAAACTATGCTAAAAATATGCATGTAAGACTGATATATGCAAAAACATGCTTTAAAGGGTAAAATATGCAAAAATATGCAGTAACAAATCGATGCTTAAATTCATAAAAAGTTCTGAAACTTATAAATATATTGTCTCTGCATTAATATGTGGTTTACCTGTTAATAATAATATATCACAAAAATAGTTACCCAACAATGGAATCAGCCTTTTAGTTTTTTTCTGATATCTTACATCAAATATATTTCGTTTAAAAATAATATATAACAAAAAAAGTTTAAGTTTTTCAACCCTGGAAAGGTCTTTTTGATTCTTTTTATATTTGTTATATTTTGATTATTAATACTAATTTTACTACTGAAAGATAAAATAAGTTTAAAAAAAATAATCTTAGCTAGTTTATTTATATGGCAAAATCAAGCTTAAGCTTTCCAGCTGTGAAACCGTCTGCTCGATTTCACTGATTTTCAATAGAAATTTATTTTTAACCATTTCTGGCACACCAGTTTAAAAACGAAGTCTCTAGCTTTTCTGGTAGCTTCGGAAAACCGATTTACGTACATCAGACGGTCAGATGGATCTACGCACAGACGGACATCGTTTATTCGTATTCCATATTTATAAGGACCTAGAATATATATATATATATATATATATATATATATATATATATATATATATATATATATATATATATATATATATATGTATATATACATAAATTTAATGGGTCGCATATGAATATTGTGGAAATTACACATGGAATGACAAACCAATATTTACCCTTTACCATTTTTGGTTAAGAGTATGAAACTACTCGTTTAATCGAATAAAAATATTAGCAGCATTAGCTACATTTGTACTCGTGCATCATTTTTAACAAGAAAATATTAAATATTAAATATCAAATATATTTCTATAATATAATTTAAGCTAGATAACATTGCCTCTTTCAAGCCGCATATTTTGCAGCCCTTTGCTGCAACACTGGCAGAGATAACCCAGCAAACGCAAACACAAACGATTATATTGTGAGTTCGGAGGCTGCTCTCAATACTTAAACTAATTAAGTTAGAGTTAATAATTAAAAATTAAACTATAAGTTAATGATGTTTTAAGAAAAAAAATGCATTTTCTAAACTTAATTTTTTAAAGTCAAATTATAATGAATCTTTATTTTATTTAATAACATATTATGTAGATACTTATTTTGAGGAGTATATACCTTCAGCCTTTATAGTAAGAGCCTTCTTTTGTTAAAAAATAACGCTAAGCATTGACAAATCTTATATAAATTTTGTTTTTGTAATTTTAATTTTTTCCATATAAAATTTTTCTACGCTCAGCGCTGCGTTTTATAAACTGAGGCCCTAAATCAGATCAGAGTCTTTGGTGGAAATCGAACACACACACTAGGCTACCGGTGGCATCTTTTATATATTTTAATAAAGTGTAAGTAGAAATTAAAGAAAAAATTATAAAAAAAATTACAAAATATTTTGCAATCTGTTGAGTTATATAAAAAATAGTGCAAATAATCTAAATAACGCTAAAAAAAAAATAGCTAAAGTACAGATTTTTTTATGAAGTGCGAGAAGGAAAAACATAAATAAAACATTAATTACTTTATGTTGTTTACTTATTATATACCATTGAAAACCACGTTTATGTATTATTTGATTAAAGATTAACTAATTTGAAATTATTTCTAAAAGTTTTAAGATTTTATGAAGATATTATTTTCCATTAACTCCCATTTTGATATGAAGCTTATTTCCTTACTGGGATGCAGTGCTGGCGCACATCTTTTTATCCTCATGCATGCATGTTAAAATACGAGTCCATAAGTTCTCTTACTAATACGAGTATATTTCAAATGCAGCTTGCTGTTGCTTTTGGCTCGGTCTCTTGGTTGTGCTAGAAACAAATAGATAAAAATAAAGTTACACAGTGGGTAAATTGCCACAAAAACCAAAAACGAAAATTTAAGCCTATAAGTTAAAGGCTCCGATACCTCTAGAAAATAATGCTAGCAGTCTAGCTCCAATTGCAAATGTAATTAATATCCATAGTGTAGATAATTGGGATAAAAATAAATATTATGAAGTTCCCAAAAAAATTTGTATTATAGTTAGCTGCTTTCTATTCGAATTTTCATTTTAGTATTCCATAAAATATTTTTACTTTATACATGCAAAAAAAAACAAATACATATCGTAGGCTTAGAGTGTAAACATGCTAACTCATTTCTCCCAATTTTAAAGGATTGCCAATATAGTGTTAACATTTTATATACATAGCATAAGAAAGTAGCCTAATACATTAACAGCCTGTTTGTAGAGCACGACTCGTCGATAATAATCCCTAACATGTTAGCATTTTTCTTTTTTTGGTTTTTCGATCGCTACTGTTGACGATTTTAATTAAAAAACGTAACAACTCTCAATTTATTTGGGTTTGTGTAACACAGTTTGGCTCATTATAAATGTCAAGATGGGAGAATGAAAAATTAAAATCGTGTTCAAAAAAAGTGCACCAAAATGAATAAATACTGACAATACAAATACACTCACATGGATTTTACACAGTTTCATACATATCCTAATTTTTGTTCTTCAAATAACAGCAGATATTTTGAAGAACAATTGATTTTATTATAACAAAATAATAAAAAAATACATACAAATAATTTTTCATTCAATTGTCAATTGTGTTTTTTCAACACAAGAATAGGATTACCATTTTTTCAAGTTGAATTTATAATTTTCTATGAAAAAAGATAAATGAAAACAATTTTTGGACATGTTGGCAACATAATGTTTTGCCACAGGGTGGGATATATAGGCAAATTAACTTAAGCTGCACGACAAAGTCGAGTCGCGTTATAGAAACAGGCTATACGTTTTTTTTCGATATGTAGAGTTTAAAATTAAAACAAATATTTTTCCAGTCCATGCAGCGTCGCTTTCTCTTTCAAAAGACATTAAAATGTCATATTTAATAAAAAAAATGGATTTAACAGGTTTAAACTTCAAACCGACGATATAATATTTTACTGGTTTTATATTGTATTCGCATAATGGAAAAAAATTTATTCGCAATTGAATCGACTAATAAAATAGAACTTTAGGCTTAACTAGTCACTCGAATAAAATTTATTATCGAATGAAAATACAATTTACTCGATTATTCGAATAAAAATTATGTGATTACTTGAACAAAATGTATGCAAATATTTACTCGAATAAAATATTTTCGATTACTCCAAGAATAAAAATGGTCTTGCTCGTACCAATTTAAAATTGATTAATCGAATGAGTTCATTCGGTTGTCTGAATAATTTTAGTTGACTGCCCGAATAATATTTATTTGGAGGGCTAAATAAGTCAATCGATTATTCAATTATTTTTTTCGAAAAATTTAATTTATTTTTTAATTTTAGTCGTGAAACTTTCAAGTCGTAAATTTTATAATTCGGCTAAGAAGTCAAAATTTAAAAATAAATTTTACTAAACAGTAACCTGAATTCAAAAAGCATTCTTAAAGTAAAATTTTTATATATTTGTTTCAACCATGCAAATATTTTTTATTTCTTTTTATTATTTTATTATTTTAAAAACTTAAAATTTCTTTTGTTCAAAAGTGGCAATTAGAAAAAAATTTTATAATAAAAATAAGTAAAGTGAAAGGATAATTATTTTAAAATGTATACTCCAAGCAACAATTATTTTAGTTTTAAATTATTAAATATATATATTATATTATTATAGGGTATATTATACGGTGTGTTCGTAAATGCATCACTACTCTGCATCATACAAGCAAACTTCAATTCAAAATGCAATAAAATCTCGCTGATAATCTCTTTTAGTTTCAGTCATGTTGGGAGCCCATATTTGTCATTTATTTGTTGTGCGTTATCTGCTTCAGTGAAGCAGTTCATAACATCAAATTTTCCATTTGCAGCGCAGTGATGCGTTTACTTGCGATGTCCTTAAGACACAATTTACACTGTGCCTTTTCCACTTGCCTTCACAGTCAGCCTATTTTATTTTCTTGGCGAGAGGTGTTGAGAAGCTTACGGGGTAAAACAAAAAGTACGAAATAAAAATTCGAGGAGATTTTTTACATTTTTATTTGCATTTTTTGTACTCTCAGCATTAAACGTGTACACAAATTAATATTTTCTTATTTTCCTCATCAATTAACTATTTATGCATTTTAATTTTTTTTCCAAAATAATTCAACATATTATAAAATTAGAAAAGTTTATTAGGAGAAAAATCAACTGCAAATTTTCAGAAAATGGTTACGCTTTTTGACCCCACTGTATCTGAGTTGAGCACAACAACTTCTATTGCAGTTAGAGGAAATCTTATTTATGACTATTTTATGCACATAATATTTACATTTAGTCTTAAAACATTCCATGCAAAAGTAATTGAGCTCTTTTCACAACTTAAAAAGAAGCAATAAAAAAGAAGCAGAATAAAATAATAAAATAAATATTTTGTTAAAAGAAAACTTTTTCATAATATTTAATTTCTCATACTTTCTATTAGCAAATATTAATCAGATGAGTTACAAGGAAAAGATCAGTAAAACTGCTGGAGAAAACAATTTACTTATTTAAAGTTAAAATAAAATATTGAAGATAAAAGTTAAAAGGGCAAAATTTCTTATATAGAAAATTGTATTAGCTCTCAACTTTAATTAAAACCTTGGTGCTGGCAACAAAGCGTATTGCTACCAGGTGGCGCTGATTTGCAACTCCACATAATCGCCTTATATATTTGTTAGTGAGAAATTTCCTGCGGTCAGAAAATTTCTCAAAGTTTTGTTGATCATCAGCAGGACTGTCAGATATGGCGATTTCTCGCCAGACCTGACGATATTTCAACATATTTGGCGTCCAAATATTTGGTTTGTCGATATGGCGATTTTTCTGGCGATAAATAAATTTTTTGGCAATTTTTATGGGTATTTTTCAACAAAATTGAACTTAAAAATTTTTTAATTCAGAAAATAAATCCTTCTAAAATTCGTCCTTTAGAAATTGAGACAGTTTAATTTTGATGATTTTTCTTATATTAATTACAATAATTAATGCGTTTTGAATTTGGATGAGAAAAATTTACAAGAAATAATTTTTGACGATTTAATTTCCAGTTTTGGCGATTTTCTACTAAATTTTTATACGATTAATTTATAAAAATTTATATCGAAAAAAGTGTTATATAAAAACGAATTTATTATCAAATATATATTAAGAAAAAAACTGGGGGCAAATTACGACATTCGATACGACTCGTAATTTAAAAATATTTCAATAGAGTTTATAAGGAAATATTTTTAAATTACGATTCGTATCGGCTGCCGAAATTCGCCCCCTGGTTGTGGCGACTTCTGGTGATTTTTAGAGTCAATTTGGCGAAATAGGTCGAAGAACCCTGATCATCAGCTGCTGAATTGAGAACACCTGATATGATATGAATTCGCCCTTGCTGTTGAAATACATTTTACTCTCTTACTAAATTTTAATTTTACAAAAAACTGGAGAGCAAAATTAATGAGAGCTGGGGGCAAATTACGGCACTCGTTAACGAACGAAATTTCGAAATATTTCAATAGAGTTTATTTCTAACGGTATCGAGTGCCGTAATTTGCCCCCTGTTTTCGCTGTCGACGGAGCAGTGTTGCCAGAAAAATTAAAAAACGTCAGGTCCCCATAGAATTTTCATTTTGAAATAAATCCAAATTTTTTCTCACAAAAATATTTATATCATGCAAAAAAACGTGTGAAAAAGTGAATAAGCTACGAACATGTTTTTTTGTAGTTTAAGAAAATTTTCAGTTCACGAGTTTTGTTTGGAATAAGAAATCGCAATTAATTATAGAAGAAAAACTTGATGTATACGGCACAGGTTTTCATAAATATTTTAATTGAAATCCACCATATTTGAAGGTGGCAATACTGAAATATGTATTTATATTTAAATATGAGATGCAGATGCAGCTGCTGCCGTCTCCAAAATAATTAAGTAGCTGGCTACGAGGCGACAAATGCTGCTAGCAGCATTTGAAGTCATGAGTGAGTGTAGCCTGCTGTGGTGAATGTGTTTAATGCATTAAGAAATTTTTAAAAATTTCGTCTCATTTCGGAAAATCCATTCTAAGCTTAGGTTACATAAAACCATATCGCTCATTTACTGCAATAATCTCATAACTGAAGAAATTATATTTTTGAGTTAATAATAAATATCTTGTCTACTAAACTCTTGCGAGGAAAATAAATTTTATTTCTCGATTAATCTATTTGGAAATTCAAAACTTTAAACTGGTTTTCTGTCAAACTAGTTTTCTTGACTTATGACGTTGTTAAAGCATATAATAAACTCAAACTTTATTGAATAAAAATATTCTTAACAACATTTTCATCATCTTCCAACAAATTATGAATTCATGAATATTTCTTAACTTTTTTAATAGTTTTAAAAATTTATTCTTTTTCTACACAGAACTTTGCTAGAAAGGAATTCTTATATCCTTTTGTTTAACTGCCAAATTGAAATCAAATTCTCAGAAATTCTACATAAATATGTATAAGTTAATAGAAAAGCTAAAGAGAAAAAAAAACATAACCAACAGCTTCTTTACTTAAAACCACATTGAATAGTTTCTAAAGCTCTTGAGCAAATATTGGCTGCACAATGGTTGTGAGTGAGCGAGCAAGTAGCAAAAGGCAGCCCAGCCAGCTGCTTTTGAAAAGTTGAAAAATATTTTTTTTTCTTTTTAGAATATTTTTGTTAAGCTACTTTTTTGTGTTGTGTTAAAAGCATTTTGCCTAAAAGCCAAAACCATAAGATTATTAATAATAATTCTTAAGCCAATTTTTGTGGCCGAAGTATTTCTTTCTTTTGCTTTTTATCTTTTAAGTCAAAAAAAAATAATAATAAAAAAGAAAAGAAAAGTAAATATTTCAAATTAAAAGATTTCATGCACGATAAACTTAAACTTAATTAAGGAATTTTATTAAAAAGTTTGATAATCTCCTGTAGATTTTAATCATGATGACATGTGGTAATTTTTCCAGGGCGGCTTTAGAGGAAAATGCAGCTTAAGTGATTGTGGTGTGTGCGAAAAGTTTTTTTCCTAATAAAAGGAGAAAAAAAATTATTTTCAAATTTCATTTTTATTTAATGAGAGTCAAAATTAATATGAATTTTAAAAAATTTATTTGTAGGTTAAGCTTGTGATTGAAGTATATAGTATATATAAACATATGTTGGTTGAGCAGCAACGAAATGCATGTGGACATGCTTAACCAACAATAAATGATTTATTTATAAAGAGAAACGTTATCTTTTTTTTAGTCTGTGACAAAAAGGAACAAGTGCTTAGCTCGAGATAAGCTGATTTTGAGTTAATGGTACCTCCGTAATTTGTATATGTGAAAATAGCCCTGATCAAAATTTTAATTAATTTGTGTGATTTTCCAGGAAGTTATAGCTCTGTGACCTGCGAATTATCTCTTTAGACTTGTAATCTATATTGAAATAATGGCTTAATTAAGGTTATACTTAAGCATTTTTCAACTAAAATGTATTACTTACAGTGTGTAAAACGATTTTTGCTTAAAACTATAAATATTAATTTAATTGGGATAATTTCCCAATTTAACTACAAGAAAAAACTTCTGAAAATCGACTTGAACTTTTAAAAGTTCTCTCCTGCAAAACAGAAAAATGTGAGTTAAAAACTGTTTCCTTATTGTCACAGAAATATTGAAACAGTATTTATCTCGTTGTAATTATGAAATATATCACTGAGCTTAAAGCTTTCTTTTGCTTAAATGAAATATTTTTATACTGCAGCCCTTGCGGCGAAGCAAAAAAAAATATTAAGAACTATTTAAGTGATTTTGATTTATCAAACCAAATTCAACAAACATATCTCTATATACACAAGTAAGTATATGAAAATTTATATAACAAAATCAAAAGTTTAAACAGCACATACTTACATAAATTATTTTCAATGGAATACACAAACTGCTCTCTGGATAATAAATTATCTAAATTTATAAAGACAATGAATATTCCATAGTAATAAGAGCCGCCTGATGAGTATTTGCATCCTGTCTAATGACTTCAAGTCTTAATGTTGCTTTTGCATTTGAGTTGAAGGGATTTACTTGACTCGTCTTGAGATGCTTTACATACATGTCAGTGCTTTTGAGACATTGTCTATGTGTATGTGAAATAAGAGAATTATCCTGCAAGGGTGTTCCTCAAAATATTAAAATATACCAGAAGTAACTACAAATATGATTATAACATGTCGAAAGTTTTCCGTTAAGCGACATCCTTTAACTCATAGAATCAAATGTGTGCACATTAAAAAAATACAACAACAACAACACTCCCACTCAACTACTCAGTTTGCATGGAATAATGCAATAATGACAACGGCAATAACGATTATCATGTTGTGAAAGCTGATGATTATGTTAGCTTAAGTTGCGCTTTCAAGATTTGAATCATAAGCTTCCCAGCAAACATTTTGTAATCAATTCGGTCAGAAGACTGTCAAAAATTCAGCATAACTTTAAAAGTGGGCTAGTTGCATCGAAAATTGTAAAAGTGGTTGACAAGAAAGTGGATCTGCTTGGTTGAGGAAATTGGTAAAACTTAAAAAAATACGGTGGACAAAATATTGCGTGTTTACTTCAAGACATGTCATTGGTTAAATTTTTTAAGAGAATAAAAGAAATAAAGTTTTTATGAAACAGTTCAGAATAAAAACAAACTGTCCTTATTCATATCGGGAGAAAAATTAATTTACTTACCATTATTAATTGCATACCGAAAAAGTGTCAAATATTCCATTAAAAGCATTAAGCTGAATTTATTCATTGTTTCGGAACAACATTTTATTTACTGAGAGGGTTTTGCAACACGATTCATCCATTTCGAAAAATTTGACAGGAAAATCAAAGCTACCGCATGTACGTTTACTATTTTTTTGCGGTGCCCACTCAGCGGCTGGCGATTAGAATTTGCTGTTTTCTAAGTGTCACATACATTTCTTTAATTGCTTAATAAACAAGTTTCAAATTAATAACGACTAATGATGAATATTTAATAATATACAATACAATAAATGCAAAATTTTTACCGTATTTTCTGTACTTCTACATAATATGATGTGTCAGCTAAATTCAAATTAGGCTGAAAAATTAACATAGCTGGCATCACCAACATTTTGTCCGGACAGAAATTAAATGTCAGCCATGATGTATTTTTATAGAATTATCCTACGAGTAATAAGGCTTCTAAGGTCATTCAAGTTGATTTAAATGCAAATAAAAGACATTTTCGTTTAATTTATTCTTATTCGAAATTTTTTTAGAATTTTTCAACATATTAAGGGATATTATTTTTATTGAATTCCGGTAAGATTTAGAAATAAAAGAATAACTTTATTGCAATAACAACAATAATAATAACAATAATACAATTAATTGTTTGCTTTAATGCAGACAGATAAAGTTTACCTTTCAAAGTCTTAATTCAGCTGGGAGAAAGACAAAGAAAAACTATTCTTACTTCTGTCTCTCAGACAGCTGAATTAAGACTTTGCAAAGTAAATTTTATGTATCTATTGATATAACTTAAGCCAATTCAAGCTGAAAATGTTCCGAACAAAATTTAATCTCTTATTCTCTCTCTCTCTCCAAAAAAAAAAGAAACGTCAAAAAGAAAAATATAAAAAATTTTTTCTGGACAAAATTTTTTTCTGAAACAATGCGGGAATCCGGCTTTAAAAAATTTGAAGACTGATTGTCTGCTAAAGTTTTACATACTTTCTATTATGTCACCATAAAATGTTTACTGGGTTGCCGCATTAGTTCGTTGTGCCTGTATGGGAGCGTACATTGACAGCTTAACATTTGCGTATTTTTCTATCTCTCATTTCATTTGTGCTGAATGATGCTCATTAATATATTTTGCCATTGTTTTGTGGCACTCATTAAGCTGTTTGCTTATCATTAGCGTCTTTCGAAATGAAATATCACAAGCATAAGAGAGACAAAAACAAAACAAAACAAATTATAATCAAAAAAAATAAATAAGAGATTATGAAAATGACAGAAAAACTTTGGTGAAAAGATTTGCATGTCATTTTGTTTATTTATTATTTTAAGTTTTTATTCTCTTTATTTTGTCAATCAAATGGATTTGACTCTACAGATAATTATGAATATAATAGTATATGTATGTACACATGTATATCGAAATTTTTCTGAAAAAGAAACAAAATTTAATTTTTGTTTCTTAAGCTTGAATGTATGCATAGGAATAGAAATGGCCAGAATATTGTCGATTACCCTCATAATAAAATCTTAAGCTTAGTCTTATTTTTGGCTTTTATATCTTTTTGGCTATTTAGACTTATTATAATTATTAATTCAATTTCAGTTTGACAAAATCACTCATTAACATACATATTTTCTACTAATAGCATTTCTCAAACATTTAGAAAATGTATTTCCGCTTTATAACCTGTTTCCTGTCAGAAATCATAGTTCCATCATTGACTCATAATCATCCACACACACACATATCCGTTATGTATATACATACGTATGTATTTTGCTATACACATAATCCCCTTAAAGTTCGCATTTGTATAGGTTGGTATGTATGAGTATACTAATGCTTAAGTATAAAATTTGATAGTATTAAAAGAGCAAAGAAAAATAGTATTCAATTAAACAAAACATTGAAACACAATTTGTTTAGCATGTTTGTAGGAAAATCCTTGTGTAGGAAAATCCTTGTTCAAAATCTATACAAAATAAGGAAAAAAAACTTTTTCATTAGAATAACAATTGTGTTGCTTAGTTAAGAACTAGAAAATGTTTTAAAAATAAACTCAAATAAAGATTCGATGACATTTCAGAACAACAAAATATAATAACAAGTAAAAAATTTAACTCAAACTATGTATCAGATATAGTTAGAAGAAACAGTGGTACGAAGGTGTTAAAAAATGAAAATAAATAAATATAAATAAAATATAAATAGATTCATATCGAATATAAATTATTTGCTGGGTTTTGTATGAGTTTCAAAGCCTACCAAACTTATTTTGTCTTTGTGATTTTCAAAAATATTATTATTCTATGAATTCTCATATAGTTTTTGAAAGTCTGTGCATAAAGTAAGAGGTTTGTGACTGTACAAAATTTGTGGTTGAAGTCTACTGATGATTTGGTTTAAGCGCCAATGAAATACGTATATAGACCAAGCTAAACCACAAGCAAATAAATTTCAAATTAAAATATAATTATGACAATATGTCGAATAATAAACTTCTTAAATGTTAAATAAATATTTTTTTTTTTATTTTAAAATCTACAAATTATTTAGCGACCACAATAAAAACACATTGGAGGTCAACTAAAAAAACCTTACATCAGAAAAAAACTACTGTTTGCTCCTACTGAAAATATTTATATTTTCTGTTGACTCCTTTACGAGCTAGAGCTGGGTCCAACTCGTTCAGTCTTTCTTTTTAGACACAAACCCATGAACAAACCCATCTAATTTAAATACTATGACAATTGCATTTGAGGCAAACAGCTGTTAAATTGTATCGTGTTTCTTTTCAAAATAAGACCAAGCATTGTTGTCGCCGTGATGTGATTGGCTTTACTACAGCGAAATATTCTAAAACAAACGCTAAATAACACTGTCGGCAAGACAACCAACTGAAACAAATGTCTTGCCAACAGTGTTGTTTAGCGTTTGTTTTAGAATATTTCGCAGTAGTAAGGCATTTGAAAAATCTCTCAGTTCTTAAAATGTCTTATAAATGGTCTTGTGCAGGACTTTAATACATACACACATGCATACAAATACACGTGTATCTATGTACAACTTCACTGTATGCTTACTACCATAAAGATGCAAGTTACCGTCAGATGATATCTTAAGTTTATCCTAACAATTTCAACACAAGGTTTTTTACAAGATTTTGCAAAATTGTAACATGCAACATTTTTGTATAATTTTTTTTTTCATTTCGCCTATTTTATATTTTTCTTTTGCTGTTTTATGCAGACATTTACATGTTTCATTTATTTTTATTACAAACACTTAACAAGACAAAAGGATGTATTTCTTAAATTAAGTTGAGAAAATATTTAGGGAATTTATATTCATAAGACAAGCTTACAAAAATTGTGTTAAGAGGCGTTAGCAACTGAAACGAAATGAATTGGAAGGAAAGATTTATTTGTGAAAATGTTTGAATTAAACATTTTTCGGTTTATCAGTTTGCGCTAAAGTGATAAATAGTTTTACTTAATGTTATATAAAAATAAAAGAAATACTAATGACAAACGTCATTTTGTATGCACTCAAATGTCGTCCTTTTTCGTTTGCGTTAAAAGGATTTATTTGCTTAAACGCTGCTAATATTCGCTTAAATGTCTTTATTTTTTTACGCATGATTACATTTCTTTTCAAACGATATTTAGTAACAAATGACTTAAAATAATAAATGTAATCACATGGAAGCACAAGTTAATAGAAGAAGTTATAATTCACAACGAATTCTTACCGCCCTACGCTGATTCTTGTAAAATATCAAAAAAAAAAATTTGTTTACTAGACAAATTGCTGTAAATTTTTCAGCTTTAAACAAAAATAAAAATTTGTTTTTCTAGTTTTTGCTATAAAAAAAAACATTTCATGACTCGAATGAAAAACATTTGTTTAAATGAAAGCTTATACACACAGAATAAAATAACAATGTAAAATCAACATGCAAAAAGGTTGATTCAAATTCATTCAAATCACATTAAATTTACAAGAAATAATATGTTGTTTGAGTGTGTTGGTGTTTATACTCTTTGTTCATAGCTGCAATACACTTTTTTGCATACCAGCTGCTGGCTGGAGTCAATTCAAAGTATTTTGTATTTTTTTTAACTAAAACTTTCAAGTCAAAGCATTTGGTTTTTTTTTTAACTAAAACTAAATTTTTTCAAATACATTGTATGTAAAATGGTAAGAAATAATGTTAAATTAAAATTTAATTCAAGATGGTACATATTTAGTGTGTATCTTAAGAATATTTAAAGTTTTTTTGGCTGCAGGGGTAAGCACGGTAACTACCACGCGATGAGTTCCGAGTTCAAATCTTGGCCGGGGAAGCCAATTTATTTCATTTATATAAAAACAATTTTCTGATGTCCACACTTTAGTTAAATAATTTATGACCTTGCCTTGAAGCCAGTAGTTATTTAAATTAATATCATCCGAAATTTTTCATTAACCGCTTCGAAATTATTAAATAATTCTGCAGCGAAATTTCAAACTATTTGGCGAAATACTGGTATGTTTTGTGCGAAAATTGCTCACGAAAACATTATATTATTTTTCTATTTTGTTAAGTCTCAACCATCTGAAATATGAAACTATAATTTCTGATTTGTTAATGCAATATCAAAAACTTTTCATATATCGAGCCATAACCGCCAGAAAAGTTTAAACGACATATTTCTTAAACTTAGGTTTCTGACGAAAATCAATTGTTAAAGATCGTAGGTAATCAATTTTCGCGAAAAAAAAGTAAGTTCGAGATTTGGCAAATCATTACAAGCACAAATTAATTTAGCGCAAAAAAAAGTACGATGTATTTTTGCAATACAAAATTTCTTATATGTCAGAAACTTTTATTGTATATCGTAAAAATTAGATTGCTTAGTAAACCTGTTCCAGTTTATTTAGTAGTTTATATATAAATAATTTAAGGAGTCAAGTCCTCTTCAGGCATTGTGTCTGGATTAGGCACAACACCTGGATCAGAATCGGTATCGGAGCCTCCATCAGCACCACCATCCACACCGCCATCGGAACCACCATCCGCACCACCATCGGAGCCACCATCGGAACCTCCATCAGAACCACCGTCGGCACCTCCATCAGAACCGCCATCTGAACCACCATCGGCACCTCCATCAGAACCTCCATCAGAACCACCGTCAGAACCTCCATCAGAACCACCATCAGAACCACCATCGGCACCTCCATCAGAACCACCATCAGAACCTCCATCAGAACCACCATCGGAGCCACCATCGGAACCACCGTCAGAACCTCCATCAGAACCACCATCGGAACCACCATCGGAACCACCATCGGCACCACCATCAGAACCACCATCGGAACCTCCATCAGAACCATCATCCAAACCATTCATCAAGCAATTTTGAAGAGCAGCCAAAAGCTCATCGCTAACAGACTTAGACTTGGCAATGACAGCTTTAATACATGAATCCTCCGCAACATCAATGTTCTTATAGGAGAAGGACAAATTGTCCGACAATGTCGATGAAGTCTGTCCCACTTCGTTTAAAGCGTTTTGTAAATTTAGAGACTAAAAAACATCAACACATTATTATGCTTATATATGCATAATTAAAAGCAAGAAATTTCAAGCACATTTTAACTTACATTCTCCTTCAAACATTTCAAATACTCTAAATCATCGGTCTTCTTTAGACAAGCAGTCAAAGTTTCCTCCACGTTCTGCACTTTGCCATCGAGATTTTCGCGTTCCGTTTTAACCTTATTCAGTTCATCTTCTCGTCGTGATGCTGCCCGTGAAATGCAAGACTCTGTATCGCTTTTGGAATTCTCAGTAGCGGCTGTTATTAGTGGCAAATATTTGTCGTAACACTTAATGCCACCACCAGCTCTAGCCACGCCGGGCTTGGAAAGAAGATTGAAAATTTGTGGCTCCACATGGGCGATAACATCAGCCTTGGCTTGTTCGGGTGAAATGAAAGCTGAGGAGAACTGAACGACATGAATTGTGAATTAATAACTATTTTAAGATTTAGCAGTATTTCGGGTTTTGTAAAAAAAACTTGCTACAACCATTATTTATTTAAAATGCTCTTAGGATAAAGCTGGCCTCAAATTGTCTTAAGCAGTAACGAAATGCATACAGGCGGTGCTTAACCAAAAAAACAAAAAAATCCTAATACATTATAAATTGAACGTTAACTCAATATACTTCAATGTGTCTTATATTTTAATGAAGTTACCTTAATATAGAAAGGTCCTAACTCATAATTTTCTTTTTGATTTGAGATTTTTGCATTTTTCGGTACATCAGATGTTCTTTTGTTCAAATATATGTACCAAAAAACTCGAATAAAAACATTGAGTTAGGGCCTTTCTATATTACTAAGGTAACCATATGCAAATATTTAAAAATTTCAATCAATATCGAGTGTTGTAATTTGTCCCCTGTTCGTTAGAGAATTTGATGCACAATAAATAAAATTTTCGATAATGTCACCAGTAGTGCGATTCCGTAACTTTTAACGATCATAGAGTCGTTACTTTTATCTATACATTTTGTCACTTAAAATAACGATTGTGTGATTCTGAAACTTATTTTTAAAGATAGGACGCAGATGAAATTTTCTGTTGATTTTTGTCGGTAAAATTAACAGAACATAAATTATTGTCGCTTAAATAGCGAGACAGCTGACATTAACCTACAGCGAATATCGTTAAAAATGTTACTGGATAGTAAATTCGATAAATTTTCGTTATAATTATTTTAACAATGCGATTATCGCATTGCAGCGCATAACACGAATTTGACATTAAATGTTCGCGAGCCAACGAACACACACGAATACAATATACTTTAGGGAGTCTGGTGACAATATCCTACAAAACATCCATTTAGCTAGATATTGGAAAAATTTTTGGAGTAAAAGGTTGTACTCAGTTTCACTAGCAATTTAAAATTATATTTTTATCACTTTTAAAATTGTTATAAAATCTTGAACTACTTACACCCAACAAACTCACGACAAACAATGACACAACTTTTTTCATATTAAAAAGGTTTTCTTTTCTATTTTATTTTTTTTACGAAATGCACTTTTCTAACTATACGACAAAAGTGATTGTAATGAGTTGAGTTCTCCAGCTTTTATACATAATCAAGACATATCAATATTTACTACTAGAAAAAAATACCAACTTTGTCTAGATTTTAATTGAGCTGATAAGGTTCCAATAAAATAGATAAACATCAAGTGTTTTTCTTTTTCTTTTATTATTAAGTGAACTACTTTGGGATGCTTCTTTAACTGCAAAAACTGACGGCTAATATTGAATAATATTTACTTAATAACTATCTACTTTAATTACAGAAGTGCAAGAAAACAATATTTGATTCATGGTACTAAAATTAGTTGACTACGTATGTTAGTCGTAGCAAAATTTATAGAAATAATGATTTTCGATCGTAATTTTTTTTTCGATAAGTTGATCAAATATTTGCTGAATAATGATTTTTCCTTGAAACTGAAATGTTAGATACAACAGAAATTTAAATAAGAAATGTTAATGCAGAAAGTAAATATGTTAAGTTACCCATAGACTATGCAATATTGTTGAGTACTTTATTCCTGTTATTATTGTCATTTTACTGGTATACACTATTAAATAAATTGCACAATATTAAAAAAATATATTGCACAATTTTTCTTACATGTGTATATTAAGGAATTTTAAAATTAATTTTTCTTAAAACATACTAGATCCTTACAAAATCCTTAACAAATCAAATAATTTTTAATAAAGTAATTTAAAAAAATGTTAAAATATTGTTTAGTGATGTACCTGGAAATAATTGTTGTACAAGGTCAACACATTACAAAATATTTGTTGTTGCGCAATATAAATTAAAAGACTTTAAGCGGCCCATACACTTGCAAATACAATTGGGCAATTTTTCATATTGTGCAATAATATCGCTAATGTATCTGTCATATTTGGAGGTGCTACAATATATTGGCAAAAATCAAAGTACTTTTGAATTTTACTGTACAGCCAAAAGAAGTGCAAAATACTATGAAATGTGTTTGCAACATTGTACAATATCTTTTTTCGCCAAGGTGGAGCCAACCATTAAAGATATTTTTTATGAGTGAAAATAAAATTTATTTTGTAAAGTAAATTATATTATTATATTAATATCATTGTATTAATTTGTCACCCCTAGGATTAGAAATAATTTAAAGACAATTCCAAAAATATATTTTTTATTTATTTTGCCACTCCTTAAAAAACCTCCCTCTAAGTATTTTGTTCACTTTATCGCCATTTTTAGTCCAATCATAACATTTTGTATACCTGTGTTCATGGTGCTGTAAGGGCTACATGTCTGTCTTTTAAAGATTTTTACTACCACGTCATATTCTAGTCATGACTTTTAAGAACTTGGTTCGTACTAGTGATGTAACGATTGTCAATTTTCGATATTCGCGAATACGAATACGAATATTTCAAACGATATTCGCGAATAGGAATACGAATACGAATATTTGAAACGATATTCACGAATACGAATACGAATATTATATGCAATATGAAATATTAAAAAACTGTTATGAAACATGACTTCATACTCTTGTTGGAGTACTTTAAAGTTAATTAAAAGAACCCAAAATTTATATGATCGTCATTGAATAATATTTTAAAATGATACAAAGCACAAATATATATATATATATATATATATATATATATATATATATATATATATATATATATATATATATATAAAATTAATGTATTTGTACAAACTAAAATTTTAAGTCATTTATTTAAATTTCGTTTACGATTTATGCATTTATTTATTTATTTTCCTTTGGAAAAATATTCGTATTCGTGTCAATTTGTCGAATACGAATACATTCGTATTTGCATCCGCCTGAATTTAGCGAATACGAATACATTTGTATTCGCCTGAAAATGGCCGAATATTCGACAATTCGAATACAAACACGAATATTCGTGCATCACTAGTTCGTACTCACCCTAATGCTAAATATTTTTGAACGAAAGTCATGACTAGAATATGACATGGTAGCAAAAATCTATTAAAGATAGAAATGTGGCCCTTACGGAGCCATGAAAACAAAATGTTATGATCGGACTAAAATAACAACACAGTGAACAAAATAGAAAAAGGGCAAAATAATACAAAATATATATATTTGAAATTGTTTTTACATTATCTTTACTCCTAGTGGGGGGTTGACTAAAAAACTTTTTTTCGAATCATTCTAAAGCACATCCTACTAATATTATTGTAAAAAAGTTGTGCCATATTATATTGTAATATATTGTGCCACTTATTGCACAGTATAGGGTAAAATGAAAATAATATGATGAATAATATATACAATACTAATATTGTATAATGGATGAATGGATTGATCGCTTTAAACTTTATCCAATACATTGTGCCATATACCAATATCATATGTGCACACAGGCAATTTTATTGTACAATATCAATTATTGCACAATAATATTGCAAATTTGTGGGTACCTTAAAAAGCTCGTGCTATTCATTAACCGCTTCATTCCTAAAAAATAACTTGCAGCTGTTTATATGCCATTTTAAAATGCTACTCTAACCAGAATATGCCCGATTAAAAAGATTTTGTGAACTGATGTGTTAAGTTTGCCTAATCAAACGTAGTGCTCATAAAGTAGAGAGTACTTAACGATTGACTGAATTTTATATATTGTAGTCAATTGTTTAGAATTCAATTAAAATTCTTGGAAATTTAAAAATTTCTTTCTAATAATATTATATGCTTTTAAATTCAAGTGCTCTGAAAAGCTCTGGGAATACCATTTTCAAGGAAAATATTTAATTGCAAATAGCTAATGGGTGATTTTTTTTAACAACAATAACTGTCTATAAACTTGTCTTTCTTTAAAACATAATTTAAATATTTAAAAAACGCTAACTTTTGGGGAAATTTACATTCGTATCACGCTGACGAATTTTCTTTCGTAAGGTATGTGGATTTAGGATTTTATTCTGAAATATTCATATTTTAGAATTGAACTTCATCTGTAATTTAAATGAGTTTGATCATGGGTTTGTGTCAAAAATTAAGTAATGAATGAGTTCGACTAAAGTCCACAATGGCCTCAGAAATCATTCGTGTTAAAGTTCAGGATGCCAGTATATAAAAAAAGCTGCATCAATTATACGACCTGCCCTAAACAAATATTTACAGCTTGTTCCACGATGTGGACAGAAAACATTTGACTGATCACTTATATTGAAAACAAATAGAATTTTTTTTATTTTATTGCTGCTTTCAATACAAGTTGTCAATCGAACGTTTTCTGTCGATATTTTGGGATAGGACACTAGTTTGTATTTTGTCATAAGCTGAACTATGAAATAGTGTTATATATTATTTTATTTTTCTTAGAACTACAAACACGGTGATATAATTATAGCTAGACCAATAATATATCGACAGAGTTTGTTTTTAGTTTTGATAGTTTCGAATATATTAATCGATACTTTGTTCAAGCTATCGAAAACATTGGATAGTGATACTATCGATTACTACAAGAAACTCAGTAATTGGGTAGAGACCAAGACCAACAGTTCATGTCAAAGTAGGGAGGATTATAGACTCTCGAGGTCTATGTGGCCAAAAGCTTACGCAGGAAGATCCCAAATACTACTGGACAAGTTGATGAAGGGGAACCAGAAACCGTTGAACATATTATCTAACACTGTCTGAAGCTGCAGTGTCATAGGCTTAGATGGATGCGCAGACGTTTCCATAAGAGCAATAGAGATATCGGGAAGTGTAAACTAGAGGACATCAGGGGCTTCATCATGGGAATTCTGTGAGTTACTGACGGATAATAGGGTCACTTTTGGATTCAATGGATGGTGGGGAGTGGGAGGGGAAGGGGTTAAATTTTACTTTAAATGGGCAACAGGAAGGAACCACCCAACTGATGGGTTTGAGCACCACCCTTCCTAACTTAACCAAACCTAACCTGACACTATCGATAGTGTGATACTTTTAGGCAAACCTCATATATTTCCCATATTGGTCATAAGAAACAAAGCAATTTATAAATATATCAAAGATAAATCAAATCTTAATATAAACTATGGAATTTTGTACCGCTTGAAATGATAAAGTTCACTAGTTTAAAACAAATAATTTTTTATCATTAAACATCTTCAAAACGTATGTGATTAAAAGAAGTGCTTCAACATACTATATTTGAATATTTTGAAAAATCCTTCCTTTTTTACTTAACACTTAAAATAAAATTTCCCAACAACAAAAATAGCCTAAGGGTAAAAAGAAACAACCTGAAAAATAAAATACAATACTATCATCGTTCCATGTATAGCAATCGCTACAGGTATGTATACTCACTTAACAATAAAAGAAACTGCGCCAATATTAGAAATGGTCACATCCAAAGTTTACATTAAAAGCACAGTTGAATTGTGATAAACATGAAGCATGAATAAAAAATAAATTCTGCATTTTTCCTTATTGTTTTAACTGTGAAATTTTCAGCAAGATCATTTTGTGGCTTAAAGAGTTACTTTTGTTATTCATGCAGTCAGTATTTATGGTACAACTGCAGCTGCAAGCGTCGTTTTTGTTAAGTGGAACAAAAATTTTTAGTTTGAAGAAACGAATAAAAACCGTTTAGTTTGTGATAAGCATCTAAATAATTGTTTTCTTATACACAAACATACATATCGTTGCCTTAATATAGAAAGGCCCTTAATTATTATTTTTTTGAAATCGAGAATTTTGAATTTTTTTGGTTACATTATATGGTATTCTAGCGAAATATCCCAAAAAAAACGAATAATTAAAAAAATAATGAGTTAAGGCCTTTCTATATCAAGGATTTATTTTAAAAGATGTTTTATGGAAAAAGGAATTGAAGTAAACGCCAAACAATAATTATATACTAGTAAGATTTTTAAAGTTATTTTTAAAAATATAGTTTTGTGAAAAGATATTTTGTGCAAAGGTACTTTTCTGGAAAATTGTCTACAAGTGTATTTAAAAATATTTCGTGGAAAAATACTTTTTTCGAAAAAGTACTTTTTTGAAACATACTTGCACAAAATATACTGTTTCTTAAATTTTGTTTTTTAAGTGCTTTTTAGTATTTTTTTAAATTGTTTTTTTTTTAAAGCCCGCTCTAAAAGCATAATTAAAAAAAAACATGCATTAATCAAAAAGCTACTTTTTGAATTATGTTTTTTTAGAGGAACTTTTTTAATTACATATGTCCTTCTTTAAAAGGTACTTTTGTAGAAAAGTACTTTTTCCAAAATCAGTTATTAAAAAATTAGCACTTTGATAAAACAAGTACGTTTTCACTTTAACAACCCCTTTTTTAAAGTACTTTTTCGAAAGTTACTGTTTGTTAAATTAAGAGTCTTAAAACAATGTTTGTGGTGCGGAGTGATTTCTCGTTGCGGGAGAGGAAAATAAACATAATACAATGGAAGACGGCGCCGGCAATACTTGTCATTGTTTGTTTAAATTTTCGTTAATTTTTTTGTGCATACATTTTTATAACTAAAAACAAAACATAATTAACATTTTATATATTCGTAGATATATTTGATATATTTTTTAAACTTTTGTAATCTATGACAAAAATGTTTGAACTTCAAAATCATGTTTTTTTTTACAAAAATGGTGTGAACACAGCCAATTATTCAAAAAATACGGCAACGTCAGCAAGAGAAAGAGTATCAAAAATTGAGAGAATAAGAAAGTCCGCAATGAAAATAAAATAGATTTTAATTTTATTCCGTCCCGTACTTCAAAATCGTATGGAAAACCGCACCGCAATAAAAAATCGTTACATTGTGTTCAGACTCTAACTATTTCATATATAATATAATGTACTTTTTTAAGAAAAGAAAAAATGTACATCAAAAGAATAGTTTTTATTTAATAAGGCATTTTTTCAACATGTACTTTTTGAAAAAAAAAGTACACTCAGGGATAGCTGCAACTTAAAAATAAGAAAGCGTCACATTTATTCAATCATTTTCAATATAATCGAAAAGGTATATTAAGAAACTTAAAAATATATAAAATTAATAAATGAATACTGTAAATTAATATCTTTCGATATTGATAAGAAAATAAGAAATTTCAACAAGACTAGACTTCCGTTAATATTTCTTATTAATTCAATAAGGTTTTTATTGATTTTAAGCTGTTTTTGCTCTGGGTGTAGTTCTTAAACAGACACTTTTTCAAAGCGTTACTTTTTTAAAAGATACTTTTTCAAAAACTTACTCGATTAAAAATATAATTTTTTTTCAAAAGTACTTTCTGAAAAAAAGGCATTTTTCAACAACAAATTTTTTAAACAGGTACTTTTTCCATAAGGTGCTTCTTTCAAAACGTACTTTTTTAAAAATGTATTTTGCAAAAAAGTAATTTAACAAAAAAATATTGAAAAAAAATTAAAAAGGTACTGATTAAATAAAAAAAGTTTTTAATAAAGTACTTTTTTAATAAAGTATTCTTTTTTCAAAAAAATCCCTATTTTTAAATTCTACTTTTTTTAAAAACTCATTTTATTTTTAAAATATTTTAAAATTCATTTCCAAGATTTCATATTTTCAAAAGGTACTTTTTTCAAAAAAAAATCCTTATTAAAGTTATTTAATTTTTCAAAATATTCTTTTATAAAAATGTGTTTTTTTAAAGGTAGTTTTTCAAAAGATTACTTTATAGAAAAGTACTTTTCCAAAAAAGTACCCATTTGAAAATGTAATTTTTTGAAAGATACTTTTCCAAAAACGTACTTATGTTAAATTGTACATTTTTTAAAGTTACCTTTTCAAAAAGGTACTTATTATAAAATGTAATTTTTTGAAAGGTTTTCTATGAAGGCACGTTTTTAAATTTTAAAAACTGTTTAAAAATTTAGTTTTTCAGGGATTTTTCTAATATCATTCTTAAATGATACTTTTTATGTTTCTCGAAATAAATTTTTAAACTTATTTTGTAAAAGACAATACTTCATAAAGTGCTTTTTAAGACCCATTTTTAAAAAAAAGGTACTTTACAAATACATTTCGAGGAATGTCCTTTATATATTATATGTTTTTAATTAAGAATAATTTTTATAAAACTATTTTTTTTCAAAGGAATATTTTTAAAGCAAATATTTCATAGTAACAATTAAGGGGAAGATACAGAACTTATTGTTCTTGTTGTTAGAAATATCCAAAGAGACCGCATAGCATACTCGTACCTTTTTTTCGTACACTTTGCTTTGAAATAAAATGTTGTTCATCATATCAAATGATCTAAAAGCGTTTTACCACAAACGTTATGCACAATAATGAAATGGGAAGTAACTTATCCTGAGGCTTAATCGTTGTGGTAAACATTCATGTGTTCAACGAGTTTCTAAAAGTATTTGAAGAGCAAAGTGAATTTTTGGTATTTCTTTTTTTTTCCTTTTTTGCTACAATGGTACAAAGTTCCTTAGGAGCAAAAAATAAAATACTACAAGAGTCATAGAAAGGTGGCAAACAAGTGCGATTTTAAATTTACTGTAACCGTTTCGTTTTGTTTTGTTTTGTTTTGTTTTAGTTTTGTTTTTATTATTGCAACCATTTCGAAATAATAAAACGTGAGACACGAATTGCAACAATTGTTTCTCTTAAAGGCTTTATCTATTGTTTTTTTGTATTATTTTCATAGATTCAAATTAGTTTTGAATATGCAAAAAGCCTTAGTCCACCTTGAGGACTATGTATCTACAAGTATAACAAAGTAGAAAGAGTAGAGAGACAGAGCAGAGAAGAGCATGATGATAATGCTGATGATATGTGCACATTCGTCTGGTTATGGAAGTAGAACCTATATTTAGTTTCAATTTGAAGATAATAACACATTGTTGGCCAGCTTTAGTGTTTCCTTGGAATGTTAATTTGTGTTACTTGAATGCAACAAGAACGAAAGAAAATTTTTAATTTGTTCAAAGGAAAATTAGATTAAATCGCTAAATGGTAATTAATTATGTTTACAAGTTCAATGGACTTAGAAAGAAAATTCTTAGTTTAAGAAATCTACTAATTTTAAAAGTATTTTTTCTAGTCGGTGGTGACAAAGTTCATACTTGAGCATTATAGTAAGTGCCTAAAGTTTAATTGTATTGAAAGTTACATTGTTTTTTTTTTTGTTTTAAGTATTGGAAGTTTTGTAAATTTTGCAATCTTAACTAGTTCAGCAATTAAATAGCAAATTCTTCATATTGCAGGTTATTCAAAGTTGCGATTCCATAAAAAGTTGCCATTGCAAATAATTGAAAAAAAACTCAAAAATGTTTGCTTGCTTTGTTTGTTAAGCAGGCTTTATATGCATTTCGCTACTGCTTCGGTTTTCTTATTAAAAAAAATAATTAGTAAAGAATAAATGACAAATGGTAAGACTATTGTAAATTTAGAGAAAACACCTTTCAGCAAATTGAAATACGGTGAATCAAAATAATTCGCATATTCCATTTGCAAGAAAAGTTCGGCATAAATGTACATCATCTGACACCACACACAGTTAACCAAACACCAAAGAACGCTTATGATTAAGGTGTAGTGGCCTTCGAAAATAGCTAGTTGTTCCGTTCAACTATATGTTAGTCAAAATATTTACAAGTTACTTTAGTGTTACGTGTTCATCACATGTAATTTGGTTTAAAAAGCGATATGAACTTTAGCCTGTTTAAATCATAAATATAGAAACAAAAATCATGTTTATTAGTTAATTAATAATCCATTTGCATGGGAGCTACCCATCTATACCCCAAACATTTTTGTGGAACATGCTGTTTGTCTTAAGAGTTATCAGTATCAAATTTAGTGTACCTCATATTTGTAGTTCTGAAGATATTACAAAAATAATAATTATTTTTATTGGGGGTATCCGTCTTGTCTCCCCCCTCATATTCCATCAAGATTTTGTTGAAACATGCAGTTTGTTCTAAAAGCTACCCATATAAAATTTATTGACCTTCAGTAATTTAGTTGGTGGAGATATGAATTGATTTGCGAAAAAAGGACCCTTGTTCCACTTTGCGTCGTAAGTCAAAAGCTAATTGTAGCTTAAAATCAGAATAATGCCTTCCATTTTTTTTTCATATACATATTACCTTCTATGCAAATTTCATTCATACGCCCTGACACACAGTAACATCCGGAGAGAATATTTTTTTATGGCTTCATTGAGTTTTAGATATATTAAAATCTTTCAAATTATTTTCTTCGCCACTTGTTATTTATTTTTAAGTTATGACCTTATGGCAACATATGAGGGGTATAAATATCGAGCTATAACCGCAAAAATAGCTTATACGACATATATTTTGAACTTCGGTTTTTAACAGATCTCTATTATCTACGATCGGAATCGAATCCACTTTAATGCAACACGCTTTATTGAAAAAAATTGGATTACTGAAAGCGATACAAATCCCCGCACTGATTTTAAGCGCAGCTAGTTTTATTCACTTCGCTTAACTGAAAATATCATATTACTGAAAACCAAAAAAAAAAAAAAGCCCACAACTACGTTTTGTATGAAACTTACTTTGCTTTAGTGGAAAAATATACAATGACAAATTTATTTATTAGAAATCGATTGCACAACTTAAGGCTGAAGAAATTTTCCATGTTTTGTCCGTTGAAAAATTAAATGGCAAAATGTATTTTTCCTTTTCGCTCTTACGTACTTTATTGTATTTTTCTATTATATTGTCAATGCAAGTGGCAAGACGTTTTCGAGGAATTCGTGAAAAATTTCAGCAACAAAATGTGCACATATACAGAAAATGCAAATAGTGAAATTGTAGCGATTTACTAGTGACATTGATAGTAGTACTACTGACCAGGTTTACCATAGCCAATGGAATCATCTATTTACATTTATCATTAGATTATCATTGAAAATCGACCACTAGACAGTTTCACTACTGAATAAGTAGTTCTTTTGGGACCACACGGAGACATTGGCATCAAAGATTCACTAGTAAATTTTAGGGCCTCTAATCTACAATATTGATATTTCCTCGCTCGATGTCAATAGTGAAAATGTGGTGATTTACTAGTGACAGTGTCAATAGTACTTTTGGCGAGATGTACCCAGCCAGCGTAATCGCGTATTGACATATAACATAGGTTTGTCAATTAAAATCTACTAGTAGACCTTAGCACTATTCTTTTACGGCCATATGGAGACATTTGAATCAAAGATTCAGCAATACATTTTAGTGACCCTCGTCTACAATTTTATTAGGGTTGGAGCAACAATCTTAAACTCATACATGCATACATATGTGTTTTTTACAATTATTGCACAGCATAATAACGTATCTCCACTCGCGCATAATAGGAAAGTTGCCGACATTTCAACTAGTGCAATTGTCGCTAGAAAAAGAGTGTTGCCATGGTTCTAGGCTGACTAGAGGGAAGTTAGTTGGGTATTAATTGCTAACAGATACAGACGTAGTTTCTGTTTGTCCTATTTTTACGTTATATTGACGTAAAAAAATAACAGATTTGAAATAAAAAAATATTGTTTTACTGATTTTAAGCAGTACGCTTAATTGTAAAAAATTTCAGTAATCCGAACTACAGTTTAGAGAAAAAATCCGATAGCTGAAAAAATTGGTTTTTGGTTATTTCCAGTAAAGCGAAATCGACAGTCGATTTTCGTAAAAAGATTAATCTCGAAAATTATGTCGCTTAAGCTTTTCCTGGTTTTTATGGTACGATATACATATGTACATATATCAGTCTCGCTTGCCATTTTCTTCTAACCTTCACTGTTTCTGTTGGTGATGCCCCAACGTCATTTGGTTTTACATCTTCTCAACCATAATATTCATTACAAACTTTGAAAGGCGGCAACAGAATTCGTTTGTAATTTATAATGAAAAGCAAAAATAAATGTTTCTTATTACAACAAAATTAAAGCATATTTTAGGGAGCCATCGAAAACATTGATGATGAACGAATAACTAACCAAACATTGGTTCGGAAGTGCATAGAGAAGAATTATGAATCCTTGCACAAGAGATTTTCAAATAGATTCGTTTATGAAAAATCTAAATTGTCACCGATACCTTTTTATGGCCTGGAATTGATGAGAAAGTTTGTAGAAAAACTGTCTTATTTTGAAGGGAGTGTTATTAAGGACATTTTAACTTATGAACAAGATTTTAGTTGGTCAAACACTGAATATATTTCCAGCATTGGAATATTAAAAGAACCTTGCAATACTTATCCTGGTCAAAACTTTTACTCACATGTTACTCCCGGCATACATAGAGGTTAACTTTTGTTTTTTTTATTAATTTTGTTTGTTTTTTTTTATGGATTTTTTTTTTTTTTTTTTTATTTTTTTTATTTTATTATTTATGCTTTTCTTTAATTTAGTGTAAGTCTTAGGTGTAGGATTTAGTTTTAATTTTTTATTAGTTTTAAGTTCTATTTTTGTAGATATAACTCTACTAATTTAGACAAGTGCTGGGAGCAGGCACTATATTAAAAAAAACTGATGTTAATTTATTATGTAAATGTTAATTCTTTTTATTCAAATAAGCAAGTTGCATTATCAGAAAATGTTATTAAAATAATACATAATAGTTTTAAGTTTCCTATAAAATTATGTTGGCTAATCTTGTTATGTAGAAAAAATGAAGTCTCTCTAAATAAATAATAATAAATAATAACCAAACATTGGAAAAATATCAAATATTTTTTATTAACAATTCAAAATAAATTTTTATCTGTTTATCTTAAAGGTACTTAATAAACAAACAATTTTTATTCTTTATCTCAGCTGTCGTATCTATTCCTCTCTACCACAAAGAGCTTTTTTTGTGTTGGCTGTGTGTGTTCTGTGTTATTCTTCTCCAACAACTTGGCTAAAAAAACCATTTGTTTTCTGTCAAATGATGTTTTTACAAACGTCATTTTTATACGGTCATAATTCATTGATAAAAACGTTGCCTGTCGTTTGGTTTTGGTTTATTTCTTCTTATTTCTTTCACTTTCCATTTTCATGTAAGTACATAAATTTTGGTTTCCTACTTGATAGCGGAAAGGAAAAAAATATATGTATGTATGTATGTATGTATGTATGTATGTATGTATGTATGTATGCAAATAAAAAATTACATCATTATTTTCGCATCGAAAAGGGAAATAGAAAAAATATTAATGATTATTATAGATTTTCGGTTATTATCTATTTCAAATGGTTTTCATTCGCTTTCTACATCTTCAAAGTGCCAAGGCAAAGTTAAGCATTTCAATATAATTTTTTATGTAATCAAGCACCGCTTATGGTTTATTTCTTAACGCTAAAAAAAGGAAAATCTAGGAAATCTTAATTGAACATCATATTAAACTCATTCCAATCATCGCAATTGCCTTTGGCATACTCCGTCATGCATGCTATAAGATCACGGGAAAATTGGCATTTATCACGTCTACGTTGGTTCTCCAAATAGCGAAAACACTCCTGTATGGTGTCCGTGTAAAAATTGCGAAGTTCCCGATCTCTCATCTCTTTCGTTAGAATATACAACATCTTATGGCGATCGGGATAGTCATCGTTGTTGAGCTAAAGGAAAACAACAATTTAATAAGAGAACATTTAATAAATGAGAGAGTTCTCATTATAACACTTACCATGTGCATTTCGGCAAAGAAACAGTGCACAATACAGGCCACATCTGAGAAGGAATTATTTTGATTGTTGTTATTGTTATTATTAAAATTATTATTATATTTGCTGCCTTTATGATTGCCATTATTACTATTGTTGCTGTTGCTGTTGCTATTATTATTTTCTCTATTATTTGCTGAATTACTGGTTCTATTGTTGTTATTGTAACGATTACGTTGGCGTTCATCATTATGATTTCCATTATTATTATTACCGCCATAATTTCTTCTTTCATTATTGTTATCATTGTAATTATTATTATTATTATTGTTATTGTTATGCTGTTGGCGATTATAATTTCTATTATTGTTGTTATAATAATGACCATCATCAAAGTCATAAATATCTCCCTCTTCACTATCTTCATAATTATAGTTATGACTTTTTCTAAGCGTTAACTTTGGCCCATGGACCCTTCCTTGCAATTGGTGATGCTGCTGCATTTGCTGTTGCTCCTGTTGTTGCTGGGAACTTTGCACAAATGCACTATCGCCAAATTTACGCATACAAGATCTAGCCACACGTTTCAATTCACCATCTGAAGGACCATCGTCGTTACGACATCTCAAAGAGTAACTGATTTTTATGAAAATCCCTACAATGATGATCTTCAAAAGTATCAAGCGCAAACTAAACATGCTTAATAAAACTGTTCTACACACTGATTTAAAATTTTATTACTTAGAACTTTTCGTGCATGATATGAGGTTTTATAGTATTTCTATGAAGCACTTATAATGTCATGTCTTATATTGTGTGACAGATGTCTTTTTGATTATACTTAAATTGTCAAATTTTGAAATATTATATTTGCGGATTCTTTTGTAAAAAAAATTAATGCAAATTAAATGACTTTTCAATGGAAACAGCTTAATATTTATGTAATTGAATTTCTACTTAATAAATTTTATAAAAAATGTTTTACAGTTGATGTAAAATATTACAACTATTGCTAATACCACAAAGCCTAGACTGAGATTATACAACTTAAGATGTTACAACTTGGGTACGGTTTTACGTCGTTAACAGCAACTCACAACATCATTTTTAACAGCATTTCATGTAGAGATGGGCACGTGTCGAATTTTTCGAACACTACACAACCTGAACACGAATACTAAAGGCTCAGTTAGCCGACTGTAATGGAATATAACTGCAACAGTAGAAAACAACTGATCAATATTGTTATGTGAAACGAAAGTACAAAACTATCAAGAAACTTAATTAATATGGAGGAGCATCAATAAATCTTGTGCAAGGTACAAAAAAAATCCCATACTGCGAGAGTAAGTGTAAATAATAACTATTTATATTCATGTCTGTCATTTAAATGTTATCCGTTTGTTTAATAAATTTAAGGATTCTATTATTTTTCCAGCAAAAATCAAAAGAAAAATTGATTTACATTTTCAAACGCACAAGCATATTAGCATAAATATTAAATTCATTGAAATATTAGATGGAGTAACTGTGAATGGAAAAAAACAATTTTGTTCATAATTTATTAGTCATTGATTAAAATGATTCATTGATGTTTCATAACTTTTTCCTCAAACAACAACAAAATGGGAATCATGCACACACTTCGAAAACATGAAACGAATAAAAGTGACACACTCAGATGCGTACAGAATTTTGGAGTTGTAAAATATAGAAGGCCTTTACATCTACGGTCCTCTTGACCAACTTAATTAAAGTTATTATTTGTTACTTTTGGTTGCCTTTTTGGTAAAGCATTATCCTCACTGAAACAACACATAATTTTAGATAGTTTCTTTAATAAATTTTAATTTAAGAATGCTTTAAATAAAAATTTAGTCCATTGCGAAAGTAATGATTTTAAATTGAAGAGTGTATGTAAAATTTATTATATGCGTTTTAGTTAAATTCATATCTTCACTTTTATTTAGGAGTTCTTGTGAATAATTAAGCAAAAGAAAATTAAAACGGTATGATATTAATTTAAGCAACTTCAATCTGACGGTGGTAGCCCTATTGCAAAGCTTTCATATCTAAAGGGTGCACTCAAAAAAAGACATGTGCTATTATTAAAAAAAATTTTTCCTAGATTCAAGTAAAAAAATTTTCTAAGTTTAACTAATTTTTTCTAAGTTTAAATAAATTTTTAAAAAAATCTAGTAAAATTTACTTAAGGTACCAATACACTAAATGTTTTTGCTTGTGTTTTTTCAAGTTTACAATTCACATGTTTTTTTGTGTCTGTCAAACTTGATTAATTTACATACGGTTTTTAATTTTTGGTCACCAACTTGTATGTAGAATTACACGTGACATCGGCCATTTTATTTTTATTATAACATTAAAGCGCCGCTGGAAATTTCTTTGGTAGCGTTGCTGAAGTGCCGACGTCACTGAAATGCCGGCGTCACAAATATTTATTTGAGTTTTTTTCTTTTTAATCTGCAAAATATGGAGCTTGTATCAACACTTGTTATATACTTTATATCATTGTTATTAAAATTTTAAAATTCGATAAAAAATAATTAATTTATCACTAATGCAAATATTTTAGACGGACGGCTAACGATATCGGAGACATTCAACCGTCGATAAATGTTTTCACATGGCATAGACATTTGAAAACACATGTGTGAACATAAGAAAATAGAACATGCTCTAATTGAAAATTTGTCTTATGTTTTTGCTTGTGTAAAATACACAAGCAAAGTTTTTGAGGTCACCAACTGCATGTTTTTACCGAATTATCTAAAAAACATGTAGTGTATAGAAACCTTTAATATGAGTAAAAAATAAAAAGTTCATATCCTCAAATATAGTTCATAAAAATACACAATAAATTTCCCACTTTGCATGAAATGTTTACTGACTTAAAGGAAATATTTACTAAGAGTAGGAAAATGGTTATAAACTGAAGGAAATTTTATATTAAGGACTAGTCAATTTCGTCTTAAATCAAAAAATAAACTTTAGGAATTGATTTACTCGTGATAAGTTCATGAAATTTGGCTTACTTAAAAGATGTCAAAAGGTATATTAAATTTTAGGAAAATATTTGCCAGTTTTAAGTATTTTTTTTTTGAATTATAGAATTTATTGTTAATTTGCATTTAGCAAAAAATCTAAGTAAATTTTTCATATTTTCGAGGAATATTTAAACTTGAGTTATTTTTTTTTTAGAGTGCTTGCTTATCAATCAGAAGGTTGCTGGTTCAATACTTGTCTCCTCTCAAGGAATTTATATGTATTTATGGTGAATTATAATTATGAATATAATATAAAGATATAATAAATAACATATTAAATTAAATTAAAAATAAAAATAAGTACCAGAATTAAAGACAAAAAAAAATTGGAAAATTTACTAATTTTGATATCAAAGACGAAAAAATTTTTTAGCAAAGCTCCGAATTTTATAAGAAAATTTAGGAAAATTTTAATTAAATATGAAAATATAATTACTATAAACTAGTTCTTCAATGAACTAGAAAATTTAGTAAATATTTTACTGGTTTCAAGTAAAAATCAGCTTTGGCGCCATACGACAACTTTTTTTATTCAAATTTAGAAAATTTTCCAAAGTTTTAGTTAATTTTTTTTTTGAGTGCGGTTAAATTTGGTTTGGCCTATGTTGATTTTAAATATTTTTCACGCGTTGCTCGATTGTGTATCTTTCCATGGTTCAAGTTTGAGTTAGTCTGAAATTTAGAAATGTCAAATGAAATGCAAAAATAAATTGACACATTCAACATTGACCCTTAAAATTTAACCAGCCTTTCATAGAAATTAATAAGTACGATTTTCTAAAAGCTTTCAAGCATGTCTTATAAAAGCTGCTTAAAATCCAGCTAGAAAATATATTGAATGTAGATTCCAGGGGGAACTATAAGGTCTTCACGCCTTCTTTTCGATGTAGAAGACCCGCTTGCTCCATTCCATACTCATATCTTTTTTTATCATATCTGTTGTAATTGCGGAGCATTCCTTCTGCTCTTGCTTCTTTCGCCCGATATTCTGGAAGGCCTTCAAATTAATGGAATATGCTTCAGCTTTGGTAAAAAAGAACAGGTTACTCCTTCTTTTCTCCCTTTTCATAGAAGAGTCCTTTAATAAGGCCTGCACCAAGAAGGTTTTCTAAGTCTTACCGCTGGGAAATTTTGCTATTGAAATTTACATATACACATATAAATGAGTATGTAGATTTTATGTTTGAGTTTGTCATGTATACTGCAACTTTTTTTTAACAGGACGACATATTTTCCTATATTTTCAGTAAGTACATAAGCGTGTGTGATTGTGCTTGTGTTTGTGATATTGAATTTTTGTCTTGTTTTGTTTGAAAATTGAATTTTGTCATTTACAAAATTGTCTTGTTGCTCTTGTGTCCTGCTGCAGTTGTTGTTGGTGCTGTTGTTGTTCCTACAATAATAGATTTAACATGCAAATAAAAACAATAAAAGTCAACAAATCACATAAAAAAGAAAACAATAGAAATTTACTTGCAAACACTCACACACACACACACAAACACGAACATACATGGACCTGAGTGCTCACAGACCAACCAGCATTTTTGGAAATTTTTAATCAAATTCTAGTCTCTTTTGACTCCTCTGCACGATTAATTTAATGATCTTAATTATCATTTTTTGGCACGCTTTTGGACACAAACTACAGGGGGCAAATAACGGCCCTCGTAAAAATATTTCCATTCTATTGAAATATTTTTAAATTACCAGTCGTATCGAATGCCGCAATGTGCCCCTGGTGTGTTATCGTCTTTTCCTATAACGAGCTGCTAATTCGATCACGTTTCATCAGTTTGAGATTATGGCATTCGATATCGTTCAAAATTATTACATTGTTTGAGAGAAAGTGGAATAATTTCATACTGAAAAAACCTGGGGTCTAATCGTCGCTTTCGATAACGACCTGATTCGATCACTTTTTTTAGTTTGACATTATATATTCAATCATATTATTACATTGTTCGCTAGCGAACGCCATAATCTCAAATTGAAAAAGTGATCGAGTAAGCAAGTTATCGAAAGCCACGATTAGGAATAAAATTGTACCCCATCTGACCCTCTTCTAAGAGACTCTATTGTGAGAGAGACTACCAAGTAATTATTAAAACAGTTATGTGATAAACACCTGCACGATTATTTGATGATTCTGAATATTTTGCAAAATTTTGTTTTTCTTCTTTAAATAAGTCGTTTTTTAGGAATTTTGATAAATCTTTTTATAGTCTTATTTTAAAGACAAAATTTTTTGTGATATATTCAAAAATAATCTTCCATTTGATGACTGGGAAATACTGTATTTTAGTAAATACATTTAAGTGTATGGACATGCAAATATGCATTTCATTTAAATATAATTAAAGTACTTGAGAGTGTTTATTTTTAATTAAGGCAAAAGATAAACACAAGACGCTTTGGGCAATCTTAAATTTGAAATATCAAACAATACCATCGCTTTAAGATCGACCGTTTGACAAAAATTTAGCCGAAGTTCCGCTTCAGTGGGGCGCTGGCTAGGGTAGTTAGCACGTTGACTACGAGTTCGAGCCCGAAAAGTCATTAAATAACAACACCACACATTTGTCTAATGTGCATTAGTGCCCATTTGCATCAGTTATTGTAAACAGTTCAAGTGATGAAGGCATAGTCACTGGTGACTGAACTACACCGGCTTCAGTTTATGCTAATTCTAATGTAATATCAGAGCAGCCTCCTTCATCGGTATTGGGTAGCAGAAGCAACGGCGAAGTAAAATAACAAATAAACTGGCTATCAAACATAGCTTCGAGAAATTTAAAACACCTCATTGACACCAGAGGCGCTGTAACACTGCATTATTAAAGCACAACGTGCAAAAAGCAGAGTTGAAAAGAATGAACTTTTCCACTATTTCTTCATTCACCACCTTCCTAAAAAAAGGTAACACCTAGTAATAGTAGTAGTAGGCATTCATTGCCTGAGTGTAACTTCTCTTTAAAATAAGAAAAACTGGCTCAACTCGTTCGAATACTAAAAATTTTGAATTCAATTTCTTTGAACACATAATTCCAATTTATCAACCAAAAATTTCACATAAATTCTTAACACAAAATCAATTATTAGAACCATAATTCTATTTAATGCAGCAGTAAGCACAGTAAACAATAATTTAAATTACTACATTTCTAACACAAAATCATATTAGAAATTTGATTACGATTTAAAATAATTCCACTTTACACAAATGCAATTTCCTTTAGTTATAAATTAAGGCAATTTCCAAAAAATACACACATCCATACATACATACTTACACTGTATATAAATTACAAAATCGAAATCACAATTGTAAAATTTACGTACGTTTACAAATAAATCTGCACACACATAGAAAAAAAATTCCCATATTTAAATGAATTTTGAAAAATTTTTACAATAATATCACACACACACACACTCAATCAGTCAGTCAGTCGATGTCACAAAAATAAACGAAAAATACTCGCTCGTATCTACAAAAATAAATATTCATAGTACGCGTACACATAAGTAAATTTATGCCTTTAAAATGTAAATATTTCATTGCAACACTGCAGCAGCTAATCATGAAATTGTTGTCCTAATCATAAATAGAATAGATTTGCAACCGCACACACAACAAAGCAAAATGCAAAAATAAATTTGAAAAAAAAACCTAAAACTAAAACCACAAATTAGTCTAAAATTAAAGTAAAATGTAAAATGTAAAATGATTTCAATCATTTCGAAAACACTCACTCACACATTGTTATTTATACTCGTACGCAGACATGTTGTAGTACGTTATCAGGATATAAAATGAGGACAAAAAAAAGGATCAGGATAATAACTATTACTGCGTGTGTATGTGTGCGTTTATAGTGTGTGGTGCTAAAAACAAAAATACTACCAATTCAATTTTATTTATTACACTAATTCTATTTTTAAAATGATGACACAAAAAAGTTTTATCTCTTTACCGCACTCACACAAACACACACACGCATGCACTTACACACTTTCACAAAGCAGCAACTGTTTAGTGATGAAATTAGAGCTGAATTTTCCCAGCATTGCTTTGTTAATGGTTCCAAATACAGAGCTGTTAAGGAATTAATTATTTTTTCAGCACAATGGTAAAATTATTAGGATTCCGTACAACAAAGGTGAAAAGGAACCCTATTGTTTTCGCTACGCTGTCCGTCAAAGGCTGTTTTTTCAGGAACCGTAAGAGCTACGGACCTGAAATTTGAACAGAGTACGTAAAACCTTGGCCGCTACATCAGCAAATGCATGGGAGTTAAAAATTAAAGGATGTTCCAAAACGAGCAAAGAAAAATTTTAAAATCCCATGAAATAAAATCCCATGTATATAAATAAGTGTTTTTATACAGACTACAACAATAAACACTAAAATTTAATCAATTAAAATTAAAGGGTGTTACATCAGTTTATGTAATTTTGACAACGTAATTTTGACAACTTGCTATATCTTAAAAACCGTAAAAGACAAACTCTGGAAATTTTCAAAAACCTTAAAACTAAAAAATTCCAAAATTATAAAATCACTAAACCGAAAAAAATCGCCAAAATTTAAAAAATCGCCAAAACGAAAAAATCGCAAAAATGAAAAAAAAAAAACAAAAAACCGAAAAAATCTCCAGAGCACGAAAAAGGCGCCAAAACTAAAAAAAAAATTTATATTAAAAAAAATCGCCAAAATGAAAAAACGCCAAAAAGCGAAAAAAATCGTCAAAAGGAGCAAAAAAGTGTTAAAACTAAAAAAGCACCTAAATGAAAAAAAATAGCCAAAAATTAAAAAACGCCAGAAACCAAAAAAATCTTCGAAACTAAAAAAATCGCCAAAATTAAAAAAAAACGCCCGTACGAAAATAAGTGTCAAAACTAAAAAAATTGTCAAAATAAAAAAACGTCAAAAACCCAAAAATCATCAAAAACTAAAAAAACGCTAAAAGGTGAAAAAAGTCGCCAAAACGAAAAAAAAGAGCCAAAGAAAACTCCAAAATTTAAAATAAATAATAATAAACTATATTTTATACATAGAGGCTGAAGTTCGTATTGAGTTGCATATCTAGTGTCCGTACGGAACCCTTCGTGTGCCGGTCAAAGTCGCACTTCACTTCTTATGACGTTTTCTTTTCTAGAAAAAAACAATTAACATTTATTGCTCTTTACAATGAAAATTCGCAATAAAATGGTTTCTTGGTTTCTTATTGTAACATCACTTACAAGCGTAAATGTTTGTTTGAAACTTAATAAAAAGTTACAAAATGTTGCACTCTTTCTAGAAAAGAAAATGGCATTGATAACAGCGTATTTCATTAAACTACGTTTTTTCAGTAGGTCATATACACTAAATTTAGACTATGAAATTTCTCAGAACATAAGTTGCATGAAACTTTTATACTTCCCGCTATCAAAAATAGAAAGTTACTGATTTGAGCCAAATTTTCGAAAAGTCGAATTTTTGACAGATCTACTACATTACATTACTACATTATGCAGGGATTTTTAACAACATGAAGTTCACGTTTAACACCTTTTTAATTATACATAAGGCCGTTAGTTTTCAGCAAGGTTGTATCTGAAACTAGTTTCCTTTATATTTATTTACTGTCATTTCTTTCAAATCTCTGATTTCAATCACACGCACACTAAATAGTATTATTTTCATTTATTCTTCCATTTCCTTAGAGCATCTTTAAAAAATTGGCAATAAACTTGGCAACATTTGACAATCATGCACAACTTCTTTCAAATGAAACCAAAACAAGAAGACAAGATACAGGCATACTCACACGAGGCACTCTTTGTTGCTAATGCACAACAACTTGTATACATACATGTTGTATATGCATGTACATGTATGTTGGTCCTTCTATCCGTCTCTCTGTTCGCTCTTGCGTCTTTTTAACTAGCGAGAATCCTTTGAAAAAAAGCAACATAAAGAAATAGAATTCAAGTGAAAAATTTACGAAACACATCTGTTACCATGAGGAAAAAAATTCTGCTTCTTTTTTCAGTTTTTATTTTCATTTTGCTAAAACCAATCCACAGACCCACAAAACTGACAGACATGTTCTAGATTTCGTTAGACAGATACTCAAATATATTTTCAATTGTCATGGCTGCTATTTTTATTGTTGTTGTTTGTAGTCGTCGGTATGCAAGTTCCTGCAAAGATTTTCCCATTAAAATGCGTATGGTGTTATTGTTTTTTGTTTTTTTTTTTTTGCTTCTCTATTTCTTGCTGTTGATTTATTTTTTATCTAACCAGTTTATTTGATTATCAATTATCCTGCGAAGCGATATAAAACTATTTGTTTGCAAACAACACTTTTGCTAAGAGCAGATATACAGGATGTTTTAAGTAGTAAACGAGTATTTGTAAATGTCACTGCAAATCTACATACATCGACATGTTCTTAAGTATTTAAATTTGAATCTTGTAAATGTTGGCAAGGAAGAATTATTACTTCAGACAGCTTGATTGAAAAAGGATTTTTATCACACTTTTTATAGTTGTGATATTCTTAAAAATTCGCTAGCACTTCTTGCTATAAACGAATATATCGAATTGTTTATTATTACCCTGAGCAATAAAAAACTTAAGCAATAAAACTAAATTTCTAACGAATAATTCTGGCAAAGAACATCAAAGAAATATTCATATATATATATGTAGACCATACAAAGTTTTGACAAACATTTTAAATATTTTTTTACTAAAATTCCTAAAAACCCAAAATCCCCGAAATTCCAGGAGTTCCCCTAACACCACCACGGCAACTCCGATGACGTGAAATATGTATATAAAAACAGAATAATGTCTGTTTATGCAACCAAAATTATAATTAGTTTGGAAAGAACTGGTTAATTTCTATTTGAGATTCAGCCTTGCCGCTGTGGTATTTGCACGTGTTCAGTGTTGCTGTGGTGGTGTTCGGGAACTACTGGGATTTCAGAGATTTTTGATATATTTGGTGTTTTTAAGCACTTTTAAGCCGTGTAACATTTCATCAATAATGTTGCATATTATTGTTTGGTGATTGGGAATATTTTTCATTTTAATAAATTTTTTTCTCCTGTAAAATTATGAGAAAAATTTTTTGGGCTTATTGCGTTTCATGTATAAATAGACCCACGCAAAATCTTATGCACATTCTTAAGTGTCTTATTTTTCAGTAATATTGACAAAACATATATGGCTTGAAAGATATTTTTTTTAAATATCAAATACTTACATATTTTTCACCAAAAATCCCAGAAATCCTAGAAGTTCCCCGAACAAAACCACGGCAACTCCGAAAACGTGATATACATACAAACACAACAATGTCTGCTTTTGCAACCATAGTTTTTAAATAATTGGTAAATTTCTGCTTAAGATTTAGTCTTGCCACTCTCATATTTTCACATAGTCGGTGTTGCCGTGCCCAACAAAATATGAAAGCATGATTTAAAATGCTTTAAAACCTGCTAATACACTAAAGGAAGAATATTTTGTCTGCTCATTTTTAATCTAATCTAAAGAGATTAAGATTAAACAAAATACCTACTGCCAAATAAATACACTTTAAATCTCTCAGTTTCATTTTTTAACTTCACTTCTAAATTAAGTTGACATGTAAGTTTCCACATATTTCGTATTATTATTATAATCACTTTTAATTTATGATAACATTTTAAATACTAAAAGAAAATTTTACACTCTTAACCCTCAACTAAGCTCTTTGATGTTATTTTAAATATTCAACATATAGAAAAAAACTGTAGAAAACCCCTTCGAATCCTTTAAGTTTTAGCCTTATTTTCATATAAAATGCTGGATATAATTTATGATTAGTTTTTAGTTTAGTTTTTTACCTTTTCTTTTTCAAAAAATTCAGTTGCTCATATTCAGTGCAACAAACAACTCCCACATGTAAGGAGTTTTAAATTGGTCCCTTTGGTGTAGTGGAAAAATATTTTTCTAGATTATATGAATTTCATTTGCTCAATTGTTGGCTTTATATAGCATTCGTTAAGAGCTTTTTTTAGTTTTTACGCCATTGACTTGTCTTCTTCGCTGGCGGGTGTAAGGTGAGGTACTCGTAATGGCAGTTTAGAGAAAAGTTTGTTACAATGCTGTTGTTTTTTTTTTTGAATTCTTGAGTGTTAAGTTGCACTTGTATTAGCGTAGGATGATATAAATATAATACGAGGATTAACTATGGGGTTGTTAAAAAACATCAATCGCTTAAATTCATTCTAGTTTAATTATAGCTTTTATAAAGCTTTTCGTATGAATAAAAGTTCTGAATTTACAAAAAAAAAAAAAAATACCTCTGTTGAGACTCCTAATTTTGAGAAATTTGTGCGAGGGGAAGTCGATACTAATAGATCTCAGAATTGTAAATGAAAAGAAAAAAAATTTGGGGAAAAAACTCCATAACTGCCACAGAGTCACTCTTAGGGAACCGAAATGAATGAGGGATCCCTTCTTTTTTTTTCTGCCCTTTCATCATTCCTTAACGCCGTGATACACTATCACACAAAGTCGTGCGATCTACGAAAAACTACAACCCTGGTGTGATGAATTGTTATTGTCTTTTGAAAATGTTCATAAACCCCATCATACCAGGGATGTACTTTTTCGTAGATCGCACGACTTTGTATGATAGTGTATCATGACCTTTAATGGGGTTTCTATTAAAAAAAAATTTTGTAAAAAAAATTGGCCCCAAAGGTCCTAGTATGCATCCAGATGGGTAAAATTTATTACCGAATCTCATCAGTCTGCAGCCCTTAAGGGAGCTCCCATACAAAATTTTCAATATATACAGACTAAAAATATTTTGAAGAAAAACTTTCTCTTCCGGTTGTAAAATGTATGATCGACTTTCATTATTTTTTCGTCCTAAACATTTTCTTTAAATATACTTGGCCCTTGTACAAGGTTCTTGTACAATGTTCTTGACCCCTTAGCAAGGTTCTCATACAAATATCAAAAAACGTGATAACAAATCTTCAAACGAAGCGTCTTATCACTTCAGTTCGTATATTTTACAAATGATGATTACAGCACTTAAAAAAATTAATGGTCCTGTCCCACGATGTCGACAACATTCGACACGTCGCACACTTACATTCAAAACAAAAACAAATTTTAAAATTTTGTTTCAAATTTAACACTCTGTTTCCACAATTCAGACATGCGGCTCGACTAGAAAATTTTTATGAAAATCACTCAGAAAAATGCGTGCTTTTTATGTTAATTTTCTGCTCATATCAACCGTCAGGTTTGTGGAAATAGGGTGCAAGTATGCGAAAAGTCGAACGTTGTCGACATGTCATGTGGCAATAGGACTTTTGTTATAAGGACATAGATTGCTGTTATCACCGTTTAGACAGGCAGTATAATGCCAGTCGCATTGGAAAATATTTGAAGATCCATATAATAAAAAATCCTAGATAAATAAAAAATATTGTCCGAAAAAAAATTTTGTCTGAAACAAATGGCTCCATTTAGCTTTCGAGTGAAACTACATACATATTTTCTCTACGAACACAAATTAATATAAAACGTAGACAATAATAATGCTGATTGTGTTCAAGAAAGCGATAAATTTAATGATTTAACACTGCACGAAATTATATCGACATTGCCGAATTAAGAAAAGACACATGATATGGTAAAAATAGCTTCAGTGTGGACACATACATCAGCACAAATTTCATAGAATCTAGAGAAGTTAGAACATTTTGAGGAGATCTAATTTTGCAAAACCAAACATTTGGGTCTACAAGTTGTAGGAGAAAGCTGGCAAAAATTAAGAAATGCACGACACCCATAATTTGCCTCGAAGAACCATAAAGAAGTGCATAGGCGGACTTGTAGCAAAGTTTTTTCCTAGGCTTTGGGAAAACCAGTTGAAAGGGAAAGCTTGTCAAGCACAATTATTTGTTGCAACTACAATTTGAGCAAGAAATAAGTGCCAATCATTCTGCTGCTTCTGTTAGGAGGCATTATAGCAAAGCTAATAATTGATAGGAAGCAGCCATCTAAAATAAAGTAATTCATGCTGTGAGACATTATAATCCTTTATAAGGAGCCATCTAAAATAAAAAAATTAATTGTCTGAAACACTCATGGACAAAAATATACTATAGAATAATTTCTACTAAAATCAGGGATTAATTTCAAGGAGATTTTATGTGATATACCAAGTATTTGGGCCACCTGTGGCTCGAAAGACCACGATCTCATAATTTTTGCTGCCTTTCCGTTGTAGAAAGACGTTTAATCCCCGTTTTCTACAACCCAGATGGTCCACTTGAGTACAAAATTTATATGGAAAGCAGTAATTTTTTTTGAGTGATTTTCATAAAAAAATTTTAGAGAAGTCTTTCAGAATTTAAAGGGCCAACTAGCTGAAAGAAACGCATTTGAAACGCCAAAATTGGTCACAATTTGATTCGAAGGACCACAAGTAAGTGCAAATCGTTCTTGCTGCCTCTGTTAGGTGGCATTATAGTAGGACCAATATAAAGTAAAGAAATTAATGCTGATGAGACATTTGTGAAACAAACTTTGTTATAGAAACATTTCTGGCAAAATCTTTTCAGTAATATTTGACAAGCTGAATTTTCCTTTGTAAATATCATTAATTGAAACGGAATCTTTGTCTAGAGCCTGCAATTCTGCCAGTGTTTGTTTGCGGGCAATAAAAACTAAATCATAGTGTTGAAGTTTCCAACACCAACACTTCCTTACGTTAGTCTTACTACAGGACCTTAAGGATATAATTCGCATTTAAGCTCACACATACATAAACTCTGTAGAATACAATGATTATCGTCAATAAAGACATGGAAACACAAGCTTGAATGAGAACAAACACTTGCCGTGGCCATTAACACACATAAGCACCTCAACAGTTCCAACTATTATATACTCGTAGTTTGGCTATATTAAGGATCCTCGAGAAATAAATATATAAATGTTTGTGCGTGTATATCTGTGTGTGCATTTTTGCATTGTTAAAACAATAGTATTTTATAAGGATTTTGAAATGTTTTCAACAGCTTTAACTGCCGTTAATACACCAGCCTCAGCCTCAGCCTCAGCCTTAGTCTACTGTAAGATTTCTTTGTATATAAAATGTTTGCTAGCCTTAATGCTATTTATTAACGTTGGCTAAATCTACAAGAAAATGATACTCCTGCAGAAAATGAGAATTAAAAAAGAGACATTAATTTTGTTTTTCTAGTTTTCTTTTTTTTTGAGTTTTTAGTGAGTTGAGAGCTGGCTGGTGTTTTGTAGCGCAGCAAATGTATAAACTTTGCCATTTTTCACATTTTAATGGCTTTTATAGTCTCAACTACCGCTTAGAAAGACATTCATATACATACTCGTATTACTCTTTTATTTTTACTTTAGCATATAAAGGATGCCCAAAGTTATCACCGGCACTTATAAAAGAGTTTAAGGTGAAAATCTTAAAAATAAAAAAGAAACATTAGTGCGAAATAAAAATATATTGCAGGGAATTTGTTTCACTACATATTTAAGATAATTTTTGGGTGGTGTACAAATAAAAATATGACTACATATGAATACTAGATGATACTTTATTTATATTCATTTAATTATTTCAGGCAAAAATTTTCGAAGAATAAAAATCTTTATAGTTCACTTACAACTGCACAAAATTTAGCAGATTTTAATTAAAATCTTTATGAAAATCTATACCGTTTTTTGTATTTATCAAGATTTTCTATCCAAAACAAAATCTATTAACTAAAAATCTTCCAAAACTACAACCAAACAACTGCAATGCAGCCAATTCACAAACCTTTTTCAGTACACATGCTGACTTTTTAGTACAAATTTGTAAAAAAAAACACAGGTTTATCACTTTGATAAAATCTAGTAATAAATTAGATTTTGTTTTACAGGGGAAATCAAATAGATTTTGCCCCGAAATCTCGCAAGTATTAGATTTTGCTTAAATGTTAACGCACTATAAAACTTCCCAGCAAAAAATTTCAAAAAAAAGTTAATCGGGTTTGGAATTAAGCATTCTTGGTGGAAGCTCTTCCCTACTGGATTACCAACTTAATGATTTTAACAAGACGTGAGACTAAAATAATCGATTCTTGAGAAGTACTTACTTTTTATATTTGGCAACTTGTTCACGTAATCTATTTATTCTAAAAACATCAGTCTCCTCATTTAGCAACTTGCACACCATTTTTTTTTAATTTTAGATAAAGTGATTTGTAAGCGAGTAATGAAATTTGGTAATCACAAAAGTAAGTCATTATATGGCAAGTAGTTCTGATGGTAATGTGTAATTTTTGCTGGGTTGTTTCGCGTGGAAAATAAATTGTCATACTATATACAAAAATAAATATCTTCGGAAAAAAATTTTGTCCGTCTTTGCTTATTTTGTATAAAAAAAACAACTAATTTTTCCTATTATCGTTCTGTGCGCATAATTTAAATTACTTCCTTTTTTTAAGTAGCATGAAATAAACATCCAAATTAAAAGCGTTTAATGTTGACGGTTTTATAGGTTCGTTAATAATCTGCAAGAAAAAAAAAGGTTGCTTCCAAGAGAATGGGCAATAACATTGAAAATAAATATCATTTGCGAATGGAAGAGTTAATAAAAGAAATTCCACGCGTAATTACGGAATATTTAAAATAAAAATTTAAGTTTCTGCTAGAAATTAAATATTAAAGTAGTTTAATTTTTTTGCAGTAAAATTTGGCAATGCTAAAAATGTAAGACTATAAAAGCGGATAATATTTAAAGTAAATTGAACACATCAAATTAATTAAAAATACATTAAAACAATATTTACTAAAAATAGAAAGCAAATTTTTATTAAACAATTAACAGCTAAAAATTAAATTAAAATCAAAACCTTCAAACAAATTTAACAAAACAAATTTAAGTTTAAAATTTGTAAACGCACTAATAATCCCAAAATTATATTTTACTTATTCAGTAAAATATTTTTTTAACAAATTTAATTTCTGTCAACAATTTTAGGTGTTTACCTCATTTTTCCACAACGCGCACTGCACTGTTGACTTGAGTAGAAAATTTATATGAATTTTATTTTTATAAAAATCACTCAAAAAATGTAATGTAATGCTTTTAATGTAAATATTCCTGATGCCTGGCTGTTTATAATAAATATACACTTCAAAGCATGATATAAATATAGAAGTTACTTCCATTCTCTCTTTGTTTTTAAAAAAAGGTATTTTTGAAGTTTGTTTTTTGAGAGAAATAAAGAAAAATGTTCCCATATAGTAGAAAATTTAAGTCTTCCCTTATAAATTTTTTTACAAAAATTAGTAATTATCTTAACAAAAATTTGCGAAAAATTAAAGTGATATAGATAACTACACATTTGTGAAGATTTAAAAGTGGTTATACAATAACTTATCTCATATTTTTATGTTTTCTGCTAAATACAAATCTTTTAACTATATTTTCATCTAAATTTGGCGTTGAGAAACCAACGTTGACAATGAAGTTTCATTAAGTTTAACAAATATTAATTGAGATATTGCATATTGTTTAATCTACATAATTGGTTTCTTGCAAGGTTGGCAAACGGTATCGTAAAAATGCCGATACCGATTCAAATACCGCTATAATTAGATACCGGTATCGATACCGATACCGAAACACATTTCGGTTAGAAAATACCGGTATCAGGAATACCGTTTAGGTCTATACCGGTATGTACCGGTATACCGATTCCCACCAAAAATAAAATTTCAAAAATATATTTCAATTAACTTTCTTATATAAACACGTTTTTTTCGCCTTTACACATTCTTATGCAGCACTGTTTTTTTTTTAATCAACCGGAAAGTGCAATCATATCATAATCATCACCAGTGCGAAATACTAACGAACTTCTTGAGCTGCTTAATGCTTTTAGGAACGAACAACGTATCTCTACACATATAAATGTTCTAAATTGGTCAAAAGAGCAAAGTCTTTACAAAGACAGTTATTTTAAATAATAACTTTTTAAATAAATAACTTATTTATATGAAATCGCGAAACTTAGTATATTGGTTGTTCCAGAAACACAAGGTAATGCGGAGATTTAAAGTTTTGAAGACTGCTTCTTTATGTATGCACATTAAAGAATTTTTTCTTTAATTGTGCGCTGTCTAAAATATGAGGTTTACTGCCCGATATATAGTGGGGACTTTTTTTAATTTGAAATAATTCTGCAGTTTTTAAACTAGCTGTCCGATTTTTTATTAAGTTTTATACAGCATTTGAGGAGGTGTTGCAGAGCTCAAGTCTGGCATTTAGGCTATATATCCTTAAAAGGGGCAGAGTCACAAAGCACCAAATTGGGTAAACTTTTAGTTAATGAAAAATTAAAATCGATGCCAAGCTCATGTTTTTGATCAGATAAAAAGATTTTTGAAAGTGGATTTTTTTTCTATCCAAAAGCTAAAAAAAAGTGTGCAACATTTATGGGTTTTCGCTTACAGTTTAGGAAATATTCGAGAAAAAGTGTAAAAAAATTTAAATTTTTACCAACCTTTGTCCACTGGAGAAGGCAAACGTTGTTAGATTTAGAAAATGAAACTTATTATGAATAAGGGATATAATTTGTAACATTAAACATAATATTTGCCAATAAATATTTTCTGCTGAAAAGTCTTTCTTATGTAGAAAGTAATAACAAATAGAATTTGCTTTTGAGTTCTCGGCAATTCCAAAAAAAAAAATAAAAAATTTGAATTGAAATATTGAAGTATTCGTTTTGTCTGAATTTGGCGACTACGAATATATCTAAAAACGGACGAATATTCGAGAATTCGAATACGAATTTTCAAATTTTACTAAGTGCATGCAATTCTACATGTACTTCGTGTGTAATATAAATATTACATACACTATAGGTATGTATTTATTTTTATTATTTTGTTTAATTAACCAAAATGAGTACTTTATATATGCAAAGTTTCAACTGCAGTTTTCTTATTTTACTTTTTTAATAAAAATATAAAAACGTATATAGAAACATATAAGTTTAAATACTTTTTATGTTCATGTAAAAATACTCCCTTTTCGAAGTAATTTAACAAAAAAAAAAAGATTTTTTGCTATGTCCACTGTCTGAATTAACAAATTTAGCAGTTATATCGGTATACCGGTACCATAAACTCAGTAACGGTATGTACCGGTAATACCGATACCGAAATAGAAAAAATACCGATACCGTTACCGATACCGAAATTTAAAAAATAGTTGTACCGGTATGAATACCGATACCGTTATTTGTTTCGGTTTCCAACCTTGGTTTCTTGTTGATTGTTACATCCTTTTCTAAAATATAGAAGAAGATCTTTTGGCAAGTCTATTTCACAGATATTAAAGCTCTTAGCCACTTTTGACCAACAAGAGGAAAAGAAGGCAATTAAAGAAATTCTGCACCCATATTTTTACTTATGCCCTAATTCAGTAAGAAGATTTAGGACCTTTTCGTTTGAAAATACTTTTGAGGTCTTGTTTTTCAATTCTATAAATTATTTTATTCAAAAATGGTCGTTATTTTAGATAATGAATAATAAAAATATTATTACCTTGTTTTTAAAACATAAAAATTATATTTATGTATTATACAATATAGTTTGAAAAATATATGAAAAAATATGTGTCGTGTATAATGTTTAGAACAAAATCATAAAGCAAATACATGGACCTTCTAGCATAGACAATAAATAATGTTTTAAAGAATCAAAACTTCGGCTTTTTTTTCGTCCATAGACAAGACGATACAATCGTCGAACAGAATTTATGCATTAACTAATTAACTGCAAAATGTTAAAGAGAGTTGAAAAATTGGAAACAGTCGCGGCTAAATTAATAAGTATGCAGACCGAAATAAAAGCCTTAAAATCTAAAATTAAACAGCAAGAAAATACAAACGTTGCTTGTGAGCTAAGAATAAATGAAATTCCTTACAAGCCTAATGAAAACTTAATTGAAATTTTTGATAAAATCTGCCAAACTATTAGAATTTCGGCTCCAGCTATTAAAACGATTTATCGGCTACAAAATAACAATAATAAACACACATCAGACTCAAGAGATGCAGTAATAATTGTAAAATTCTGGTCCCTATATGACAAAAACTATTTTTTGAAAACTCTTTCTAATTGGCGTAAAGGTAATCCGCGGTTTTTTTTCTCACTGAGGCATATTGGTGAAAATTCTGAAAATAAATTTTATGTAAATGAAAATCTTACGTCGACAAATTTTAAAATTTTACTCGCCTTAAAAAGGATAAACGCATACATAGTGCTTTTACTATACGTGGCTTAGTTTACGTCAAAGCGTCTCCTAATGAACAACAGCAACACTTATTGATGATCTTGATCAACTCAACAACTTATTTCGAGTTCAAAACGAATCTTTCTCTGCTGCTGGTGGCTTTCGCGATGTTGCTGATTAAATGGCATCTTAGTACATCAATTATATATCTGAGCTGTTATCTTTGGTTTTTGTTTGAACTTTTTAACACATTTTACTTTTTATATCATCATTTTATATTTTATTTTATATACACATAATTTTATTTCATTGTTTAATTTATACATTCTATGTTTTATGAAAACAATTTTGAAATAATTTTTGAATGAAATTTTCAAACAAACAGGAAACAGAGGGGGAAATATTAAATTAATACGGTAGCACAATTTTAACGGAAACTTCAGAATACCTATAGTTGTCAGAAGGTGAATGTCAAAAAAAAAGAGAATGGAAGTACTTCTATATTTATATCATGCTTCAAAGTGCTGTTTGCGCAATCCAGATGATCGAATTGAGTAGAAAATTTGTCGGCTGAAGTCCTCCCGTAGCAGCAGATAATGATGCCTATTGCACACACTACGACTAAACTTTTATCAAACTCATTCACTAGTTTATTTTTGACACAAATCTATGATCAATCCAATGTAATTTAAATGTGTTTAAACATTAGGTTGTGGCAAAACTGAACTAGTGAATGAGTTTGAACCAAGTCTACTACATGAGCAGGTTTTGTATGAGATTGTGAAGTGACTGTGTTCGTTGTATGAACAAATGAACGAATGAACGAGTTGGACCTAGCTCTAATAGACAGGTTGTAAGTTTTAGGAGCTGTATGTTGTACAACTTTATATCATTCAGTTTTATTTTCGTTGTGGTAATATGAAAATCATCGCGATTGGATTTAAACTTTTTTTGTCCATTTTTAAGCCTTTCTTCTTCTTCTTTTTGCACCAAAAAATCATCAGTTGCAATATGCATAATAGTACCAGATGACATGTTTCCTCAAAAAAATTTTATGAAATGAAGTTGTGCAGTAATGTTATACACGTTGTTGCATAGCTTGTGGGCAAAATACACAACTTTTTTTGGTAGACTTGGATCAAACTCATAGTATATTTTTGACACAAACCGATGATCAAACTAAACTTGAGTCGAACTCGTTCAATAGTTAATTTTATACATAAACCCATGTATTTTAATTAAAAAAACCGATCAAACCGATTTCAATTACATGGATTTGATCATAGGTTTGTTTCAAAAACGACTGAGTGAATGAGTCTGACTCAAGTCTATTAGTCATTAATAGCTCATTTTAGTTCAAAAGAACAGTAGGTTTTTTGATGCGTACTATTTATTTTTTTTACTTAAGAAGTGGCAGGCAATTTCAAGGATCACCTGCAAGGTCAATTGACTATCAAATTTCTTCATTTAAAAAAAAGGCAGTAACAACCCACACGGTTGATGACAAGCAGTAACTTTTTCATCGAGTCGACTACCAAGGCTTGTCTAAACAGGCAGATACCCACTGTTTCTACAAACCAGGTGAACAACTTGAGTATAAAATTTATTTGGAAAGCAACAAGTCGTCTGCCTGATTTGTAAAAACTGCATATTAATATTTGATAAAAAAAATATATCGAGCCTTATATTCGATTTTGTCGTAAGCGACAAAAATTATATTTTTCAGGAGAAGGTTTTTTTTTAAATATTCAAATTTGTTTTTGTACGTAAATTGTCGCTTACGATAAAATTGTACAGCCTGTATATTAAAAGCTATCAACAATTTTGGCATTTTGATAATTCTAAACTATGGGTAGGCCCATAAAATTTTAAATTCAAAAAAAAGGTATATTTTCGATAACATGTCGCTTACGATAAGATCGAAAAAGGGCTCGATGTATGTAACTTTATATAACTCATTATTTTTTTATAAATGTTCTACTATCGAAATATACAAAAAAAAATCGATATGAAAAAAAAAACAATTACTCAGGGCTTTTCTGTATATAAAGGCAACGATATGTAGAGATATAACATTCGGCTAAGCCAAATACGGCCTTGTCACAGTTCTTCATTTCATATTTATTTCACACACATACACAAACGCATTCCATCTCTCAATGACTGGTCATTGCTGCTTGTAAAGTTTTCAAATATCATTTTTCACTTTGTTGCGTTCAATTTTCATTTTAAGTTTGCTCAATTAAGTATAATTCAAAAAATTTCAACTGTCAAAAAAAAAAATTATTAATTATTCAATAGATTTTCTGTTACAAATTTAATAACGAAATTAACAACACAAATGTATTATTATGTGTGAATATAAAAACTATAGGAATTTCTATGTAGAACAGTTGGTTATAAACTTAAAACGAGATATGAAAAAAAAAGATATTTATTATTTGAAATAATAAATAGCTGCTTTTATAATTTCATATAATAAATATCTCATTTTCCTAAACATGATGAAATTTACCCCACAAAAAACTCTACGTTTACATATGAACATACATATGTATGTATGTGTGATGTGTTTACACTAGAGCATCTAAAAAAAATATTGCATAATTTCATTTATAAAATACATTCGTAGCGCTGTGGAAAAAATATTTTCAAGAGCTAAATAAACAATATGATTTTTTTCTATCACACATGAGATATTTATCATCATGACAATAGCAGCAGTAGCAGCAGCATCTTTCAAAAAAAAACTACAACTCATACAAAAAGAAAAATATTAGAAGAAAAAAACTTTAAACTAAATTTTCGCAAATTTTTTATTTTCCATTTTAAGAAAAATTGTTTTAAATTTTTTACAGTCTTTTAGAGGAAGAGAACTGGGCAAAAGCGTTTCTTCTGAATGTTACCCAGCAGTTCAGGATTATTTAAATATAATAGTTTCATAAAATGTTATAAAACTTTTGCAAGAATTTATAACACTCTGCACCTTGTGAGATGTCATTATTATATGTATTTATTTTAGGAAATGTTTAGATAGATTAATGCAGATACTCTATGTTATTCTCACCTTTCCCGAGTTTCTACAGATCTAATAAAGAGTAGAGCCAAATTTTTTCGTAGCAAAATAATAAGAGTGATTATAAATCATATGTATGCTATTGTTTATGATCCTTCGAACCACCCAGTATGCAATCAATTGACATTCGCAGTTAGTCTCTTCGTTCATCTTAATCAAAATTTCCTTAATGAAGAATTTATTTGACAGACACTCAATTAAAACAGTCGAATGACCCAGCAAAAAAATTTCAAAAAAGGTAATCGTGTTTGGAATTAAGCATTTTTGGTGGCAGCTCTTCCCTACTGGATTACCAACTTAATGATTTTAGCAAGGCGTGAGAATAAAAACAATCAATTCTTGAGAAGTACTTACTTTTTTATTTGGGAAATGGATCACGTAATCTATGTAATCTTAAAAATTATTCTCGTCATTTATCAACATGTACGTAATTTTTTTAAATTTTTGGTAATGTGATTTGTAAGCGATTAATGCAATTTGGTAATCAGAAAAGTAAGTCATTATATGGCAAGTAGTTCTGTTGGTAATGTGTAATTTTTTGCTGGGGAGTTCGTCAGATTAAGGAATCTTAAAACAAAGCTTATGCCAGCACAAAGTTGGTTTATATGTGTAGTTTCCACAATGCAAGCAAGCGACTTGTCTAGAAAAAATATATGAAAAACACTAAATTTTTTTAGTGACTCCTATATAAATTTTCTGGACAAGTCACTTTCCTGCATTTATATGCAGTTTCTACATTACAAGCAGTCAACTTGTCTATACAATTTGAGGGATTTCTATACAAATTTTGTAAACTAAGCTCTATTTCCATGGGAAAGAGATAATAAGTGCAATTCAAAATTGTGTGCTATATTAGTTTTTATAATAGATTTACCAAATTATATATGTCAACAGTTTCTGCTATTGAAACTATCAAATTAGTGTTTACAGTACCAGCAATACAGGATTGTATGTCATTAATTTAACGATTCATATGATATATCACCATTTTCTGCTCTTCTAAAAATACTTCTGGGTATACATATTACATAGGAAAATATTCAAACTACTGCTCACAGTATAAGCTATAGTCTTATGGCAAATACATAACGTATCTAACTCAAGATCGTATGTCATTTATTTTATGATTCAGTTAACGATATCTCACCAATTTCTGCTCTTGTTAAATACTGCTGGGTATACCTACATACATATGTACAAAAGTATCCAACTACTGTCCACATCATGATCTCCAGTTTCATGGGAAAGCTATAATAAGCGCAACTAACAATTGTATGCCTTTAACTTTAACATATGTTACTATTTTCTGCATTTTTCCAAATACTGCTGGGCATATGTACAATTACTGTGCAGAGGTTGAGCTCTATCTCTTTGGAAAAGATAGTATAAAAGTTATTGTAAGAGATTTTATGCCTTTACTATTAACATTTAGCCCATAATATGCTTGTCACTATTTTCTGCTTTTGTATAAATACTGCTGGGTATATATGGGAAAGTATCCCACTAATGTCTACAGCATGAGCTCTAGTTCCATTGGAAATATATAATAAGCACTACTAACGATTGTTTGCCTTTAATTTTAAAATTAGCTAATGATATGTCATGATTTTCTGTTCTTCTTCAAACACTGCTGGGCATATGTATGTAGGAGACAATTCAAGTAGTGTGCAGCACACTGTGCTCTAACTCTTTGGAAAAGATGTTATAAGTGTTATTGTAAGAGCTTGTATGCCAATAATTTTAACATTTAGTCTATAAAATCTTTGTCACCATTTTTAATTCTTGTACAAATACTGCTGGGCATATGTAGGATGTGCATTAGTTTTTATCCTTATTAATAGAGTAGTTTGCTTCTTTTCCTACAGCTCACTACTTAAGATATATGCCCGTTATTTATTGTGTCTAGAAATGGAAAAATTAGTAAGAAAAGGTGTAATAAACTTAAAATATAAACAGCAATAAAATTAACTATAAAAAGTAATTTCAAAGTAGTTGCAAGTGGTAAAATTTTTGCATTTGAAAGGAGGTGAAATTGCGTAAAATTTAATAATTTTAAATTGAAATAAATTGTTGGTGAGGCTTGTCTAGATTCATTTTGTTACTGCTTAATTAACTAATCAGTAGACATCAACCCCATTTCAAACAGGCTTACAAACTCCCCAAAACTTATTGAGAATTATTATATGCGTCTTGGGCTCGCACACAAAGAGTTCCGTACGGACACTGCATATGTAATACTAGGTATGTTTTATTCGAAACATATACCTACTTAATCTTTAAGCAGCTATAGCACTTAATAATTTTATACAAACCTAAATTTGTTCTGAATATTTATATAAAGTTCGAATAAATCATACCTACTATAGGAACTGTTAAGATTTGGAATTTGACGATTTTTTTATTTTTTTGTATTAACGTTTCTTAAGTTTGTCGTTTTTTGGTTTGGCGATTTTTGCTTTGTTTTTTGGATCTTTACAATACATACATACATACTCGTATTAGTTTAGTTTTAGCTATTTTTTTTAGTTTTGGTCCTTTATTTTTCGTTTTAGTATTTTTTTTAAATTTTTTGCATTTTAACGATTTATTCAGTTTTTTTTGTAATTTTTTTAGTATTGACGTTTTTTACGCTGGATTTTTAGTTTTGTTTCGTATTTTGCTTTTTTCAGCGGCATTTTAGTTTTGGCGCTTTTTTCTATTTTTGCAATTTTTTCACTCTTCTGTCTACCTCTTTAGTTTTGGCTCTTTTTTTATTTCGGAGAATTCTTTTAGTAATTCTTTGCATTTCAAAGATTTTTTTTTGGTGTTTTGGAATTGTTTATCTAATTTTTCGACCTTTTTTATAAATGTTCAATGAAACTATTTTTTTAAGCTTTAGGTCAGTAAATTTCATAAATTTCTTTATATTTTTATTTTTGTATCGATATTTCGTTAACCTTTGGTTAATCAATCAAAAAAAAAAAAAAGAAAGAAAAAAAGACGAAAACTATCAAAATATAAAAACAAGACTAATCCTGAAGAAGTTAACCAAAGGTTAACGAAATATCGATGCAAAAATAAAAATATAAAGAAATTTATGAAAATTACTGACCTAAAGCTTAAAAAAATAGTTTCATTGGTGTTTTGGAATTTTATTTTATATTGAAGTTTTTTGGATTGGTTTTTTAGTTTTTGTGTTTTTTTTTGTTTTGCCCTTTTTTGTTATTTTTTTTACAATAGACACATATCGTCGGGTTGTTTCGGTTTTCATGTACGGGTCATTTTTAATAAAATTGAGTTATTGATTGATTATATATGAATAATGTGTCCTCTTTCCAAACTCGTTATCAGTTTTCCGATATCTTGAATATATCTGGAGATATAGAGGTGAAAATTTTGCGTAATTTTCATAATTTTTGAACATTGAAAAGTCTGTTTTAAGGCAATCGACAATTTTTTCATATGTGGCACATTTCTCAAGTAAAAGTATTAACATTGCATATTCTACTCAAAGAACGTAAATCTTTGCTTTGATTTAAAAAAATTTAACTATTGTAAATGAAATTAATTGATATTTATTTTTTATTAATACGATTTCTTTTATTAAATATAATCACTGTCTTTTATTTCTTCCATTGTTTTAGCTCTAAAAGTCATGTTATATAAATAAAACCTTTTATATCTACTTAAATATATACAGTAATTTAAACCACTTGAGCAAGTAGTGAAAAATATTGTTTTTATGCCAAGATTTTTGTCACTTTTTCTTTAAGTCCTAATAACTTTTCATGTTGGATGTAAAAAGTTTATCAACTTTAAGTTTGAATAAAAAACATATGTATCTGTTACTTTTATTATTAAACAAAAAATTCTATTGTGTATTTTTATAAAAATAATGAACTAAACATTCTTCATCCATTTTCTAGAAAACACATCACATTACATCAAAACAGAAACAAGCCGACGATATGTATTTTAAGTTTAAGCGATTTTTTGTTTGTTTTGATTTTCGCTTTTTCGTAATTTTTTTCTATTTTTGGCTATTATTTACCCTTTTGTCTTTTTTTATTACTCCTGATGATTTTTATGCATTTAAGCAACTTATTTTATTTTGGGTGATATTTTCCATTTAAGCGATTTTTTATTTGGGCGATTTTTCTTTTAATATTATTTTTTTGGTTACTTTGAATAAACAATTCTTGGTGTTTTTTTTTTTTAATTTTATCTATTTTTGGTGATATTTTCCATATAAGCACTTTTTACACTTTGACAGTTTTTCGTTTTATTTTGTGTTTTTTTTTAGTTTCTAATTTCAGTGTAAATTAGTGTAGCCTGCACCAATGAAATATATAGAGAATGGTTAACCACCAGGAAATAAAGCTCGTTTCTCGCTTTGGAACACCCCTTAAATTTTAACTGTCATATAAGTGTTGTTGTATAGTCTTACATACTCTGTGCAAATTTCAGGTTCATTACTCTTACGGTTCTCGTGAAAATAGTCTGTGAAAGACAGACGGACAAATGGACGGAGGGACATCGTAGCGGAAACATTCGCTGTATGAAACCTTAAAGAGGTTTATGTATCAGCTAACGAGTCAGTCTTATGCTGAGAACAGCGTTGTGAACATCGCGCTATGTCAGCGTTTAATAATTTAACATTGTGTTTTAATGACAGCGTTGAGTAGCTGTGTAAATGTGTAGGCCAAGAAACTTTTTTTAAATCGTGTTATTTTTTACCCTACGTCTCCACTAGCCATCGAGTCGGACATGACATGAACATGACGCCTGCAGCGCAATTGTGAAAAATTTCTCAACTTCTTTGATGTGGTGAACACGTGCGATGTCCATGTTCAGGCATATCAAAGTGTTTTGCGGTAGTGCAATAGAGACGGAATATTTACCAATTTTGTTCTGTCTCTTTTCTTTCTATTGCAAATGGTTGCAGACGGCGAATCTCATGGCGAACGTTGTTGCTCAGACATATGCTCGGGCATTTATGTTAGAGCATGAAAAAAAGTTGGACATGAGCAGACTCCATTAGCCATTTGCGATGTCCGACATGACGCCCATACCATGTTCATGGCTAGTGGCGACCCCTACTTAAGCGCTTTTGATAAAAATGAGAAATCACCATGAGTTTTATTAACTTTTGATAATTTTTTTATAGGATGTATTAAAGTAATATTTTTTTTTGTGTGTATACAAATTGTCAATAAAAGATTTTTTTCTTTTTGAGTCACTTTGTAACAAAATCAACAAAAAAACATAATAAAAAATATAATAGAAATGGCATCCACCAAAAAACACTTAATCTTAAATGCCAGCCCCGAAGATTATGAAAACATTAGCAAACTATTCTTTTCAATAAAAACGCAATATTTTGGACGTCATCACAAAAAGGCGGCCTTAGAGGAGGTATTTTTTGAAGATTATGTAACATATCGTTTGCTAATTCCACTAACTGCCGAAAAATACATTATTATCGGTTATGCCGAGGTATGCAATGTTCCCAATTTGCCTGCCTTGGCAAACGATTTATGGCTGGATTTTATAAATTTTCATTATTGTTGCTCTTTGCCATTTACTGCTACGAATACGTGCTTCCTCAACAAATTTGTTTATCACGTGGACTATATTCCGGACATGCTTAAGCAACTTTTAGAGGAAATTTTTCTCAGGGAAAATCAATGGGAATATATTTTGGTATTGGAGTGCCCCGATTACAGGCGTTATGAGGGAAAAGGTAACAAATTAATTTATTATTTTTTTTTGTTTTAATTTTTATTCTTAATAATTCTCTTAGATTTAAGAAATTATTCTTGCCTGCAGGGGTTTTCCAGCATATTTTATCCCAAATGTTTTACCGCTTTAAGCTGCCCTAAAACACAAAAATTACACGTGATTAAGCGTGAGAGTGTTTTGTCTCAAATAACGTATAGAAAAGCTTTGTAAGACCCTGAAGCTTTTAATAGTTAAATCTATTATTTTATGTTAATAATTCATATGATTTTATCATTCTAGACCCGAAGACAACGATGACTTAGTGAATATAGTTAATCAAGATAGTCCTGCGCTAAAAGATCAACTGGGAGAATATTATATAGCCGAAGAGCTTTTATCAGAGAGTAACAGCTTACTTATTGTCTCAGAGGTATGTACGTAGTTTCTTTTTCCAAATGAGTAGATTTTATATCAAATTAATAATATTCCAATTACAGATAAATCAAGCTACTGCCGGCTTTATATGGCTTAATGACAATATCGATTTATTATATCTCTTGGAAAACTACCAACTGCAATGTTTTGGTAATTTATTAAAGTTTAATGTTAATGAAAGGTTTAAAGAAAAAGTTCTTGATATCAGGTAATTTTTTGGAGATTTTTAATCAAATAAACTTTTATTATTAAACTGGTATTTATTTAAAAAAGCTCTGCTTCAAGACGGGCTATAGAGAAGCTTTTCACCACAGAAGCAGTAAATCAAATTTATATAGAAAATGCAAGCGAGAACATAACTTTAAAAAGTGTGAGCAGCTCAAGGTTGGTTTTAAGACATTTAAAGTTTATTTTATTATTAAACAAGATGTAATTTTCAAGTTTATCTACTCAACAAATGGAAACGGACGATAAGGTTGACGTTATTGAAAAGCAACAGAAATATACTCGTGACTTCATACGATTACGTTGGGAAGAATTGAATAGAAGCAAGTTTTAAAATTATATTCCTAAATAAGGAAAAATATTTTTTATTTCTAGTAGCAGCCAATAAATAGCAATGATTAAACTTTATTTTTCATTCCCTCAGAACTCAAGTCCAGCAATTATTATGTAGATGTAAATAAACAGCAATTAAGCTTTTTCTACAATATACCTGATGGTCAAGACGATGCTGCCTGGGATGCTCGATCGAATGCGTTTGCCATAGAGCTTTTGGGCTTAATAGCCTTACACGATTACCGTAGAATATTTGAATTTCTTTTGGCCGCTTTTGCAGCATATCCTAATAAAGACTATTGCTTATTAATGGTGGGTGGAGGAGACAAAGTGCCCCCAGTTTTGTGGAAAATGCTTAAATATTTTGTGGTCAGTTAATGTTGTTAAAATGTATGAATACTTATAAATTTTTGTTGTCTCTCCTAAGCCTGTTAATTTTCATACCAATTGCTATGCCGAAGAGTATTTGTTTATTACCCATCGCGCTGCTGTTTACGGTGACTTGAGCTTATTTGCCGCCACACCTGGCGATGTAGCTGATATTGTAAATCTCTTAAAGGAACAGGAGGATCAGATGTATCCTACTCCCCGACGTGCGCAAAGAGTTTCAGTTAGATCTTTGGTTTTCTCAGAAATTGATTCTTATGAGCAGATGAAAACTGATCCCTGTCACATAAAATTAGTTCAAGATATATTGCAAAATATATTTGCTGTACAAATGAGTGGTTACCAATGTTTCACCATAAGATGTGGCGACGCCCAGCGTTCAAGGCAAGACAATAAAATTGTGGGATTTATAATAATAAGGTAAAAATATATATTCAGGTGTGTGTGATGGAAAACGAATTAGACACAAAGCCCATTTGAAAGCCACAAACGTTTTTCTATATAATTTTTCGACTTATGATTTTAGTAGTTTGAGATTTATGCATTAAATACATTCACCACAGCAGGCTACACGAACAGATGACTTGAAATGCCGGTAGCAGCATTTGTCGCCTTGTAGCCTACTAGTTAATTATTTTGGAGACGGCAGCACAACCATCTGCATCTCATAATTAAGTATAAATACATAGTTCAGTATTGCCACCTTAAATTATTTTGCATTTATAAAAATTAAATTACTCTTGAAATGTACATACTTACATATACGACGTTAAAAGTATAATAAATTCAGTGAAGTGCGACTTTGACCGCGCACGAAGGGTTCCGTACGGGCACGAGATATGTAATTCAATACGAACTTTAGCCAATATAAACTATAGTTTTGGCATTTTTTTCGTTTTTGGGTTTTTTCGGTTTTAAGCGTTTCTGAGTTTTGGCACCTTTTTTCACGTTTTGGCGATTTTTTTTTTGTTTTTTGAAGTTTTTTTAATTTTGGCGATTTTTATTATTTTGGCGTTTTTTTTTTTATTTTGGCGTTTTTTTATTTTGGCGATATTTTTAATTTTGGTGTTTTTTTCATGTAGGTGATTTTTTTTTGGTTTTGGCGATTTTCTTAGTTTTGGAACTTTTTTTTCGTTTTGAGGATTTTTTTCGGTTTTTGGCGTTTACTTTAAATTTTGGCGATTTTTTTAAATTTGGCGTTTTTTTTTAATTTTGGCGTTTTTTTATTCACATAAACAATTATTTTGGTTTTGGCGCATTTTTCGCGTTTGGCGATTTTTTCGGTTTTTGGCGTTTATTTTCATTTTGGCAATTTTTTTCATTTAAACGATTTTTTCGAATTTGGCGATTTATTTTAGTGCTAGAATTTTTTTTTAATTTTGTCGATTTTTTTCGATTTTTTAAAATTTTTGGCGATTTTTTTCAGGTTTTGGCGACTTTATAATTTTCGGATTTTTTAGTTTTACCGTTTTTGAAAATTTCAAGAGTTTACCTTTTACGGTTTCCAAGATATAGCAAGTTGTCAAAATTACATAGTCAAAATTGCATTAACTGATGGACCACCCTTTAATTAAAATTTTTTTATATTTTAATGTTAATTGTTGTAGTCTATACAAAAATACACTAATTTTACAAATTTCAAGTGTCAGTAAACATATGTACATACAATTGTATGTATATTACATGAGATTTTAACATTTTTCGTCGCTCGTTTTGGAGCAGCCTTTAGTTTTTAATTCTCGTGTATTTGCTGTTTTAGTGGCCAAGGTTCTACATACTCTGTCCAAATTTCAGATCCGTAGCTCTTACGGTTCCTGTTCCTGTTCCAATTTATGCTTTACATAAATTTTTGGATATTCTTTCTGTTAAATAATATGAAATAAGTGTACTATATCATTCATTTAACATTTTGTATTATACTGGCAACACTGAATTTTCTTATTGTAGCCAAAGAAATTAGTTTAATTGGACTACAACGACAAAATCAGCATGGACAACAACCTGCTGCCCTGTTGCCCTGTTGCCCTGCTGTCTTCAAAAGAATCAATCTTATATAAACATGTTTATTCTATCCTTGACATTTTGTAGTCGGTAGCCAGCTGTGGTGAATATGTTTAATGCATGACTTAAAATTTTTTTCGAAAACTCTTGAAAACGACCTTTTTCTATCTCATGCCTGAGTAGACTTTCTTAATAGCAATTTATATAAATATTTTTTATTCCTCTAATCCTTGCAGGCCTTTTCTCTTAAGCAAATTCCTGCAAAAACATTTCCATACCATACGGCAAGAAGAGTTTGAAGATTTCTTTAAGGCTGAAATAATAACTTTAAAATTGCATCCTTTCTTTCATTGTCAAGCCGATTTCATATTTCGGGAATTGTCCCGGCAAACAAGTTATTTGCATTTTTATTACTTACAACCCACGGTGGGTATGTTTCAAGAATTTTCATTAACATTTATTAAATGAAGTTTTTTTCTTATAGCAAAATAAAGGACATAAGAAAATCAACGATCTTGTTCAAAATATGCAGCCCTTGGAACCGCGCCGCATTAAAAAATTATGGTTTAAGCAGTGGGATCAATCTAATACTCGTTCCAATCGAACTAAAGATAGTGATGATGAGATTGAATTAGATCTATTAAACGATCATTTTGCAGTGTTCCAGGAAAACTTACGTCCCACCACTTATTTTGGCAGTAAAAAAAATATTGTGATTTTAGGTTTTACCGATATTTGCAAGGCTTTTCTGAGATTAATGGTATTCAGTTGGCACAATTTGAGGTAAGTTTCAAGGGTGGTTCCATGAATGCCTGATTTTTTGGATACAAACTAATCTTATTTTTCTTTTGAGCTTTTTACAATTCGCACAACGTTTCTGTAATTTATTACCCCTTCGCTTTCAATAACGAGCGGATTCGGTCGCTTTTTGTCAGTTTGTGATTTTGGCATTCGATATCGCACTATATTATCACATATAGATAGCGAATGCTATAATCTCATACTGAAAAAACTTTATTGAATCAGCTCGTTATGGAAAGTGACGATTAGACCGTAGATTTGCTGAGAAATAAGCAGAGAATGAGACCAATCGAATTTTTTTGTTTGCAGCCATTGCCGATGTTTCTTTAGCTCAAGTCGACTTTAATCCGCCATCGTAGCTATTTGTGGTCAGCTGCCACTGCCAACAAATCAGTATGGGCTGGTGGAAAAGAAATTTTCTTGGTGTCAAATGTCATCATATTTTTTCAAATGCTTATTAAATCGAGCGAATAAAATTTAATAATTTTTTTAATTTTAATCCTTTTGGAGTAGATACGACTTTATTGGCTGACGAACTCAACTTGGCCTTTTTCGGCGTTGATTTAATCCGATATACCCACTGTTTTGCGCGCAGTTTAGTCTCTGTTGTGTTGTGAGGGATCCAGGTTTTGCCAACGATTATAAAATGGCATAGAAACTCTTCCACATTGCTATTGAGCAATACCAAACACTCCTGCGAAGTTGTCAGTGACTGTTTTTTTTTTCGCAAAAAAATAATCCACCCTATTGTGAATAACAGGTGAAATTTTTGTCCCCACAAAATTTGTAATCTCCTTGAAGGGAAATATGTTATCGTGTAATTTTTTCCCGCCGTCAGTCCCTTCATCGAGAATAAAAGGCAAACATTTTGTGCATGTGCAAGTTTGGTATTTTGTATGAAACCCCAAAATTGCACGTGAATAAATTGTTCACCAAATTTTTAAATATAAGGTTGATTCCACTTCTCGTTTCCTGCTCAAATCACGCGGAAGTCTGCTAGCAATGGATGTCAAAGACAAATTGAATGAATTAGATTGTTCAAATTTTGAATGACAGTTAGTTGCCTGTTGACAGTAGCAGCGTTTCCTTTTTAGTTAAAGAGATTTATTGACCCACCCGCATATTTCTGCTTACACACATACAACCAATTCCTTCTTAAATTTAATTTAAAACTTTCCCCTCTTAGCAATGAAGTCCAATCCACTATGAACTGTGTGCCGCAATTAAATATAACCGTCATTTGCAATCCCGGTATTATGGAGGCCGATCAAGAACATGCCTTCAAATGTGAAATCTGCTCGAATAAAAGTAAAGAAATTTGTTGGATTAATTTCCAAAATAGTGATGCTTTTATACGAGATATTTGCTATCGTTTGAATGTAAGAACTTGGATAAACTTTGTAAGCGGAGACATTGAATCGATTGAAGGGTAAACTCTTTTTAACAAGAAACAAGAATATGTATAAAGCTCTAATGTAATTTATTTAACAGTGAAAAAAATTTAATAACCATGAAATCCAATTGCGAAGTCTACTACGACACACTTTTGCTCATGTGTGGCACCGAGTTTGGCGAACCACGCGGCATGTTCAAAAATTCACCTACACCTGCCAACTATTGTCATTTTAATAATCGTTTTGATAAAATTTTATTTTATCATAAATTGCAATTATTAAATAATAATTTACCTTTAAATACAAAGAAGTCTCTAGTGGTTTATGGCTGCCATGTGCGGGCATTTGAATTTATCAACTTCCTCTTGCAACATGGCATCAAAGCATGTGAAATACATTACGTTATGCCTTATTTCGGTTATAATAAGCAAAGGGGTTTAATATTTAATATTGCTACTGAAGATTTACGCATAGAGGAAATTTTATTGGAAATGTTGCAAGATTTGGGGGTGCAGATTTATGAGCAAATGAATTTCAGTGGCTACAAATTGCGAGATGGTGAATGCAATCTGCAGGAAGTCACTTTCAAGAAATATATTGGTGGTGATGAAATAACACTAGAATGTGACTTGTTTATTAGTTTCTATGAGGTGTTCTTGGAGGAATCCATGTTGGACCGTAAGTCTGTTCCAAAATTCAGACTAGAATTTAATTCACATAATTTAACTAAAAATAAGACTGCAAAAATGATTTTGAAAAAATTTTTTACGCTAAATAAGATTAGAGTTTTTACAATTGTAAATTTTCTGGCAAACACTAGTACAACGGAACAACATGCTGTTTGTGAAGACTGCCATATACATATTCATTATCAGCGTTCTTATATTTTGTATTTGGTTCACTATAGTGTCAGTTGGTGCAAATTTCTGCTTCATATATATACATATTTTTCAGTGGAAATGGAATATGTGCAGTGTTTTGATTCATCGTATTACAATTTGCTGAAAACTTCTTTGAAATTAAAACATAAATTTAACATCTCTAATTTTCAATAGTATTGCCATTGTTGTTTGTTCTTTACTAATTATACATATGCTTGATAATTTAATTATTTTTGTTTTATTATTATGAGAAAAGCATTTTAGGTTTCCGTACAGGTGAAAAAAGGAGCCCTGTCCGTCTGTCTGTCACGCGCTATTTTCTCAGGAACCGTGAGAGCTACGGACCTGAAATTTGGACAGAGTATGTAAAACCTTGGCCGCTACAACAACAAATACATGAGAATTAAAAATTAAAGGGTGTTCCAACGAAAAATTTTAAAACCCCGTGTAATATACATACAATTGTATGTACGTATGTATATTGACACTTTAAATTTATAAAATTAGTGAATTTTCATATAGAATACAACAATTAATACTAAAATTTAAAAAAATTTAAATTAGAGGGTGGTCCATCAGTTAATGCAATTTTGACTATGTAATTTTGGCAACTTGCTATATCTTGGAAACCGTAAAAGGAAAACTCTTGAAATTTTCAAAACGGTAAAACTAAAAAAATTCTAGAATTATAAAATAGCCAAACCGAAAAAAATTGCCAAAATTAAAAAAAAATTCTAGCACTAAAATAAATCTCCAAATTCGAAAAAAATCGCCCAAATGAAAAAATAGCCAAAATGAAAAAAAAACCCAAGAACCAAAATAATTTTTAATATGAAAAAAAAAATGCCAACTGAAAAAATCGCCAAAATTTAAAAAAAATCGTCAAAACGAAAAGAATCGCCAAAAAATAAAAAACGCCAAAAACTGAAAAAACGCCAAAACCGCCAAAACGAGAAAAAAGTGTCAAAACTAAAAAATTGCCAAAATGAAAAAAAACTCCTAAACCCAAAAAAAATCGCCAATAAGAAAAAAATCGCCTATATGAAAAAAATCGTCAAAATTAAAAAATCGCCAAAAAAAACTAGCAAAAATTAAAAAAACGAAAAAAATCGCCAAAAACAAAAAAAATCGCATAAATGAAAAAATCGTAAAAATTTCAAAAATCGCCAAAAAAAAATTATCAAAAATTAAAAAAACGTCAAAAACGAAAAAAAAATGCAAAAACTATATTTTATTTAGGCTAAAGTTCGTATTTAATCGCATATCTCGTGTCCGTAAGGAATCCTTCGTGCGCGGGTCAAAGTCGCACTTCACTGAATTTATTTTGAATTCATACCATTAATTAATTAAATATTTGCTTATTTGACTAAATGCCAATAACTATTAATTTTTGTTTCTTTATTTGATTTTGGCTTTATTTGATTTAGGCTAAAGCTCGAGCTTCATTTTTTGAGCCATGCTAATGTTGGGCGAATATTGGGTTTATATTATATAATTAAAATTACTTTGGGCTTGGAAATATTTTATATTTTACACTCTGAGACCATATGAAATGCGCAGCTCTTTGTTAGTTAGTGAAACTTCCCTGCATTAATAAATCAAAACTGATATTTGAGAACATGTTTTATATTCTTATAATTATTTTTAAAAAATTTCGTGTGCTTTAAATAACCTTGTAATTTATTCTTAAGTCTTTAAAGCAGCTAACATAGAAACGGACAACAATTTTGTATTGGTGGATGAAAGCTATCAGACTTCTGTTAAAAATATTTATGCTATCGGAAATTTTATTAAACACAAAACGGAACCAAATCATCAATATCGCTCTGTCGATGCTCAAGAAGCAGCTGAAAAGGTTTTTATGCAATAATTAAATTTTTATTTATTAACTAACTGAAGGCTGAGGCAGATGCTAGAATGTGGGCTAAAGCAATGCTAAATGCTAAATACAATGCTAATCTTGGCGCAATATGAGTAGCGACCTAAAAGAAACACAAACAGCCACTTGTAGCGCCATATTTTATTATCAGCCTAAAAATAAAGAAATTTTATATCAATAGCAATAGATTTATAAACATTTTAAAATAAGAAAATATGAAAATTATTTTATAAACCAATTATAAAATAGGATACATAAGAATATCTTTATTTGCTCCAATCACATATTTAATTATTTAAGAGTGTGTCTTCTTTAATTTTTTTTTAGATCATGAACACTTTGGGTATAAATGACACGGATTTACGAATTGATAAGAAATTTGCGAAACCTTCTTACTTCCAAGCTCAACTGCCCATGGATTATTTAATGGTGAAAGTCACCATACCAAAGCGTTATTTGGCCAATCATTTGAATAACGAATATGCATTACCCTTGGTCACCTACAATGGAGGTGAATTTTCACGTGTGCGTTTAAATGAATGGGGTGTGGTGGAGGAAATTGCTATCGTAACTAAAAAGGTAATACACTTAAAAATAAATTACTTGCTATTTGCTTTAAAAAAAAAAAAAGTTAAAAATATCCCTTGCTATTTGGCTTCACAAAAGTGGTGAAATTAATTATGTTGTCCGCCGCAACCCTAACAGTAAATAGTAGCGTATTCATTTAATTCGTTAATCGCTCGATTAATTAATTTTTGCTTAATCGGTTAATAATTGGTTAATTTTGGTATTAAGCGGTTAACCGATTAAGAAAGTTTTTCCATAAATCAAGTGTTTTCAACAAATAAAAGTGCATAAATTATTTATTAGTAAAACCAAAAACACACATAATAATTCTTAAAATAATTCGGTTAATTTTTTTGAGAACATATCTTGTAATACAATCGATAGTTACTTCTGTTGGCGGGTCATCATCTCAGTCATAATGACAGAGCTCAGGAATATTCTGCAAAAAAGTTAATTTGTGTGAATTTCTTAGCTTTCGTTTCTGTAGTGTCTCTCATTAAAGATAATCCTTAATTAAATCTTTGCCAACAGTACTATTGGCTTTTATTAAATTATTAAATAAAAACTTAATAATTCCCTCTAGTTAGAGTACAAGAGTCTCTAGTTAAACCTTTTTAATTTACTGAACATACTTCTTTGTTTGTATGAATAATAATTTCTAAACACTCCCCTTTTGTAAATGAGACGAAACAAATACAGGGTGGCCCAGAAAGACCGAAGTGGTGTAAATTCCTTATAACTTTTTATTTAAGACATATTTTTTTAATTTTTTGTTTTTTAAATACAGTAAATTTATAGGGAATATTTTTAGATTAGTTGTTAAAAATGATATCCCGCAAGTGGAGGCCATTTTCTGCTTCGCACAAATGATCTCTTTTCAACACATTTTCCATGACCTTTCGCAAAACTTCCGGTGTTATGTTGTTAATTTCGTCTGGAATATTGGTTTTTAATTCCTCAATAGTCCTAGGCTTATTAACATAAACTTTCCCTTTTAAATAACTCCAAAGGAAACAGTCTGGGAACGCGGAGGCCAATTAAAATTGCTTCTACGCGAATTTATTCTTTCCCCAAAGATGTCGCGTAAAATAGCCATTGTGGCCCTCGGAGTGTGCGCTGTGGCTCCATCCTGTTGGAACCATATTGGCGGATGGTATTCCACGGCTGGCCTTACAAAATTTTCCAATATGGCCCGATATCGATCACCATTGATGGAAATGGCGACATCTCTTTCATTTTCCAAAAAATATGGACCAATGATCCTTTCTGAAGAAACACCGCACCAAACAGTACACTTAACTGGGTGTAATTGTCGTTGATGAAGTACTCTCGGGTTTTTCTTAGCCCATATCCTAAAGTTTTGCTTGTTAACAAACCCATTTAATTGGAAATGGGCTTCGTCACTCATAAATAAGTTATGAATAATGGAAATGGAAAGAGTACATTTGTGCGAAGCAGAAAATGGCCACCACTTGCGGGATACAATTTTTAATAACTAATCTAAAAATATTCCCTATAAATTTACTGTATTTAAAAAACAAAAAATTAAAAAAATATGTCTTAAATAAAAAGTTATAAGGAATTCACACCACTTCGGTCTTTCTGGGCCACCCTGTAATTATTCACGTAAAAAACAAGTTGTAATACTACAAAATATAAAAAAATTTGTTACTTCGGTTAATCGGTTAATCGACTGAAATTAACCGGTTTAACCGTTAACCAAAAAAGCCGATTTTAATCGGGTAGTAATTAATAGGTTAACCGATTAACGGTTAACCGTTTGAATACCCTAGTAAATAGTAATGGAGTAATGGTTACTTTTTTATATTAAGTCGATACTCAACAAGTTGCTAGTGATTTTCTCTTTGTTTAGCTTATTGTAATTTTAATTATAGTAAATTTAAATTAATAATAATAACAATATAATATTTTGGAGCTTCTAAACTATCATACTCTCTACACTTGAAATTAAAAAGTTAATTGCTAACTTATTCATACCTCCATTTTAGGCATATAACATATTTGTGTCATGTTTTACTCACACACTTTCATTTTAGGCATAGAATATGTATGTTCGGCAGTTTTATGCAGAAAAGTGTTTTGTGTCATGATTTATTTAACCCTCTAGTTTGAAATATGCTTGAAAGCAGAAACATTTTAGGTCGTTGCTCATCGCTTAAGCACAATTTACCTTCAGTTTTTCTTAGCAAGCAAAAAAGAAATGCATACATACATATGGGTAATTCGAGAAAAAGGTCAACCAAATAAAAATTTTGTTTTTTGCTCAAAAATTTTTGTTTTGTTTTAAATAATAAATCATAAAGCTCTATACTTTACAAATGTTAAAGCGTTTTTAATTTGTGAAATTTTTTGACCAAATTATGGGACTCTTAAAACAAATCTTTTCTTTGCTGAATCTTTTTTTAGCCATTATTTAAAGTAATATGTATTATTTTTCTTTTTTGTAATATCCAAATCTTCTACTAACAACAACCTATGCATTAGCAGAAAAAAAGAAGAATGGATCTCTAATAAGGGAAGTTGTTTGAGGTTGCTTCCACCTACCTATACCTTAATGTCGCATACGTGGCATAAAATCAATATTTTGTAGTTTATGGGTTCTTTCTTTTATTTTAGTCTTTACGTGTCAGTCTCCAGAAAAGGAATGACCAGAAACTCGTATATCAAAATGGTTCTTATCTTATATACAGAGTTGTATTAATACTAAAACAGGGTTGGAGTATCTGGGTTAAGGGATACCATATTGCTGGCTACTACAATTTATTAACTTTTTTCAGCAATAAATAAGCGTTTGTTATCGTTTTATTACTTTTTAATTGAAGTTCAATAAATATTAGAAAAGTTACTGCGTTTAATTGTCATGGGAAAAAAATGTCGCGTCCGCCTTGTCGCGTCCCTATTTGTACTTTAACCATTTAAAAAAAAATTAAAACAAAATTTTCATGTTTCATAAATCTACACATAAAAAAACTTCTTTCACCTTCATTTCTAAATTTACAAACAAAAAATTCTTCATAAAACTTCGCTGAATTATGTATATTTTTATAAGTGCACAAAAATAACTTCTATTTTTGTCACGTCCGTTCCTTGCTGACATTTGCTAATATCTTTTTACTATGTTATTAATATCGCCTAGAATTTTTTCTCAAATATACTACTCCTTCCATTCCTTTCTTGCTTTTTGCTCAAATAAAAGTGTACGAGTGTCGCGTCCGTCTCCTGGGAATTGCTCATATGTATGTATGTATACATAAATATGTATATATGGGGAAAAGTTACAAGGTTAGTATATTCCACAAAAATGTTCCTTGAAAGCTTTTTCGTAAAAAATGCAGAATATTGTATAACATAACAAAAATGCAAGATTTAGATAGTTTCATATGGCACACTAAAAGATGGAACTGCCAACTCTTTTCTCGCTTCAAATTCAGACTTAATTTTTCGAAACGCCATAACAAGCCTATTTTGTTTTTTTCCTCTACCTGAAACACTTGTTAGAACTTATTTTAAACAAAAAATTATTCCAAACTAGATTGCCATAGTGGCGCCATATACTTCACTAGCTTTGCTTTGCTTTCTTACATACATACATAGCAACACATCTAGCACACATTTTCTACATTGTTGGATGGTTTTATTTTAAAAATCTCTTAGTTGGCCTAATCTTGTAAAATCTTGCAGAAAAAGAATTATGATTTTCTTAAATTCTTTTGTGGACTTCACGAATTATTGCTTAATAATTTGAAATCACGTTGGTATCTCAAGGATATTGTAAATTTTGTGGATTTTTTCCAAGAAGCCTGGACAGAACTATTAATGCACGATGAATTCGAGAATCTTAGAACAATTAATAGAAATTTGATCGCTAAAATTGCACAGGAAATTTTGAAAAAGGTGAGTTTTAAATAAAGTAAACTTTTACCGGATTCATGCTACAAAATTTTTCATGAAATCGCTCATGAATTTTTTGCATGAAACCTTTTCTGTTTGCTATTAGATAAAAGGTGTTCGGAATTATTTTTATTTGACTTGCTGCGCCACGGCTCCTACTAACAGATAAGAAAATTTTTATACAACAGATATGAGTACATTCCTGGTTTAAACTTTAAAGTTCATATTAGTAAGAGATCAGTTCTAAATTATATAAAAAAAATTAAGAACTGTGTTCTAAACTGCCTCAAGTCTAATTTTATGAATGGCACAAAGCTTTAAGAAAAATGCAATTGATGTTAGTTTTGTAATCTTTCTCTCTCATCATGTTAAGAATATGTTGAAACTTCTTTAACGTGAAGAAAAATTTTTTCCTTGCTGTAGAGCTAAAATTTTCCTAAAAAAAAATAAATGTTTTGTGCCAAAATTTGCAAAGATATTCCGTATTTACAATTTAATAACAAATAAATTACAAAAAAAGTTAATTAATTTCAACATAATTCAAACTTCAGGAGATGAATCGTGACGACAGACGTAAATTGTTGTATGGCCACTGCCAAGATTTGGGAATTACCGCTGAAATAGAATATGCCTTTATAGATTTCATACGCAATTATGGTGAAGAATTCGCTACCGAAATCGCTTTGCCTGAAGATTTAATATCCAGTGGCTTAAAAAAATATGAATTCTAAACTTTTAAAGGCCTTGTTTATAAAAAATATTTTTGATTTACAATAAATGTTCATACAATATTTGTTTTATAAACCCTTTATAAAAGAAAATTATTTCTTATGAACAAGGCGGTTGTTCTATCAATTTAATTTCGTTATCTGAATATAAATAATTATTTTGATTATAGTAATAATTTGTGGTGTTGAATTAAAAAATGTGAAATGTGAAAAAGATTATTAGAATAAATAATAAAAATTAAAAATTGTTTAAACCCCCGACATAGCCGTATCTAAAAAAGAGAACGGCTGAACCGATTAAATCATCTTTCAAAAAAAAAAAAAAAAAATAAAACAATCAAAATCTGTCCAGCCGTTTTGTCTGTACGTAGATACGGACAGACACACAGATGCACAGACACACACCACAAACCTATAACATCCCTTTTTTTGGTCGGGGGTTAAACAATAAATGTTTTTGCTTAAAATATGTTGTATAGTTTTTCTTAAGCTACCAAAGAACATTTCGTTGCAAATTGTTTAGCCAAGTTGCAATCGGAATTGTTGGTCAAACGATGCACTGGACAATTTTTTAAATATTCCATATGGGTGCAAGCCAATACCATACCAGCAAAAGGGCTACAGCCTTTTTTTAGAAACATATTTCCCGAAGGAACTTGTTTGAGCGCTTTCATTTGCTTTTGAGCAAACGGTTCACATTTCCTGAATGCTTCAATCATGGCGTCAGCATAAATTTTATCCTTAGCAAATTTGGCATAAAAATCGGACTTAATAATATTCAAATCGAGAGTTTCTGGTTTTTGCATATACTTGGAATCCTTTAAAACACACTCGGCAAAGCACTTGTGTTTTACAAAAAAAAAATGTAAAGGAAGTAAAATTAATTTTATGGTTTAAATAATAACTGCAATATCTGGACTTACTACAGCTGTTTCGGCAGTAGGTGGAGTACTGCCCGGTTTTCCGGCTGCACCTGTACGTATGGCACAAGCTACCATCTTTCCGTCTAAGCTTCCATCCAAGCAACAGTTAGCAGGATTCTAAAATTAATGATTTTTAAATTAAAACTAAATCCAAAAATAATTTTCACAAATAATTTTTAATGATAGTCATAAAATACTAATTTTGCAATTCGTTTTTTTTTTATTTGTTTGCTTATCGTAAGTTTTTTTCGCAGGCCAAATGAAGCTTCAGTGAATTCAGTAAAATTGTGTAATAACAACTAAATATTCATTAGTATACATACATATGCTTTTTTTATTTATAAATAAATTTTTCTATTCATTTTTGTTTCAAACAAAAGTCTTAAGAAAGGAAATTTAGATTTAGATCACATTTGAGTGATTGTTTCCTAAGTCCTTACGTTCTAGATTAAACTCACCACTTGTTGAGGTGGATTTTGACAATCAATGATGGCTGCCAAAATAAACTAAAAATTAAATTTATTTCATTAATTAAATAAACTTATTTAATATTTTTGTTTATCATTAACTCACTTGCACACTTGCACTCAATAATATCAAGGATATGACAGTTTTAGGCATTTTCTTTTATTTTTTTATTTCCTTTTGTACGTTTTATTTTAGCGAAACACTACCGTTTACCAGCAATTCAAATTAACAAATAACTTTGAAGTGTACCATTAATTTCAATTTTAAAAGTAATTTTTAAGTGTAGTGTTTTGTCCTCGATTACGTTTACACGTGCTTATTATTTATTGTCCGAGTAACTTTGTTGCGTTGCGTGATTAATTAATATTAAAATTTGTTATCTTGCGCATGTTAAATTAAATATCAATATGCATACGTACATAAACTCATGCAAACAGAGCGAAAAAAAACAATTAAATAACAGCTATTTACCAAAACAAAGTCATTCGATCCTGAAATTAAAATTTACTAAATCAATAATAAAATCAGTGATATCAATTTAAATTTAAATTATTGAAAACAAAGCAAACAAATAACAATAACATCAATAAAACAAAAAGAAACAATGAAATAAGGCACATTCACCAGGTAGTTGCAGAAATGCAGCTGAGCTATTTTTTTTTTTTTTTTTGTTAAATTAAAGTTCATCCGAAACTTCAAAAATTGTTTACGAAAGAGAAATTAAAAAAAAAAATTTACAAAAATTTTCAATATGAAAAATATTTTATTAAAAAAATTCTTTGAAAACAAATTTAAAAATACGAAAAAACTATTAAAAAATTTTAAAAAGTGCTAAACGTTGCAAATTTTTTTTTGTGGTAGCTGCCGTGGAGAAGTTTTCTTAAACTTTTTGTGAATAGTTTTTATTATTATTGTGTTACAACAAATTCTATTTTTGATATTTTGGATGAAAAATCAAGTACTTATATCAACTTAAACAATTATTTCTGCATGTAAATGCTTTAGTTCTTCTTCAGGTTTTTGCTTCTCCTATGAAACATCGAAAATTTGAGTTCCGGCTTGCTTATATAAAGCCATCGATACATACATATGTCTGTATGTACATGCATTTATACAAAACAAGAAAACTCAGAAAATATCAGTGTTGGCACAGTGATGCCGTTCCCGCTGCGGTGACCATACTACGGCTCTTATGAGCCTTTTATGTCATTGTGTTTTTCTCCCCCATTCCTCCTCATATCCTAAAATAATCTAATTCTGTGGTACTGGTGCATATCCGTTAGATGCTGGTGGACTCTTTAGTGATGCAGGTATAACACTGAGCACCAAGCAGTCATCAATTCAACAGTGCTTAACGTGACTGGAATCGGTATCGCAAATAAAAATATTCGATTTGAATTTTTGCACGTTGCTATAGCAGACAAATACAAATTTGTTGATTTCTGCAACATACGAAATTTTAAGATCGAATTGTTTCTCTGTATATACACTAGGGATGCAAATCGGGATCGATTTTTGGAAATCTCGGGATTCGGGATTTTGTAAATCCCGATCCCTAGAATCCCGGGATTTTCGGGGTCTCGGGATTTTGGGGATCCCGGGATTTTTCAGGATTTCGGGATTTTCGAGATTTCGGGATCTAAAATTTTTTGTTAAAAAAAATTATTTTTTTAATAAATATTACTTTAATACCAAGTTTTGTGCATTTTAAAACTTTAAGATGATTAATCACATTTGATATTAGAGAACTTACACTGAAAACCATAACTACATAAATATGAAAATTTGTTTTTGTTTTCAATGTATGTACATTTTTTCCATAATCTTAACAAAAAAAAAATCTATGAACTTTTTGAAAAACGAAACGCATTATTCGGTAAATATTTCATACGTTTACGTTAATCCGACAACAAAAAGTTTGCTTTTGCCTTGTATTGTATTCTACTTCTATTGTAAGGAGCTGTAATTGTACTCAATTGTTAACGAAAAGTAGATAAGTGCTAATTTTTACAGCGTTGAGTATTCGACATCCAGATAGTTATTCACTGCAATTATGAATGAATTTCCGCAAGAAACTTCTCCCTTTTCCAAATAGATTTTTTTTGTTTCCTCCAATTATTCCCCGGGGAAAATTTCTCGTGGACTTTTATTCATAATTGCCCTCATAATATAGAATAAGACGGAATAAATTTGTCACACTTGGGAATTTTCCAAATGTTATTTCCCTTCCAAAGCTCATATGCTTTTTTTTGTTTTCAAAATACTTCTTAGTTGTACTATATATTGTAGCCCCTTTGATGAATATAACAGTGAGAAAGTAGTTAATTTATTTTGTTCTTTTTGTGAATTAACAAGAAATATGTCACGAATGGTCATTAAATTGTTAAAACTGTAAGTGAAAAATTTTATGGAACTTTTATATTTTATAAAAAAATAGCATAAAATCAACGAAAATTTCAATTTATAAATGGTTTTTATATAAAAATTGCTAATAAATTCCGAAATTGAAATCCCGGGCTTGAATTTTACAAATGCCGAAAATCCCGGGATTTAGGGATTCGGGATTTCCCGTTTGGCATCCCTAATATACACACATTTGCCTTCATCAGCCGGATGTTTTTGTCTTATGCGAGACCCAGTTGTCTGAGAATGACAGAATGATTTTAGGATACCTGGTTATCAATTACTATCGCTTTTTAACTTGCATCGGGGACTTGCAATATACATTCGCAATACAGTTGTGTAGCAATCAATGCCAGCAGTCACTAGGAATATCTGATGCTGAATTTAGCTTTTTCTGGGTTAAATTCAAAATTAGGGCGCACTGTTTGTATTTCGTATTTGTTTGCAGAACTCCAAACGCAGAAAGGGATACTATCATTTCTGGCTTCGATACCCTTTTTAACTCCATATCGAAGATCCTGAAGAGTTGTCCGAACAGTGAAATTTTTATTGCTGGTGACATCAATGTTCACAATCCAAGCTGGCTTCGCCATTCGACCCTTACAGCTTGTGAATGAACCAAGCCATATTCCGTGTGCTGAAGTACACCAACAAAATACTTTAGAACTTTTTCTCACTTCTCACCCTGATAAGTTTGAAGTGAGTGTAAATGCAACCCTTGGCAATTCAGATCACTGCACCATTTCGGCCTCCTTTTCGTTCCCAGCACTTCATAGCGTTTCACATGTAAAATCAAAAAGGCTCTCATTGGGCTGAGCTCAACGATTTTAATTGGAAGCTCAGAGAAAAATTGTAATCTAAAAAAATGTTTTGTGCTGCAAACTGCAAAAATTTACCATATTTCCAATTTAACAACAAATAAATTATAAAAAAATAAATTAATTGAAACATAATTCACACTTCGAATATGAATCGTGGTGACAGAGGTAAATTGTTGTATGGCCACTGCCAAGATTTGGGCATTATGGCTGAAATTGAATATGCTTTCATAGATTTCTCACGCAATAACCGTGAAGACTTCGCTACCGAAATCGCTTTGCCTGAAGATTTAATGTCCAATGGCTTAAAATAATATGAATTTTAAATTTTTAAAGGCCTTATTTACAAAAAATATTTTTGATTTACAATAACTTTTCGCACAAAATTTTCGTTATAAACCTTTTATAAAAGAAAATGAAATTTTTTATTCTTTCAATTTAATTTCTTTAACTGAATATGAATAATTATTTTGATAATAGTAAAATAAAATAAAAAATGTTTTTTTTTTAAATGAAAATATTATTATTAGATGCTGTGTATAGTTTTCCTTAAGCTCCCAAAGAACATTGCGTTACAAATTGTTTGGCCAAGTTGCAATCGGCATTGTCGGTCCAACGATGCACTGGACAATTTCTAAAATACTCCATATAGGCGCAACCCAGCACCATGCCAGCAAAAGGACTACAGCCTCTTTCTAGGGCTACATTTCCCAGAGGAATTTGTTTGAAGGCTTTTATTTTCTTTTGAGCATTAGGTTCACATTTCCTGAAAGCTTCTGTCATGGCTTCAGCATAAATTGTGTCATTAGCAAATTTTGTATATAAGTCGGACTTAATCATATTCAAATCGAGAGTTTCTGGTTGTTGCATGTATTTGGAATCGCTTAATATACACTCGGCCAAGCACTAGTGTTTTGCAAAAAAAATAAAATAAAATAAAATAAAAAGGGAGTGAAGGGAGTAAAATTAATTTTACGGTTTAAATAATATTGGCAAATATGTTGACTTACTGTAGCTGTTTGTACAGTAGGTGGAGTACTGCCCGGTTGTCCGGTTATACCCATGCGTATGGCACAAGCCTCTGTAACTTCATCTCTGCCGCCATCTAAGCAACAGTTAGCAGGATCCTAAAATTAATATTTGTTCAATTACAATTAAATTCAAATAATTTAAGCAAATATTTTTGAATGATAGTCTTAAAATATTTATGTTGCAAATAATTTTTCATTTTATTTGTTTGCTTCTCGTTTGCTGACTAATTCAGTAAAACTGTGTAATAACAAAATAATAAATAAACTTTTCTATTCCTTTTTTTATTTCAAAACAGAAGACTTAAGAAAGCAACTTTAGATTAAGATCACTTTTGAGTGCTTGTTTCCTAAGTCTTTACGTTCTTTATGAAACTCACCACTAGTTGAGGTGGCCTTTGACAATCAATGATGGCTGCCAAAATGAACTAAAAATATAATTTATTTCATTAATTAAATAAATTTTTATTAATAATTTTTTTTATTATTAACTCACTTGCACACTTGCACTCAATAAAATCCAGAAGAACACAGTTTTAGGCATTTTCTTTTATTTTAATTTATTTTTAATTCACCGAAACACTACCGTTCACCCACAATTCCAATTAACAAATAAGTTTTAAAAGTTATGAGTTTTTAAATTTATACACAAGCAAATACGATTAATTTAACAAAAAAAAAACAATTTTCATAGAGTGAAAACAAATTATGTATGTCAATTAAGCCCTTGGCTTAACTTATCCACAGTTCAGTGTACAATAAAAAACAACAACATTCATATGCATGTATTTTCATACAAATGTATATGTTTTCACTAAATAAATGTCATATGTATTCGCAAAACTCATTTCCATTAAGAGAAAGTCTACAGTTAACAAACGGGCAAACAAACAGACAAAGATTTAATAACAGCTTTAACTATAGCTTTTTCGTAACGCATCAACCGCCACCAACGGCTGTTCAGCCTCTCATAATGTCCACAAAAGTTTTAAATACTCTTGCTCTATGGCTAAATGCGTGTTTTTGAAAAGTTTATAAAAAAAATTTCACATTGACAATTTTTTTCTCTTTGTTGTAGATGAACTTGGTCATTATTTGTATAATATGTATTTTGCTTTGTTTCCCTTGCGCTAAAACATCTTTGCACACATCACTGACTTTATTTGTCTGATAATCACAAATTTAATTGAATATTTAAAAAAACATTACATTAGTTAAGTACAATACGTACATATATATTTATTTTTAAAGCTGACTGGCTTAGTTAATCATCTATAATTGTGCTTTATAAATGCAAATGGCAAAAAATAAATAAATAAATAAAATAGGTCATGGTTACATACTAATATTAATTGAAGACAATTATGATTGTAAAACTATTAAAAGTATCGGTCGACCTTGCAATTTATAAACTCTTAATATAAAATTAATTATTCATATATTAATCTATGTTTATTTTTCTGTAATTTAATGTAAATACTACATAAATATACTTCGATATATCGACGGTCCCATTCCAAAACATGCTAAGTCGACATAACATATTATGCTGGGAATAGTATTTCTTAATTCATTGTTTATTAACTTAGATTCTTTAAAATTTTGATAGTAATCGCACTATTTTACCAAAAGTTAAGAGCAAAAATGTACTTGGCATAATTTGTCAAGATAAAAAAAAACTCCCTTTTAAAATGTTTTAAGTACACTTAGCATGATTTATTTAGAAATTAAGTATTAAAATAAATTTTACAAAAATTGTTCTCCAAAAAAAATGCTTTATGTACCAAGATGACTATTTTAGGCAAGAAAGAACCACCAGAAAAATGCCAAGTCTACTTAGAGGACTAGATAATAGATTTGTGTATAATTTTAAGTAATCTAAGGCATTTTTAAGTATGATCTACAGCAAATGTATAAAGTTTAAATAAACTAAAAACATTATATTGCAATAAATATATGATTCCCAAAAGTCTCAAGTTTCTATCTCATAATACTCCCGAGATATCATCAATAGCCTTTGAAGGCGTTTATATCAAAACTGGCTTTTTTGACTTGGCATGTTTTAAAATGGAGCTGTCGTACAATAACTTAAGTGAATTATTAGGGGAATTTTATGAATTTTTGAAGTCTGTATTAAACTTTAAATATTCGACACAGGCATTTATCAGCCTCACCTTCAGATTTTATAGAAACAAAAGAAACAAAAATTTTTGTACATAGAATTTTAATTTAGCTGCTCTCCTAAATCACTGGATGTGATAACATAGAAATGGATTCCAATCGTTTTGTATTACTTAACATTTCAAACAAACTTCAATAGAATATTATTTTCTTGTACTCTCAAAAATCACTCATAATTATAATTAATATTGTAAAACGTGACGCTAAGGGTTGAGAAATTTTATATGGAATAAATTGAAATTGCAAAAAACACAAAACATACATATAAAATTTGTCTACGATTGGCGTTGTGTTTTCCAAATAAGACCCTAAACTTAAAATTCAATTTCAACCCGTTTGTTTTTATATTCATTTAATTAAACAAAAAATTTAGTCGATACACTATTCCTAACCTTTAAACCTCCCAGTAAAAAAAAAGAGACTCCAAAAAAGTCATGAAAATGTAGAGTTTACGATGCGGAAGTAGTGCAAATTTCGATCCGATCTAATTATTTTTTACATAGGGTTGTCATTGCAAGAAGGTCTCTTTTTCGATGCCTGGTCACTGAATTGGAAGCGATATTAAGAAAAATTCCCTTTTTTGTGTTCTATGATAATATTTTCATCTGGAAAAAGAGTAAATAGTTGCCTTTTTTAACAATTCGTTTCTTTTTATATGAATTTAAGCCCGAAACAATGTTTTCATGTAATTTAAGCCAATAACTTTTAAATTTTAGACTAAAAATAATTCATAAATTTCTTTAAAAAAATAATTTTTTTTTAAATTCTGGTGAGTATTTTCTAACACTATGGAGGAGTTACAAGGTTTTGTGTGACTAAAATAAGCTTCTACATGGTTTTTTGCTCACTCTCGGCAAATTAAAAGTATCGATTTTTTGGAAGCAATGAAAATGTACTTCCGCTAGAATGACTTCCATATTTTTCACTGGGCTATTAACCAATTTTAAATCCACCAACCGTTATTGAGTATTAATTTGCTTATCTTAGACAAATACCACTCTTATCGACTTCCTTTTGAACCGCCTTACCATTGTACAAACTTGTAACTTTTTTCACCACCATTTTCCGTTTACATAATGAACATAGGTACAAGCGTGTGCCAGCTCTGTCTTTATTTTTCACCTTCCTGGCACAGCTGTTTCATCATCATGGCATTTGTTTTTGTCTTTGTGTTTGTCTGATTTTGACAAGTTTTATTTAGCATGAATTTTTCTGATTTTGTTATTTGTGTTATCTGTTGATTATGGTAAAAATAGCGTTAATTGTTAAAATAGTACATTAATTATTGTTGTAACAACGTGTTTGAAAAATTGTGCATTAGTGTTATAGTATTGGTTTTCGCTTACAAAGCCAGAAGGCTTAATACTTATGTATATGATTGTGCTGCCAAAGAAATTTTGGGACTCCAAATCGAATTGGAAACCAAACAAACTACACCTATTCAACTGAAATGGTAAGTTAAATTGTTTATTTGGGCATTACAATAGTAATGCTTTTCAGGATTGTTAAAAAATATATTGAATAATATGTAATTTTTTGAACACCGTGCTCACTATGCTCCTTATGCATGTAAGTATGTACATACATACATAGGAAATTTTCAAAAAGTCTTATGAGACAAACTATAGCACTATTCAAAAGGCAAATAAAGATATCTAAATAAATTATCGCACTAGATATCTAACAAAAATTCAAAGTATTTCAATGGAATTTTAATTAAAAAAATTTATTTTTTATTTTATTTTGGTCGATATCGAATCCGTTATTTAATAAAATCGCCTTCGAATATTTAGTTAAAGTAAATACATATACCAATACAGGACAGGAGTATCGTTGGTCTCAAATAGAAAGGCCCTAACTCAAATAATTGTAAATTCACGGAAGAAGATGAAAAAATAATATAAACATATTCATTTTTTATTTACAACTGCTTCTAAAATCGCTATTTTTACACTAGTGCAATAAATTTTGTGACAATGTGTATATTTGTGTAAAATGTATTGAAATCACTGAAAAACTCAATTTCGTAAAAAATACGAGTTAGGGCATTTCTACTGAAACCATCGGTATACTAAATTTACTAGTCGCAATTCAAAAAATATATACTCATGTACATATGTAACTATTCAAATATCATTTACATAGAAAATTTAAATTTAGCAAAACTATTGATTTCATATCGAGCCCTGAGGGCAAATCGCTGCACTCGTTATCGAACGAATTTTCGAAATATTTCAATAGAGTTTATATGGAAATATTTCATAATTTCGTTCGATAACCAGTGCGGAGATTTGCCCCCTCTTTTCGATTTAATTGTTATTGTAATAATAAACCAAAAAAAAAGTTTTAAAATCAAGAAGAAACAATTTCATTTTAAAAAGATAATAATAATAATGAAAATAAAAATTATATATATGGGCAATTCCATACTGTCGTACGGGACAGTCGTACGCATTTAAAGTGGAAAAGAGAACGACGAACTTGAAGGAAAATACAGAATGAGACGAAAAAGTAAATATATTTAAAAAATAGGCAAAATGAAATTAAACATTAATTATAGTTTTTTTTTGGAATTTGCAGTTTTAGTTGCTTTCACTTCCTGACCTTTGCAACACAAGAAGTTCAATTTATTTTTAATTTATTCATACCGCTTTTTCTCTTCAAAAACTTCTTTATTTGCTGCAGCTAAAGCTTTTGACTTTTTCCTAGCGTTATGCGATCTTTCTCGGCTTTTTAAATTATAGTTTTGCAATTTAATTTAATTTTCTTTTCATTTTTCTCTGTACCGTTTGCACTTCTCGCTGTTTTTATTCATCTTGATTTAAACAATTGAATTATAGAATGCTCTCCCAAAAATAATTAGTTATTAAAGAAAATATTTTTTTAATACTTTCAAATTTCACACAAGCGATGTTGTACGGGACAAATTGTGCATAGGTGCCTAGTTCGCAATTCTTTTTATTTTCAAAATATATTGTTTTTTCATTTTAATTGCAATAAAAATGTCTGTTTGTAATCATTACTTGATAAACTTTCTGCAAGCAGTTTCGATGTATTGATACAAAAGGGTATTTTTCAATGTCGTACGGGACATTAAATTAACGGAAATGCAAAGCAAAATTTTATAAAATTTTTTCATGGCATTGAATCTTATGTCATTACTTTCTTACTCCTGATATCCTACCGGAGATCTAAGAGAGAAAAACTCAATCTATAACGATTAGCGCTAAGAATATTTTTCAAAACAAAAGTTGATCTTCAAATTAAAAAACAAATTAAAAAAAAAGTTTCACTTGCTTGACTTTGGACATGAATATCTCGAATGAGTAACGAATAAATGCAAAACTTTTGCAGATTTATTAAATTTTATTTTTTTCTTTCAAAATTTTAATTTAGTTTTAATTTTTTCGTCTCGGTAGACCTTCTGAGAGAAATGCCCATATGTATTAATATTAAAAGAAATTTTCTTATTTTAAAGAACTATTTTTAAACATTCAGTATTTTGTGTAGCAAATTTTAGAAATATCAAAATTCCAAATTGAGGTTACTTATAAACTATTCTTTTTCATTTGTGTAAAAATTTAAAACTACTCATTTTCTGTAAAAATTTTTTGAGTGTTACATACCTATTTATTATTTAATTAAACTATATTTAATTTTAATTAGGAATAATATATCTATCGCGCTCAAGTTTAGTACATATTTTAAATTCATATGGAGTGAAAAATTTTTTTTTTTTTTTTTTGAATATTTGCTTGTAGGTATAAATTTGCTTTAATCTATTACAAAAAAGTCACGATTTTTATCTGTTTTATACAAATGGAGTTTTAAATCAGGTGATTTTTTTACCGATCGTTGGCGAAAAATATCAAAAAAATTATTTATTTTAATAAACTTTAAAAGTGACTTTACCGATTTTTACAAGGCATGCACCCTAAGAACTGAAAAATACACAACATTGCATTTTAAAAATGGGCGGAGACACGCCCATTAAAATTTAATTTTATATTTCACGTAATTTTTCTTACATTCTTTTATCAGATCTTTGCATTGAAGTAGGTTTTTTTGGCAGAAAGAATTATGTCCAATACCATTAACAAACAATTCCAACCATGTGCTTGTTTCATGATTCAATACCTTATACCCTTATTTTTCACCAATCCCCTTTCTTTCTTTACCAGCTGTATTATTTTCAACAACAATAACGATATTTTAAAATTAAATTACTATTGTTCATAAGTGTGAACTAGAATTAATGCAATGTGATGCCTTCTGATCTATTGTTAACAAGAGATTTTTTGAATGCAAACATCTTCACACAAATGTCTAACGTAATTAATAAATTATTAACAGAAAATGAAGTTTATTTGTGCTGTAGCACCCTCATTCTAATTTCAATTAAAAGAGTAAATGAATTTATGTCCAGTTAAAAATGACCCGTTTAATTGCACGATTATGTATGAATGAATGAATGTACGTTGCAAGTCTAACCACAAATCAATGGTTAACTGTTGGGCTGACTATGTTTGTTAATGGATTATTTTTAATATTTGAGTGGTTTTCAGTTTAATTTATGGTGGTCTTGTTTAAATATATTATCAAATATTTATTCAATTAAAAATACAACGTACAAGACACAAGCAAAGTTTTTAACGTCACATTCTGCCAGAGGACACCAAAATTATGTATACATAGATGTTTGGAGGTTTTGCATAGATGTTTGCAACCCTTGCATTTTAGCTTAAAAAAATATATTAAATATAAATGTGACCTTCTCCGAGAAAAGGGACCTAGTGTGTGAAAATGCAGTTTTGAGAAAAAAGCATTTAAAGTTTTAATTTTTTTCTCATTTTTATTGGCCCAAGAACCCGTTTTTTGACACACTAGGTCCCTTTTCTCGGAAAAGGTCACATATAGTAAAATCTCATACACATTTTTGTGCTCCTCTAGCGACATAATTTTCATGAAAAATTTAAGTTCAAAAAATATGTTGCTTAAAGTTTTCTAGTTGTTATGACTGGATATAACGGATTAAAATATTCTATAAAATTGTATGCCAAAAATTTCTACTACAAGTCTGCCAAATACTTAAAAGCTAGAAATTCAACCTAAATACTAAATTGCATAGTTAGTTGCTTATATTAAACAAGAAATTAAATCTATTAAATCAATCAATTTAAAAAGCTTTTCCTTGAAGCTATTTAAACGGAAATAATTAACAATCCTAATTCTTATTTGCCAGTACATGTAATAAATATTACTTGGAAGAAAACTTAATAAAACATACCGCTAAATTTTAAATCAATTACAATTCAATTTGCAACAAAATGTAAACTCTTCAATAATTTGCTCTTCCATTACGGGTATAAACTTTTTTGTAATTTAAAGTTATTGTTTTATTATTAAATAATTTTTTTCATTAAAGTAAATTTATTTTTATTATATGAACACGTTTCTTAGCTAAAATTATAAATAAAGTAAAATAAATATATATTTTGTTACAAATTATTGTTATTACTTGTGTTGTTGCTGTTGTTGTTGTTGTGTTGTTTTTAAGATGAAACAGCAAAAACCAAATACATAATCTTTATAAATCTCTAAATGAAAAACAAACAAAAAAGTAACTAAAGTTTAAACTTTTATGAAAGGCAAATAAAGAACTTTATTGTAGATTATATTTTTTTTTACTGGTCAATCATCTAACATTACACTAAACCAGAGGAAAGAAGAAAAAAAACAACGACAAAACAAACAACGTTGATCATCTAACACCAAACATTTAATGAATTTTGCTTTCCCAACTCAAGTATTATCAGCCACAACGAAACTAAATTGCTACTCGTACTTTAGCCAAGCAATTGTCTAAGTTGGTTGGTTGGTTTAAATTCTCTAAACAGCAGTACTTTAAAATGTAGAATTTTTAGATAAATACTTTTCTAACATTACAAACTTGTGAATAATTTATACCTTTAAAGTGCTGTTTCATGGACCGTAGTTTTGTTATGGCAGTATTTGGCCTGAATACTATAAGGAATCGCACACCTACAAAATGCAATTAATGTGCGCGTGAAAGTAATATGGGCATTTGGTTTATGAATTTCATTAATTTATATTTATACACATCCCTGTTTTGGAGTAGCTACGTTTTGGAACAGTCCTATACTAGTTATAAAGAGACAGAACTCAGAAGCTTGATGAAAATATCGGTTGCACTTCTCTACAAGCCACGCGCTGTCTCTTTCTCTCTCTTTTGTTTCTCATGTAAACAACATGGAAAAAAGAATTTTTATAAACTACTATAACAGCAACTAGTCCTTCAACTAGTATGCAACTCTACACAAAACAACTAGTTGTGCTCCTATGACAACCCAATGTAAAAGTCGATAGTTCGTTGTATGAAAAAAAACAGATGTGCAACCAGTCTGAATTCAAAAGCAACTAGTATGTTTCTGACCACATACTACTCCTTTTATCTTCAGGGATATTACAAAATATATATGTATGTACACATATACATATGTATGTACTTGGCAATTCTGCGCTCAAAATATAATTTACTTAATTTTAATAATTTAATTTAATTAATTAATAATGAAAATTGTAAATAAATTAATAAAAATACCAATTTTTCTATTTTTTGTGTAAATTTGTTGTAATTTGTTTGGTCACCGTTCACTTTCTCATCTTTAAAAACCCTTTCTTTATCTCTGAAAATACTATAATTATTTTTGCTTTTTGTTGAAGCATCGACTTTGAATGTGTTACGAGTGCAATGAGAGATTGGTGGATTAATTGAAATATTCAGGGTTATCATTATTAAAATTCCACAAGGAAATTTTCGACTGTGTGATCAGTTGGTATCACGAATATAATGTGAGGGAAAATTTTCCAAAATGTTTACATTTTTATACTCCGAAAATAATTTGTAGGGAATTTTGTTTGCTTCCAAAAAAAATTTCATACGATTGCGAAATATTTTGACAATTTATAAAGAAAAATATTCACAAAGATTTGTCTGTCGGAAACAGGGGAAATATGTAATTTTTTAATTTTAATGCAATTGATGATACGAAATTAAAATCCATGTGAACGAAAAATTTTATTACGAAATTTTCACAAGTAGAATCTATGATAAGGCTGATTAAAATTTTCAGTCACACCCGTCAAAGTAAAATTTAAAAGAGTTTAATGAAATTCTTGTTACTGTCCGTAATAAATACTTGATACTTTCTGCAACAATAAAAAAGTAAGTGCAATTAATAAAATGATAAAATATTGTCAACCTCTATTTCAATATTCGAGTATTTAGTTATAGTAAGCATTTGGTCACACCCGTTACACCAACACTGTAGTGCTATTTTTCAATGGTTTAAAAAAAAAGAGGAAAAAGGCAGAAACTTAAAGAAAATAAAGAAAAATATAAACTGCATTTAGCTTTAGAGAGAGCAAGAAGCCAGAATTAGTTTTTACTTTCTGTTCTGTTATGAATCAGCTGAGTATTTTTTGTTTATAGAAATATAATACAAGTCGTTAGTTTTTCTGTTTCGTTCTGTTCTGTTTCGGTTCAACCTGTGAAAATCAAAAAATTGTTAAGTTATTGTAAGTGACAGCATAAATTAAATAAAAATATTTTAAATAAGTTGTATTCAAGGCGAATTCAGTATCAGGTGACCTTATCAGCCCAGCTGATTATCAGCTGTTGATACGAAATTGAGCAATTTGAACCAAAACGTCAAAATTTGTTCAGAAATCGTTTGACAGATTGGTTTTCTAGCACAGCAAAGTACATGTTGTTTTTTGTGTTGTAAAATTGTTGTACTGATAAGGTCGCCTCATACTGAATTCGCCTTGACTGTATTTATAGAATTAAGAAAAAATTATTTTTTAAAGAAAAAAATAAATTATATTGAAAATTAACAATGAACGATGCAAAACTCATCGCTTTATTGGAAAACTGCAACCCTTCTGGTCAGAAACAGCTGATAAGTTACTACAGAAAACGTAAGTGTTCAAATTTAGAAGCAGAACGGCACAGCACAAAACATCAACAGAAAGTAAAGACTAATGAAGCCTAGAAACAGGAAACAAAGAAACGTTTAGAAACTTATGATGGAGAAAATTATTGATTCAATCATTGGAAGAAAAATTAAAAAAAAATATTAAGAGAGAAAATGAAAGAATAGTATAGAATATATGCATAACTTTAAAATTCGGAGATGCATTTTCTGTGTATGTTTGCGTTTTTTTTTTATAAAAACTGAAATTTTTGTGGTCACAGCCGTCACAGCCTTCTCATAGCAATTCTTAGCAGAAATCATATTTTTTGTTTCAATTAAATAAAACATTATTTTATTTGGACAACTAAATACTTTCCGATTTGCTCAATAAATATTACAGAAATACACATGAACAAAAAACCTTATCACTTTGTCGCTTGCCTTGCAACGTGCCGTCTAGGCCACAACTTACAATGTGCGTGAGATATGCATTATTTATCTCTCTGAATTTTCTTCTTCTTATTTTAGCCAATTTTCGATTTTCTTTTTGTTTTATCTGGCTTCTAATGTTGCATTATATTTGTATAACTGGTCACATTGGACAAAAAAAAAACATTTTTGGTTTTTCGTTTCGTCTAGGCCTTAAACTAAAAAGCGAAGGAAAAAATCAAAAAAAGAAACTTCCTGGTTATTTCTTATTTGACCACAATATCATCAGGCAGTATACATTATTTTCACAAAAAATAACTAAACATATTTAGCTGGTGGCTATTTGAAATTGTTGCTATAAATGTTTCGTTTTCTTTGGGAAAAGTATAAAAAATACTCTTTTTAATTGTAATTTTCGGCTTTGCTACATCAACACATAAAATGTTTGAAATTTCGTTACTTTTTTAAAACAATTCCTTAACTAAATGATAATCTTTAGAAAAAAGTTTTTATAATGAATTAAGTAAAAAACTAAAAATAAAATATTTTCTCAAACAAAGTTACAATCGCCCATATTGTGAATGGCGTCGTCGACGTCACATCAAAACGATAGTAAATATTGTCACTTGTCTACTCTTTATCGGCAACAATTGGCTCTTATTGAACATCTCTTACTAATCTCAAAGGCTCTGTAAATTAATGTAGCATGTTAATAATAGTCATTTGTTGTCGACAAAGAGTAGACAAGTGAAAATTTTTACTGTCGTCTTCATATGACGTCGACGACGCCATTCATAATAAAGGGGAGTACCTTAAGGTATTTGTAATACGAGAATCAGTTTTTTAGGAAAGAACGACAGTTAATTTTTGACAGCAGCAGTGTTTTTCTTTCAGTTAAGATGAGGTAAAGTCAAAAAGTCAGAGACTTTCTTCGAATTCACGATCTCAGTCATTATTTGCCGTAGTAATCAACGCTCCAACTGTTTCAGCTCAAAGCATCGCTTCCGTAAAAGAGTCAGAAGGATTAAAATGCGCAACAAAAAATTGTTCTGCTAAGATTCACCTAAAATTGCTCAACATATTCTATAGCTGAAACGCAGTAGCTTCAAGGTTGCATTTTAGAATAGGTTCTATATATTTTTTGGTTTCCAATGACAAAATGGGTCCTTAAGAAATTTATTTTTTTTTTAACCGACTTCAAAAAAAGGAGGAGGTTAACAATTCGTCTCTATTCTCTTTTTCGTGTGGGGGCGGGGGTAACTTCATAAGTTAGTAGATTTTAGACCGATTATAATAATTCTTTTTTAAGTCTGAGAGGCTATACCTTCCCATTGGTCCCATTGTAAAAAATTTAACTCCCACAATTTTTTAATTTAATTTTATGATATTCTACTTACTTGATTGCTGCGAAACCTATGAAACACCTTTGGTTCTTTTAAATACACAATTCAAAAGTTTGAAAAATGGGCGGGTTACGCCTATTAGACTATTAATTACTTGTCTACTTATTTTATTTATTAAATACACAATTCAAAAGTTGGAAAAATGGGCGGGTTCGGCCTATTAGAACTTATTTCAATATTTCACGCGGTTCAACTTAAACGATTTTTACGAAACTTACGACATCTTGAGCTTTAAAATAGACACAATCCTCCATTTAAAAAAATTAGAGGCGTCACGTCCATTAAAATTTAATATTTTATTTTAAGTGGCTCTACTTCACAGACTTTTACAAGACTTAACACGCACCCTGATCTATGAAATAGACAAAATCTTGCATTTAAAAAATGGGCGTGCCAACATTTAATTTTATATTCCACGTACTTCTTTTCTTCTTCTATCAGAGCTTTAGATTGAAGTCGGGTTTTTTTGGCAGAAGGAATTATTATGTGTTATATAGTGTTACCGAGGAATCCAAAATATCGTGAGTAGACTGTATTTAATTACTTGCCGAATGCTTGCTTTCCATATTTATGTTCGTTTTTATTTAATTAAACTCGGTTCGAATCTCTAATTATTCACACAATTACGAAGTATTTTTTTTATAAATTAATGAGTATATGTACAAATATTTTATTATTTTTCTTAGAAAATTTATTGTTGTTTTATTTAATCTGTGTTCACACTTGTCGGAGCTCTACTCTGTGTTCCTAGCATTAGAAACGAAATCAGGCGAAAACTCGTATGGTGTAAAGACAGCTTAAGTTAATGTTTAAGAATAATGCTCGTATTATAAAAACAAACTCATTAAAATGCTAAAACTGATCATTAAAGTTAATGTATTTTTTAAGTAAATTGAAAATTTTTGCATTTCTTTATTTATACAATTTTCTTTCTCACAGAGTTTGACGTTACAAAAAAAAAGACCGTCCTGTGTCCGTCCGATCTTTTAAAAACGTCACTTCCCCACACCAATGTTTTATACATACATAAGTCTTCGATCAATTGATAGTTAATGCTTAATTAATGAATGCATATCATTAGTTTTCTCCCCTCTTTTTTTCTCTACTTATTCAATATTCTTTGTTAAATTATAAACTATTTTACGGCAAAAGCAGATAAAAAAAGAAAATAAGTGTGATTTGCTTTTCCGCTGATAAAGCAAAAACCAAAAAAAAAATAAAAATTAAAGGTTTTATTTATTTAAACCCTTTTATTTATTTATTTTTTTTTCAGTTTTAAGGTGCCTTGACCTAAAACTCTTAAGAGTCTATGCAAATTATAAGAATTTTTCATTTCTGTTGCATGCCAACACCTAAAAGCGGCTTTAACGCCCCAACACGTTTATCACGCAATAATTTCAGTTGGTTTAGTTTTCATCATTTATGATGATTATTTGCTGCGGTTCATTTACTACTTGGCAGCAGCAAAGGTTATACCACAGGGCGCTCTACACGTTTCAATTGATGTTGATTTTAACACCTCCTCCTCTAATATTGACACATATTGAGTTGTTTGTGTTGGTACGTATTGGTGCTTTTTTTCCTTTATGATGAGCAAATGTGCCCATTTATTTTTCTTTTCCTTATTTTGTTGCATCAATGAATGAATCAGTCAATCACAGTTTTCAGTTCTTGTCTAAGGAATCAAGTCAATCTCATTGGCATTATACTCGGATGTATGTATGCAGCTGAAGTTTTGCTGCACAAACCACAAAAACAAATCAACATTACGAATAGTTTAACACCAAATTACTTGGTTTAGAATAATCTTGATAATGTGGTTTAGGTTTTCTGGCAAATTTCACATTATTGCTTGGTTGCATTTTTTTTACCACCACAAAAAACAAATTATGTACTAAATCATTTAAGTTCGCTTCTCTTACTCATTATGTAGTATATGCTTGGCAAACATTGGAAAAATAATTTTTTAGTCATTTGTAGGAATTGATATACTGCTTCAATGAACACCAACAACTAACGTCAATGTTGTGATCTCTATAGCCTTCAATTTCATCAATTTTTATTTGCAAATCTTGATCTTTTGATTTTTTGATTTGGTCTTCACATTTAAATTTGGCGTTAAAATTACTGATATTTGGATTTTTTTAGCATTTTGATCCTGTTCCCTCACTGCCACCAATTACTTTTGAATGTCTTTCTTTTTCATTGTATAAGGTTCAAATTTATTACGAACTTGACTTTGGTATTTTTAATGTTTATTGATAATTCCTTCCCTGCAATATTTGCTTGCAGGCCGGAAATTCTTTGTTTTTTATTACGATTATTTATTATAAAACAGATATACTTTTTAGTAAAGAGCTTAGCTATCATAATGAAAAAATTATATTATATAAATAACATAAACAGATTACATATAGGAGCTGATGGATAGTGTAATTGAGTATCTCAAAGATGATCGCAAGTCCTATTCCTTCCAAAAAACTTCAGGCATATTGTTAAAGAAAGGAGGATTGCTAGTTAAGTTTTTATTTCATTTATTTATTCAACAATATATGCTTAATTCACAAAACATCATTATTATATCTATGTATCGATCGTATTATCATATTAAATACAAGAGAGTAAAATTTGTTGTATGCAATTTTCATATAAAAATGAAATACACTATTACACTTTTATTTTATATGTTTTTAAAATTTGTATGTAGCTTATTCTTCTTTTTTCATTAAAAACACAAAATACATTAGTACACTACACACAGGGTGTTTACAATTAATAAACAAAAAGTGGATTTGATACACAAATACACGATACAGATTGTTGTGAATTGAGCAATTATAATATGTATATAAGTATAAGAAAGCGGCGCTAATCTCCTAAAAGCCACACTTCACTTCAGTACTGTACACTAGTTCCAAGTACTGTACTTCACACTGAAACAACACTTCTATTTATTTGTTTAAGATCAAACAACAAACACTAAATCAGCTGAAAGCTTTTGTCTGCAGCAATTTTAGTGCTTTTGCTTTTCTGTGAAGCAAACTATTGAAACAAAATATTACTTCAGTGTACTAATAGGCATATTTATAAAAAAAATCGTCTCTAAACGTTTAAAATTTTTATGAAAAATAACAAAAACTCTTTTTAGAATATGTTTTTTCCACACAAATTTCAAAACGAAAAAATCATTTGTAAAGGGACTTTTTTTTGCGTATTTCGACTTCGACTACGACAGTTTCGTCCTAGATTAAAGAGAAAATTTTCCGTGTTCTTTAATATATTACAAAAACGTCGTAGTAAGAGTCGACATACGCCAACTACGACAAGGGGAATCCCTCTTAGAGTGTCACTACTTTGAGTTGGCATCACTGCTTTATTTAAGCACCCATTTAACAGCTGATAGTTGCTTTTTGTTTAGTTTGTTTTGAAATTTCATTATGAATCGACTTACACTAGAGCAACGCGTGGAAATTGTTGAAATTTTTAATCAAAATAATTGTTCTATTCGTCAAACTTATCGTGCACTTCTTCCATTTTCCGATTAAGTCCATTTCTGGTTGAATTTGTAAGTAAATAAGCAGAACTATCGCATTTGGAGTGAAAGAAATCCACAAGCTTTTTTCGAAACACCATTACATCCACAGAAAATTACTGTTTGGTGCGCTTTATGGGCTGGCGGAGTCATTGGCTCGTATGTCTTCAAAAACAATGATGGTGTACAGTATAGGAATATGATTCGAAATTTCTTCGTACCTTAATTACGTTGCATTAATCTTGCTGATATGTGGTTCCAACAGGACGGAGCCACATGCCACACAGCGAGCGCTACAATTGATTTACTCAAAGAAACTTTTGATGAAAAAATAATTTCACGTAATGGCTCAATTAATTGGCCACCAAGATCGTGGGATTTAACCCCATTGGATTATTTTCTTTCTTCTTATGTTAAGTCACTTGTCTACGTCGATAAACTACAAACAGTTTAACAACTGGAAATCAAAATTTGAACAGTTATCGGCGATATACTACCGCAAATTTTGCGAAAAGTTTTTGAAAATTGGTGTTCCAGATTGCGCCTTCTACGCGCCAGCCGTGGCGGTTACATGCCAGAAATCATATTAAAACCTTAATTTCATGAAATATTATTTCCAATAAAGCCCGTTTCATTGATATTCAAAATATATTTCCATGTTTTATTATGATTTAATTATCTGTCACTATATAAAAAACACCCTTTATTTACAAAATCTACACTTAAGTCATAACAAGTCCAGTTAATGCACGAGAACACAGACTAAAATATCAATTAATTAAAAAAAGAATATGTATTTTAAAATAAAAAAAAACATAATCAAAAATTTTATTAAAATTTTATTACCGGATACTCTTGAATTTAAAAATATAAAACTTATAATTTAAAGCACAAGCATGTTTATCCTAAAAACATTTCATTATATGTAGACACTGAAATATGATTTCTGTTCAAAATGACCAAAAAAAAAAGATGTGACGGGTGTGACCTCGCATATCTCAGTTTTTACAGAACTATAACTTAGTGTATATTCTGTAAAGTTTTCCCTAGAACACACATAATAATTTTAGTAAATTGTGTCATTTTGATTGTATTAAATAGTTACTGCCTGAAAAAAAACAAAATGCTTCTTTAAAACAAACGTTTTCGAAAAAAAAGTGACGGGTGTGACGAGCTTGAAGAAATAAAACTTTTTATTGGCTTCATTCATATAAGCAATACAAAGGTAAACTGATAAGAAAATAACTTTTTCGCTATCCATACTATCATACGCAGCAAAATACTCCAGGCAAGCATGTTTTAAAGTAATTTTTTTAAACTCAAATATACATACACAGCAAATATAAACACTTTTTAACAAAAACTATTCTTTCGGTTTCTTTCTTCTTTCTGTCAATGATTTCCTTATCCATCAAAATTTTGTTAGCATTTCTTCTTTCCCCCTGTACCTTTGTCTGTCTAAAGCTGAATGCCAGTTCAAAGTTTTCTTTATTTTCTTGCAAGTTTCTTTCTTTCTTTCCTCTTTCTATTTTTGGCAACCATTGAAAAAAATAGCACTTCAACGTTGAGGTGGAGGGTGTGACCAAATATTGCCAATAACTAATTACCAGGGAAACCAGAAATATGCTCTAAAAAATGGGTTTTATGCTCATTCAATATGCACTAAAAACTTGAAAATATGCACTAAAAAGTAAAAAAATATGCGATTAAAAATAAAATAAATTGGTTTATTTGTACATGAAAATATATTTTTAATTAAAAAATTCAATAACATTTGCAGGTTAAAACAAAATTGCCATACAAATTTTGACTAAAACAAATAACACAAATTAATTTTTATTGGATGCTTCCCTAAGAATTTAACTTCAATTTCAAAAGATCAGGATATCAGAATTCATGCTTTGGAACTGGATAAATAGAACAAGATTTTTATTTATGTTTTTATTGCAATAAATGACAAAATATTGACATAGAATTTCAAATAAAAATCGCTTCTGTCTCATCTATTTAAACTTTAATGCATTGACAATGTTCCTTCAACGTCCTTTCGTGGGCAGAGTCTGTCACAAATATCAAAACTGAAGTTGTATTGGAACTAAAGTCCAAAAATAATAGTAATATGTAAATAAATTTATACACTACATTGGAGATTTAGATGGCGAAAAAGAAAAATAAAATTGTTTACCAACTTCTTAATTTGTAAGCCGAAAACATTTTTTCTTTGTATATGTTTTTCGGGATGGAATGTCCTTTTAAAAGGACGGTTGCGCCAAATGGATTAAAATATAAAAAAAAATATCTATAAAGTATCAAAATATGCTCTAAAAGCGTAAATTATGCTCTAAAAATTCGAAAATATGCTAAAAATATGCGTGTAAGACTGATATATGCAAAAATATGCTTTAAAGGGTGAAATATGCAAAAATATGCACTAACAAATCGATGTCAAAATTCTTAAAAAGTTCTGAAACGGATAAATATCTTGTCCCCACATTAATATGTCACAAGAGAAAAAACATGCAATTGCATATTTGTGGTTTCCCTGCTAATTACTCTAATATTAAAATACAAGTTCACAAAACCTTATATTGTTATTAATTGCGCTTACTTTATTATTGCTAGAAAGTATAGTGTATTTATTATTCACAGTAAGAATGTTATTAAAAAATTTTAATTTTTACTGTGACGGGTGTGATCGAAAATATTAATACTTTAATTAATCCACAAAACTTTAATTATAACTCCAAGCCAAATGTACGGTAATCAGATTATGCCTAGGACTTTTTTTACATATTGCAAGTCATTTACATTCATATGTAAAAATTTGCTTTTAGATAAAATTTCTATCTCAGCAAGCATTTAAAAAATATTTTGTCTTGTCTTTTTTATTTCAATACAAAGTTCCGCACCTCTTAAAGAAATGATCTCTTAATTTATTTATCATTTATGTATTTCTTATGGCCAGTTTCTAAATAATAACCATTACTCAAATTGTTAATTTGACAATAATTAATAAGAAATAAAGTGTAAAAAGCAACGTCAAAATAAAAATTTAATTTAAAAATTGTCAATGATCATAACTCAGATCATTATCTACCCCAATAGCAAAACGAGCCTTAATTGCATACAAACGATTTATGTATGCATCATGCATGCATGTGCACTCATCAAATTAGAAGAAACACAGCCGTGAACATACTTTGCGTGTATGATAATGATAATTTTCTAGATATTTAAATTGTATTTATTACGTACGATGCCTTCATGGTGCTGCTTAAATAGTGAGATCCGAAAAAAATTGTGCATGAATTATTTAATTTTATTATTTTTACAATCGTTCAAATAAATAAAATTTTTAATTAACTTTATTTGCTGGTGGTTTAGCATGTCTATATACGTATTTCATTGGCGCTTGACCAAATCATCAGTAGACTTTAGCATAAATTTTGATCAGTCTGACAATATGTCAAATAAATAAATTTCATTTTTATTTAACATTATATTTAGCCTCATGCTTGGTTTAAGCCTTATAATATTTTTAGGCTTTCAAATATCTGTCAGAAATTGGGACAGTTAAGAGGTTATAAACCCAATTTTTAATTTCTATAAAATTTTTGTAAAATGTTCAATTGCGGATTTACAAAAAAAAACTGTTCAAATTTTTCAAATCTTTATTTCATTTTAATTTGAAATTTATTTGCTGGTTGTTCAGCTTGGTCTATATACGCATTTCATTGTTGCTGTAACAAATCATCAGTAGACTTCAACCACACATTTTGAACAGTCACAAACCTCTTACTTTATGCACAGACTTTCAAAAACTATATGAGAATTCATAGAATAATAATATTTTTGAAAATCACAAAGACAAAATAAGCTTAGTAGGCTTTGAAACTCAAACAAAACCCAGCAAATAATTTATATTCGATGTGAATCAGAAAAAAATCGAGCTTCAATTTTACATTTGTTGTGTAAACATTGATGCGTCCTGATATTTCTTGATCGCACTCCTAAATTTATATCTAATATGTTTGAATTGTGGAACTTGTATACAGTGTAACCCGTTTAATTGCCTCATGCTTAATTTTATTTTACTGGATTTTTAGATCGCCATTTTTTCTTTTTTTCTCTAGCAAAAGTCTGCAGTTAATTAAATCTCTTTTGATTGCCCTATTCTGGTAACTGCCCCAAAATTTCTCTTAAATTTGCTTCCTTTAATCGCACAAAATTGTTATTGGCTACAACTCTGCAATAAAATGCAACAAAGTGTTCAGGGGCAGGTAAAAGTTACTGGTCCGCTTCATAGGAAGTGTTAGAACTGGGACTGGTCCCCATCACTTCGAGACCGATCACGTGACTAGTCTTTTGTCAATTCCATTTCCTGAAAGTAGGTTATTAAGCGGGGATTACTGTAGACAGATATTCCGCTGTAACTAACGGCCACCGCAACAATTAAAATCACACGATTACGATTTGAACTGCCACCAACTACAAATCGAATACTACTATGAAGTATGTAGTAAAAAAAGGCTGGTTAAAGTGCGATCAGCAATTTGTTCTCTACACTAATTATAGCATTAATGAAAAAATCAACAAACAAAACACATAAAAAGTGTCATTTACGGCCAACAAAAAAACAGACAGACAGAAGAAACACACACAAAATGATGATGGTGGTTGCTGCGGTAGCAATGGACGAATGCAAAATAAATTCAAGATCTGTCAACGACAGAATCAATGAAACAAACTAAAATAGGAAAAAAGAAACAAATATTGTGTCCTCTAAGCACAGGGTGTTGTTAAAAATTCAATAAAACAAGTTTCCGTTTGATGCGGCTGTTGTTTCTTTTTGTTGTGGTTGCATTATTTTTTGTTTCGCAATTTTGCATTTTCGTATCGATTTTGCAAAAGATCTCGCTTAAATACATGGTAAATTGTGTTTTTGCAGCTGTTGCATTTACCATTCATGTCGTAGGTATCTCGTCGTAGTTTAATCGTAAGTTGTCTGTTGATGTTTCACTAATTGCCTGTATAAATATTCGTATTTTGTTGCAAGAACCAGCCAACAAACATCTTAAGCAATAATTAAATGCCACTATTGCTGCAACAAAATTGCATTTAATTAAAATTGAAGGTGATAATTTAAATAGGATTACACGGTCGGCTTATGATCATTTGCACACAAAAACGAGATTTTTTTACATGCATGATGACATACGCGGCTTTGAACATTCGCCGAATAAGCACATATTAGTTACATACATGTGTATGTAAAGCTCTGTTCAGATTCTTGTCAATATTGTCGTCAGTAACACCCAGCTGAATTAAGACATTGCAAAAAAACATCTTACAATCGTGTGAACTGGCATTGAACAGTTCAATTGAGAACGAACTATCAGACATTTGACAATCGTGTAAACACATTTCCTTGTCATGACATACATTTTTTTATTGCTAGTTGTGCATCATTCTCAGAAAGTCGTCTGGCAATAAGTTTTGAGCTTTTCGGACATATTTTATACAATAGTGTGAACTGACTGACAATCTACTTTGTGCTGGCAATTTTCTGTTGTCAAAACATTGTCAAATTTGACGATATTGTAAGATCTGACAACTGCCTGTACATTGCTTAAGTGAAATTAAATTTAAGAAAAAAAAATTAATAGTGATCTAAAACTCCACCAACTTTCTAATGCAGACTGATTTTAGACAGCATCTTTAGTATTTTTAATCAGAATTCGCACGATCCGTCGAAAGATTTCTTTTTTTTTTCTTGATGTGTAAACATCTATACGCTAGGGGGTAAAAATCTTTCCCACAATACAATCACAAATTTTGAGTAAGATTGTAAAGCGTTATCAAATCGGTGTGAGCTATGTATGACTGTATTAGCGTAATTATACGAACAAGAAGTACAGAGAAACTTAATAGCTGCATAGAAATACACTCATCCGAATTTTAAAGCATACCTTATGGAGTTAGTTTTAATAGAAATTGCTTGTGAAGTGTAATAGTGTTGCCAGTGGAGATAATTTTGTTAAAAAGTTGAATAATATAAAATAAATAAAATAAGTATAAAGTTTTAAATAAAAGATCGTTTTAAATGTCAAATATTTGTTTAAAAGTTATAAAGCAGTCTTTATAAAGAATTTATAATATTATGTTATAACATATCTTCATTACGTACTGTTGCTTTACACTGAAACTGTTGCACAACAATAGGGTAACAATCTCTATCTCATGCCATTTATTGTGGGTGGAGATTTTAATACAAATTTTGCGAACCCACAGTCGAAAGCTTTATCAAAATTTTTATTTGACGTTTTCCACTTGCATATGAGCAATTCTCCACAAACCCGCACAACTAATAATTCCACTGCTATATATGCAGTTTTCCATAGATTTTTAAATGCAGTAAAGTCAAAAATTTATTTATCTTATTTTAGTTACCATAAGCCAATATTAAAAAAAATTCATTACTAGATGTTTACACATCTCTCCTGTGATCGGACTCACATTGCTTTTTTTACACACACAAAAAATTATCAACATTTTTTATATAACCGACGTTACATTTGTTAAAGTTCCTAGGTTTAGTTGAGAAATTAATTGATTGAATTGTGAATTTTTTTATTGTAAAAAAAAATGATTTTGTTTCGTTTGTAAATAACTTTCAATTAAAACATTATTGCGAAAAGATACGTAAACAAAAAATTTTTTAATGAAAAAGAGTGGTTCATATATTATCAGCTAAGGATATAAACACACAAGCAAGCTTTGCGATTTTTACCTGATCGCATCAAAGAACTTTTGGGAATGATTCTAGCATTTGTCTGGGTATAAATACAATATCAACTATTCTAGATGATATAGTCAAGGTTACGGAGCGATTTATTTATTTAAAGTGGGTGCAACTCGAAATTAACTCTAACGAAAAGGAAAGATCAAGAGACTATTTCTATAACAAATAAAAAGTCCCTGCCTTTTGTGAAATCTCTTGCAAGGACCGGTACTTGTCCATGACTTTGATGAATGTCGAGTTTTGTGTGCTATTTTTACGCTTCCCCCTATTGAGGATAAAAACATGAAAATAAATATTACTTTTTACCTATTTATCAACTTTAACTCAATTTAATTTTTCCTAAAAAACAAACTTGAAAAAAAAACTAAGTGAAGCCTCTAGCAATAAAAAAACAGTTTATTTCCAAAAACAAAACGATAGCATCGGTTTCTATGACACCTAAAACCGACAATAATTCTAGGTCGAACAAAATACCATGATACCAAAGTACTTTTTTGTGGTTTTCAAAACCAATTCCGATAAGATTGCGTGGTATGACACCCCTGATTGATTCAAGCAATTTGATATTAAAAACGATTTTTAATTTTTTTCTGTGTACGTAAATAGTATAGTATACATATGTATATGTTTTTTTATAATATTCAATTAAGTTTTGTAATACCAGTTCTAAAGTTTTAACACACAATAAAATGTTTGTTAAAGTTAGCATGTGCATACAATGTCTCTGAGTTTTTACTTTTTTTTGATTCTTATAGTTACTGTAATAATAGTAAAATTATCATTACAACTACTGGTTATAAATTAGCTTTGCAAAATCCTGTTACCAATTTTTGCAGGAAAAAAAAGGTGAAAACAGAACTAAAAGATTTTACCATGTGCCATAACACGGGTTTACCTCTCGCAGCAATCATCATTATTGTACTCGTAACATGTGTATGTTTCATAGTAGTGTGAGTACGAAGGAAGCTCTGCCTGTTCCTCGTATAATTTGACAAATGCGTATAATTTGTAATATCATTTTTCAAATTCCTGTAAGAAAATCCATTCGTTTGTGGAAATACCACCATTATATTACATAATAATTCTACTAAAATTTGTTGGTCATTTAATGCTACATAAAATTTTAGATAATTTATAAAACAACCACGATGTAAACGATTTTCTTCGGTGATGTTAATACCTGCATTGTCGTCTTTTGTTGGCTAGAGTAGGGGTACTCACGGTGCCATGATAGTAATCGATAGTAAAATTTAAATTTATAATGTGGTATTTTAAGATAGTTATACAAATGTTTTTTGGGAATTAATAAAAAAACCATACAGAGAATATTACGAGGGTTTAAAATGTCGCAAAGAAATGTTCCTCGTAAAGTTTTACATCAAAGTACTGAACACATTATTTATTTAAAATAACAATATACAACAATTTGGAAATGTTTCCAAAATTATGGGCTCGATAGATCACATCGATATTTTATTTTACCAATGGGAAGGGATGGTGCTCCCCAATTTGATCTGTTCGTGCAGCACATCGATATCAGTGGTTTGCAATGAATATTTTTTTTTTGCTATTCATACTGACTCATGAAGTTTTAAATATAAATGCGTAGACATCGTTTAAACTCAACTACTCTGATTTACGCACACTCACAATAAGATCGATTTATAAGTATAGGTTGAAATAGATATGAACGCAACGTCGACATTATAGTCATGCCAAACTCACACTCATAAATCACGTCAGTTTGATTTCTAATTTTAGGAAAATACTTATACTACTCACATTGATTCAGCTCACTTAACTCATGCATGTATGTTTATATAAAAGTTTAGTCATTTAGTTAAAAAGAAATCAAAATTTACAATTGAGTAAAAAAATATTAATATTGCATCTACAACGCCTTCTATTTACTTTTGAATTTGCATAAAATACGCATAGTATTTTTGTGTTTTTCTTTTTTTTTTTCTTTTAACATGCCATTTAGAGAACCGTTATAAGCATTCAACGTGAAAGATTTACAAGAATCATATAGTTTTAAGTAAGTCTGGGTCTTTGCGTGGTCAATTAAAATTTTTAATTAACTTTATTTTTTTGTCGTCCAAATTAGTTCGATTTCGAACACTGTGCAACTTCATAAATGTTGCTGAAGGTCGCTTCAGACTGTAATACAAGTATTAATACTTTTATGAAAAATGCAGCTGTGACATGTTGAGTTGTTATTTTTTTTTTTTAAATTTTCTAAACAAATATAAGACCAGGGATGAATTTTCGTCAAAAGTATTAATACTTGTATTATAGTCTGAAACAGCCTTAAGTATGACTTCGGTGCGCACTTCAAATTTTCTAGTGAATCTGATTCATAGACAACATTGCAATAAGCATAAGTGCGCATAAAGTCATGATTCAACTCTACACAATTTTTTTTTTTTTTTTCATTGCTGATCTCTGATCGGTATATGAAACTCTGTGTTCTTAACATCTGAGGTCTAAAGCATGCTCAGCAACATTGTAGAAAATATTACAGCAAATATTTTTGTGGAACATTTTAACCACCCACAAATCGTAAAATACACTCCTAAAAAGGGAAGAGCGAAATTTAAATATTCTTTTTCCTTGTTGTTATTAAAGAAAATTTATTAAAACGGCCTTTTGTTCTATACTTTTATTTATACTTATTTGTTACATTATGCTGTGAATAGCCTTATTAAAAAAATACAACTATCAAAACTAAAATTTTACTTACATTTACATCTACATGCGTATATCCTATACTCACCGATGTTAAACTCTTTCCTTTATGTACTTTGTCAAATGAACATTACTATGGTCTTTCCCTTGTTCACAAACAAATTAGATTGTGTGACCAGTGGTCATTATATACTACATACATACATATGTACATAAATACATATTTACTGAAATCCCTGGAACAAATGGTGTGAGAGACACTGAAAAACACAAGTTTGTATGCAAATACTTAAATAGTTTTGTAAATTTATTCCAACCAACTTCCCAAGGAGGCAAACAACAAGCAGACAGACGGACTCATTCGCACACTCAATTTACTCAAATCTTAACATGTCAATGTTTATTTTAAATAAAGAAAATAAAACTTAACTTCGATGTCCATTGTACGAGAACATGTTGCACGTTGATGGTGAAGTGGTAAATTTATATTGAATGCGAATTTATCGAAACTAAAGTTAAATTAATTTGTCTTGTCTTTAGGAGGTAACTGGAAACAAGCCGTTTTAAACATTAATCGTAATGGTAGATGACACAATCAATGTTTTAAAAGGGAATTATAAACTTATACTCGCCACAAATTATGGGATATTTATATTATTATTATTTTTTTTTTTCAATGTGAAATATGCCTCCCATATATTTTCTAGTTGCTATTGCTTCGTCCCCTCAAAAAAATCTTCCTTAATACATTGTGCTTCGAGTCAAAACACTGCTATCCAATCATTAATTTATTAAAGTCCATTGAAAGTATTAATGTTTTCTTTTAATTTATTTTTACTGTTACCATCTTATCCATCCATCCATTTCTTTTCATTTCAGTTTGCTTGTTTAATTTAAAGTTATATTTATATTCATTCTGCGGAAGTATATGTCAGTCACAATTTCCTTTACATTTATGCTTAAAGATTTTAATTAATCATTTGCACTTATTAATTTTTATTAACTACACTACACCTCTCTTGTCTCTAAATAAAACCCTTTATGGGTCCCACAATCCTACTTTAAGTGCTTGCTAATAATATATGTATATTAAAGTAAAAAAGAGCATATAAAACAAATTAAAAAGATTTGTTCTTGTTCAAAATCCCTAAATGAAGTCAATTAGTTCAGGGCATGTCTGCATACATGCGGCACATGTTTACTTTAAATTCCAAGCATGAATGTCTCTTTTTACGGCCTTAATAATAAATTTAATTGCATTTTACTGAGGGTGACTTTGGCTGAAGTATTTAGCACGTTGACTACCGAAACGAGGGTCCTGTATTCGAGCCTCGGCTCCGGGCTCCGACAGTCATTAAAATAACAACACCACGTATTTTTCTGTTGTGCATTAGTGTCTCTTTGTATCAGTTGTTGTAGGAAAGCTCAAGTAATGAAGGCATAGTCATTGGTCACTGAGCTACACCAGTTTCAGCGGATAGCAATCCTAATACAACATCAGAGCGCCCTCCTGCGTAATTATTGCGTAACAGAATCATCGGCGAAGTAAAATAACCAATACGCGCCTCATTGATACCAGAGGCGCTGCAACTCTGCATTACTAAAAAACGTGCAATACAACTGAGTTGTAGAAGAATAGAGCTTTCCTCTAGCTCTTCCTTCACCATCTTTCCTCTCTCTCACTTCCCTTTCCTAAGGAAGGTAATACCTAGTAATAGTAGTAGGCAATCATTGCCTGAGTGTTATTTCTCTTAAAAAACAAAAAAATTTAAAAACTTTGAAACTTTGATATTTTATATGGAAAAATGTAACACTCGAACAAACTGTTCAACTTTTTCTGCCCGATAAGAGGGAATGCTCGTATGTATATATATTTTTTTTTTTATTATTTCAATAAATTTTTGCAAGTCTAAAACTAAAATCGATTTTTCTTACTTGTTTTTACAGTTCTCATGTTTGCTAAGATACACAAATTTTCAATTGAAAATCCAATTAGAATTATTTTCCACAAACTAATAGTTTCGTGACTTTCTATACAAAATTAATATTTTTTTTAAATTGTATATCTGAACAGACTTGATTTGTTTATTCCAGCGTATTTCTATTTTGTTTAATCACTCCATGTCCATGTCAAGGTCCTCAAAATATGCGTTTGTTTTTATGATGACTTCTTCGTTTCACACAAATATCTAAGCACCTTACATTTTTTTTTCAAATTATAAAAGAACCAAGTAGTATGTTTGTGGGGTTACGGGGTCAATTTTTCAGTACGAAAGTTTATATCTGATTACGATCTGCTTTATATCTGGTCTGTATCTGATTTGTATCATATCTGCATACAAACTGTCCAAATTCTGCGTGTTTCATCACACTACATTTTGTAGGCAGAGATGCCACATGTGGCACACTACCATAAAAAATAAATTAAAAAACCATATTATCATTACAGCAGACGAATAAATATTTCTATAAATATTGCAATTTTAGGTTTGCCAAAAGGTACTGAATCCAGAGGTGCAGGTACTGGGGAATATGCTCGATCCAGTAGCAGCTTGTAGTCCTATTCATAAACTTTTGCGATAGTGACTACGTAAGTATGCAGCCGTTTATTTTCTGATGAAATGTTTTTTTATTCGTTATGTGTGGTTGTTTTTGCCTTAAATCATTTAGTGTGATTACGGCTGGCGTATTTCAATTACGTCTAGTACTAGGTTAAAGAAAAATGCAATATTTTTACATAATCTAGTAATAGGTGTAGTTCAAATATGCCAACCGTAACCAGTCTGAATATTGAGTTGGTGCAAAAGCTCTGAGTAATATTCACCGGTAATCGTTTTACTACTTTTAAAGTAATAAATGGAAGTGGCACCGCATGCATCTCAAAAAACTCTGGTCATGACCTTGTTGCTTGACACGCCCACTACGCCTTCTTTTGTGCAGGTTCATCCGAAAAAATCCACTGCTTCGATTCCACTTTGGTGTCTGCTCCTCCTTTGGATTGCGTTTGAAAACTTTCAAACACTCGTTTGAAGTGGCCACACCGCTAAGCTTATGGCCCAATGTGAGTGATCGTGGCGCCTATCTCACGGATAGCTTCTTAATATCCAAATATTCATGCAACATGCAATGTACTCGGTCCGTTGAGATGTCTATAGTCTCAGCCATGTCACGCAGTTTCATTCTCCGATTGTCAAATATGATTTCAGGGATTTTATCCAATATTTAGGGCGTTGCGACCTCTTTTTTTGGTCACGCAGTTTCTCCTTAGTATTTACCCAAGCCTTTCTTTGATCTTGTTTAAAGTTTAATCAACATACGAAGCTCTCTTTTTCCCACTTTTATTAAAGTAAACGAGGTTGTGCGAAACCAAACTAATAGATGCAAGTTTCTCAAAATTAGACAGTAATCTACTAATAAGGCTGTATTCAGCCTTATCATGAATTCCACATGTAATAAAATTTCCTAGTAAAATTTTTCGTTCACATAGATTTTAATTTCGTCTCGTCAATTTCATTAAAATTAAAAGCTTACATATTTGGACTTTATCCGACAGATAATTTTTTGTGAATAGTTTTCTAAATAAATTATCAATATATTTCGAAATCTTATGAAGTTTTTTAAAAGTAAAAAAATTCACAAGCAATTTTCTTCGAAGTATAAAAAAGTAAACATTCTAAAATTTTTACAGCACATTTTATTGATGATACCAACTATTCACACGCTCCGAAATTTCCATGTGAAATTTTATTTATATTAAGCCTGATATATAACAGTCACGGAATTAGCAAACCTCCCTGGTACAATATTCATGTAGAGCGTTTGACTAGGCCAAAGTGTTTATTGAGACAGTGTTTTAATAACTAATCCTTGCCGTTTCCGTTGTTCCGTTGTTTTATTACACTAATTGCTGGAAGAATACACATAGACAAAATTGTATTGATTACCACAATGATAAAACAGAAAAGGAAAATGCATAGTTTTTGTTAATAAAGCTTAGCCTATCACGAAATGTGACTTAAAAAATAATTTTTAATTTCTTGAAGTCACAATAATTTAGCTAAAATAATCTAAGGTAATTTTTTTAATAAAATGCACGTTTTTCTATTTTTTGCAAGTGTAAAATTTATCATCTACTACTTGCACTACTAAATGTCTTTTGCCACTTGTCTTTATGCTTCATTTATTAATTAATTTTCATTCATAAATAATTTTTTTTTTGCATTGTCACAATAAAGCCAGCCAGAAGTCGTCACCAATTGTAAATTATTATTTGTGATTGTTTTTTTTTCTTAATCTCTTTCTTCAGCTTCTGGACAATACTCGTATTCGTTGCAAATTTCTATGTAACTGATGCCAGAGGGATTTGTTCGTTCTCTGGCAACGGCCGGAAGTTTTCATTTAATTACGTTCAATTTGAAACTTTGGTTGTTTTCTACTCCTATAAATTAAAGTGAAATTATTAGTGCAGCATTTAGAATAAAAAGGGGAACTAACTGCTAATTCTCTATTTATAAATGTGTATGTACATATGTATGTACGTGTATGTGCGCGTGTATTGCAAACTATAGAACTTTTTAAAGTTCAAAAGTGTTAATGAATTGTAGTAAAAGCTAGAATTTTATATCTATACATATATATTTTTTTATTTTTTGCTTTAAATAATTTTCTTTCCTTTATTTAATTTAATGTGTTGAATGTTTGCATGTGAAGAGAAACATATTTTAGTGGAGTCAATGTCACGCATTTCTTTACAACTGTCTGTTTTTAATATTCCATACAGCATCATGTTTGTGTAATCACTACAGGTGTGGCGAATATATTTAAGTTTCTTATTCGATTGGTGCTAAATTTGTTCTAAATCAAACCTATTTCGGCAATAATAACACCGTGCTAAATCAAAAATGTAACAAGCGGGGGACCTGGTACGCTGAATTCAATGGTGCTTACAATTTTTTTAAGTTAGCTTTTGTTTAAAAAATAATTAAAATTAAAAGCCCCTAAAAATCGCAACTTTTCCCAGTTTTCTACTAATTACTTAAATTTTTATATTAGTTTAAAAAAATATTTTTGAAGAAAAAAATTAAAAAATTTCCCCAATCAAAAAAATTTAAGCAAAAAATTCAAAAAAAAATAATTCAATTTTTTTCCAAAAAGTTTGCTCACGACGCAAGCTTATAAATACATGTCTTTTCATGCGATTTATATCGACATAAAGGTTGATAAATGGTAAAAAACTAGGAAAATTTTTGATTTTTTGGTCCTTTTAATCAAGTTTTCAATCTAAATTATTTTTTTAAACAAGAGCTAATCTAAGAAAATGGTTAGCACCATTGATTCAGCGTACTCGAATTAGGTTTACCCACTGGGTCTCCGGCTTGTTACAAAAAAAGTTTCAAATTCGAGCACAGTTTAATTCTACCAACCAAATAAATTGGTTGAACTGACTGACATGAAGCAGTTGGAAAAAAATAATCAAAATTTTTGTTATAGTGCCAGTTCTACATTTAAATATTAATATATTAAAATTGTTCGTCTAAATCCACTCATACAATTGCCTCCCGATTTATAACAATTCAAAACAAAGGCTTGTTATAGTATCGCACCAGCTAAGGAAGCGATTTTTTATTTCTTCCTAATCCTAACACATTAAAATTTTTCTTAATAATTAATTTCTAAATCAATTTACATTTGACTTCATGTGGGAGTTGAACACATGCTGCCAAGTTCATCTAACGCATTGGTTGTTGATTTTATCAATATAATCAACTAAGATTTATTAAATTGACCAATAAAAATTGTTGTTGTAAAATTTACTACAACAATTGGTTAGATTAACTCTTTTGCCTTGATTATACATAACAATCGATGTATGAAATATGTTCACTTCTTTTATTCAAGCTATATGCAGAATGTTGTCAAATTTTGCACTAAAAATTAAAAGCTGCCTGCTTAAATGTAAATTATCTGTTGAACTGTTGTATAAAATTTTTCAGAAAATATTGCAACTTATTGTCAGACGATTGTATGATAAAAATTTAGCTGACAAGATCGTCAGTCAAAAAAATTTTCAGTTCAGACGGTTGTCATATGTAAAAATTGTGAGATCAGTTTTTATGCCTTGCCTGACTAAAAGCATTTGAAAGAAATTGATAATTATTAATCGTTTGGACTTGTGCTAAATGTAAAAGTGTAAATATAAATTATTATGTACCATAAAGTAACAATTCCAGTGATTTTGGCTGCACATATTTTATTTTATTTTATTTTTGTACTGTGGTGCCCATAGAAAGAATTATCTTGCAATCTTGCCATTGTCAGATGCATAAACTTCGCTTGTCTAACAATAATAAAAAAATATCTGAGAAAGATCTGGCAGTAATTAGACAATGGCAACAAAAGGTGTTTACACGATGGCAGATGCGTGACAGATTGTTGCAGGCTCTAGTAGTCTTGCAATGGACTGACAATTATTTTTCTCACAACAAAAATTGCCAGTTCACACGATTGTAAGAAATTTTTAAAACATTTTACCGATATTATTGTAAGATCTGACAATAGTGTGCTCATAGCTTGAATCTTTAGCTCTTCTCCGTATAGGATTTTTTGCCCCTTTCGACAAAGAAAGCAAAAATTTTGTTCGACAAATGAAAAATTCAAAAACTTTACCAATATATAATATAATAAAAGAGTATAAAGTTCTTGAAAGGGCATTTAGTCCTGCACAAAATTTAGCAGATTTTAATTAAAAACTTTTATGAATATCCATATCGTTTACACCAACTTTTTTTTACATTTATCAAGTTTTTTTATCCAAAACAAAACCCATTAACTGAAAAATTTCCAAAACTACAACCAAATAACTTCCGTGTACCCAATTCAGCCACCTTTTAAGCTTATTCACTCACCTTCTTTTATAAATTTGTATGTTACACAGGATAGTCAGATACTGGCTTTGTATGCGAAATCTAGTAAAAAGCAGCAAGATTTATCTCGAAATCTCGTAACTACTAGAATTCGAAACAATGTAAATGCCCTATTAGTGTAAAACTCGAGCTAAATCATGAGAATAGATTATTGCTAAGAGCTTTAATCGATGTAACTAATGCTAACCTAAGAAAAAATCTGTATCCAATAGTGCTTTTAAATTTGAGCAAAATCTAGTACTTAAGAGATTTCGGGCAAACTCTAGTAGATTTCCCATACAAAACAAAATTATTATTATGGTATTTTTCAAATTTGTACTAAAAGGTGTGTGAATTAGCTATATTGCAGTTGGATGTAGTTTTAGAAAGTTTTCAGTTAACGGGTTTTGTTTTGGATAAAATCTTGATAAATCTTGATCTTAATATTGATAAATGTCAAAAAACAACTTGTTGTAAACGTTATGAATTTTCATAAAGATTTTAATTAAAATCTGCTCGATTTTGTGCAGGAGTAAATGCTCTGTAAGATGTACAATATTCGATATTGCTGCTTGCAGCGAGTACCTCTTACTTGTTTTTAAACTTAAAAGAAATTCTCGTGTGATGTTTTTTGTTTTTGCTCATCTTAAATCATTTTACGATCTATTTTTTAACGATTTTACAGTTTAAAATGCCGACACTCAATTGCGTTGAAAATCTTGAGTTCAGTTTCCGAAAGTTACAGGAATTTTATGTACTTTATTTTCTTTCAATTCGAATTTTGTTTTTTTTCTTTCGTTTAAACTGTTTTTTAAGACAGACTTATTCACATGCGCGATTTTTTTATTTGTAGTTCTAACAGTTTTGTATTTTTTTTTGTTTGATTGTGAGCATCTCTTCAGAGGTTTTTATTGTTAACATCGCTTTAAGCGCAATGTCACTTCTTAATGTGGTAATTATCACTGCAATTATGTGTTTTTAGATTAAATGTTACCCTCAGTTGTACTCCGTTGTCTTGTTTGCTGCCCTTTAATTTTTCCATTAGCTGAGTTTTGGTCTTTATAATTTAACTATTGTGATTTTAGTTTGTGTTACTTTCGAAAAGTTAAATGACCTAAAAACAAGCAAAACTATACAAACAATTAACATCATACGCTAAGATGTCACTGTTTTTCTCGTAAAAATGTTACTTGAAAAAAAGATTTTTTTCTTTTAAGTTTTTATGGAGTGAGGCAGACAGAGAGCCGCGTGTTTTGTTAATTGTAATCGTGAGTTGTATTTATATAAAAGTTATTTTATTTTTTATATGTGAAAAACACTTAGATAGTTGTATTTTAAAACTGCAAAAATTTAAAAAAAAGTGGGACTAATTTTATTATTGTGGGGCTTTAATTAGATTTCTTGTGTTTTCTATGAACGAATTTTATCTTTTGGACTAATCTTTAGAAGCTGTCAATGAATTTCGAAAATACATATATTGCCAAATAATTCTTCTATAGTTGTGTATCGTGAGTTTCTTTTTGAAACCCGGCATTTTTAATATTTTTTTTTACAAAAAAACAAAAATTTGGTGTCGCTTGGATGCTGTTCTATAAATATCCGGGTATAGTAAGAGAGATCTTAAGCTATATCCGAAATTCGAATTTAACTAGCAGAAGCAGAAACGAGAACATACCATGCTCTTAGCACATAACATAGCACTCTTAGTTATTTAACAGTAGTTGCCAAATGGATTAGAATTTCTAATCCTTGACACTAAAGCGAGATCGATAAAAAAAAATTTCGAAAAAAATTAAATTATAAAAGTCGAATGTTGGAAATATGTATTTGATTTGAGAAAACATCAGTTCCTTGAATAGATTAGTGGTCGTTTTGGTGAAATATTGAAGAGCACACATACTAGACTATACTATATATAGGGTACTCTTAAAGGTCCTAAATGTTACCCAAATTTTCCAGAATAGTTTTGTATTCATAAAATTTCAAAGGAATTTAAAATCTATTTTATTTTAAATTTTTCATAAAAAATTTTCTAATACAAAAATTAAAAATTTTAAAAACCTTGAATATATCTAGCAAAGATGGGATATCTTCTAAACGGCTGTACCGATTTTCCTCAAACATAGCTAAGAATCCTCTCGATCAAGTCACCTTTCAAACAGAAGCTAAATCAAAATCGGTCCAGCCGTTTGGTCTGTAAGTGGACACGTACGTGTTTTTATAATATTTACCTATAATTTTGTATATAACATACTTGAAGTATTTTAAATTAAAATTGTGATTTTTTTGGTGGATTGCGTACTTTTAATTATATGTGCATATACTAAACTTACTATATATGTATGTATGTACATAAGTATGTACATATGTATATAGTACATCCCTTTCTAGTGCCCATAAATAAGAAAAATAAAAATATATTCATATTTATACACATTCATATGTATGTATGTCTGTCTGTATGTTAATTAATTTTAACAACAAAATCATTTTATTTATACATGCATATTTTTATATAAAGATGTGAAAATAAAACTGACCAATTGAAAGCAAACAGTCTATCAACAACCATATTATCGTTCAAATATCCATAAAGTATATGTATGTATATGCAAAAGTTTAAATGTATATATATACATATTTAGATAAATGGACGTATTACCCAGCAGTAAAAAAGTAACTACGTCATTAGTCCATACTGTTTTACAAAACACTCATAAAGGGTGTTTTTATAGCAGTATAAAACTAAGTTGGCAACAGAGGTGTCATACAGTGCGTAAAAAAAATTAATCATTGCCCAGTGACAAAAAATGGAAGTCATTCTAGTGGAACTACATTTTCATTGCTTCCAAAAAATTGATATTTTTAATTTGCCGAGAGTGAGCAAAAAACCATGTAGAAGCTTATTTTAGTCACACAAAACCTTATAACTCCTCCATTGTGTTGGAAAATACTCACCAGAATTAAAAAAAAAAAATTTTAAAGAAATTTATTAACTAATTTTAGTCTAAAATTTAAAAGTTATTTGCTTCAATTTACATGAAAACACTGTTTAGGGCTTAAATTCGTATAAAAAGAAACGGGTTGTTAAAATAGGTAACTATTTACAATTTTTCCTAGATGAAAATATTATCATAGAACACAAAAAAGGGAATTTTTCTTAATATCGCTTCCAATTCAGTGACCAGGCATCGAAAAAGAGAACTTCTTGCAATGACAACCCTATGTAAAATGCATTCGATCGGATCGAAATTTTCACTACATCCGCATCGCAAACTCTACATTTTGATGACTTTTTTGGAGTCTCTTTTTTTACTGGGTGCTGCTGTAGAGCGAAGCGAAGAGTAAGACCCGAATCAGTCTATCCGCCATTATATCTTACTTCTTCTTGACCAACCATAATGTTCAGAAGCTGCGGTTTCAACAAGACGGTGCAATATGTCACACAGCTCGTGCCAGAATTGATTTACTAAAGGAAATTTTGATCACCACGTAGTTTCACGTTTCGGTCCCGTGAATTGACCTCCAAGTACTGTATTATGTTCATCAAAACAACTGTATTAAATTCATTTCATGTACTGGTCCTCTCTGGTCTTAATAGTGCTAGACAATAATAAAAATATGTCATATTTATATTCCAAATGAACTTGCTTTAAGCATATGAAACCCATAATTGGGGCAATCAATTATAATTTTTGTAAAAAATCGAAAGCTCTATATTCAAGGTAAAAAAGTCTTGAGATCGCAAGCTGTAAAAATTATTTTTTTTTATAAGTACATATATAATTCATTTTGGTGCAACAAATTGGTCAAAGCGTTACAAATTAACACATCTGCTGGGTAAACAAACTCAATATCATATCAACCCTTCATATATGATATACAAAAGTGTACTCAAGAGACTGCAGTATCGCACATATACACTCAGAGGTATATCCGTAAACACGCTCCTATGCACATGTAAAAATTATTGTACCCAAGTAAGGAAATGAAAGTAGGTATGTGTGTTTATTTGTCTTACACAACAAGTATATATGTATGTACAATAAAGTTCGATTATAACGAATTCTACCAAACAAGGAAACTAGTATGAACGAAAATAAAAATGTAATCTCAATACATTGTAGTTTTATTTGCTTATTCCTAAATATGTTTATAAAACACATTTTATGCATAAACTAGAAATAGTAAAATATAAAATTAATAATTACTTTGTGCAAAGCGCAGAGTTGCATCTAATTCGTGTACCTAGAAAACAAAATTGAACTGTGTTGTAATTAGGGAAGCCAATCGGGACTGGGATTTCGAAATTTTTCGGTATCCTAAAATTTTTTTTGAACATTAAAAGACATATGATTTATATATGTAATGTGACCAGATTTTAAAGAAAGAAAAATTCAACGTCAACAAAAGTAGTAAATTATTTATTTTATTTATATATTATTTTAAATTTTTTACAAAATTTAAAAAAAATACATTGATATACATACATATCGCACTCAATCATCAAGAGGGTATTAACTCAAAATGTTTAAAATTTCACTTTTTGCAAGAAATCAACTAACAACATCAATACATACATATCTATTGTAAAAATTTTAGCTTATTCCGATTACTCTTTTGTTGGTAAAATTTGTTTAACTTTAAGATTTTAATTCGAAGTGTGATTGTTTTTATGATAAAATTGCTCTATTTTTGCTAGAGTTGTTACTATTTTTAAAATATAGATATTCTTTTCCAATAATTGCAAGGTTTTCAAATAAAAAATATGGAAATATATTTTCACATGGAATTAAAAATTAAAAATTTTAAAAAACCTCCCAGCGCAGTTGACACTGTAGTAAATCATGAAACCATAAAAAATCTCAACAATAAAATGTTTGCATACATAAAATTATATATGGAGATTGGTTGACAGTTAGAGAATGCAAATGAAAGTGAGGATACATTGTTTCATCGATAAAAACAAACATAAATTATTCTTTTAATATTAAAGATGACAAAAAGAGGACAAAAATTTTATAGATGACAGCGAGTTAAAATAGATGATTTTCCTCTAAAAAAAAGAGGACTTATGATCACCTTACTTTATATAGATATTTATTTTAAAAAATGTCTTTGAAAGAAGTTCAAAAACAAAAGTTTTATTATTATTTCATATTACATAGTAAAACATAATTTTCATTGTAATAAAATAAAAATATTCATTATTCAATAGGATTGACATAATCCCGAAAATCCCGGGATTAAAAAATGGGATTCGGGATTCCTTGATTTTTAATAAAACGTTTTGCGAACGTTGTACGTATAATTTTTGATTTTTAGTGAATTTGAAAGACAACTTGCATTTGTTTTGGTTTTACTAATGTGAAAACTATATATCACCATTGTTCGTTTTAACCTAACTCCACTGTATTTGAAAATTGTCAAAAATAAGAAAAATAAAATAAAACCTATAAAAAAAAAGTAAAAACACAACAAAAATGTCAATTTAATTATAATCTCAAGGGAATATTGTAAAATTTTCATAACTTTTATTTATGTACCAATGGATGTAGTATTATGTACATATATACATATATATTTTTTTAATTTAAAGACTACAGAGCACTTTGGCTACGAAATGTACTTTCAGTTTACAAGTTTCACTCAACTCTCTCAAAAAATTAATCAGTCGTATTTGCTTCTTGCTCTTAACTGAAGAGTCTTAAGTAAAATCCACTCAATATTGACTTTATCACTATTTGAATTTTACTCGCTCAATCACTGCCCACCATCAACTGATAAGGTTTTATTTTATTGACAGGGAAAAGCAAAGCCATATAAATGGGAAAATATGTATGTATGTGATTTATAAATAAGCCCGTCCTTGTTTTATTTTATATGTAAACACATTCAAAATATCCATATAAAAGCACTTACATACATACATACATACAGACATACATACATACACATACCGGCTTCGTCTTCCATGTAACCATGAGCTATTTTTAATGTAATAAATTAAAAATAATAATAATTAACCTGTAATAAGTTCATTATTCTTTAGAAATTTGCACTAGTTTTTTTCTTTAAAGAAAAAAATAAAATAAACATAACATTATTATTTCCATAGTTTTATTAAAAAATGTTTTAATAATTTAATAAACTTATGTTTATCGTTAGCTGAAATGCAAAACCATCTAACTAACAAAAAAAATTTAAATCGCACTTTAAGTTAATTATTGGGTATTACATGGAAAGACATGTCCCTACAAATTTTCAAACCTTTATCATAACAATAAGAAGAAGAATAAGATTTAAACATATAAAAAAATACATACATGACGAACATGAAGTCGTTTAAAAATTAAAATATAGGAACTTTACTTCAGCCACTTAAATAACTTTGCTACGTTTTTTTCTCTCCTACAAAATTTAAGAAAGTGTAGTTACATTATTTTCATTTCAGCTTACGATGCAATGCAATAGTTTTTAGTTCTTTTAAAAACTTACAATCTCTAGTTATCATTTTTGGTTACAATTGGCCTGCTCCCTTCAAACTCCAAAGTATAACTTAAACGCTGGCAGCTCTGTTGCCACGAAACTCTTATTTGTTGATTTTATTTTTTAAGTTATTTTTTTTCGTTTATTCAACATTATCTGTTGCTGTTGGTTGTTACCCACATTGCAAATGCTGTTTCTCTCTTCAATGTTGTTGACGTTTATGTTGCTATTGTTTGGTTGCATTTAATGTTTTTGTGAAACAACAAAAAATGCAAATTTAAAGCTTGACTCACTCTCGCTATGATTCACTCACACTCACTTTCAACACACAAACTCCTTCGAATTCTCTTCGTAAATGAGTGTAAGGTTACATTGCCGACCAGACATGGACAATTTAATACATTCAATAAATTGTGTTATTTATGCCCAAGACCACCGCATGGTATATTATTGAGTTTTTTAATGTGTAAACATCTATACGCTAGGGTTAAAAATCTTTACAATCACAAATTTTGAATAAGATCGTAAAGCGTTATCAAATCGGTGAGAGCTATTTATGAGTGTATGAGTGTAAACATGCGAACAAGAAGTACAGGAAACTCAACCGAATTTTAAAGCATACCTTTAGGAGCATTTTAATAGAAATTGCTTGTGAAGTGTAATAGTGTTGCCAGTGGGGATAATTTTGTTAAAAATTTAAAAAATATAAAATAAGTAAAATAAATATAAACTTTTAAATAAAAGAGCGTTTTAAATGTCAAATATTTGTTTAAGACATATAATTTATAATATTATATTACAACATATCTTCATTACGTAATGTTGCCTTACACTGAAGCTGGTGCACGACAATTGGATAACAATCTCTATATCATGCCAATTATTACGGGTGGAGATTTTAATACAAATTTTGCAAACCCACAGTCGCAGTTTTTATCAATGTTTTTATTTGACGTTTTCCACTTGCATATAAGCAATTCTCCCCAAACCCCACAACTAATAATTCCACTGCTATATATGCAGTTCTCCATAGATTTTTAAATGCAGTAGAGTCAAAAGTTTATATATCTTATTTTAGTTACCATGAGCCAATTTAAAAAAAAAATCATTAATAGATGTTTACACATCTCCCCTGTGATCGGACTCACATTGCTTTTTTTAAATCATCGTGATTTAACCAAACAGTCGATTGATGGTTTTCTTTCGACATCGTAGAACAGACGTTTAAATTTCAGAAAAATTTTAAGCTTTTGACTTTCCCATCCCTGTGTATGAAGTATTCCTTCGTATACTGCTCAATTTGAACGTACACTTTATCAACAAACGCTCTTATCCCAAATGTGTAAGCAAGCACTCGTCTTTCAATAAAGATGATAATTTTTCTCCTGCTATTTTTCTTGTCAATATATTTTTTAGTATCCACTCCACAAGAACAACAACAGAATTTAGTAAAATAAAAACAAACACACCAGCAATAGAATAGCAACGAGTACAACAACCACGAAAACGATTGCCTGCCTTGACTAAATTCCAATTGTGTGGTTATTTTTTTTTTCATTTACATGTATATATGTACATATGTATGCCGACCCGCAATCGCTTTGGTAGACGTGCGCCCGCTACTCATTTTCAGTCCGGTTTTGAATTTGTCGTTGAGCGCAACTTGGCTCTGGGGATACGAAGCAAAGAAAGAAAAACAAAGTTTCCTATCGTTGGCTTGATTTTAAGTTTTCATTGTGTTCAACACTGTGTGGTGAAGACCGACGCGTATCTGTGTTAAAAACAAAAAATTCACAAAAACAAATAAAAAATTTTAAAAACATTAAATTGAAAAAACAAAACAACAACACTTCGTTCGTAGTCTTGTGAATTTTTTTTTTCAAGTGTCGAAAACTTATTTTAAATAATTTCTTCATTGGTTTTATTCTACGGATGATAGATAGATAATACCTTCTCGATATTTTTCTTGTGTACTATTATAAATTGCCGCCGGTATAGTTTAATTACTGATTTTTAAGCGTAATTTCATATAACTCAAATGCATAATTAAAAAAATGTGCATAATTTTAGAAAATAAATAAATAATTAAATTCAAATGCGTATTTTTGTGCATACGTAAATAAAATTAATAAAACTGAGATAATAGGAACGTGAAAAATAAACGAAATTCCAAATTAAATTTCTAATTCAATATTTCAATTTGTGCTTGGAGAGAATTATTTGAATAACGAGTAAGATTTATTATTGAGAAATATTTATAGTAATTATTTTTTACTAATAATAATACTAATTAATGTCTAATGTTAACAAAACTATTAAAATTGTTCAAAATAATTGTTGAAGTATGTAGTTTGGTCGTCTGTGAGTTATCCCAACTGTCACACCTAAAAACTGTAGGATATTTTTGATTTGTAAACATCTATGCGCTAGAGGGTAAAAATCTTTTTCACAATACAATCGCAAATTTTGAGTAAGATCGTAAAGCGTTATCAAATCGATTTGAGCTATGTATGAGTGTATTAGTGTAATCATACGAACAAGAAGTAGAGAGAAACTTAACAGCTGCATAGAAATACACTCAAACGAATTTTGAAGCATACCTTGAGGAGCAATGTCAATTTTAATAAAAATTGTTTGTGAAGTGTAATAGCATTGCCAGTGGGGATATAAACTTTTATTTAAAAGAGCGTTTTAAATGTCAAATATTTCTTTAAAAGACATATACCAGTCTTTATAAAGAATTTATAATATTATATTATAACATATCTTCATTACGTACTGTTGCCTTACACTGAAGCTGGTGCACGAGAATTGGGTAACAATCTCTAGCTCATGCTAATTATTATGCGTGGAGATTTTAATACAAATTTTTATTTGACATTTTCCACTTGCATATGAGTAATTCTCCACAAACCCCCACAACTAATAATTCCACTACTATAGATGTAGTTTTCCATAGATTTTTAAGTACAGTAGAGTCAAAAATTTATATATCTTATTTTAGTTACCATAAGCCAATATTAAATAAAATCATTACTAGATGCTTACACATCTCCCCTGTAATCGGACTCACATTGCTTTTTTGTATAGAACTTTTAAATGGAATAAAACAAAGACGAATTTTTGGCGTTATAATTTAAATAGTTTAGAACTTATCGGCGTAAACTAGCGAGTTCACATATCCCCACAGAAAATAGTCTAGCGGCGTTAAATCGCACGATCTTGGAGGCCAATCCACGGATCTGACACGTTACATTATGTGGGTATCAAATGTTTTCTTCAATAAATCAATTGTGGCAGGAGCTGTGTGACATGTTGCACCGCCTTGTTGAAACCACAGCTCCTGCACATTATGGTTATTCAATTGATGACCGAAGAAGTCAGTAATCATGGCGGATAGACTGATTCGGGTGTTCCTCTACGCTACGCTCTACAGCAGCAATGATTTCCTCTTTACGCACTGTACGACGACTCTGTATATCTATGCGTATTCTCATTTAGAGTAAATGTTTCATATATACAAATTTTATTTAAGCTTTAAGTCCTTTTTGTAAATAATCGATAAAATAATAAATATTGTTATCAATTATTTACAAAAAGGACCTAAAGCTTAAATAAAACTTGTATATATTAAATTAAAAGGTCGAATAAATTATTATAATATTAAATATTTCATAGTTAATCGAAACAATTGCTCTGATGAACGATTATGTTGAACGTAAAATGGACGTAGTGCGCGATATGTATTTCGAACAGAACCATGATTTTCAAATTAAATTTGCACAATTTGGAAGCCTTGTTCAGATCTCAGTCTATTAATGTTGGAAAAAAAACAGTTGGCAAAATGGCCGCCAGTTAAAAGAAGTGTTGCCAAATTAAATTTTTATACCTCAAGAATTTGTCAAACATCAAAAATTTCTACTTGAAATTGTTGTCGCACCACCAGTCAACTACAAGATCAGCCGTTATTTAAGTTGTGAATGGTAATAGCAATATGAAAGTTTGGTTGACTCTTAGGTGTTAAAAACGGAGTTGAGAACGACAATAGGGATATTATTATAATGATTTAATAATCAACAATATATATATACATATGTGCCCTTAACTATAAAAGTGGTCTAAGTCATGTATGTGTATTTTTGCTTCGAAATATCAAATAAATCTTGGAAAAACTTATATATTAAATATTTAAAAAATATTAAATAAATTTATATAAATCGAGAATAGTACAACTCTTAATTAAAATGCTGCATGATATAATAATATTTTTTAATTTGTTCAAATGTAATCTACTAAATATCTCGACCAGAGAAATATATGACTTAGACCACTTTCATAATTAAGGGCACTTATATGTATGTATAGAAAATGCAGTTAATTAAACATCAGTCAGTATTTAACAAAAAGCAGTAAGTCAATTAAATTTGCTGGTTATTTCGAGAGACTACTGTACTTTAAGTTATGCTTTTTTTCCTGCTACATACTTGTATATTAAAATTTTAGAAATCGGTACTTTTTTGTTGTGAATTTTGAACTATCAGGCATGTTCTGAAAATCATGTTTCATCAAAATGATTTTAAATCGCATAAATGTGTACTTTGCATATAATTTTGTTATTTCAAAACGTTCATCTCTCTAAAGTTTTTAACTCACTTGGTTATTTTTGTGACTACTATGTGGCGTACGTTATAATAAATTACTTAAATATACTCGTATTACACTGTGTGTAATTTTTTCGGTAATGGAAATATAACCATATACGAACGCCACTACGTGATAAAAGACAAAAAAGGGCCCGTGTCTCTCAGTTTTGCCCCCCCCCCCAAGTCATGCCCAGTTATAGCTCTTATCATAAAGAAAAAAAATTTTAAACATGTAAAATCAAAAAAAATATCATCTTCAAGATCAAAAGCGCAAAAAATTTAAAAAAATTTGATTTTGTTAACCTTTTGTCCCCAGTTCAGGTCCATAGGTAGTAACTAGGGATGCCAATCGGGATTGATTTTTGGAAATCCCGGGATTCGGGATTTGTAAATCCTGATCCCGAAAATCCCTGGATTTTTCGGGATTTTCGAGATTTCGGGATCTACAATTTGTTGGCAAAATAAATTAGTTTTTTTAATAAATATTACTTTAATAACAAATTTTATGCATTTTAAAAGTTTTTATATTGATAATGTATCATAATACAATTGTCTTTAAAGTTAACAATTTTCTAATAGGAGAATAAAATAAAAATCAAAAGAATTTTTCTCATCTATTTTTAAGTTGATTAATCACATTTGATGTTAGAGAATTTATACCGAAAACCATAACTAAATATGAAAATTTGTTTTTGTTTTCAATATACATATGTACATTTTTTATATAATCTTAACCAACACGAACATACTTACATATCTATGGACTTTTGAAGGACAATACGCATTATCCGGTAAATATTTCTTACGTTTACGTTAACCCGACAACAAAAAGTTTGCACTTGCCTTGTATTGTACTCTACTTCAATTGTAAGGAGCTGTTAATGGTACTGAATTGTTACCGAAAAGTAGATAAGTGCTAATTTTTTTATAGCGTTGAGGAGTCGACATTCAGTTAGTTAAACAATGCAATTATGAATAAATTTCCGCAACAAATTTCTCCCTTCTCCAATTAGATTTTTTTTGTTTTCCCTATTATTTCCTACTGTTTGAAATTATTCCCCGGCAAAAATTTATCGTGGAATTTTATTCATAATTGTTCTCGTAATATAGAGTAAGACGGAATAAATTTGTCAAACTTATGAATTTTAAAAATGTTATTTCCCTTCCAAAGCTCATATTATTATTTTTGTTTTCAAAATAATTCTTAGTTGTATATTTTAGCACCTTTTATGAAAATAACCGTGAGAAAGTAGTTAAATTATTTTGCTTATAAGAAATATGTCACGAATAGTCATTAAATTGTTAAAACTGCACTTATAAAATTGTATGGGACTTTTAAATATTATAAAAAATACCATAAAAATAACGAAAATTTTAATTTATAAATAACTTTTTATAAAAATTGCAATGAAATCCCGAAAAAGAAATCCCGGGATAAAATTTAACAAATCCCGGGACTCGGGATTTGCCAAATCCCGAAAATCCCGGGATTTTCGGGTTCGGGATTTCCCGTTTGGCATCCCTAGTAGTAACACGTTCAAAATTCAAGTAAACGACCAACTACAAAAATATATCTAAGATCTGAATAAATAACTTTCTAGAACATATAAAGTTTGGTTGGAATGATTCTTATCACCGTTTAGGTAGCGCTTCCAATTTCCAAACAAATGAAATTAAAAAATTTTCGGGAAATTTTTCACTTTTGCGGCTACCTAAGCGCTGCCTAGACAATGTTAAGAATCGTTCCTAGAAAGTTCATATGTTCTAGAAAGTTGTTTATAGAGATCTTAGGTAAATTTGTGTAGTTGATTGTTTCCTTGAATTTTGAACGGGTTGCTATCTATGGACCCGAACAGGGGAAGAAAGGTTTAAAAGAAATTTAATTTTTTTATATTTTTTGGGATTTTGATCTTGAACATGAATTTTTTTTATTATACATATATGTGCATAATTTTTGTTCTTTATGACAAGAACTACAACTGGGGCAAAACTGGGAGATACGGTCTTTTTTTTGTCTTTTATCACGCAGTGGTGTCCGTATATGGTTATATTTACATGACTTAAAAAATTATACGCAGTGTAATATATTTAAGTAATCCAAACTGAAAATTTCGCATGCGCACCATTCAGCGATGCCGCAGCGCAGCGAACATTTTCTTTAATTCTATAAATATTAGCATCGATAGGTCTTTCTTAAACAATTGCAAAATTTCTCTGATATCTCTCAGACACACACACACTTTTTGTTTAATTTAAACTCAAAGTTGGGAAGTGCTTAATGAAAACCCCTTAACAATAATTCAGCTCCTTCTCAATATTTTTTTAGTTTTTTTGCACTTTTCGCCACTCTGAATAACATATACATTTTAAGTTCCACCGCATAAAAATTTTAAACTGACATTAATTGCACATTTTAAAATATAAATCATTAAATCCTTTTGGAAGAGAAAAACAGCCAGCCCACATTCACATGTCAACAACTAAATTTTTATAACAATCGTTTTTATAAAGAAATTAAAATGCCATGACTTATTTTGAAAATTCCTTACATAGATTAAATTGCTTTAAAGTTAGCATGTTATATGGTTACAAAATACGAAAATTTTATGTGACCTAAAAACACTGAATTTTCGTTCACATTAGGTACACTGGGAGAAAAAATTAGACATTTTTTTTTGCAAAAAAAAACAAAGATATTTAATATTTGCCAAATCATCAGTAGACTGCAACCATATATTTTGAACAATCCGAAGTCACTTATCTTATGTACGGACTTTTGACAATTCACAAATAATAATATTCTTGAAAATCACAAAAGAAAAATAAGCGTAGTAGGCTGTTCAAAACATGTGGTTGAAGTCTTATCGATGATTCGGCAAAGCACCAATAAAAGGCAATGCTTACCCACCATCAAATAAATTTAAATTAAAATAAATTTATGACAATATGTCAAGTAATAAATTTTTTAAATGATAAAAAATTTTTTTACAACAATTGTTGTCGGCGATAAGCATTGGGGCATCAACTAAATTTATCTTGCTGAAAATGCGAGCTTTAAGCTAATTTGCTTCATAAAAACAGATTTGCCAAAATTTTGCAGTGCGGACTCCAAACACTTATACGGGACACAAAATACCTTTATCATTGGCCTTAGTGTACAGGTTATTTGGCTTAAATTTACAGTAAGTGTTCACTACACTTGGGCTCTCTGGCTTAGCAGCAAAAAATAAGGAAATTTTTTAAACCTTATAAATTTTAACGACTTCATTATATGTACATATAAAGAAATGTGAGTCAGAAATGTCACTAGTACATAAATTATAGTTTTTTATATTATATGAGCTAGATTCATGATGTAGGAACTACTAGCATTTTACCAAAATTTTATTATGAATTGTCATGAAATTTGTTACACACAACTTTTTCTATTTGCTAAAGAAAAATTAAAAATAATGTATCATAAATCCCTCAAGAATTTCTTTCTATTGACCTGTTTTAAGGGAGTTGCTTCTCCACGCCAACTGTTGCAAAAAGAAGTTTCATGAAATTTTTTATAATGCAAACTCAGTCTGCAATACTTACAACTTTAATTAAAGTATTTTAGTGTATGTACTCGTATTTATATTATGAATAGTTAATTTAGTTTATATATCTTCAGTACTGCTTAAAAACGATATTTGTTTTAGTGGTAAATTTAAGAGTTTAAAAAGAAGAATTAGCAAGTAAACATATTCTATGCAATTGTTGCTAATAAAAAAACAGATTTTCAAAATAACTACAAGTCATTAAAAGAAAAAAAATCAGCAAGAACAAACAATTTAAATAAGTAAGCAGAAATTTCTAAAGAAATAAAGTATTTAAAATGACGAAATCTTCAAGTAAAAACATTTTTATTTTAAATCTCAACAAACACGAAATCGAATGATAAGTGCAGCATCAATCGATGTTGGTTGGAGGAAAAAGGGTGCTCGCAATTATTGTCAATTCTCAATTGTACATAGATTGAGGCTTGGGCCTCAAGCATAATTTTAAAGCTTAAAGAGTCAATTATTTTTGTTTTTTCTAATTTTCCGGAAAATGTTTTAAGGTCGCAAAAGTCGAATTTTTGCCAAAAATCGTGATCACGGTTTAACACGTTTCAGCTCTACTGCTCTAAAAGTATTTTTGATAAATACTAATAAGAAATGACTTGTCGAATATCGCCAATATAATAAAATATTAAACACCATTATTTTGTAATTACATTACCAATAACGTCTATCGTAAAACATAAAACTTATATTATTTGAAAAAAATTAAGAAAAGTGTTTACATTAACAGGCGTACAAATAATTGTTAAAAATAACTTATTCCAAAAGATCAATCTAAATAGCATAAATTGAACTTGAGCGCCAAGATAAATTACTAATCTTGTGATAAAACTGAATTAACATTTACATACATACTTAAATGTGTATTTAATTACACATATCATATCCTTGAAGTTGTAAGTACCAGCAGTATCGCGTAATCATACACTCTAGGCGAGAACTCGTGCTTGATTATCAAAATATTGATTCTAACTTATAATGAAAAGTTTTTACCACTGCGTCTTATAAACACCAAATGAGATATTGTGGTCCATATTTTTTTAAAACTTCTTGAATTTCAGAAAATTTTGTTTGAGATAAAGATTCACAACATTTAGAATTTTTTGCACGAAATATTTTATGTTGTATGAAAAATTCCTTTAACAAAATGCATATTCTTAACATTATTGTATTTTATTGAAATTCGTAAAAATGTAGCCAAAAATATCTTCAAGGAGTTCAAATATCGCCTAGTAAATCGCCACTCGCCATTTTAAAATTTTCATCACAAAAAACAAATTTTTTTCGCGACGATATATCGCCATATCTGAGAACACTGCTTCTAAATATTGTCGTAAAAGATGCAGAGAGACAATAAAAAATGTGAGAGCTAAACATAATTGCCAAGAAAAAATATTTCACACGATTTCACGATTTGTTCTCGACAAAAACTGAAGGTATGAAAAAAAATAATGCGCTATATTTATTTACTGTAAAGCAAGCATACAAAAGCATTCATTGCTTGTGAGAAAGAACTATATATCCAAAACCTGTTACTTGATAAATTGAGTCGCAGTTGTAATTAGTGCTAATTTACACTATGCAAGTCTTATTGCTAAGCTGATTGTTTTTTTAGGAGAGAGAGACGAGGGGAAAAGAAACATTTATGTTCGCCTCGTCTCTCTCTTCCACAAACTAATCAGCTTAGCTTGCACACTTGCACAGTGTAAATTACAACTTAGTGATTTTTCAATCGCTGTGAAAAAGTAACAGGTATAGAAATATCTATCGCTCATCTCGAAGCTATTTACCAAGCAATGACAACTTTGAAGAGTTTTTCCGAATGTTCTATTTTTGCTGTTTTGAATTTCAAAGCAATTGCTTTATACAGCCATCTTCATGATATAGTCTTAGCCGTACATTTTGCAATTCACTTGCTTCGTTATAAGAAATCCACATATTAATTTCGTGTCATATAAACTAGGACCAAAAAGTCCAAATACGCCAATCACGATAAGTCGTAATTTACACTATGCAAGTCTTATTGCTAAGCTGATTAGTTTGTGGAAGCGGGAGACGAGGGGAACATAAACGTTTTATCCCCTCGTCTCTCTATCTCTCTCTCTCTCTCCTAGAAAACTAATCAGCATAGCAATAAGACTTGCTTAGTGTAACTTAGGACTAAATCACAGTGGCTGTTGTACCTAGAAAATCAAACTTTTTCCATAATAAAATGTTTCGAATGACTCATTCCGGCAAAGTATGTTAAAAATAAAACTCGAGCATATCAGCGTTTTGTAAAAGGGATCTAAGTCTCACCTCGCTTTACCATTTAAGAGAACATCTCGTAAAAATTAATATCTAATAAATCTAATTCCTTTCAAACTCTGTTGTCATCTAACGTTTACTAACTAACAAGAAGCAATATCAGCAGCAATTTTCATCATTGTTTTTGGATACCTTTTTTATTTACTTTTGCTGTTGTTTCTATATTAAAATTGTTTCAGTGTGTGTGTATGTGTGTGTGTGTGTGTCAGTATGCAGAAAGGCAGCATGTTGCGCCTGCGCTTTTGCGTAATTTCTTTATGTCGTTCGTTGTGTTACTGCTGTTTTATGTTTCAGGCTAATGTTGTTGGGTTGTTGCTGTGTTTTGGTTGCTTTTTCGGTTCTTTACTACGTGTTGCACATATGTATCATTATTGTTGTTGTTGTTGTGGTATGTTTGGAGCTTCTCCAAAACTGCTGCAGCAAAAAAACATTTTCCTTCACTTCACGGCATTTGTCAGCAGTGAGTTTTTGAATGTGCATTTTTGTGGGTTGTGGTGTTCGTTTCCTTTAATTTTTTCCCTGTAATTCCTTTTTTTTTTTTGTTATTTCTCTGTCATTGTCATGTTTTTTCTTCTTATATTTGTTGTAGTTTTGCTTCTTGTGTTGGACATAACTTGGACGGACAGACGGACTTGAATGCAAATAAAAAATTTGCTACAAACTGAAGAAAACATAAAAAATCTTACTCGTATTTTTTGAAATTGTTTTTATTATTTTTATTTGTTGTCGTTATTTCTCATTCTGGACTTTGTTTGTGGTGAGCACGTTCTGTGTAAGAAAAAAATTTGCCATGTTTTATGTTGTATTTGTTAAATGACAAAGTTTTATAAATTGCAACAGTGATGGACAAAAGAAAGAGTTGAAAAAAAAACACATTTTTCGATTAAAACATCAAAGTCGGTATCATGCAGGTGTGTGTGATTTCGCCATAAGCCTTTAAAATAAGATAAACTATACAGTATTAAATTAAATTAAAGGTCTTGAACACCACTCTAGCTGTATATGAAAGGCATGCATCTCTTTTGTTATTCACTGCTTTATAATTGCATTTTGTATTTACATTATCTTCCTCAGGTTTGTGCTTTTTTTATTTGCTTTTGGTTCCCTTTATGCATTTTATATCCTATTGTGAGCAAAATGTTTTAATTTTTCAAATATTACTTCAGATAATCAGTTAACATCTATATGTATATGTTTATATTTTTATAAATTTGTTTCTTAAATGCAAACATTTTGAAGAGCGACCGTCCTTAAAAGCTATACTAAAAATTCAAGCATGAACACAACATTATGACATGTCAGTTATATGATAATTAATTCAAACAATAGAAGCAATTTATTTTAAAGGATTTGTGAAAGGAAGACTCAAACTAAAGGAAGACTACCTTCATAAGCTACATATATATTTATACACATATACGAATATCTTGGCATTATCAGGAATTATTTAGTTAAATTTTTTTATTCTATTTTTGGAAAAAATGCTCGGCGGCCGCTCATATCCGGTTTGAGCCTGATGACAGCCCTTGCGCTTACACAATTTACATAACAATTTATATTTATAAGGTCCAAAGCATATTTATACAGTAATTATATAAAAGTTGTAAGTTTTTCTCATTGTAAAAAATCGAAGTGCTGTCAAAAATTTTTTGATGTGTAAACATCTATACGCTAGGGGGTAAAAATCTTTTTCACAATACAATCATAAATTTTGAGTAAGATCGTAACGCGTTATCAAATCGGTGTGAGCTATGTATGAGTGTATTAGTGTAATCATACGAACAAAAAGTACAGATAAACTTAACAGCTTCATAGAAATACACTCAACCGAATTTTAAAACATACCTTCAAGAGCAATGTTAATTTTAATAAAAAAATTTTGTGAAGTGAGGATAATTTTGTTAAAAAGTTAAAAATATAAAATAAATATAAACTTTAATCTGAAATTTATTTGCTGGTGGTTCAGCTTGGTCTGTATACGTATTTCATTGGCGCTTGAAACAAATCATCAGTAGACTTCAACCACAAATTTTGAACAGTCACAAACCCCTCACTTTATGCACAGACTTTCAAAAATTATATGAGAATTCATAATATAATAATATATTTGAAAATCACAAAGACAAAATAAGCTTAGTAGGCATTGAAACTCATACATGTATGAGTTTCAATGAAAGGGGTTCAACGTAATGGTTTCATTCCCGCTACGAACTATTTTTCTTTCAGTATTCAGGTCCTTTAGTTTTCTGAAATGTGCTTAATTGTCTATCGAGAAACTTTAAACGATAGATAAACGTATCACCATAGTTAAACGTCATAGATACGTCTTATGAATACGCCCATTATTTCGCAGGACAACTTGAAATGTTGAAAACGCATTTCATATAGTTTTCCTAACATGTACAGAACATTCCTTCTGCACAATTTTTCCATGAACAATTCACGCCAATTTTTTTTTACAGCATTTCATGTGAAATATTGAACAGTCTACCAGGCGTCTAGTCGTCGCTTTTAATAACGAGCTGATTCGATCATGATTTTTCAGTTTGAGATTAGGGCATTCGATATCGTACCATATTGTTAAATTGTTCGATAGCGAATGCCGTAATCTTAAAATATATATGTATGTACATTTACATAAAATTGGTTGGTTATTTTCTTCATTATTTTCTAAAATATTAATTTTAGCAAAAAAACTTTTTTGAGACTAATGTTGTTGACTTGAAGAGCTAAAATATTGCCATATGTCTTATTCTTGTAAAATGATGTTTCTAAAAGATAGTCATGTTCAAAAAATTACATTTAAAATTGGGCTTTAAGGCAAACTTTGAGGGACGGACGCACCCCCTAAAACGCAACTTATCGGTATGCAATTTTTTAGTATTTTTTTACATAACACTGAATGATTTGGGGGGTGAAACAAAAAGTCTCCATACAATTAACGGCCACTCTAATGTACATATGTATATATGTATGTACATACCCTGTCGGAAATTTGGCTAACTTTAAACTAACTTTAAGCTAACTATTTCGCAACTAGTACTGACTGACACTTGGATTACTTCGCAATGTAATCAACTGACTACTTTATCATTGCGATGTCCTAGGCAGTAGTCAATTGGCTCACTCTGCATTACTTTCAGCTAACTTAAAGTTGACTTTTTTAAACCAACTTGTAGTCAGTAAATTAAAAAAAATTTTCTTGGGTTCGAACATGTATCATCACAATTTGTGTACTCAACGCGCTACCACTCAGCTAAGCTACCATCTAAAATAATAACAGTAAAATGTTAACATAAAACTGAAATGAGTTTCAAAGTAGCTGAGAATAAGTTTGTTGGCTCTCATCAAATTCGACTACGTACTCAAAATAAGAATTAATTTTGGGTTTGTTCTGGATGACATTGCAGTTAGCTTTTAGTCAGTCTAAGAAAAGTTAACTATAAGTTAACTATTTTTGTAGTCAACTACACATTCTCCGATAGGGTATTTTGTCCTTTTTCACAACGATATTTTACATGATTACGACAATATTTTGTTTTGCCTATTTGACTGCGCAAATGTTTTTTTTCTTTTTTACTTGTTCGAAGAAATTTCAACGAGTTTTAGACATTTTTAGTTTAAATTAAAACTGTTGTTTTTTAAAGGTTGCAGCAGTCTCTTAACGCATTTGTAGTTAATTCGCAAGGCGTGCTGTGATATGCGTTTAACCAACTCTTCTGTGCATTTAATGGTGTGTTTACGGTTTAAAAAATTTGCTGTTTAATTTTTTTTACTGCGCTGAATAACTTGTAAATGGCAGTAAAGGAGTATTTTTGTGGCATTTTTTCTTTAGCCATGTTTATCTTCAGCGACACATCAGCCCGTTGGAACCGGGTGTACCAACAAATGAGTTAAACGTTTATTAACTGAAAATGCGCAAGTTCATTAAACACATAAATTTCCTACAAAAAGTCGAAGGGAAAAAACAAAAGCATTTATTTTTATATTAAAATCTCGCCCAGCAGAGTTGGTCACCATATTTGAAAATGAGAAAGATACTCGTACTGAAATGTACACACACACTTATTTTTATGACAATCTGTGAGTAGACAAGATCATTGTATTTATTTCCATACAAGTACAAACTTCAGTTGAGTTTTTAATATGTGTATGTATTTTTGCTCGTATCGCTGCAATCACAATATAATGGCTTCCCATTATTTCAAATCTCATTTCTCAACATAATTATGACAAAAATATCTTTTTTAAATAACAAATACGAGAATAAACAAAATATTATTCTTATCGCTTTTTTTTTTGAAATGCTGAACAGCTTCTTTATATTTAACTGCTCATCGTTGATGATGAGATTCCCTTCTGTTATGTCGATTTTATTTTAAATTTTATGGCTGCTTAAGCTTGATTTTCTTATCAGTAGAAAAAAATCACTTTTATTAGTTTTGTTTTGTTTTTTTATAAAAAATTCTTCGAAATTTATGATGAGTTTTCACTTTAGAATTTTATTAAAAATATATTAATATAATTTTAAATTTTAAACTTATTCGTATCAGTGGTTTCCACACATTATAAATGTTACTAAAGTGATTCGTTATAAGGTTTTTTTTTTAATTATTTTTCTTAACAAATAAAGCATGCGGAGCCGTGTCTAATTCTCATGATATTGAAGTTAAATATTGTGTAAAATAAAAACTACAAATATATTACACATGCATACATACATACATAGTTATCCACTCAAGAGCCTTAGGCGTCATTTTAAAAATCAGGGCTCATATAAAATGTGTTTCCATGGGTTTTATTACATTCAGGTGAAATTATTATCGCATATTTAGAAATTCGAAAGTTAAATTAACTTACTAAATTTAAAAAAAAAATCAAATAATATGAAATAATAATATATATTAAAATAATTTACTATTTATTTATCAAACCAAATAAATAAAATAATAAAATTTAAAATTCGTTTAAAAAGCATGTTGGTTAAAACACAAGCTTATCAGGATTTTTTCTGTGCAAGGTTATTTTTGCTGCTATATATTATCTCTTTTATACATATAAAGAAAAATTTTAAATCAAAAAATTTTCATTTACAAGGAATATTTTTGCAAGGTTATAATCGTATTTCCTGGCCCTGAATTGAATTGTTTTATGTGTAGTTATCAGCTTCGAAAGCCCTTTTGTAGTTTGTGCTCAGTTTTATGAATAGACTTAAACCAGAACAACGCTTGTAAATTATGAAAATTTATTTTAAAAATTGTGCTTCTGTCTGCGAACGTTTTATAACAATATTATTAATCAATTCACAAGCTCGCATTAACGTCGAATGCGTTGTCTAAAGGCTCAGTTAGCCGACTGTAATGTAAAATAACTGTAACGTAGGAAACACCTGATCGATATTTTTATATAAAAATTAGGTTACGTTACATTACATCTCTTTAACTATTTTCATTACTTTTCACATAACAATATCGATCAGCTGTTTCCTACTGTTGCAGTTACTTTACATTGCAGTTCTTATTGCGAAAAACATGTAAAATCTCTCTGCCAGCATTTTTTCGCACGGAATTTTAACAATGTTGCTGACTTTTGAGCAATAAAAGCGAAAAATCTATACAAAAACCGCGAGTTGGGCTACATTTAGTGCATGCCAAATTTTCATTCGAAATAATCAATTTTGCTGAAAATTTTTCACAACTTCGAACAGAGTACCAGACTTGAATTGAAAAAATTATACGCGTTTTCTGCAAAACTAGTTTTTTTCAGTTGTGAATCTATTAAAGTAAATAAGCGATATGTTTTGCGCTAAAAGAGCACTCAACTTCCTTCCAAGCCTCTACTTTTTTCAGATCTTGTTCGATATCTTTTCTTGCACTCTATTGCTCCGTGCATACAAATGCATTTACCAAAGGTAAATCAATAATTGTTTGCACAATATAATCATTTCTCATATTCCATTTCATTAAAAATTCATGTTAATTAGCTGATGTTAACAACAATCTTTGCCCAAGTAGATAGTCATCTGTGCTGAAGAAGTGCGAGGCTGCACAGAAAAACGTCGGCATTTCCCTTAGCTAAAAAGTCTAGTTTAATTTTTCTTCTTTCAAAGAAAATTTTATTGATTAATAAAAATATTTCATTCAATAAAAATTTAAAATACTTGACGTAAGCCCGATGAAAAAATTATTCCTGATTAAAATTCATTCTAGTTAAATTTAATTTAATATGAGTATGTAGGTATCAATAAATTTAAAACTTTTTTTATTTTTCACCGTTCGTTGTTGTGCAAGTAACTGATAGTCTGCTGCAAAACAGCTGTTTTTGGCAACCTTAGTGCTGCCAGAATATTGTTTTCTAGTTTAAAGTGCATATAAATTTAAGCTCAGTTCTAGTAAAGCAGCGTTTAAACTTTTACTGATTTATTAGCTCAAAAAGTGGTGAATATCTAGTCATAGGTGGCCAATTGTGATCGTCTCTTCAATCAGGAAACTTTTTGCGCAAAAGAGCGATGGTATCGTTACATGTGTGGCAGGTAGCAACGTCCTGCTGAAAATTAAAATCATCCACATCAATATCTGCCACTTCCGGCCATCATGCGATATCGTAATGCATTCACATTATAGCTGTTTTTCGACAAAGCAAGACCAAAACCAGCACCAAAAAGGCTTTTAAATGTATTACTTGCACAATTAATGTATTATATACTATAGAATTTGAGACGATCTCTTAACTCATATAAAATAACAAATCAATTATCTTAACAAAGAACGACGACAGCAATTTTGCTTTTGCATCTGTTATTAAAGTAATCATAGTAAACCTTTCAATTTAATATGGATGAATTATTTCTTGAAAAAAAATCCAAACAGACAGTTTCATTCATAAAGTGGTTAAAACAATCAACGGACATAGTCGTCAACGTGCTCGTTCATTCGTACCTTAAGATAGAAAATTATGTTGTTCCGATTATAAGTTTGTGAGCAAATTTTAAATGAAGGCAAAACAGACGACAGTATTAAATTATCATCCAACGATAAATTTATGTTTTAATAAAAATATTAAATCGTACAAAAAAAATTAAAGAAATTCAGACATCCATGTACTCATGCAGAAAGCAGGGGGAAATACCAGTACGCGCCAGCTAATCAACTGTCAGTGATCACAACATGGTCCCCAACCAACCATCATCCATCGCTTGATCATTCATCTAGCCATTCAACGATCAAACGATCGATCTTCTTTTTATTTTATTATTTCTGCCAGTTATTCCCTCTTGTCTATGTGTGTAGCTTTGTTTTATTTTTTTGTTCATCTTCTTTGTATTGATAAAAATAGCAGAAGCTTTATAAATGAATGTTGAACACATATCGAAGAAGACACAGTCAGTCACAGACATCCAGTCAGTGTCCAGTCCACTCAGTCGTAAGGTGCAAGTTAAATTTGAGCTTAATGTTCAACATACTTTGTACACTCATAATGATGTTAGGCCACCAAATACCTTCTTAAGTGGACGTACAAGCGTATCCAACTTATGTATGATCCGATCAAAATTGATTGATCGTTAAGGATAATATTATGGATGGTAACGCATTACTGCATATATGATCAGTAATTTTTTATTGTAATGTCGCCGTTCTAAGAGGCGCTTCTTTAAAATTGTAAGCATATATAATTCGCTATTTTATTGGTGAGCCTTGAATTTAAAAAAAAGTGATCTCCAGATCTCGCAGAGGTTAAAATAATGTGAAGCTGTATGCCACATTATTGGAAGATTAGAAACTTCCAATACTAAAATCAATAGCCATCGTAAGATTTCTCAGGAGAGAAGGAAACTAATACGTAATTCGAAACGAAAAAAAATGCTTTCGAATTGCAGACAAGCTTTTAAGCTTTGCGGAACTTATTCTAGTAAGAATTGTATAAAAATTATTGAAATAAAACTTAAACTTAAAAAAAGTAAGAGGCAAATTCAAAAGCATCTTCTTTTGTTTCGAATTACAAAGTAGAACCCCCCCCCCCCCCCCCCCCTCAAGCATACATAAGATGACAAGGGCTACAATAGATCTTTTTCGATCGCAGCGTCCTATTTTGCCGTACAATTTAAATTCATTCATTTAATACATAAATAAAGGGTGTTTTTAGAGTGTCACAACTTTGAGATGGCATCACTGCTTTCTTTCAGTACCCTTTTACAGGGTGATAGTTGGTTTTTCTTTATCGACTAACACCATAGCAACGCGTGCAAATTACTGAAATTTTTAATCAAAATAGTTGTTCTATTCGTCCAAGTCATTGATATTGATTTTGAATTTCCATTAAAAATTTTATTTTCCGATTAAGCCCATTTCTGGTTGAATTTGTGCATAAATAAACGGAATTGTCGAATTTGGAGTGAGTAGAATCCACAAGCTTTTGTCGAAACACCATTACATCCGCAGCAAATTACTGTTTCGTGCGCTTTATAAGCTGGCGGAGTCATTGACCCATATGTCTTCAAAAATCAGAATTTTACTGTCAATGGTGAACGGTATAGGAACATGATTCGAAATTTTTTCGTACCACAATTATGTGGCATTAGTCTTGCTGATATGTGGTTCCAACATTACGGAGCCACATGCCACACAGCGGGCGCTACAATTGATTTACTCAAAAAAACTTTTGTTGAAAAAATAATATCAAGTAATGGCCCAATTAATTGGCCATCAAGATCGTGTGATTTAACCCTATTCTATTATTATCTTTTGGGATTATGTTAAGTCACTTGTCTACGTCGATAAACACCTGGAAATAAACATTCGAAGAAGTGAGAAGTTGCGCCTTCTACGCGGCAGCCGTGGCGGCCACATGGCAGAAATAATCTGCCTTATAGTCGTTGGCGTATTTAAAATACAGGCAGAATATTTAAACATTAATTTCATAAAATTTTCTTTTCAATAAAGCCCGTTTCATTGCTATTAAAAATATATTTCCTTGTTTTATTATTATTTAAACTTGTGTCACTCTATAAAAAACACCCTTTATGTATAAATGTACTAAAAATGTACTGAAAGTACTTTTTTCGAAATTCGCCTACAATAATATCTTGCTTCTTAAACATACACACATTTTGATTTCTACAAATTCGCTCAATGCAAAATCCCCTACAGCCATCCCATTTGTATTTACTTTAGCTTGAGCTTGCATCTGCGATTCCGCTCTATGCATTATGGACAGAATGGCTAGCTGCATTATTATCGTCATCAAGCCAAAAGATTAAAGTAAAGCTGTTACGTGTGGCGATTGTAGTGTTGCAGTTTAAACTGTTATGAAAATAAATTGTTGTTACACGCATACGACATGCAGTACAACAAGCGCAAATCGTTCAAAAATCAATGATCCGATCCACACAAAATATAATAGACATACTACTCGTACGTTGATTACGAGTATTTTTCTTAAAATAAAATAACGAATTTTCAACAAAGTTAATACGTGATGTTAAGCTTTTTAAGCTAACTAAAAAAAAAGAAAAATAGTATCACCGCTCACATCGTCATTATCATCATCATCCAAGAGATACATAGCACTCGTACATACTTAAATAATTTTTTTTGCGGACCGGGTTGGCCGGCTTGGTAGATATTTTGTATTAGTCACATGTGTTTGAGACTGTGTGTTTGCAGGAGAGAATGATTTTAAAGAAATCTTTGTCAGGCCATGAACAACAAAAACTTAACTTTAATAAAAAAATTACTTGTATATTATAGAGCTTTATAGCTTGGAAATTGTTTTTCTTTTTTTTTGTTTTTACTTTGGTTTGTATTAGAGTTTATATGCGGTGTGGTGGTATTGTTCATAGCATCATTAATTATATTGGCAAAATATTTCGTTTTAGAGGAAAAGAGCTTGAATATTTCCAATGTCTTCAATATTAATTGAGTTAACTTTGCTGGTTTGCTGCATATAGCAATGGCGTGCGTATAACTCCGACAAATGACTCCCGTATATAATAGAATTAATATAAATTCAATAAAGTGCGACTTTGACTCGCACACGTAAGGTTCCGTACGGACACTAGATACATATATAATACGTTAGACTATGTAATCAAATATCTTACCTGTACGTATGTTCTGTAACTCTCGTCACGAGAAATTTTTCCCTTCGAACATGTTAAATGAAACAAAAATGATATATATTAAAACAAACAGCTGTTTGTCTCACTGAACTATGTGAGTAAATTTTTTTAGCGAGTAATAGCTGTCACGTAAGCAAATTACTCGACAATTTAAAGAAAACATGTGTCTATAAAATTTTCATGAGAAAAGTTCCCACTTTGTACTGTCAAATATAATCACAAATAAAAACTGGGTGAGATGCAAATTCTAGCAATAAAAGAACATGTTCAAAATGCAAAAATGCAATGAATAATAACGCAAAAAATTTTAACATTTCGTTCTGAATTGTTAAATTATTTTAACAACATATTTTAATTATCTTTTTTTCAACAATTTTGTAAACAACAATCATCAAAGTCGCACTATACATTTTTGGTATAGCCGACTGTTGTATTTTCGCCGCCGTCGTTGAAAGTTTCCGACTTTTAGTGAAATTTCTTCGACGTCAAACATATTTTTGATAAGGATTCACAAAGTCTGCCATTTGAATTCGACTTTGAGTTAGAAACGATGGAATATTTTGTTTCACATCTTTCCGACACTAAAGTAGACATACATATGAGCATTTCCACAGGAATGTGCGACACCAAGGCAAATGTGCTTGTTTTTTTATTGGAGAAAACGACACTTTTTCTTACTTTTTTATATATTTTTGTAGGCCGTCAGCTGCTCAACGTTAGGTAAAATTTTAAGAAAAATCGAATCACGTTGTTCAGAAATACAAGGTTAATTGCTTGCATCGCACGCTACAAAATAGTGGAATTACTCCGATAAATGCCCATATGTATAAAAAAAATTTTTTGTTGTGCCATTTGATTTAATTTAAGCGATTTTTTTAGTTCTGCCGACTTTTTTTCTTAGTTGTAGCGACTTTTTTACTTTTGACGATTTTTTAGTTTTTGACGTTTTTTTTAGCGATTTTTTTATTATTTCTTTAGTTTTAGCGGTTTTTTAGTTGTACTGATTTTTTAGAGAACAGGAATACTGGTGTAGGCATACATATGTATAAATTTTTTTGTTCGGCCTTTTTGGGGTTAAGCAATTTTTTTAGCTTTGACGTTTTTTAGCGATTTTTTTTATTTCTTTAGTTTCAGCGGGTTTTTTAGTTGTAGTGATTTTTTTTCGGTTTAAACGATTTTTTCTTAGTTGTAGCGATTTATTTTAGTTTTAGCATTTCTTTCGTTTTGGCGATTTTTTCACTTGTTTTTGTTTTTAGTTTTAGCGATTTATTTTGATTTTGGCGTTTTTTTTCGTTTTGGAGATATTTCTAAGTTTTGCCGATCTTTCTTAGTTTAGCGATTTTTTTAGTTTTAGCGGTTTATTTTATTTCTAGCGTTTTTTTTTCGTTTTGGCGATTTTTGCAGTTGTTTACTTTAGTTTGAGCTCTTTATTTTAGTTGGCGTTTTTTTCGTTTTGGCAACTTATTTTTATGTTTTGGTGCTTTTTTTAGTTTCTTGCCGACCTTTTTATTTTTTATGTGTTTTTTGTATGTTAGCGATTTATTCTGTTTTTGGTGATATTTTTCATTTAAGCGCTTTTTTAATTTTGGCGATTTTTCGTTGCGGTTTTTTTTAAATATGGGATTTTTTAGTTTTACTGTTTTTGAAAATTTCATGACACAGCAACTTGTCAAGATTACACATTCAAAATAACTTTAAGTGATAAAATACCCTTCAAATAAATTTTTTTAATATCAGTGTTAATTTGTGCAGTCTGCACAAATTTGTATATTGCACTAGGATTTCAATATATTTCCAGTCCATATATCTTACGGTTCTCGAGAAAACAGCTTTCGACAGACAGACAAACAAACAGGCGGACATCTTCGCGAAAACAGTAGGATTTTTTGCCGCTTTGGAGTACGGAACCCTAAAAGTTTATGCAAAAAAATTCCTTGATAATATTTGGAAGAAGAAAAATAATTTGTTAACCCAAATAAATTTAAAACGTAAATATATGTATATTTTATTTTTAACTTTTTCAATGACAAAAAAAAAACTGAAATTTGCGTTCAATAATAATTCTGAATGTCTAATATGTTTGTCTCAAACACTTTTTTTACTGTAGTCAGTCATATCAGCTCAGCATATAAAACGAATTAATTTTTATATACATCAATATTTTTAAACGATTATTTATTTGTATTTGCGCCATGCAAACACTAATGGGACTTTAATCTAAATTGCTAAACAAGAATCGTTTTTTAATGTATTAGCAAAAATAAATAAAAATAAAAAATATATATGTACATGTTCATACATATTTAAATATATAAAGCTATTATCGTTTTATATAAAGTGTGAAACTTAATTTATTATTCAATATTAAAAACACACTCTTATCAATTCAAACTTTTTATAAGTAAATAATTCATATTTAATAAAATAAAATAAGAAAAACAGCTCAGTTTCAAGCAGACAAAAAAATATAAACATAAATTGTTTAAATAATTTTCAGAATATCCGGCAAGCATTTCGTAGTATTTAAAGATTGCAACTCTACTTTTAAAACTCTTTAATAATTGTTGAATTTTCCAAGAAAAAAACGATGTTGCCAATGTTTGCAAATTTGTTTTAAATGTTTGTTTTTTTAATGGCGCAAAGTGGTTTAAGTTAACACTAGGCTCAAAGTATTTGTTTAATTTTCTTAACGAGCTTTAATGTTTGTTTTTTATTTTTCTAATTTAAATCTTTAATGCATATAATTTTTTTTTTGCTTTTTTGCACTTAGAATGTTTATGATTGGTACGAGGGTAACTGCTTAAATATATTTTTTAACTAGTAGTGATTAAATAGTAATTTGTTATTCAAATTATTTCTCTTTGCTGACCGACAAAAAATGCTGTAAGAATCAGAATTTAAATCTTCAATAAATTTATGTTAAGTTAGCAGGTTTGCTGGGAAGAGAAGTAAGTTTTCAGCTTTCGTGTGTCCAGATAACATGTCCCTTGTGCTATTTGAGAGTAGCAAAAGGATTACACTATCCCTATAAGATAGTGAAGTGACAGATAGAGACAAGAGAAGCTTAATTAGTTTTTCGTTCTTACAGCATCGTTGCAGCGCCTCTGGTGTTAATTAGGTTTATTACTTTAAGCTACACAGAAAAAAAAGATAAGAATTATTTTTAACAAAATTGTGCTGTTGAATAAAATTTTTAATTTTAATAATATTTGTCATTAACTGCCAGTTTATATTGGGCTGTCTACCCAATAAGCAATTTGGCTTGAAATCAAGTGTAAAACAATTGTTATTCAAGTTCCATATTAAATTTTCAAGGGTTGAATTATGCTTGATTTACACTTTATTTCAATAGCATTCGGCGATGTCATATTTTTATGGAATATGCAAGTTTTTTCACATAAAAAAAAATCACGAATTGTGCTGGGGTGTTTTCTCTTTTTTCTCTCGCTTAAGATACCCTTGTTTAAAGCATAGAACGCCAGTTAAGGGTATCACAATAGAATGCTGTTTCTCTCACAATAACATCACCATCAGTTAACTTCAAAGTATATTGCATAAATCCCGATAGTGTTGAAACGTACAAAGCCTTGAACATAATAATAGCCTTCGTTTTTGATTTTTGCATAAATCTCACTGCTGGTCTTCTTAATTGCCATTTGTACTTGTTTTTATAAGATAGTAAAAAATTAAACTATAAAAAATATAAATGGAAAATTAAGTAGGACTACAAGTTTCAGTGTACAATCATTAAAGAAGATATTAAATATTAAGGAACAATTCTAAATACATGTGTAGCGGTTTCACAACAAATTCTGTACATTTAAAATACAATTAAGCGATTTCATTATATAAGCTAGAATTTATTCCGTTGATAATAACACAAAAATTTTACAAAGTTATTGTATTGTTTTTTTTCAAAAAGAAAGTTGCCTCTTAAAACACTTTTTCTTTAAATATTTTTGACATCTTAAAAGTTTTGTTAAAAAGCTTTTAAAAGTTAAAAGATGTTTGTGGTCATGCAGGGCACACTTGCATTATATTATGTGTAATATAATTCTCACTTGGTTAATGTTCAAATTGTCGGTTGAGGAAGTTTATTACTAAATTCTAAGCCCTATCTACAATCAAAAATTGGCATGAAGTTAGCATAAGTGACGAAATTTAATTAGGTGTTAACAAATTCCTCAATACAATTTGACATTAAAAACGGTAGCATTACATAATATTAATCCTCCTCTAAGTCCTAGCATGATTTTTAATATGAAGTTTCGTCGCAAAAGTCTTTAAGATCATGTTCAATTTCGCCACTTATGCTAACTTCATGCCAATTTTTGCTTATACATAGGGCCGTAAACTTGTAAGATTGACAGAATTCTTCCGCTAATATTTTATGGTACTCATTTCGAATGTTTTTTGTATTATTTTCATGTATGTGTGTATATTTGAAACTTTTGTCATTAAAATTAATTTAATGTCATGTCCATTTGGTATTTTCAATTTAAATCTGAAATTTGTACATCAACTTCATCATTGAAGCACAGAATCCATCCTCCCCTTTTAAGTTTTATGTCAAATCTATTGTTCATTATTAGTCATGTAATCCTTTGCAAATTAATTAAAAGAAGAATTCCTAACATTTTCTTAACTTCATCTTAACTTTTTTTGCTGTCCTTCTTGAAATATTGACTACACTTGTGCCATTTTATTTGATCATCAATATTATTTGGAAGTTTTGTTTAAATTCAAAAATGTATTACTAGCAACTTGTCTCACAAATAAATAAACTCAGGTACAAAAAGATAAATATATATCGTCGGTGCAAACTCAAAGTGCTATAAGTAAATAATTTAATAATTACAACCTTAGGCTGAAGTTCGTGTTGTTCTGTAAGCCAAGTTAGTTTTTTTTTTAATTTTTTTTTAATTATGGCAGTTTAAATAAATTTTGATTTCTTAACTATGCGAATAATAGCTTAATTTAACTAAATAAAACTTTGCAGACGTATTTATAAAATATTATTTCGAAACCAAATTTTTTATAAAATTTTTTTAAACTTTTTGTAAATGAGGGTGGCGTTGGCTGAAGTAGTTAGCACTTTGACTACAAATCCAAAGATCCCGGGTTCAATCCCTGTATCCGACGCTTTGTATCAGTTGTTGTAGGAAAGTTCAAGTGATGAAGGCATAGACACTGGTCACTGAACTACTCCTGCTTCATCGGATACTAATACTAATGTAACAGCGGAGCACCCTCCGAATAAAAATGGCTACTAAACACAGCTTCAAAAATTTAATTAATGCGCCTCATTGAAACCAGAGGCGCTGCAACTCCATTATGCATTATAACGTGCAAAACGTAGAGTTGTAAAAGAAAGAAGCTTTCCTCTATCTCTTCCTTCGCCGACTGTCTCCTCTATCACTATCCCTTTCCTAAAGAATGTAACACCTATAAGTAGTAGTAGGCATTCATTGCCTGAGTGTTAATTAAAAAAAATAATCAAAATTATATAATTTTTATGAACAAGGCCTTTCGTAGGAAATCTGAGTTTTACTAAAATACAGAGGAATTTATAAAATTAATCTTTGAAACCTTAATTAGTTAAAGTGTTTGGCATTTCTTGTGACGTTATGTATAGATTAGTAATTTTTCTGTGTAAATATTTATTTATTTGTATAAATTGTCCAGTCATTATGGGGTATTTTGTACGAATATTATGTACATATCTACGAATATTGGACAAGAATTTGGCCCCTTTTTGTTAAGCTTGTGTGTATATGTATGTAAGTATATATACATATATATTTTTGTCCGTTGCTCTGTCTATCATACTTCATTTCGAATGTCCTTTTACAAACATTTTACATGAGATATTTAAATTTAACAAATGGGTGGAGTTTTTATTTGGACATATTGATGTCTAAACATTTATTTGGCTTTTCTTTAATCAAGATATTGTAACTATTTGTTTGAATGTTTTACATGCTTTAACTACAATATCGTTGCATACGCAATCTAACAAGTTGAGCCAGTCAGTGTGTATGAATCTATGATTTTGTATAAATTACTATTGTAATTTACTTAAATTTTTTTTCTATTCTCGAATAATATTGGGCTTTGCAAATAACTTTAGTTTTTTTTTTGTGTGTGCATATTTCATGGCGAATTTTATTTAGTTTTTATAAATGCAAATGAAAAATTTTCAGAGAACTGAAACAGTAAAAGAAAATATTTTAAATATCAGAACAGTAATTAAAAATAATTAATAACAATTTGGAAAACAACTAAGTTGTAAGACTAAAAAATATACATAGTATGTATTTAAATATACATATCGCTCATTTACTTGAACAATGTCATAACTCAATAAACGATAATAATTATACGAGTATATATAATATATATATATATATATATATATATATATATATATATATATATATATATATATATATACATATATATATATATAATGTATACGAGTAGCTATTTGTTCATTGTGTTAACTTCGACTGCGACTCTGTATTTTCGGTAGCAGAAGTAGGATAGACTCGTATCGAACTCTTTCAAGAGCTCGTTCTATACACAAACCGGTGATCAAAACCCACGTATTTTAAATAGGTTTTATAATATGTTTATGTCCAAAACGAGCCACTAGAAGAGTTCTATATAAGTCTAAAGTATGAGCAATAGGTTGTGATTGGGCAGTCAAAAAAAAGGCGAAGAAATATTACGACTTCTGCTATTTCGACTCCAGTTTTTTTAACACTGCGTGTCATGCGCCCATTGAGTATAATAATTTGCAAAATTGGTCAACATTGAAAGTCTAAATTTTGTTGTACAGTGTAATCTGCGTTCCCACGTTTTTTTCCCTTTTCTGAGAGATGTTTGATTTTTTGGCCCTAGCCATAGTACAATGCGGCTACAGCCAGAGCTGTAATAGAAGGAATTGACAGTTTGATTTGGTTGCACAGTGTCATCCGCGTTCCCACCTTTTTTTTGCGAGTTGTTCGATTTCTTGGCCTTAAAGATAGGAAAATACAGCTACAGCCACAGCTGTAATTGAAGGGATTCAATAGACAATTCAAATCCTTTCGAATAAGCGCCTATACTGTTAGTAAAAGTTAATGTTTAAAATAATTTTAAACTGACGAATTTCTTTTCCAGTTTTAAAGCATATTTTCAACTCCCCCAAGGGGGAATAGCTTTTTAATTAAATATAATGTATTTTAATTTGTCCACCTTTTCGCTTTAAAAGTTATGCAGAAACTAAACCAAAATTTGTGATTGCCAATATTATTGCTATGTGTTTGGCAAATGAAATTAACAGCCGTTATATACCAATTCTTAAACTTAAAAAAAATGGCAACGCAACAAAAGTTCTGTTGCCATCTATAATCGAGCTATTTGAGTTTTTTTATTAAAAGCTCTGGTTTAATTTTTGCTGTAGATTTAAACTCCCTGAACTCTTGCAAGGAAGATATTAAAATTACTTTTTTTCAGAAATTTAAAAATATAAATTGCAGTCTTTTCTCCTACGAAAAAATTAAAAAAGTCTATAAAATATTTTTTTATTTCACCACTATTTATTATAATAAAATCTACGTCTCCATTTATTTGTAAAAAATCACCATTGAAAATGTTTCTCCATAGTGATTCACCCGCTAGACTAGAGATTAGCGCGTGTCGTGAATTTTTTTCGTGACACAAACACGAATGATTTTGTGGGCGTGATTACCAGTGCCGCATTTCGACTACGACTACGACGATTTTTTCCAGATTAAAGAAAAATTTTTGCAATGTTCTTTAGTCTACTACAAAATTGTCGTAGTCGAAGTCGTAATACGACACTCGTAATAAGGCCCCGTGCGTGGTCGGGTCGTGTCGTATCGTGTTGAGCAAAAATAAATATGTATTTTGAATATCAAAAAAATTATTTGGTGCTATTCAATTTGATTTCGTGCGTGCTTTGTCGCATCGTGTTGTATTGCTTGTTTTCTACGTGTTGGGCATCATGGTATTTGTGTTCGTGTCGGACACGCGCCCATCTCTACTCTCTGGACTACATATCAATATCAATTGTTTTGTTTTCCCTTTTTTTAAATTTTAAATAGAAAAATAGTATTTTTATGAGTGTGTTTTTTTCATTATTTGCTTTTCCAAGAATTATTACATTTTAAATTAAATAAATATACCACGTTAATGTTTTGCTATTATGCATTAATAATGAGCAGCGCATGCAAGTGCAAATTCCATTTTGTAATGTTCGACAATTTACATACATGTGCTGCTGCTAGTCTCTATTATGAGCACATATGAAAATAGTAATTAAAACAAATATGCGCTTATACTTGCAGTAATTAAACCTGAGACTAATGAAAAAAAAATTAAATAAAAATACAACAACATTGTGGTTATTAAACTTTAATAGCTTTGTTTTCATTGGCTTAAACTAAATCAACAACTTGACCAATGAGACGACAACTTAATTTTCTTGTTATAAATGGATATCATATTTATATCTGAAGAGTATAGAAGAGTATATTATCTGTGGTCACAAGCGATAATAGCCTGTGTCGAAGAAACATAGTTTGGAGAAAAGTCACTTTTTTTATCAAATGGACAAATTAAAAGAAATTTGATTTTAGGAAAATTTATTTTTCAGTATAATTTGTTTCTTATTAGAAATTTTATGGAACTTTTATTTTAAGTAGTGTTTTATTACAATATTTTATTTTTATTTAACTTGTGTCAAAATAAATACGAATTTAAAAAATGTATTTGAATTGTTGTCGAAGTCTACTGATGTATTGCTTATGGTCGCTTCAGACTGTAATAGAAGTATTAATACTTTTATGGAAAATGCAGGTGACATGTTGAGTTGTTATTGTTTTTTTGAAATTGTTTAAACAAATATAAGACCAGGGATGAATTTTCGTCAAAAGTATTAATATTTGTATTATAGTCTGTAACAGCCTTTAACAGCAACGGTATGCATCTAGATGTGCTACACTAACAACAAATAAATTCTGTGACAAAAAGGAAAAAGTTCTTAAGTCGAGATAAGCCGATTTTGAGTTAATGGCACCTCTGTAATCTTGATAGTCGAAGGTACCCCTGGGCAAAATCTCAATTCTCAAATTCTCTAAAAATATTTCAAAACGTGTCCCATTTATTTCCCATTATTTTCTTTTCTAGCGGCGTACGATTATATTAATGTATTTTTGTGGCCGGTGACGGCTTACATCCGGTCTGCTGTGTTCTCATATTTGTGCTCATGTTGCAAAAACAAATTGAGCAATCGTTCTCATTGTTTTTGTTTCACTGACTTCAAGAAACGAACCAAAACAAAATCAAACAATTTGTTTCGTTTATTTTCGTACTCAGCTTTTAAGTACAAAGAAATCAAAAAAAAAAAATTTATAACGTCCTAACTCTTTTATCGCGCAATAAATAGCAAAGCTATAAAAACCAATTTTAATATATTGTTATTCACCCTTATTCCAGTTGTCGTCATCGACGTCACTTTAACACAACACAAAAAAATTGGTGCTCGTGTATCCGTTATCGAAATCACCCTTATGATTGTTTTAAATATAAGTCGTGATTCACACATTTCAGGCCTGACTTGTCAACTCTTGTGTTTTTAGGAGAGAGAGAGAGAGAGAGAGAGAGGAAAAAAGAATGGAGAGGGGTACCGACTTACCGTACCAGTCAGTGATGGTATTTTGGTGCGTTTCGGGTATTTTTGGTGCTTTTTGCCTCTTCATAAACGCGAAATTTTGGTTAATACCCTTTTTTAAAAAGCGGGTATTTACAGTGCTTTTTAACAATTTCTCACAGTGCTTTTGGTGCTTTTTTGTGAAATAAAAATTTATTTTAATTTACATACCTAATGTACTTTTAAGAGCTAATATCAGCATCTTTTTACTGAGCCTTCTTAAATTATTTTTAATGACAATAACGGAAACTATGTTAAAAACAATTTAGAAAACGTTTCATAATTGGGATTAAAAAATTAAAATATTTCTTGCAAAATATAAATCGGAAGTACCACATAATTCTCTGCATAATAATTTATTGATAGTAGATCAATTGACAGCATGAGGTTGTCAGTTGTTTTAGACAACGGGTAGCCAAGTCCCAATTTTTTGGTATCGTATTGACGTGCTGTCAATGTTGGCAACTGGAATAAGTGTGAATATCGCAAAAACAAAAAGTTTTAAGTTACTTAAGGAAAAAAGTGATGCTTTTAATGCTTTTGTATGCTTAAAATATTTTTAAGTAACATACATACATATGTATCTTAATCTAAGCCTAAGCTTCACCTACCAAATAACTAACACCGATCATATAACTACTAACATTTTGAGAAATTAATAAGGGTTTTCATGAGAACTTTTAAAATTGTCATTTGTGCAATTGGGGAAATATGTTTCATGAAGCCCCTTTGACTTTTTAAGGCAATTTGAATGAAATGTCAAAAAAAAATTAATTTAATAAAAATAACACAAGAAAATTTCAAGCAGTTTTTAATTTCGTATATTTCATATATGTATTAAATATTTTGAGTCAAAAACTTGAAATTATATTATGATGTTTACACTCCAAACTCTCCTTTTTTAAGTGGCTTAATGTATTAAAATTAAAAAAAAAAATTTGTGCTTTTTTACCCTCTTTTTCTTATTTTTTTGCTCTTTTTACCCTTTTCGCAACAGCTCATTGTGCGTTTGCTCTTCGTAGAGATACCAACACTGGTACCAGTCGAGTTTGCTTTTTCGTTTTTTTTTGTCATTTGTAATACTCTGCTACAACGCAAATTGATGATACTTAATGATGACTTGACTTGACAATGTGTATGAACACAAATGCGTTTACACCCGATGTGTGTAAATCAGAACTAAGTGTGCGACAAGTCGAACGATGTCGATGACATCGTGTTACAGGCCTTTATTTTTGAGTTTCGTAATTTTAAACTGAAGTAAAAGAAATTCTTTGAATTCTTTAATTTAAAATTAAAAAACATTACTAACATTTTTTTTTTAAATGACATTTACATTGTCTCGCAATATTGTACTTACCAGATTTGAAGGTAAATCTTGCTGCTTTTTACTAGATTTCCCATACTAAATAAAACCTATTTTGACTGTAGATTTATAGGAAATCCAATCAAAATCTAATATTTTTTTTATTTATTTTTTACTACCCTGTGCAAAAACATATTTATAAAAAAAGATGAGTGAACTAGCTAGGGTCTGCTTAAAAAGGTGCGTGAATTGGCTGTGTTGCAGATATTTTTCAGTTAATGGGTTTTGTTTTGGATAAAATTTTCAAAAAATAAAGATTGTAAACGATATATATTTTCATAAAGATTTTAGGAAAGTAAGGAAATTTTAATATATCAATAAAATGGTTTCGAAAGCACAAAAAATTATTTCTGCACTAAAAGAGAGACTTAAGACCAGTCGATTGATATTAGGTTACTAAAGTAATCGATTTACCATTCCGCACAATAGAGAAAAGAATAGGAATCAATACCGTATAACTAATCTATATAAAATAAATTTTTCAAAAATTGTACTTGACAGCCATTTATTTAATTTATTAACACCATCATTTTTAGCAAAAAATCAATTTCCGATATACTAAACACAATTTACTTTTTTCACAAACAATAGGGTCTTGTTGCTTTTTTTTAATTTCCCATACAAAAATTAAATAAAGCCAAAAAACTGCCAATGACTTTTGTTTAAATTCATTTAAATATTCAATGAATATAAAACTTTTTTATATAAGCTGATTTACTTTTTAATTCATTCTTTTATCTTTGCTGGATTTTGCAAATTTCATTAACTGTATTTAGATTTTCGTAAAATATTGACCATTGTTAAGAGAAACTTTTTTATATAATCTTTTTAATAAATAAATACTTTTTTATCTATTTGTAGCCATCAACAAGCAGCAGGTGGTAAACGTTAATGGTGAGTAGTTTTTCAAAAATCAAAAACAAGCGATTTACTTGTTAGAAAAAAATGTAAGGAGTGAGGGAGGGTGGAAGGGAAAGAAGCTTTTAGTGTGAATTTTATAGAAATAAACAAAATCTATTGATGAATATTTAAAACATAAAATTGGAAAAACCAAAAAAAAATATCCAATATAGGTTTTTTAACTTCAAGTTGAGGATTTTAAAAATCAAACTTTTCTACCAAAATGTACATGTGTATATATCGTTATCTTAGTATAGAAAGGCCTGATTTCAAAAAAATATGAGGTAGGGCTTTTCTATATTAAGGTAACGATATGTATAATACATAATAAAAATTGAAAATTTTAAAAACCCCAGAATATTTCTAGAAAAGATGTGATATCTTCTAAATGGATGGACCGATTTTATTAAGACATAGCTAAGAACCTTTTCGATCAAATCACCTTTCAAACAAAAAAAAATCAAAATCAGTCCAGCCGTTTGGTCTGACGTGTACTTGTACAGAAACACAGATACACACTACAAACTTCCCTGAAGGAAAACTCAATGGTGAAAATGTACAGAGTCGCTTTCGACTTTGTCACCAGTTCTACTCTACAATTATCCCCCATACAATACTGTGTGCTGTAGACATTTAGCCTGTGCTTGTTATTGAAAATCTACTAGTAACACTAAAACAATTGACTAGGTAATTACTAAATAGTTTTTATAGGAACATGGATACATACCAACCAGAAATTTACTGATACATTTCTATACCTTAAGTACATACAAATTTACTTATATTGACAAGTTGTTGAAACATCCACCATAAATACACCACATCTGTTTTCTCTCTCTCTCTCTCTCTTTTATACTGACGAATAGAAGAGAAATTGTAGACAATGTAACTACTACTAGAATTTTAGTGCTGACATAGAGACATTTGGCCCCAGTCTGACTGCAAGGTTATAACACCCCTTTTTTTAACCGGGTGTTAAAAATAGTTAAAATAATTTTGTATTTATGAGGCACGATCGTAAAGTTTAAGATATATCCAATAAATTTTAGAAAAATTTAAAAAAATATATTATATAGTCAAGAACCTTTCTACATGAGAAGCATCGCCACGTATTTATTTTTATTTTTTTTTTTGATCGGCATACCAACTCATTTCTTTCATAAATCAATTAATCGCTCAACACAAGAATGACACATCCGCAATGGATCGTTATACAGTGACCCCAAACTAATTTTTCGCCATATGCCACCGTTTCTGCGAAGTACATAAACTTAATGGTAGGTGGTAGTATCACCCTAAAATGCTGCCTCGCTCGAAATGTCCCTTAAAAACTACAACAACACCATTATTTACGGCTTGACATAAATTTATCCGTTAGTTCCTCCCTCAACACGATCATCTAACTATAGTTAATGGCAAAAAGAAAAAAAATTCCAAACAATAGGATTATATAAAGATAGCGTCGACTATACAGCAATTGCAATTTTTGAATTTTTCTATGCACATACGAGGGAAGTTCTAAAAAGCAACTGAGTTAATATTGCTATCAACTTATTTTAGTTATTTCATTACTAACTTATTGTAATTTTTTTTTCAAATAAATTTCACTTCAATATAAAGCAAGAATGCCCACAAAGAGACACCACTCAGTGGCGAAAGTCATAATGATTCATCGTAACAAACGTGCATTGATGACAGCTGCTGAATTTTCTTTATCATCGTATACGAATCTTTGCAGTAAATGTCCAAAATGTTATGAATGACTGAAGTTAATTTTGCCTATTATGCGTCCTCGCCTTAGTGAGCTCTAGCAGACAATATTAGCATGATTCACGATTTATTAGCAAAACTGTATGATATGTGTCGCTAACTCAGAGGCTCATGACGGACAATATCGAGTGATAACAAACAACTTTGTTATATTATGTTGTTTCAACTTTTTTATGTGCCGTCATGCTGCAAAAATATTGGCATGCATAACCCCAGTACAAAAAATTTAAGCATTCTTTATTGCTTCCAAAAAATTTATGTTTTTAATGTGACGATAATGAGCAGGAAAGCAAGTAGAAGTTTATTTAAGTCATGCACAAACTTGTAATACCTTTGCAGCTTTAAAATTTCATGGCGAATATTTAGATTAGATTATATTGGATTTTTATTTTAAATTATGAACTAAGTTTGGTCTAAAAATTTAAAGTTATTTACTTAAATCTAATCACAATGGACCCAATTGGGTCTCCGAGTGGTGGTGCGGTATAGCGCCACCCTTCCTACTTAAATCTACTTGACAATTTTTCGGGATTAAGTTCATATAAAAAGAAACAAATTTCCCATTTTTCCTAGAAAATATTTGCTTAATTCACAACAATCTTTAACGTGTATTTGTGTATCAAATACACTTTTTGTTTTTTAATTGTCAACACCCTCTGTGTAGTGTATTAATGTATTTTGTATTTTAAATGAAAAAAGAAGAACAAGCTACAAACAAATTCTCTCAGAGAGCCTCTCTCTGAATACAACATTTTAAAAACATATGAAATAAAAGTGTAATAGTGTATTTCATTTTTATATGAAAATTTCATACAACAAATGTTACACTCTTGTATTTAATATGATAATACAATCGATACAGAGATACAAGAGGTTTTGTGAATTAAGCAATTGTTATAAGACAATAAAAAGGGAATTTTGCTTCCAATTCGGTGATTAAGTATTGAAAAAGAGAACTTCTCTCAATGACAACCCTATGTAAAAATCATTAGAAATTATAAAAATTTCCACAACTTCCGGATTGGAAATTCAAAACTTTCTTGACTTCGTTGTACTGTCTTCTATTTACTGGAAACTACTTTTAATTTTTTCATTTACGATAATTTGGTCCTTGATACTGATTCTGTGACGATGATTGATCTATGAAAATATCATAATGAAAATGTCGCTCGAATACTCCACCGGGCCACTGAACATGACCAATATATAAGTATTAGTGTTTTGTATTAAAAAAAATCGTGTGCTGAGAGTTTAACTTGATGAAAAAATATTAAATATTTGGGGTATTCAAATAGTAGTCATAAATTAATATGTTTTAAAATAATAATACGAAAAAATATGAGGGCTGTGAGCGTCCCCTCATAATGTACAATTATAAATAAAGGCCGTTCACCAACGGCAACACGAGATAAATTTATTTGCACATGTGCATTCATTCGTATAAGAACCCGACTGATGTACGGCGCTCCGGTGCTACTTTGGCCAGCTTTGTTATAAATATTTTATTTATATGTATTTTTGCTTTAGCAAAATTGATAAACTCTCTCACATTTCCACATGTAGTTATGACAAAACAATAAACATACAATATAACAATAATTTATTTAACCCATTAGTTCATATTAAGACATTATGACACTTAAGACTACCGTTTGAAAAGCCCAATTGAATATTAAAAAAATTTCGTTATTTTAATAATTCAATAGACCTGTTTTATATATAGTTACCTGCTCACAATAAACAATTTAGGGTGGCACAATGTTGCCACATTAAAATTTTAAGATACGTATTGTGAATTTCCTGAATGAATTATGTGTGTGTTTATTTTTCTTTGTTGGTGGTGTGTAGGATAATCGTGGAACATATTCATTACATATACGAGCATGTAAAATTTTTTGCAGTTTACTTGTACTTTTAACACATTGAGTAACCCTCGTATAACTATGCCAATATTTTTGTAGCATGCAACTCAAACAAACAATTCGACAACACTTAAATAATTGTTAACAATTCATACTTGCTCACATATGATTGCATGCACATACATATACTATATGTGTGTGTATGTATATGCGAACGTATGTTTGACTTGTAAATAGCCTGAGTAATAAAATATCTCTAGCAATTATTTCATCTTTACGGAGCATTGTTTTGGTGCGCAAGCGTAAGTACATTCGTACATCGTCGTTGTCGTTTATAGTTTTGCTTTGCCAAACTTTAATATTTCTGGGGAGTGGCTTGGTGGCTTGGTTTCTTTGACTTCATTGTTATTGTTGTTTTTTTTCATGTTATTCTCTGCATCTATATAAGTTGCAATATGAAATGAAATATACATATTTGTTGGACATGTGTTTTAAGGTATCTGATACTACACATACGAGCTACAAGAAAACAAAAACAACAAAAACTAAATCATTGAATCCAAAATTATGATTGAACAACATAAAGATTTTGTGTTGTACAATATGTTTTCCATTTTTTTATGCTGGTCAATAAAATTAAAGCGAACAACAGAACGTCATAGATAGAAGAAAAGAAGGGAAAAAATAAAATAGGTGTTTCCGGAAATTTTATACTTGTGCTTGGTTTTCTTGTGCATACATGTGTGCTTTAAAGAAAATATGTAAAACAAAATTTGCAATTCATAAAAGTTCCTTTTATTTGCAGTTGGGAAAAATAACAGGATAACAAAATAATTTAGAATTTTAAGCTAGGCCAAATTTACTTATAAATAGTGTGTTTCCATTTGATCAAAATCTAGTACTTGTCTATGAAATTTTGAGCAAAATCTAATAGATTTCGACTAGATACCCCATTTAAAACAAAATCTCATTCGTCATTAGGTTTTGTTGGAATCTAGCAGAACTGAGTGAAGCAACTGTGGATTTTTTCTAAATTGTACTTAAAGATAATCGGATGTTCTTAAAAAGGTGTGTGAATTAGCTATATGGCAGTTGTTTGGTTGTAGCTTAGGAAAAATTTCGTTCAATGGTTTTTGTTTTGGATACGAAATCTTGATAAATGTAACAAAAAAAACTGGTGTAAACGGATGGATGGAAATTTTTGCACGCTACAACCGTGTGAACTGACTGACGTTTTTTTTTCAGATAATTTTATTGTCATACAATCGTATGGAAATAAATTTTAAGATCTTCTGACAAGTTTTTTACAACCGTGTGAACTAACTAACTAACCTTATGCAGGCAACTTTTAATTGTCAGTATATTGCTAGATCTGAAAAATTTTGTAAGATCTGACAACTGTCTGTCTGACAATTGATCTTAATCAATTTTTCAGCCTTGAACGCCGACTGAAAAATAATCCTGAATTGAAGGCTAAATATGTATATCGAATTTATTGATGAATATGAATCAATCAGACATGACAAAATCTATACATTCTTGACGCTTGAAAAGGCAGTTAATGCTTTCAATGCAGATTTAAGCATACTGCAATCTAAATGGGAAATGCCTATCAAATGAAATGACATAAGAGTGTCGGAAAATCGGATGACAGTAGTATGTATGGCTGACTTCCGAAACGTCAATTGCAGAGTGTCATAACGCCGCAGTGCTAAACATTGGCAATGCACACTCTTTCAAAATTGATGCCCATGATTAAAATATTTCGCAACTTTGTATTTGTATACGATATAAATTCCCCATCCGAAAAGTATAAAAACTTTGTACTGATACGTTTTGGAACTCTGCCTATATATGTGATGTGTATTTCATTGATATGTCACAATTTTTTTTATCAGATAAGTCCTGTTATTTTCTTAACACTGGATTGATGATAAAAGTTATTTCTTTTTTTATACAATTTTATTTGGTGTAAGTAACTGTAGCTTTATTATTATTATTGATATCTTAAGTACAAGGGGACGTCTATTTGTTTCTCTTTTTTATTATTTTGAAATATAGCAACAACAATTGCAACACTCTGAGCCCGCTACACTGTAATTTATAACAATACAAAATACAATTCTTTTATTTCTGCCTACAATGCCAAATAAAATTGCGGTTAAGTCAACGTTGTTTTTATATTTTGTATGTCTTTTTTAGTTAATCCTACCAAGAGTTTTGGGAATAAAATCAAAGTATTAAAAGCAAAATTTGTATATAGTCAAACAGATGGACGGGCGGGCGAACGGACGGTGGGACGGACATATGCACATACAGCTGAGTTCACAAACGGAAAAGAAAGCATCTCTTACTGCTTTATTTTTTGCTTAAACGTTGATTGAAGTTTTTTCTCTGCTCTTAATTTTTCTTTTTTCATTTTGCAAGATTTTATTGGACGTAATACCAACACGTATAAACATTTTTGCCTAGGAGGCACGCCTCTATCTCTAGTGTGCGATCTAGTTTAACGGCTTGCATTTTTGGTTTTACACATTTTTTTTGTTCTTTTTTTTTTTTGTAACCAAAACAACTTTACTGGAGTTTCAAAAGCCGCATAATTGTTGCATTTTTTTAGGAATTTAATCCAGTTATATAAAATAATTATTTCATATTATTATGTTTAAATAGCAAAACTTAATATATATACTTTATTCACACGCAGAAAAAACTTTTTTTAAGTTAATTTAGAGAGGGGAGAATATATTGAAAAAGGGAGCCACAATTTTTTCTTTTCTTGCTCATAACTTTTTGCGAACCGAAAATCGTTATTTTTATCGACATATTTCTTCGCTTGCGGTAACGATAATGTGATTCCGTGATTTATTTTTTACGATAGTCTCCAGCTTTATCTTACTTACCATTTAATTCAATATTATATGTTATCTCTGTATAGAAAATGTGAATATAAGCGAAAAGCACAAAGAATAATGAAGAAAAACTCCAAATTCATTGAGTCTTGTGACTTAATTTATTTTTCTCCAAGCAACTGAATAGCAAAGTCGATACATTTTTGTTATATTTATTATAGCGGTACGATTATCGTAATAAAAGTTGCTGAATCCAGTAGTGCGATTCACTAATTTTTAACTATAATCGCATAGTTAAAATAATTATAACGAAAATTTATCGAATTTGCTATTCAGTAACATTTTTAACGATATTCGCTGTGGGTTAATTTTAGCTGTATCGTTATTTAACCGACAATAGTTTATGTGCTGTTAATTTTATCTACAAAAATCAACAGAAAAACAGTTTTATCGTTAAAAAGAAGTTTCAGAATCACACAATCATTATTTTAAGCGACAAAATGTATAGATAAAACTTACGATTGTCGAATCATTAAAAGTTAATGCATCGCACTGCAGGTGCATGTTTCGGTTATTTCATTTTTTTTATTTTTGCATACTTTAAGGCTGCACTCCGTTATTGTTTGCAGGCTTCAATATGAAGTAAAGATCTGCCCACGTCCTCTTACAAGAACTTTTAAGACACGAGTAATTTTTCAAATGTTTTACTACAGCGAAATGTTCTAAAACAAACGCTAAACAGCACTGTATGCAAGAAATTTGTTTCAGTTATTGTAGGTATAGGAGTAAAGAAGAAAATAGTTCATGACTGAAAAATTTGTGATGCTTGTGCTTCTTTCTTGGCATGGGCGCGTATGTATGCCTGTACATACATACATACATACATAACTTGTGTATATGCTCTCTTATTTTTCTATCCACATACAAATGCATACATGAATTTACATTAGTTGTGTGCGCTTGCTTTAAAAAAAACCTCCCATCTACATCTTACACACACACTCAAACGTACAACATGAAAAATAACAAACATGCACGCATCAACACTACTTCTGTTGATTGTTTGTTATGAACAAGAAGTCTTGGCGACATCGCTTTTTAACACTCATATACATGTACACCAATACATCCATCGAGCTTCGCTTATAATACGTCAGCATTTATTATTGGTTTAGTATAATACAAGTACGTTCAAAAAACAAGACGTATTTACATTTTAAGATTGTTTACGCAGGTCTCTAATATGAAGTTCTCCTAAATTATTTTCGGTCTAATTCATAAAAAATATTTTACGTTTATTATTATTTATTTCACAAATTTTTCATTGCATTGTGTCAAATAAGCGCTTCATAAACCTGAAATATTTGTTATAAATATGGCATTTTATATATGTGACCTTCTCCGAGAAAAGGGACCTAATGTGTGAAAATGAAGTTTTGAGAAAAATGCATTAAAAAAATAAAATTTTAATGTTTATCTCATTTTTAGCGATTTTCCCAAAGTTCCCTTTTCTCGGAGTAGGTCACATATACATATTTTATTTTTTTTTCGTTTTTAGTTTTGTTCACCTTCTATTCTCTTCACGAACACATTACTTTACATCTATGCCACATTTTGAACACTCCATATATTTGGAATGAAAACCAAATCAAAGCTAAAGCTAGTGGAAGCAACAAAAACATCAAACAAAAAAAATAAAAAATGTTTCTAATCCAAAATAGCAACAAAAATGTACAAAAAGAAAAGCAGAGATTGATCGGTGCGATGAAGTGTCTATTTGACTGTTTTGTTTGGAACAGCGATTTTCAAGAGAAACTTTATACTAAGATTTTCAAAGGAATTCTTCGTACTTCATTCACATCTTCTTGGCATCGTTTTTATTTACAGCCAGGCCCGGCTTGGCAGGATTTAACGTTTCTGATTTTCCTTATTGTGCTGTAATATGTATGCATGTTGTATTGTTGTATTTTCTGTTGTTGTTGTTGTTGTTGTTGTTGTTGTTGTTGCACTAGCTATTTTCAAAGGCTATCTTTAAAATGCAATGCGAAATAATCGCGTTGAAAGGTGGTAGGCGTTGTAAATTACAATAAAATGAATATAATTGATGTACCATTATAACGAACGATGATGGAAGGAATCTGAATGAATGCAAAGAAAAGAGAACTATCAATGTGTGTGTGTGTATGTACGAGTATGTATGCATGTGCAAATTTAAAGGGAAAATAAATTGATAATCTATACAGGGTGTGTGTGAGTGTGCTTTTTCTTCTCTCTCAGTGAAATTTATGCGAAAATGAAGTATCGAACTGATTTAATGACAAACGGGTCTTGGAAAATCTTATTTATTTTTCCTACTTTTGCATATTTTTGTATTTAAATAATTTCTCTCGAAAGTAAAACAAGCAGGTGTTGCTGCAGTGAAATGGTTAGTCATGTTTTAGACTTGGCAGTTTTTATTGCAGCAGTTCTTTTTGATTCTCTTTTAAAACTGCTCGATTGCTTACACACTGACGGTTTCTTGTTCAATTTTCCTATTGTTTTAATGGTTGGAATAAAATAAAAAAAGTGAATTGAAGTAACTTTTTTTGTACAAGCAAGTCAGTACCTCTCTTCTTTCACAAACTCAGACTTGTTTCAAGAAAAACTGCCGAGTCTAAAACATGAGTTAGAGACGACGGTAGATGTGTAGATTTGTGAGGTAAAAAGGATTGGCGAATTCCCATAAAAACATTATTGTTAGAAAGTAAATTTGACTTTTGTATTTATTGTAAAAAGGATCAAAGTGTGAAAAAATATTGTTACATACTTCAAATTTAAAATTTTATTAAAAATTTATTTTTATAGCAACATTTTTTCATCCACTTCAAAACAGATCATTTCTGGATTAATGCCAATTAAAAAGAAACATTTTCTCATCACATTTCGTACTCATTATAAATATATATATATTTTTTATAAGAAATAACTTCCTTCAAAGCCACAAAAAATCCATATCTTGCATCATTAATTCTGATTTATTTAAAGAAAAAATTTTGCTGATATGCATTTCAAAACCTTTTCAAAAAAAATATATATATAAATAAATGTCTCTATTAACAAACGTGAACACATATGTACATACATATCTAGTTTCTTATAACTTTTGACTTTGTTATTTTCTTCCTTAAGATAATTTTTAAGATTAAAAGATACACATGCGTCAGACAGTCAGTCAGTCAGTTAGTCACTCTATTCTTATTGTTCTGTTATAAATTCATGCAAGCAAAGTTTTCATACATACATATGTATGTATCTCAAATCATTCGTTATGAATAACATCCATTGTTCAAAAATGAACGTTTAATTTGAATTTTTGAATTGCTTAAGAAGCTCTCTGCTCGTTTCGGTTCTTTCGGTGATTTTGCGTCTACAAGTTACAAGTGATCTTTTCAATGTCAACAGTTGCTACTGAGCGTCATTAATCATTTCTACTCAGTTCTTTGCAACTGCTATTCACATTCAAATTGACTATAGTTTTCCCTAAGTATGAATAATAGCAAATTAATAGAATCAAAAATAGTGTAAAAAAAGAGTTGCAATGAATTAAGTTCATTACAATCACAAACATAATACAATATTTCTATAGATTTATTTTAAATAAATTAAAGAAGATTTTGAATGGATTTTTTGCTAAAAACTTTTTTATTATTCGTAATATTGGAAAGTGTATAATTATTACACTTCGCTGAAAAAAAAAAATATTTTTTGCAGCTTTTTTATAACACGTACGTACATACGAGTAGGTATCGATCGTAGTTGTACATTAATGAAATTAATATATGCATACATTACAATCAAAACAAAATTGAAAATCAGTTGTGAGGAATGACATTTTCGTTGCTTGCAAAGCATGAGTAGTAGTTGTTTATTGAATCGTTAAAAAAAGGAAACAATGTGCACAGTAATGTGTTAGAGAATTCTCATTGGATTTGTACTAAAAGTAATTTATTACTGATCTGCCTTAAGGGCCCGGAAAATTCATCAACATCTGTGAAAATAATTCGACTTCTCTTAGAATAAAAAAACCGACTTCAATGAAAAAATCTGATAGAGTAACATAAAATATTAAATTTTAATAGGCGTGACTCCGCCCATTTTTTAAATAAAAGATCTTGCCTATCTTAAGCCTGGATCACACGATCGACACAAAATATCAATTTTCGTCGCCTAACTACAATAAAGTCATAAGTAATAAGAAAAAATTACATTATTCCTTAACTAATTCATGAATAAGTCTACATGGCTTTATTACCAATACGGTGTGGTGCAATTACGTAATTATATTTCAATAAGTTGAGAAATAAGGCAAATTTACGTTGTTACTTATGAATTTATTTCAGCGACCCGACGAAAATTGGTACATTGTGCAAATCGAGAGTGTTCTTAGTTATGTTTGAAGAAAATCAGTTTAGCTTAGTACAAGATATCACATCCTTTCTAGATATATTGGGAGTTTTTAAAATTTGTAATTTTTGTTATAAAGGTATGTAAGTATAGAAATCATTAAGTTTCAAAGTAAAGTGTAAATTAAAATTATTGCCCTCTTTCATTGATTGACCAAATCGTATACAAAAACATATATAAAATTTTATACTCACAAAATTTATCACACTACCCACGTTAATGTTGTAGAAATTTTTAACAAAGGCTGCTTACTTGCTTCTTCTCCTCAAAAAACAATCTCACGTTTTGCCTTCTAATGAATGAAGATCATTTTTGTTTGTCGAAGGCAAAAACTAAAAAAAAACTGCAATTAAATTTAACCATGTTTTATGAGCAAAAACAAGAAGAAAAACATTTTTTATTTAAGTTTTTTTGTTTTATTTTTTTTTTAATTTTTTATTTTTTGGAATACAAGATTGGTGTTGTGCTAAAGAAATATTGGCGACAGAGCTGCCTTTAATTGTTTTATGAAAACGTAATGCAAGACACAAAAAGTTTTCTCTTTTGTTTTCATTAGAAACATCGCAATTCCTTGAAAGTACATACAAGAATACAATCAGAAAATTAAAGTACAGGAAATTGTAAAAAAAAAATTCGGTGGTTTATTCCAAAAGAAAAATTTTTTTTGGCAACACGCTTGTAACTTGTCCTAGAAAAACGAGAGACTAATGAAATAGGTTGGGAAAAATATTAATGAGGCATATAACGGGAATAAATGTGGTTAGAGCTGAGAGCCATATTTATGTAAATTCACTGGTCGCATTTATGACTGAATTGATTAAGTAACTCATAAAATTTCCTTTCTATCAAATCAAATTAAAAAAAGAGAGTAGTAAATTCATAAATAGTTATTTTGAGGGAATATAAAGAAATGAATTCAAAACTAACAATTCATGATAATCTGGGTTGTCAGATTTTTTCCGACCAATTTCGCCAAATTGATTTTAAAAAACACCAAAAGTCGTTAAAATCAGTCTAAGTATACACATAGTTGGCAATAAAATTGTTTTTATTTTAATTTATATTATATTATTATAAAATAATCGTATAAAAATTTGGCAGAAATCGCCAAAAGCAGAAATTAAATCGCCAAAAATAGTTTTTTGTAAATTTTTGTGATCCAAATTCAAAACGCATTAATTACTATAATTAGTATAAGAAAAACCACCAAAATCAAATTGTTTTAATTTCTTGCAAACAAGTTTTGGAGGTATTTAATTTTTTTAAGTTACTCCTACAACAAACAAATTTTTCTAAATTACAAAAATTTTTATATTAAATTTTGTTAAAAAAATAGCCCTAAAAATTGCCAGCAAATTTATTTATCGCCAAAAAAAATTGTCATGACGCAAAACCTAAAATTTGGACGCCAAACAAGTTGAAAAATCGCCACGTTTGGCGAGAAATTGCCATATCTGACAGCCCTGACCCTACGTCTCGACTAGCAATAAATATGTTACTATATATTGCAGTAGTTGTTAAAATTATGTTATTGCCAGTGCTTGCAATAATTGCGGCAATAATTGTCAACAGTTTCGAACTTATTAAAATTCAAATCTAGATCAGCCTGATGTTTTTGCAAGTATATTTTTTTTTATCCAAGATACCCATAATTGTAGTGGACTGTATCACTACAATTATGGATTTCCGCTTGCAGTTTAGGAAATACTCGAAAAAAAATTTAACTTTTTTACCCCTCTAGCCCCAAATTTTTATTTTTTGCCATGGGTTTAAATTTTTCCTAAGCTCTAGCTAACCCACTTTAGCGTCTTGTCGCCGAGATTAGAGACTCACCTATCGAAATATGCAAAAAAAACTCGATTTGCGAAAAATAATGAGTTAGGGCGTTTTTATATGAAGGTAAATATGTATACGTAAGTAGAATATATGAAAAAAAATAAACGTAATATATGCCATCAACGTTTTCCTTGCGTTATTTTACAATGTTATTAAATTTAAATATCTCAATTGATAAAAAAAAACATCATCAAACCCATTAAAAATAATCAACTGCTCCTAAGCTATCATTAGTTTGTCTCTCATAATGTTTGATCAAACCTATAACAATTATATTTAATGGTTTTATTTTTATAGGTTTAATGGAACATTTTATAAGATTGTTCAATTGGACTGCAAAATAAAGAAATCTGTAGCAAGTAAATATTCACAAAGCTTCTTCCACAACACTTTTGTTGTATGTAAGTAGAAAAGTATTTATGCATACATTATGTATATACATATGTACTTGCACAAGGCAAAGTGAAGTTTTTAATGTATCCTTTATCACTTGTTGCTCATATTACTTGTGCCATGTATTTTTATCGCCTGTTGCGCCATTATTATTATTAGAGCCAGTATCAAAGTATGGCAGAAAAAAACTCGAAAATCTATAATCATTACCTCAAAACTTAAATGTATGTATGACAACAAGCTTTAGCAATGATTAATATTTTCAATATATACTACACATGTAAGTACATATGTATACATACATCTAAATACATATGTATGTATGTAGTTACATGCATTATTTATTTTCCTTTTTCTCTGACTGTTGTTTGTTCGCCTAAGCCAAACCAATGCGAGCCATCCAGTCAGCCAATGGCTTGAGAGATTTTAATATGTTGAAGGTAAAAAGATATGTAGTACATCTCGTATTTTTTACTTGTTTGTCCATCGCTACAGTTTGTCTACAATAAGAATAGAAGGTAGTATATGATCTCATAAATTTTACCATATTGTCATTATTAATAGAAATTATACATAATATCTGACATAAATGGCCAATAAAAGTGTCGACCATAAATAATTTCCTCTGAAAAAGAGTTTTTTTAATATAATACTCGTACTTTAATACCTGTACGTATTTGACATACAAATGTGTTTAAAAATATTGTGGTATAATAAGTTTATTAAAATGTTTGGAAATGATAAAATTCTAAACGTTTTTTTTTCGATATCGAAATATTTTCTCACCCCGTAACTATTTCGAAATTCTCAGAAACATGTGTTGTCGAGAGGGTGCATGTTTTCTTTATGACCATTTTGTTAAAATATGTATATTTTTACGTTAATACTCGTATTTATAACATGCATGTGAAGCAGGGTAGGGAAAAATACTGCTCGCGGGCACAATTTTTATTAACTCGCTCGCAAAATTAGAACTCGTGAGGACAAATTTTGGAAGACTCGTGCTCCTTTGTGCTCGACTCGTAAGCATTAAATGACTCGCTTTGAAATATATACTCTAATTTAGAACTCGCGACCACAAATTTTAAAATGAGCAAGTTAATAAAAATTGTGCTCGCGAGCAGAACAAATTTTGTGTTATACTCGTCCCAAGTTTTTTTGCTTGTGCATAAGTAAATAAAATTCGCGAATAATTCTTTTCAACTCGATTCACGATTTGGGTTATATTTTTGACTATGTTGAATATTGTGGAAACCCCGCATTTCAATCCAAATGTAAACAACACTGTAATTCTATGTTTTTACTAATGTCAAATACTTTGCGCCTAAAGATTTTGTATGTATCTAATTTTTTCCTCACTTGAGATAGAAACGTGCTTTATATCACATCCTAACTTTTAGTCACTCATGTTATATATATATATTAAAATAAACTTTATATTATACTTTATTATTGAATTTTACGACACCGTGTTTCACTGCGTATTGGAAGATCTGCAAATAAAAAAGGCAAGGTTTGAACCAACAGACTCTTAAAATTGTATTTCTTCTCGCGAGTCCTATTTCCGATTCTCAAAAATTAAATGCGCTCGCGAGTTTTATTTTTTGACAAGAGTAGCTCTTTTCAATACAAAAAATAAAACTCGCTCGAAATGAATTCATTTGCGAGTGAGTTTAATTCGAGCGCTCTCCGCACTCTGATGTGAAGTACTCAGGTGTTTTGTTCCGTTGTGATGCCAGACAGTTAAATTACCAATTTGTTTTAAATTTGTGGGCTGTTTTCTTTTTGCTTAAATCACTATGACTGATTATGTGAGTATTCTTTGATCACACATTTTGCTGCTTAATCTTTCAAATCTGGGACAGTGATGGAGGAAATGTTCGGTAGTGTCTCCTCTTCATGTTGATAAATTTGCAAAAGTCGTTATAAGGTAGTCTAAACCCTTAGGCGTGCGCTGTGTATGGTCAGTAACCACCAGTATTGGCCTCTTTAAGATTTCGTTTTTGGAATTTAGGATCGCTTACAGGCCAAACTTTTATCGTCTCATTGCATGTGGACTCTTATCCCCATCGTTTATTCGCAATTTTTTTAGGTTATTGACTTCCCCCACTTGGGAGGAATTTCAATATTATTGACAGTCTCATTCTCCCTCTTGCTATCAATGTCTACATGTAGGGAAAACAAACGTATGTCTCATTATCTCTTACAATGACACTCAACATTCGAGGATAGTTTCTGATGAGATGTACTCCTTTTTTAAGCAAATATTAGCCGATTTGCTGCGCCGAAAGAAAGCATTTCTCGCTAGCGTTACGAGAGCTACTATTTATGTTTCGGAAACTGTCAACACTAATGTCAATGGGCAAAAATCTGGCAGCACCATAATAATGTTTGACATTTTTTAGCATAAAGTATTCATAATGTTTTGATGTGCAAATATGATGATTTTAAAATAATTTAAAACTTTTAAATTTTGCGGTATAAATTTCGCTTACAAGTAAAGTAGGACTTTCATTTAGTCGTTTTCAATTGACTTTAATGTTTCGTACCTGTTTCGTTTTGTAGATTTGAAAAAAAAAAACAAAATTTTGCGTGCTTTTAGTATTCATAACATGCAACTTATGCATGCAACGTACAAGCATGCAACTGGCCGACTGCAACAAACAAACCCGTCTTTGCGATTGAAATGATCTATGATTGTAATAGAGATATTAAATGGGCTTAATATATTATTAATGATCAGTTTTTCCTTCTTTTTTTTAAATTTTTAATAACAATCAAAATGAATTCTTGAAATCAAAAGTAAGCTTTTGTTTATTTATTTTCTATTTATTGCAAGACAGTAATAGTTTTTGGTGTAAATTACATTTTAGACAAACGTCCGGCAGCCATAACACCTCCTACTTTAGTACGCAGTCTCATCTCAGGTAAATCCAAATGACTGGACTGTCTGTCTCTCTATTGTTGTGGCAGTATTACTTTATTTCTAGTTGGTTCTTTTTTCTAAAAAATTAACAAAATACGAGTATTTTGTGTAGACTGAACCCAAAGGTAGTCGTCATTTGTCAAATGCCATCGGCAATCAATCATAATGTTTGTTACGTTCCTGTGTTGCAACATTAAACAACAAACAACTATTGTTTGACTATTTCTAACTTGTAAGATAATGAATAAACAAACTCACTCTTAAACTAAAACAACAGCTACGACAGCGACAGAAAGTTGTTAAGAAAAGAATCATCTTTTGCATCCGTACTACTACTTGTTGTTACAACAAATGATCAGTTTTTGTTTTTGTTTTTTATGTGGTAGAAAATTAAGTGGTATTCCACTTTGTAGACAACTATATGCTGTTGATGTTTTATTTCTGTTGTCAGCACTTAAAATTGTTGTTCGTACCAAAAGGAAAAAATGATCGTTATTTGTAAACAACTGCTGTTATTCATTTATTCTACATTGTGCTGGGACTGTGGGGTGGGAGTGTGCAAAATTTATTATTTCATTCTAAATTAAAAAAAAACAAAAAATAGGGAGTACATTCGTAAATGCAAGGGGTTGCTTTTGGCTGAAGTAGTTAGTGCGTCACACAGTGATCGAGAGCTAGAGTTCAAACACTGGCCACACCCAGTCATATCAAACACATAGATATTTCTGATATGCTATTGTATGTAAAGTGCAGGCATCCTCTAAATAACTAATAAAATGGCTACTTACTTAGCACCAGAGGCTTTATGTGTATGTGTGAATAAAATAGCCCTGTATATACGCATGTGTAGCCGATTCATACTCAGAGTATTTTTATACTCATTCGTACGATTGTAACTTTAGTTATAGTTATTTGTGCTGCGTAATTAAAAAAAAATACGTATTCGGTTGAAAATTAATGAGTGTGTTAGCATATGAAAGTGTTTTTTTATTTTTATCAATTTGGGTATTGTACCAACTTAAAACGATACTATTGTCATTCTCTGTTGTGCACACGCCGCAAACTGTCACGGGCTTGGAAAAAATGGTTGAAGTCGATGTAGGAAATTTTATCAAGTTTTCAAACATTTTTATAGAAAACACTTAAAGAAAAAATTTATTTTGGCCTACTGAACACTTAACAAACAAATTTCCGTACAAAATTTGTTTTGTAAACCAAAATTATTTTTTCTTATTACGGGTGTTAGTTGTATTTATTCACATTACAAATATTACGAGTATATTATTATTTATTTCATAACCGAAAGAGGAAGGTCACTGAAGCCATTCCTCAAACTTTTGCATTTTTGTAAATTAATTTTGTCAATAAATAATAATAATAATAATATTATTTATTTCTGCACAAATAAATAAACGTCTAACATTTTGTGTAGAATTATTTTTACATACACACAAATTCGTTTATTTTTTAATTTATAACACTGTGCATATTACAACTTGCGGAAAATAAGAAATGTCAAGAATTTCGTGATCAAACAATTGTATGAACATTAATTTTTATTTCAGTGGGGAAAATTTTTCTATACTTCTAGTAATAACATCTTTGCAGTAAATGTCAAAATATTGATATTGCCAATGAAGACAGCTCATTGCCACAGTCTGAAATAATTGCGGCTATAATTGAAACGTCGAACTCGATGTTAATTTATATTAGAATTTTCTGTATTGCGTGTGACATTTAGGTAATGTTAGTGAAATTGAAAAAATTGTCTCTTGAAAACATGTGTAATAAAATAAAAAATTGTTCGATTAACCAGATATTTACATTTTATATTATATTTGTAATATATTATATATTTATATTTTATTATATTTTTGCTATGCACAATCCTTGTTGACTTTTTCCCCATTATGAGCCACGATTTCCCATAACCTTAATATAAGTTAAGCAATCAGATATATTGTTCCGTTATATTACCGGCGTTATTGCTATATTGCCAGTCTAGACGAAGGGTAATGAGCAATAAATATCAGACATTTCGTGCGCTTTTCTTTTGGAAGTCCGTACTAGCAAATGGATATTTCTTTAAGAAATTTACCAATTGGAATTTTTGTTAGTTTTTTTACACACAGTTCTTATAGGACCCGAAATTTCTCAAAAATAAAAATTACTGACAATACAAAATTAAACTCAAAATGAATGATTGTTCGGTCATCCAGCATGTGTGTATTAAAACATTCAGCACGAATTTGACATGAAGCACTTTGATCATGTTTGGGCCGCTTGAATCAACTTTTCACATTTTAAGTGTCAAAGGCATTCTACGCTTTGTAATCTGTAACTTGCAATATACAAACAATATTTGAGGAACTGGCGAACAAAACCAGACTAGTTCCTTTAACTATTTTTTACAGGACAGGCAAATTACCGAACTACCTAGATAGGGACTATCAAAGAAAAGTCAGTTTTCATTATTTTTTTTAAAGCAGGATTGAACGGTTTTGAATGAAAATATTTTGTGACTTCATAGATGGGTACTAAAGACCTGCACAAGACCTCTTACAAGAACTTTTAAGACATGAGAGATTTTTCAAATGTTTTATTACAGCGAAATGTTCTCAAACAAAAGCTAAACAACACTGTTGGCAATACATTTGTTTAACTTATTGCAGGTATAGGAGTAAAGAAGAAAATAGTTTGTGACTGAAAAAGTTCTGATGCTTCTTTCTAAGAATGGCCGCGTATACAAACGTTATGCATCTACGTACATGCATACTAGTTATGCACGAATATTTTTCCAAAGAAATTAAATAAATAAATTCATAAATCCTAAACGAAATTTAAATAAATGACTAAAATATTAATTTGTACAAATATATTAATTTTTTATAGAAATTTGTGTTTTGTATCATTTTCAAATATTATTTAATGGCGATCATTAAAACTTTGGGTACTTTTTATTAACTTTAAAGTACGCCAACAAGAGTGTGAAGTCCTTTTTCATAAAAATTTTTTAATATTTCATATTGCGAATATCAAAAATTGACATTCGTTGCATCAGTAATACATACCTACATAAGTTGTGTGTATGGGTGAGTTTACATCTGGCATTTTTTGTGTGTCATTTGCCCAAAAAAAACGTAACCAACTAATTACTAATGAAAAAATGTTTGATTCAGACATGTATTTATTGATTTAAACAGTTTTCAATCATTTTGGATCCCATAAAATTGTCTATTAATTATGTATGAGAATGTTTATCTTAATAAATACATGTCTGAATCAAATAGTTTTTCATTAGTAATTAGTTGGTTACGCTTTTTTTACGCTTGTGTGGCATTTGGCACACAGATGTAAACCCGGCGTATGCTCTCTTATCTTTATGCGCACACCAATACATGCATATTATTGATTTAGTATAATACATGCCACGAGAATACATTTAAAAAACAAAAAGTATTTACATTTTAAGACTGTTTACGCAGGTCTCTAATGTGTACTTGGAGAGCCCGAATAAAATTTGAAAAAAAAATTTGTTAGCCAGCTCCTCAGTTACACTGATTCTACGTTTTTAACAAACGCTTAAAATGCGTAGAACGCAAATTCAAAGACACAAGCGCATGCATTTACATATATTTACACTTTCTGTATTGGCTTTATTTTCCATAATTATTAATTTGATCTTCGATGAATTGAAATTATGCACATATTTACATATGTACATAAGCACGTACGTATGTATGTATGTAGTTTTTATATAAAAAAAATCTCAAAATCGATCTATGCTATTAAAGAAAAGTTTATTTCTGCCTTTTGAATTATTATGAATAAATCTCAAGTCATCTTGCGCGATTATCCCGTCCGCTCATGCTGATTTCAAATTATACTTTTCCAAAGTAGTGTTGTGGGACTATTTCACTCATACTCAATAATTGAGCAAAAATATATGTATGTATATTATTACAAACGATCAAGTTGTCATTGCTGTCTTCAATCAGTATATTTATCATTTTAATAAACTGATTTATACCCTCAGTGCGTATTTTATTCATGCAATTACAATAACTCTTTCGTTCTGAAGAAAAATAAACTTGTTGCTGCAAAATAAATATTATTATAAATTTTGTGATGAAATTAACAAGTTGACGTGCACGTCAATAGCATTTAATTATTTCAATTTCCATTTGCTTTATTATTAATACACGAATACACAATCGCTGTGACATGATTGAGTGCAAGTTTGTCGGCAATTACATACATACACTTACACCTGATTGAATTTCAAAATTTTTTTTAAATTTTCTTAACAAACACGTTTTTATTTTTATTCATTCTCGAAGAGTTATTAAGCGTTAGTGACTGCTGGCTGTATCGCATTTCTGATGTCTCTATTTAAACAATTAATTGAAATAAACTACTTATAGTTACTTTATAATATTTAAATTTTTGTATTCAATTAAAACAGTGAAGTTTATTGTTTTCTCAAACTGGTTCTTTATAAAAAAAAATAACTGATAAAAATAAAGGAAATCAGTTATAAAAGAAATATGTATTTTCTAAGAAATGAAAAGAAAGCATGTAGTAAAAATTCCTTTAATGTTTTTTTTTCTTTTGCTACAATTTTGCTAAGTTATTTGTATTGCATTCTGGTTGGATTTTGTAAATTACAACCGGTTTTTTCGAAAACGAATAAAAATTATTCCAATATTCGAACAACTTTTTTATCATATTTTTTCAAACGCACAAATATTTTTCAATTTAGAATTAAAAATTATTCAAATAATTTTTGTCGAATATTCGAATATTACTTTGTATAAAAAGTATTCGAATATTACTTTGTATAAAAAGTATTTTGCATTTCATACCATTTTAATTTGTTAACAATAGGATTAATTTAGTTAATAATTATTAATACTTGTGTAAGTTTGTTTGTACATGTTCGCTCAACGGATCTTTTGTTTTCTTGTTGGGAAAAGATAATGCCTTTTCAATGGAATTAGAAGTGTCTTACAATTCCTGATAAAGAGTTAAAAAATAACCGATTTTCTACAGATCTAATGAAAAGTCTTATGAATCGAAGTAATTAACGACGTTAAAATTCAATAAATGCTGTGATATTATTCCTAAAATTTTCTATCCAATACTAACTTTTTAAAATATGATAAAAAAAATACAAAACAAATATCACTTGTACATCAAAACGTTGTGAGTCACTGTTAATACTTTATTACGGTGTTGCCAGAGTTTAGCTATTGACATATTTGTTGCCCGAAATATAAATACAATCCCCCTTATTGTGATTGACGATATTACGGCGAAAGTCTGGCGTTTTGTATTAGATTAAAGAAAAAAGTAGTTTGTTTTCTTTAATCAACTACAAATAGGCGAATTTGAAGTCGAAAAACGCCAACCACGATAAGGGGGATTAGCACACATTTTATTTATTTTTGCAACAGTTTTTTCGCTTTTGTGTATATGTTGTGTATATAAGCCTTTTTATTTCTAACCTTTTTTATTTAAAAATGTAAGTATTTTATTTTAATTTCTTACCCAAAAGCTTGATGATACATATGTATGTACGTTCCTTTGACTAATGAAAATTATTTTGAATTATGAATATAAAATCGTTATTTTAGGTCGCAGAAATCTAAAAATTGGTAGATGCTTGTAAATTAACCTAACGAAGCATATTTTTTTTTTTGATGATACGAACTTTTGGATTTTCTACGACGATATATAAAAAATCGGATTATGGTCTCATTTTCTTTTTCATTTCATTTTTAAGCTTACTATAATATATGTGACCTTCTCCGAGAAAAGAGACCTAGTGTGTGAAAATGAAGTTTTGAGAAAAACGCATTTAGAAAATAAAGTTTTCCCAAGTTCCCGGTTTTTGACACACTAGGTCCACTTTCTCGGAGAAGGTCACATATGCATTATTCTAAACTTTAAGAATTGTCAAAAATTTCAATTATAAAATATCTAAATAAGTAAATAATTTCCTCTTAACATTTTATGCAATCGATTAATCATGTCATGAAGTTTGTTTAATTTTTTTGTAAGCATCTTCCAACTAACGGTTGAGGACAGACAGACTGTTTTAAGATCAGAAAAAAAATCATTGTCTATTAAAATATCTCTGTTAAATTCTACGCCAAGAAATGAATGATCAGTTAATATTTTAACGATTTATATGGTGCATGATATTGATGCTATTTGCTGCTGATGCGCCAGCAACTTGATGGGGACATGAACAACGATATTGCTGTTATATTTGTTGCTATTGCTGCTGCTGCTGTTGATGTGGATCATGATGGTGGCGGCAAGCCAGATTGCATTTACAGTACGTACAATTCATTCCCTACTCTTAATACATGCAATGAGATTTCTTGTTTTTTTTTTTCAAAAATCTAAAATCCAAAAAATATATTTGCAACAATAGTAAGTTGTACATACTCGTACATACCTACAGTGCAACAAATGCCATAAAATGCAAAAGAATAAGCGCACAATAGCATAAAATTCGTAGCAGTATATAGATTTCCGATTGCAATATTGCTTCAATATCAAATGTATTGAATCTTATTGAAGATTTTCTAAGCCTTTTGTGTGTGTGTGTTATTTTCATGTCTTTTATATTTTAGTATTTTTTTTATTGATTTCGGTTGCTAGTTTGCTGGCAAATAAAATGCACGATTTACTATAAAACTAGTACCTACCAAATTTATTCCAAACACATACACACACACACACATAGACAGTATTAAAAACTAAACAAAATAATTTTAAACAAAAGGTGGTCCGGGTATATCTTAAAAATAGAGTAGGAGCTATTAAAACTATTTTGCTTTAATCTTGAGGATTAACTATACTTTAAAAATTGGAATTTAGTCGCTATGAAGCGTTTCTGGGTGCCTGGAACCGCGCATTGTGCGTGCAAGAGTTTAACAAAAGTTTTAATTCGGTGGCGTGTAAAAAAACTATTTAGCAATATTAGAGGTTTGCAACACTTAAATGATGCGCCAAGTATTGTAATCTTGAAGATTAATCAAAAAAATCATGGGAAAAACAAAATCTGGATCACAAAGATCATGTAGAACGTGAAGAAAAGTAGGAAAAACCAGGAGCCACTACATGGACTGAGTAATGTTTATGTCTCCTGACATGAGTGCAATGGCTCGCCAAGTGCCATTTGCTTAAGCAAAGAGGAAAGATGATCATATTTTGCTTAAGGAATCAGTGTTTTATGCAAAATATACCCGCATTTAAATTTTTTGCTTTTTTAGTACTTTTTTATTTATTTATTTAAAACATAATTTGCAAAATATAAGTAAATAAGGCTGACTTCCAAAAACGTATCAATACAAAGTTTGTATATAATATTTACAATGTAGTAATTATATCGTGAACAGATACGAGTACAAATAGGCGAAAAATTATAACCATGAGCATAATCTTTGAAAGTGATGCGCTCGTGGCTTTTTGCGGCATTCATAATACTTGTTGACGACGAACAGTGGGGTGAATGTTAGAGAAAGTGGCGATTAATTCATAGAAGTCGTAATTGTAGTGTTGTTAATTTTTTTTTTAAAATTTTGATATAAAAAAATTTTTTTTCAAAAACAATTTTTAACCTTTTATGTGCTTTTTTTGTATTTTGGAGAAAATGATTTATTTGACTATTTTTGCTGTAACTTTGGAATGAAAAAAGATAAATTAGTAAATTAAATTCTAAATTACATACTTTCTGTGCCTTTAAAAAAATTTTTTTTGTTTAAATAAAAAAATAAATATTTTATATGTATTTTTCACATTGATTTTTTAGCAACTGGAATTCTCTCACAAAAACCTTCATAAATCATAAAAATCGCACAAATGCGCAAATAGATATTTTGGGATTTATTAGCGGAAATCTATATATCTTAAGAGCATAAAAGCATTTTTTCCTGCACTCATCCGCAAAGCTCAATGTATATATCAAAAATACCACATTTTTAGAGCAATTTAATTTTTTTAAATACTTCTAAAACATTTATCTAAACAAAAAATAATTTATTAAATGCTCAAATACCTGAATCTGAGGGTTCCATTATAAAACTTTTACTTATAGAAGTCTTAACAAAAACCATAATCACTTGAAATATCGAAATTTTCTCTTTTAATCAATGCGCGCAAAAATAACTAAAATTATTGAACTTTGAACACACACTGCAAATAAAGTAACCTATCAAGATCTTTTATATTTGCAGTTAGTGATGTAGAATTTTATCTTCTTTCATATGATATCAAATACGGTTGTGAAAGTTAAAATTCATCTTTTGAATTAATCGTCACTTGTGAAGGCATTCACCGCACAGTGCGACGTTTTGAAATGATATGCATTCCAGAGCTGCAAATGAATCATTATTTTTTTTGTTTTAATTCGTTACGAATTGGCTAAATTTTTAATTAATCCTTTTCACCTCAAAAAAAATTTATGAAATTTTAATAAATTCAAACGAATTGAAATGGATTTGTAGAATTAATTGCAATACTTTTCCAATTCAAATAAATTTCTTAAGGTGAATTTCAATTCATTTCCAATTCATTTGAATTGAATTGATTTTTTTTAATTGAAATGAACTCAGTTAAAATTAATTAGAAATGAATTGCAATTCACTTTGACAAACTCATTTGAAGTAGAAACGAATTGCAATTTATTTGACAAATTCATTTGAATTTTAAATGAATTGCAATTAATTTTTACCAAATTCGTTTGAATTGGCTCAAATTTCATTCAATTCACTTTTTGTGTGAAAAGAATTAATTCGAAATTTGCTAACTCAGTGCATGAATGATTCGCGAATTAATTAAAAAATCAATGATTCGTTACAGCTCTGATGAATTGTCAGGGTTTTGTACTGCGGCGTTACTCTACGTCTCCACCTGACATGAAAGGTGGAGACCGCAGTTTATGAAACTCTACACTTCTTCGAAGAGAAAGCAAATGACGTTTCGGTAGTCAAACTAATAAAAATTGATCTAATAAACGGATTACTCGTACTTCTGAGGCGACCTGTATCAAAGCAAAAATCGAAAATTTAAAGCTGTTGCAAGCGTATTATCATGTCGTGAATTCCTCCTTGTTTCCTCTCCTTCAAAACTTTTTTAAGGCTACGTTCTTTTTAATTGACTTAAAAGGAATTTTCTGTCTTGTAAATGCTATTTTTTGTTGTTGTTTATTTTCTGTAGTTTTAAGGGTTTTGTTTCCAGGCATATTTTGTTTTCCTTTTTTTTGGAGTATTTTGCTTTTTTTTTTGTCGTTTTTATATCGTTAACTGTCATCATTTTCAAATTATTTCTCGTAGAATATCTAATCGAGATTCATGCATGATCCTTGTGGTAAATTGTAACCAAGAAACGTTTTTCTTGGCTTTTCTCCAATTTCTTTTTTCTTTTTTTCCTATTATTATTATTTAGAAAATTAAACTTGAAAGAATTTATATCATAAATGTTTGTTGTGTATGAATTTTATGCCCAAGCATATGATGAAGTTTTCCACTGCAAGCAAATAATATCAACTAATAAAAAACGGCAAACATGATTTATATACATTTTCTTTTCTTTTTTCCTAGTTTAGGAGAAATTGTTGTTAAAGATTTAGTTATAAGGTTTTTGTTTTTTGGGTTTTCTTTTTTTTTAAGATCTGTGTAAATACGTGTGCCAACAACGAACGATTGCATGCATGAATGCCTCCAGCTTTTGATTTTTAAATAGTGTAGTTAAATACTTTATAAATTAAAATTGTAAATTCCAAGACATGACAATTCAAAAATTTCTTAATTTCCCTATTACGTTTTATATTTCAACGGGCAATAGTAAAGGCATTTCAAAATATTTCGAAGATTATAAATTAAATGTATGATCTTTTCTACGGTAATAATACATTTTAATTGTTCTAAATATAAAGTTTATATTTTTGTTCTTGTGATTAGTGTCTTTTTTACTGTTCCCTACAACCAAAGGTGAAAAGGAACCCTATTGTTTTCGCTACGCTGTCCGTCTGTCCGTCACAGGCTAATTTCTTAAGAACCGTAAGAGTTACGGACCTGAAATTTGGATAGAGTATGTAGATCCTTGGCCGCTACAACAATAAATGCATGGGAGTTAAAAATTAAAGGGTGTTCCAAAACGAGCAACGAAAAATTTTAAAATCCCATGTAATATACATACACACATACATACATAGTTGTATGTACATATGTGCCCTTAATTATGAAAGTGGGCTAAGTGTGCATTTTTGCTTCGAAAAATCAAATAAATCTTTGAAAATCTTCAAGAAATGTTTAAAAAATATTAAATAAATTTACATAAATCGAGACAAGTACAACTCTAAATTAAAATGCTGCATAATATAAAAACACTAATTAATATTTTGAAATGTAATCTACTAAATATCTAGACCAGAGAAACATATGATTTAGACCACTTTCATAATTAAGAGCACATCTGTATGTAGATATGTATATTGAAACTTGAAATTTGTAAAATTAGTGTATTTTTATATAGACTACAACAATTAACATTAAAATTAAAAAAATATTAATTTAAAAGGTATTCTATCAGTTAATGCAATTTTGACTATGTAATTTTGACAACTTGCTGTATCTTGGAAACCGTAAGAAGCAAACTTGAAATTTTCAAAAACAGTTAAACTAAAAAATCATAAAATCGAGAAATCGGAAAAAATCGCCAAAAATAAAAAAACGCCAAAACTAAAAAAAACTAAGATTAAAATAAATCGCCAAATCCGAAAAAATCGTCAAAATTAAAAAAATCGACAAAATAAAAAGAAACGCCAAAAAACGACAAAAAATTGCCCAAACGAGAAAACAAGCGCTAAAACTAAAAAAAAATTATATGAAAAAAATCGCCAAAATAAAAAAAGTAAAAAAAGTTTCAAAACTAAAATAAGCTTAAATGAAAAAACGCCAAAAAACAAAAATATCGACAAAACTAAAAAAAAAATCACCTATATTAAAAAAAACGCCAAAAACTTAAAAAAAATCGCGAAAACTAAAAATATCGTCTATATAAAAAAAATTTCAGAATAAAAACATCGCCAAAATTAAAAAAATCGCTAAACTTAAAAAAAACGTCAAAAACCGAAAAAATCGCCAAAACGAGAAAAAAAGTGTTAAAACTTAAAAAAACGCCAAAAACTTAAAAAAAATCGCGAAAACTAAAAATATCGTCTAAATAAAAAAAATTTCAAAAATTTAAAAAAAATTCGTCAGAATAAAAAAATCGCCAAAATTAAAAAAATCGCTAAACTTAAAAAAAACGTCAAAAACCGAAAAAATCGCCAAAACGAGAAAAAAAAGTGTTAAAACTTAAAAAATAGCCAAAACCTTAAAAAAAATTGCGAAAACTTAAAATATCGTCTTTTTTTATTTTTGGCGTTTTTTGCCTTTGATCGGTTTTGGCGATTTTTTAAGTTTGACACTTTTTTTCTCGTTTTGGCGATTTTTTCGGTTGTTTGCGTTTTTTTCATTTTGGCGAGAAAAAAAGTGTCAAACTTAAAAAATTGCCAAAACCGATCAAAGGCAAAAAACGCCAAAAATAAAAAAATGCTCAAAACCGAAAAAAATTCAAAAACGTGCAAAAACTATATAGGCTAAAATTTGTGTTGAATTACAAATCTAGTGTCCATACGAACCCTTTATGAGCGGCTCAAAGTCGCACTTCACTGAATTTATTTACATATAAAAATGACACCTCTTATTGGAAGACCTCTTATATACATACATATATACATTTACACAACAATTTAAAATGTTCTTAACATTTTCTTGAAAAAAAAATGTAAAAACAAAATTTACTGTCGTTGGCTTCCAAACTCTTAGATGTCCAACAATATTCTTTCTTTATTTTTTGGTTGGATTTTTTTTATTTATCAAAAATTATTGGATATGTTTTGCAGTGAAATTGTGGAGGTTGCTACCAATTTGTACGGAAATTATGATGATGTGTTCGAAAAAAATACGACATCAGTTGTTGGAGGAGTACAAAATAAAAAACAAGACGACAATAATCAAGTGTCGTTGCAAAATTATCAATATTTAATATCTAAACACAGTGGGGGTATAAAAAAAATTGTGCTCATATATTATTTAACAATGATTATATTCCCTCTTACAGTGAGTGGTTGGTGTATTTCAACTTTGACTACGACGTTTTTTTTAACGTTTTTGCAAAATGTCGTAGTCGAAGTCGAAATACGCCATAAATCTAATTCAATTTCGAATGTTTGTCCAAAGTAGAATTTAACCAACTGTTTCCACAAGCCAAACGGTCGTCTTCAATAGCAAATGTATGTATATGAAAAGCACTTACTATATATATTATTTTTTAATTTTTTCAAAAAATTTTCTCGATGAGTCGTTTGCCTGGCTTGTGAAAACATGGGTTTTTGTCTCGAAACTGAACACTTTATTAAATTCAATCTAATAGAATTAAATTTTTTTAATTACTTAGCTTTTAACGAAGAGGAAAATAATTTATTTTGTGTGTAAATTCGTCACCAAAATTCAGTTTCCACATAAAAACAATTTTTTTCTAAACACTTAATTCTTAAAAAAATAAAATAAAACCTCCATAAAAATATCACATTATGAGTAAAAAAAAAATAAAGTTTTTATTTATTAAATTACATCTTACGGGTCATTCATTGACAATTAAATTAATAAACTGAGTGACAATTACAGTTTTCAAGTCGTGTAAATTAATGACACCAATAATAAAGTACAAATGTATGGATGGATATTGAAAACTAAACAGCAGGCTAAGAGAGAGGAAAAAAATACAATAAAAGCGAGATTTCGTTAAAGAAACATTAGTTTTCTTAATTGAAAGACAACTGATACTGATGGATGAGAATCTACACAAAATACATAAATGAAATAAATAAATGAATGAAGATCAACAAGTCAATTAGAAAATTTAATAAGATATGACTTTTAAAACAAATTGACCACAATGAAATTAATAATAAGAAATTCTAACCATATGCACTTATAAACTAAAATAAAAATAGAAATAAAAAAATAATAAAAGTCAATTTTGTTCTCAATGACAATTTCCAAGCTTAAAAGAGAACATCTTTGAAAATGATTCACATTAGAATCTTATTGACTACTTTTCAAGTTCTTCTTTTGCTGAGGTTCGGAGTCATTTATAGGAAGTGATGCAAGTAATAATTTTAAAAATCTATTAGTTATTATCAGGGAAACCGCAAATATGCAATTGCATGTTTTTTCTTGTGTGACGTATTTATGCGGTGACAAGATATTTATCCGTTTCAGACATTTTTATGAATTCTGGCATCGATTTGTTAGTGCATATTTTACACTTTAAAGCATGGTTTTGCATATATCAGTCTAAGACGCACATTTTTAGCATATATTAAAATTTTTAGAGCAAAATTTACGCTTTTAAGGCATATTTTGATACTTTATACATTTTTACTAATTAAACAAATAATTTTCTCAAAATAAAAAGAAAACAATTTTGCGGTTGGTCAAAGTTTTTATTTTTATTTTTCGCCATATATGTACATAAATCTCTGTTCCAATGTTCCATCTAGTGTATACATTTTTCTTATATATTACTCAGTTTTAAGGACGTTAGTTACAATACAAATTCAGTTTTGCTATTTGTAACGGACTCTACCCCGAGTAGACATTGAAAGAAAATTGTCAATGGATAAAAGTTTATTTAGATGAAACAAAAATAATTTTTATTTGAAATTCTGGATCAATATTTTGTTGTTTATTGCAATAAAAATTTTGTCTTATTTATCCAAAACCAGTTCCAAAGCCTGAATTCTGATATCGTCATCATTTTTTAAATTGAAGTTAAATTATTATGAGAGCATTCATTAAAAATTAATTTGTGTTATTTGTATTAGTCAAAATTTGTATGGTAATTTTGTTTTAACTTGCACTTCAAAACTAGTTATTTTTTGTCTTATTTTATATGCAAATTATTGTTGAATATTTGAGTTAAAAACATATTTTAATTTACAACTAAACCAATTTATTTTATTTTTAATAGCATATTTTTGACCTTTTAGTGCATATTTTCAAGTTTTTAGTGCATATTGAATGCGCATAAAACACTTTTTTAAAGCATATTTCTGGTTTCCCAGGTTAATATAATTTAATTTTATTTCCTAAAATGTGCGCAAAATTTCTTTTTATTCCATTGCATATTTTTTTCTTTCTTGTATTTCTTTTTTTTATCATATAAATTTTACAATGTCTTCATATTAAAAATTTGTCATTAAATATTTTTTATTGCCTGCACAACAATCACCTACAAAGTCAGTTTCATATTTAATATTTTGCTTTTTTTGTTTTTGTACTTTGGTTGTCCATGTTTGAATCTTACCGTACATACAATACATATTTCATGACTCAGTAGAGTGCAAAATGTATAATCAAAACTTTTGAACTTTATGTAAGAATTTACAGTAGTGCTTATAATTATACCAAAGCTTTTGAAATAAAAATATAAACAATAAGTAATGTAATAATACCTGCTACTATTAATAGGTTTTACCTTCTTTAGGAAAGGAATAGTAATAGGGAAGATAGGTGGTGAAGGAAGAGATAGACGAAAGCTTCATTCTTTTACAGCTCTGCTTTTTTTGCACGTTTCTAATAATGCAGTGTTGCAGCGCCTCTGGTATCAACGAGGCATATTAAATTTTTGAAGCTGTGGTAGATATTTTATTGGTAGATATTTTATTGGTTATTTTACTTCGCCGATTATTCTGCAGCACAATAACGACGAAAGAGGGCGCTCTGATGTTACATTAGGATTAGTATCCGCTGAAGCCGGTGTAGTTCAGTGGTCAATAGCTATCTCTCCATCACTTGAACTTTCCTACAAGAATTGCTATAAATGGAAACTAATGTGAGTATCTAAAGAAGAGAAGAATAATTAAACTAGACTTTATAGCTGGTGAAAATACCGATATTTTTCTGTGCAGCCACGCACTTCATCAGCACCCTAGTCTATATACTTGTGTATAAATAGATTGTTGTTAACATCAGCTATTTAACGTACATTTTTATGAAACGGAATATGAGAAATGATTGTTGTGTATACAATTGAATAACCTTTGGTAAACACATTTATAAGTTTCACTATTCATTTTCTGTTTTTCCATTTTGATTTCACGCGTAATACAGAAAAATTTAGTATACTAGTTTTATTTTAAAGAAATTTACAAAATTAAATCCTGCGAGACTTTCTTCACAATCCCCGTCTCATGGCAACTTGATGGTCTACTTATGAAAGTTTATCAATTAACAAAAAATCTAATAGCATTCGAACGAAATCTGTATACATATAACAAATATTTGCCCAAAAAAGAGTAGCCACTAAATACTATTGATGAATCAAAACAAATTCACATATTCCATTTGCAAAAAATTTACGTATATAAAGCAGAAATCTACATCAACTGACACCACACACAGTGGACCTAACACAAAAGAACGCTGATAATGAAGGTTTAGTGGGCTTTGAAATGCTAGTTGTTCCGTTCAACTATGTGTTAGTCAGAATATTTACAACTACCTTTGGTGTTATTTGCTCATCAATAATTATCACATGTAATTTGGCTTACAAAACGTTACGAACTTTAGCCTGTTCAAATCACAAATGAAGTTCGAACAATAATAATTAAAATTAACGAAAAACCTTTTGATTGAGACACGAGTTTATTAAGTTAAACAGTTTCATACATAATTAATATACAATGTCAAAGAATACAATATTATTTAAAACTGTTTAACTTAATAAACACGTGTCTAAATCAAAAGGTCTTTCATTTGTACTCGTATGTATTGCTTACATAAATTTTAGGCAAAGGTTCACGGTCACGGTTACCGTTCCTCAAGAAAAATTATTAATTTCCTAATGTAAATAAGAGTACAAACATCAAATAACTAACACAACTCTCATTTTGCTCTCCACTACTTCCTTTTGCCTGACAAAAATCTGTTTAACATGTTACAAAGAAAAAAAAGAAAGAAGGAAAACAAGAAAAGCAAAAAGGTAGTTGGAAATTATTAAATATCACACAGCAAAATTTATGTTGAGATGGTCAATAACAGATTTTTATACGTTTTCGAAAATAAATTATACGAGTATAAATACATAAGTACATATATACATACATACTTATGTATATATAGAGAGAAATCCCTTTAGAAAAAAAAATCCAATTCAAAATTGGCAACAAAATGCAAAAGGAAATTTATATACTCGTACACCAAATGTCAGCAACACTTTGAAGTCACAGTTTAAATTGTATTTTATAAAAATGTGTCTCTTTAATTGAATATTTTAATTAATAACAAAAATGTCCTTTTATATGTTTATCTTTTTAGTTAAACCGTACAACTGACGGCAGTAATCTTCTTTATTAAAGATTGTTTGTTATATATAATACTTTAGTGAAAAGCATCAGAGATTTAAAATCCATTCAAAATGGTTTTAGTATTGAATGGAGTACTACAAGATGATTGTCCTATGGACACAACAAGCCTTTTTATGCAACATCCCGTCTACAGAGATTATGCACAACAATTGTTAACGATACCAACTAAATCAGTTGGTCCAGTGGGTCTTCTCTACGTAGGTCAACGTGAAATGGCAGCAGCAGCTCCTCATGATAAGAATATCAATATAATTGGTACAGATGATGCCACCACCTGTATTATTGTTGTTGTCAGACATTCAGGTGAGTGCACACACACACACTACTACGCATTACTACCATTTAAAAGGATATCTTCTTATCCTTTTATTCATAAAATTCTTAAGAATGAACATTTTAACTTGCAAGTCACTTTCTTCCTTTTTTTTCTTATTACATACCATTATTATTATTATTAAATTGGCTTCATTTTACTTTGTATTTTATAACTTGAGAATATGTACATACTTTGGAAGAGTAGTAAGTGATTATTTAAATAAAAATATTTATATTTCCTCATATTCTTATTACATGCACATAAAAAGGGTCAGGTGCTGTGGCTTTGGCTCACTTCGATGGCACTGGCATCGATGAAGCTGTCTGCACAATGGTGGCTCGTGTACAAGAGCTGGCCTTGGGTTATCCAGAGGGACGTATTGAATTGCAATTAATTGGTGGCTACCGTGATCCCCAAAGCTATGGTGAAGAAGTTTTTTACAATATTATGCGTAAGTAAAGTAAATAATTTAAAATAAAAAAAATCGCATTATTAAATAACTACAAATAGTTTTGTTATATAATTTAGAGAAATTATTTTATAGAAAGGAATTTAAATTTAACATAAAAAGATTTTAAATCTTGGTATTAATTTTTAGGTAAAATAAAATAAACAAAATATTTTATTACCTCAAAATGTATTAAAGAAGTTTGCATTGCTTCTACATATTACAAAAAAATAAACTAATAACGGCCTGGCCCACGATGTCGACAAGAAACTATCTATCGCTTACTTATATTGAAAACAAAAACAAATTTTCTTATTTTGATACAGACAACAATTTCTTCTCGACATCGTGGGCCAGGCCGTAAACATCGATAACACTATTGATGCATTGCTGCTGGGCTTTTTCGTAAAACGAAAATAAACGTTTTTGGTGATTTGACCTGATCTTGCAATGGTGAAGTTCGGTTATAACGAACGCCACACAGTGTAGACGAAGTTACTATTTTCGCGGATCAATTCATATCTCATTTACAACTACAATTATGAGGATCACTTAGTTTTAGCTCTTAAGTGAAACTGCGATATAAAAATGTGTAGAACGAGTACCCTCTCCCCAGGGTAAATATTATTTTGCATATATCTGCAGAACTGCAATAATGACTCACATTAAATTTGATGTGGATAACTCTTAAAACAAACTACATGTTCCACCAGAATTTTCAGGGTGTAGGAGAGGAAAGACGAAACGTAATTATTAATTAATTAATAAAAATTATTTTTTTTATATAAGAAATACCGAAGCAGGAACAAAATGCATATAAACGGTGCTTAATCAAGAAAAGGAACAAAAATTTATGATTTTTTTTTATTCACGCATTACACTTCGGATATGAATTATCCAAAAATAGATCTTTTACCAAGCCTAAGAAAACTTTTATTAATAAAAAATCATATAACGAGTCACACGTGAGTAATGCGTGACTTACGCGTATAAAATCTTAATAACTCTAGTTGTTCTAAAAAAAATTTTGGTAAAGGTTCCCTGATGATCTGCATTACCAACAGTTATCCAGCTAAAACTTGTAACAATTCCGTAGACGTAAATAGAGGCCCAATTAAGTGTCTGTAAATTGCACACATAATATTCGTATTCGCAAATATCAAAAATTCACAATTCTTATCGAGAATGAAAGTTCACGTGAAATATGTTTACTTTCCCTAAAACTTTGATTGCTAATATTTGCGTTGTTGTTGTGTCACAACACACGATTGGCACAATGTACCAATTTTCGTCGGCTCACTGAAATAAATTCATAAGTAACAAAGTAAATTTGCCTTATTCCTCAACTAACTGAAATATAATTACATAACTGCACCACACTGCATTGGTAATAAAGCCATATAGACTTATTGAAGAATTAATTAAGTAATAATGTCATTTTGGCTTGTTACTTATGAGTTTGTTGAAGTGAACCGACGAAAATTGGTACATTGTGCCGATCGTGTGATCCAGGCTTAATACCACTATTTTCTAAATTTGTTCACAAAATGTTTGCCTTTTATTCCCGATAACCCCTTTTATTTATTATTATTTTTATTTTTTAACCCTTTAATGCGCAACATCGAGAAAACATTTTTTTTCTACAAATTCTAGGAGTCACGTAGCATAAGTATAAAAAAACTTTGTTCTAGGACTTTTTAAAAATTTAATTTATTGGAGTGACTTTAGAATTAAGAGGAAAGAAGATGGTGATATATCTTTTCAATAAAACTTCCAAATTAGAAATAATTTTACTGATAATATTCTAGCAATGAAAACAATAATTGACTTGGACATTCAAAAAAAATGCAGGCAAAATAAGTTTCTAAAAAATTGCACTACGGTAACATTGATTTAATAAAATCGTAGAGTTGCTTTAAATCTGTTCTGATGTAATATATATAATTATTTATTAGGTCTGTCCCAGATGCATAGCCCGAACTTGTACAAAGTTATCCAAAAGCGTTCCAGATAGCAATTTTTTTGCAATTTTGAGATCGAATGAGAGAGTAATTTTGTTCATTTCCTGTACAAACTACTACGAATTTTTTCTTCTGGGTAAAGGCCCAACTATGAATATATATCATTTTGTGCAAAATGTTGCAAAATCTTACAAAATGTTGTCTGCGTACTCCAAATCTCTTGCAGCGAGAGAGCCAAAAAGAGAACTTTTTGACAGTTGGAGGTTAGAGAAATTGCAAAATGTTACTGGAGAAATTTCTTCTTGCAAGATTTTGCAACTAGTTTGAACAGCTGTTTTTATTACTTTTTGAATGAAATAATTTTTGTGAAATGAAAATAGAAATTGAAATTTAGCAATGGCAGAGGTAAACAGTTATAATTGTGTTGATTTTTAACGTTTATAATAAATTATAATAAACAAAACACTTTATTTCATGCTAGAAACGTCCAAATATACAGTGCGACCGTGGCGTAAAAGCAGAACCAATGATTCCAATAATGCTATTTTTCTGGCTAAAACTCTTTTGCTTTGTTATTTCAATTGTTTACACACCGATCAGCTGTTTTCTTGCAAGATTTCACTGGATACTGTCTGCGTACTTTTTAAGATATTTTCAGTCGACAGAGTAAAATTGGTCTTACTCTCCCAAAAAAGTTGACTGAGTATTTGCTACTGGAAAAGTACGCAGACAGACCTATTAACAAACAAATACTTTCGTACAAAAAATACTTAATAACATATTCCAAAAGATTAATCTAAATAGGATAAATTAAACTTGAGCACCAAGATAAAATTTATTATTTAAATCTTGTGATAAAACTGAATTAACATTTACTTACATATATGTGTATTTAAGTACAAATATCATATACTTGAAGTGGTAAGTACCAGCAGCGTTTTCGCATTTATACGCTCTAGATGAGAACTCGTGCAGGCTTTTTAGTACTTCATTATCAAAACGTTGTTTCTAACTTATAAAAGAAAGTTTTCGCCACTGTGTTTCATAAATACCAAATTAAATTTCGAAAAAAATTTGAGATAAAAAAGAGTCACAAATATTTAGAATTTTTGCACGAAATATTTTATGTTGTAGAAAAAATTCCATTAAAAAATTTCATAATCTTAACATTATTTTATTTTATTGAAATCATAAAATATAGCCAAAAATATCGCTAAGGAGTTCCAATATCGCCAAGAAAGTCGCCAATCGCCATTTCAAAATTTTCATCGCCAAAATCAAATTTTTGTCGCCACTTTTGGCGAGATATCGCCATATCTGACAACACTGGTTATAAGCATACAAATTCGAAAGCATTTTCTTTCCTTTCGAATTACAGAGTAGACCCCCAGTATATCTATCAATATCTTTGAGTATATTTCTAGATTTATTCAAATTTAAAAACATACATACTACACACTTACATATTTATTTTAATCATAAATTTCTTTACTTTTCTTTGCACAGAATCATTCCACAAACATCATTTAGAAATTGATTTAACACAAGCCTGCGTTGGTGAACTAAACACAATATTGCGCGGTGATACCAATTGTCCGATTATTTATGGTGTTGGTGTCAACATTAAAACTGGAGAAATATTTCCAGCCACATTTCCAGAACGAGGTCCAGATCGAGAATTACGCGATGCCCGCAATTTTATGGGATCACAAACGGTATAAATTACTAACACGAAAATACTTACACATGTAACCTGTTTAACGCCTTTTCTTTCTTTATATATTTGTGTATATAATAGGTTTTGGATATATATGATGCCTCTTTGGGTTTACTGCGTATAGGTCCCTTTAATTACGATCCATTGCGTGGTGCTGATTTATGGCTGGCTCAGACAGATGAATTTCTTTTGCAACATTTATCTACCAGTCCTGATGTGGAACCACCACATTTTCCTTTACATGTTTGTTAATAATTGTAGTTTATTTTATGGATAATGAATTGGATCTTTTTTGTTTTTTGTTGTCATTGTAGGTAAGAGCCACTATTAAATTTATACAAGAAAATCAATTTCCTGCTATAACGATATTTCGAGACAATCGACCCCGCTATTACAGGCGCGATGAGACTACAGGTTGCTGGACACTGGTTAGATACTAATTTATTATTATTATAATTTTTTTTTTATTTCCCTTACTTGTTCTCTTTTATTATTTGCCTTGTGTTTGCGTTTAGAAAACAATCATTTGTGAAATGTGAATTAGTTTTAGGCTTTTTTTTTGCAGTTTGTAAGATTTAAAGAGACAGAGCAGCTAACAAATCTTAAATTTGCAAAATTCTCTAGTTAAATTAAATGATTATACTATTGCGATTACTTAATGTGTAATAAAAAAAAAAGTTGTGTTTGCTTGTTGTCTAAAGTTCCTTACGCCATTTTTTTTCGAATCTTTAGCATTTATTAGGAGTAACGATTGGTCTACGAATATGGTCGAAAAATCTAATCAACCAAATTTGCATTTAGTATTGTAACAAATATTAACGCGTACATATCGCTCATTTACTTCAATAGTGGCACAACTCAAAAAAACCAGTTTTGCAGAAAACGCGTTTTAAGTTTTCAATTTGCATACAACTCAATGGAGAAATGAAAAAGAAATCTTCTCTCAGGAGGTGATAGTACAAGCTATTTGTATGAAATTTTTACACAAAATAAAATACAAAATGTCGAATCTTTCTGCATTATTAACTCAAAAAACCCATTTTTTGAGTTATACCACTATTCAAGTAAATGAGCGATATGTATTTATATGTCGGCTGAAATTAATACTAAAGTATTCGGCATATGAGAATGACAGCTTATTTATTGTATCAATTCATATACACACATATAAAATAATGTTAATAAGTTAAAATTATTATTGTTAACAAAAAAGCAAAAGAATCAGACAGTTTTGATAAAAATTAAACTCTATGCTCAACCGATTTCTCAATCAATGTGAATAATTACCTAGGAACGGAAACATTGTTCATGTCTGATGCAACTGCATCACACCGATGAGCATTGAGGCGAAATCAAAATCGTTTGCTTTCATAGCACACATACAGCAATTTTAGTTGCTCAACTTTCTTAAAAATTTTCTGTTGAAATTACGTTCACATACGTTCTTCCGATTCCGATTAAATTTGCTGATTTCCAAAAAGTTTTGAATTTAAACGTGTCTACGTGAATAAAAGGAAGAACAAAAACAAACAAGAAATAAAAGTTTTTAAAACAAGTCCATAAGATAAAAGAAATATAAAAAAATTCCCGGAATAAATTTGTTGCACATTATAAATTTCTGTTCATAAGAAATGTGTTTTGCACATAAAATCATTGCGCCAATACTTTGATTGGAAAATAAAACAGTTTGTTCGGTTTTTCTCGACAACTTAAATTAATTATTATACATTATATTATTATATTATATTAATTAATTCTTAGTTAAACTTGTTCTTAATAAATCATTAAAAATAGAAATTTCACTTTAAAAGTTTAAACGAATTTTAAATTTTTCGCTTTATAAAGACACAACCTTTGAAACTGAAACCACTTTCGACCGGAGTTGAGTGCTGTGACATGCCTGTTTGATTAAGTTTTAAATTAATTTTTGCTAGCCAAAATCGTGAATTAATAAATTCTTCGACATCTTTTCATTCCTGTATAGAAAAATGGCTACAGGAACTTTCACACACTTGTTGTAATCATACTAATTATATACATATATTTTTTTTACAAAAATAATATTTTTTTTTGGTTTCTATTGATGTTTTATGTAAATATATACATACATAGTATAGTATATTGTGTTTATAAACCACAATATTGTGTGTAATTAAAAATGTTTTTTCTCTTTGTCTATTTTAAGATTTTAGAATGAAAATCATTTAACAATCATACAATATTTTGATACAAAAGAGAACTGCTTTTGGAATGCGCCTTAAAATGTGGATTTAAAAATCATTAAAAAAATAAACTAAATCTAAATAAAAATGTTTAATTGAAATTATTTAGTTAAAATGTATAAGAATTTATAAAAGAATTACTGTACTCTTAAAAAATAATATAAAAATGTTTAAATAAAACGTGATTTAATAGAAGTATCACTATAATCTAATGATTAAATAAACTTGATATAGCAAAACGATGTGTTGTATTTTAATTGTTTGTTTGCTTTAAAGGTAAACTTTTCAAATATGTATACATAAGTAAATTAAAAAGAATTTTTATAATTTCCAAAAATAGAGATTAAAAATTTCACACGATGGGAAAGATAACATATTGCTACATTATTACTTGAATAAGATATTTGCATACATTTCAACTTTTTGAACACATACATACATATACATATATAGCAGGTTTATTTTTTATATAAAATGGACGATGTACATATATACATACTAGTGATGTAACGAATGTCAATTTTTGATATTCGCGAATACGAATACGAATACTTAAAACGATATCCGCGAATACGAATATTTGAAACGATATTCACGAATACGAATACGAATATTATATACAATATGAAATATTAAGAAATTTTTATGAAAAAGGACTTCACACTCTTGTTGGCGTACTTTAAAGTTAATAAAAAGTACCCAAAATTTTAATGATCGTCATTGAATAATATTTGAAAATGATACAAAGCACAAATTTCTATGAAAAAATTAATGTATTTGTACAAACTAAAATTTTGTCATTTATTTAAATTTCGTTTAGGATTTATGCATTTATTTATTTAATTTCTTTAGAAAAATATTCGTATTCGTATTCGCCTCAATTTGGCGAATACAAATACATTCGCATCCGCCTGAATTTAGCGAACACATTCGTATTCGACCCAAAATGGCCGAATATTCGACAATTCGAATACGAATACGAATATTCGTGCATCATTAATGCATACATATAGTGTTTGCGTGTAAAGAGGGAAAATGTCAAATATACACAAATTTTAAATAAATAGTGAATATAACCTTTTAGACCGTTTGTGAATAAAGAAAAAAGATAAGTATTTCCAATATTTAAGTTTAATATATTTTTAATTATTCCAATATGGAGTTGGTGTGTTCGCATATCAAGGCTCGTAGATAATGAAAAAGAAAAAAATGTGTTCGTCGGTAAAATGACGAAAGCAACGTTTAAGCGTTCCGTTAGCGGTTTACTCCTTGTAATATAAATAGTTACATCGAAGGCACAAAGTTGTAAGTTTAAGGAGCAAAATCTATGTCTCAAAAAGGGAGTTAAATAACCAAACCAGCCAACTTGCATTTAAAATTATATAGAGTAAATTAAATAGAAATTGCCGGCCACCTTGCGAGAACATCATTTTGAGCAATCAATAATAGCTTAACATTAATATATATATACATATATTAGAAAAAACTCATACATTCCAATATAAAGCGGTTTATATAATATTTACGAGTAATATATGGTTTTTACAACAGACCCATCAACTGAATTGCGAATGGTTTTTACAACAGATCCATCAACTGCAATAAAATAACATATTTTTAAATTGGTAATGAGCCTGATACGACCCAACCGAAGATGGTGTCTTGAGCCAATAGGTAGCCTGGACTCGAAAAATTTCTTCCTGTCAGGACTCTAGAACTTACCTCAGGACCGATCACCAGCGCAACTTGACCTGAGTGGTAAAAGGAGAGGATCAGCATATTGAAGTCCCGGGAATTTTTCCGTCACAGCTGAAACATTTTCAATAGGGGTTTTTATACCGTGCATTTTTGTGACTTGCGGTTATGGAAATTAATAAGCGGATATGCGAGTCACTGGTCTTTAATTTTAATTGGTGTACCAAAAGGTCACTAATGTAGCTTATGCTGACCGCTCTCACATTGATGGTCCGGTCCCGAGCAACAGCTTTACTTGAAGTGTCGGCGAGAAGTTTATGACGTGACAGAAAGGTAACGGAGTCAATAAATTCGAACCATTCCTCGAACCACTAGGTTTTTTCGAATTTTTATTTGTCTTTTGGACCATTGATTTTGCTTTTCGAGGCGGAGAACACAAAAGCGTATTATGATCGCCTTGGCATTTTTCACATTCACGCTTGCTAGAACAATCTTTGACCGCATGCTCCCGAGATAGAAATCGCGAACAATGGCCAAATACCAAAACATGCCTTAAACTTTTTTCTGAAACTAAAACATCGTCTCAAAGGGTGATGCTTTTTGCAGAGGGTGCATTGCAAGGGAATCTGCTTTGGTAAATTCTCATTTGAACTATTTTTCGGTTCCGAGCTATTGGCTATACTGGGTGTATCGGGATTTTTATTATGACATTCTACAACGTCAGCAATCACTTGTTCAGTAACCGTAACAACAGCTTCAATCTTTAGACATGACTCAGAAATCGGTGACGCCACTCGAACTAAAACGGCTTCAGCGGTCGTGCAAGACTCATTAGTCGAATTGGATACCTCCATCGCTTCCTCATACTCCTCCAATAGAGCGGCCTCGAAGCAATTAGGCAAAGCGTCCATGATAATAGGGAATAATGTTGTTAAGAATATATGGTATGAATGTCTTACTTAGTCAATATGACCAATTTAGTGATTGGTCGCTTCAAAACTCCGTTTGCAGTGCGTATGTCCGCGACTCGAACGTGGTCATAACTTCCTGGATAAGTTTTAATGACGCGCCCTAATTTCCAGACAGTGGGAGAAAGCTGTTCATGACGAATAGCTACCAAGTCGTCAACTTGTATGTCCCTTTCAGGGAATTTCCATTTATATCTTTTGTGTAAATTTGGCAAATATTCTTCCTTCCATCGGCGACAAAAATCTTGCGAAAATGCTTTAACTTTACTTTGTCTATTTATTATGATATCATGGATTTCAAAAATCATAGGTTCCGGCGGAGCTAATATTGGACAACCTATAGAAAAATGGCCAGGCGTAAGCTCTACATGTTCATTGGGACTGTTTGATAAGGGACACAAGGGCCGAGAATTGAGGAACGCTTCAATTTTTGCTAATATGGTGAACAGTTCTTCGAATGTATATTTGATATCCTGAGCCTCTTTTCGAAAATGTGTTTTAAAACTTTTAACAGCAGCTTAATCCCCCCATAGGTGGGGCACCAGCGGGGATAAAGCGCCATGTAAGACCTTGTAGGGCGAAAGTAGAGGTCATTCGGGCTTTACATTCTGCTAGAAATTATCGAAAATCTCTTTGAATGTCTCTAGAAGCTCCCACAAAATTTGTTCCGTTGTCAGAAAATATTGTAAGCGGATAACCTCGTCTAGCAATAAAACGTTAAAAGGCTGCTAAAAATGCGTCCATTGACAAGTCAGTTGTAGCTTCCAAATGAACGACCTTTGTAGAAAAACACGAAAATACAAACGTATGCTTTCGTTATTTTTCAAGCCCGGCCATTGAAACTTTTCATATCAAATGGGCCAGCAAAGTCTACACCAGTTGTACTAAAGGGTCGATCCAGAAGGATGGAGGCAAAGCAGCCATAATCTGAGTACAAGAACGTTAATTGTAGCTCGCACTAAGTTTTTCAGACGAGGAACCCAGTATTCAATTCGAATAATTCTCAACATCAATTGATTTCCACCGTGAATTGAAACCAAATGAATAAAGTCGACCAACAAAATCGTAAAACGAGAAGAATATGATAAGATAATCGGGTGTTTTTCTTTATACGATAAAGAAGGAGACTTTTCTAACCGACCATTTAATCTCATTACACCATTGTTGTCCAAAAAGGGATTGAGTGAAAGTAACGAACTTTTCGATGCAATTGGTTTCTTAATAATAAAGCCTGATATTCATCTGTAAAATGAACTTTTTGAGCCGATATTGCCAAACGTATCTTCACTTGTATTATCTCACTACTCGATATTGCATTAGATGAAAATTGATGATTTCCCTTATGTGAAGCATGTATTCTATAATTAAATCGAAACATATACGCTATCACCCTAAGAGCACGATCAAACTTTGAAAATCTTTCAAGAATATCTTCGTAATTAGAAAAAAACGTCGCATGTGTCTTGACAGGTTTGGCCTCAAGATCTGTTTCTAGAGAGTGTAGATCGTTGATTTTCCATTCACTTTTGCATCTTCTAAGCCACGAAGGTCCATTCCACCAAATATCACTTTCCGCTAGTGCCGAAGGAGTGAGTCCCCTGCTACCTAAATCTGCAGGATTTTCTTCAGACCTAACATGGTACCAATTATGACTCCCTACATTTTCCTGAATCCTACACACGCGATTGGCCACGAAGGTTGGCCAACTACTAGGAGTTTTTCTTAACCAACAAAGAACAATTGTGGAATCTGTCCAGCAATATATTCGACTGAGCGTAATATCTAATTCATTCTTTAATGTTCTCAATAGTTCTGAGGCTAATACTGCACAACAGAGTTGCAATCGAGGCAGGAAAATCAAAAATTTTTTTGCATGACAAATGGATGATGTATATTTCATTAAATTCTTTGTACGAAATATAGACGACGTATATAGTCCATTTAATTTTTTGTATACGAAATGGACAATTTATAGCCCATGAAATTTTTTATAAAAATTTAAAAAATGGACGATGTATAGCCCATTATATTTTGTATGTATAGCCCGTTTAATTTTTTTGCTTGCAAAATAGACGATGTATAGCGTTTTTAGTTTGTAGCATATTTCGTGCAAAGTTTAATGAAATATACATTATCCATTTTTCATGCAAAAAAAATTTTTATGTAAAAAATTTAATTTTTCAAATTTGTATGAATAATTTTAATGAACTATAAATCGTCCATTTCATATGCTAAAAACTAAAAACACTATACATCGTCTATTTTGCATGCAAAAAAATTAAATGGGCTATACATACAAAATATAATGGGTATACAACGTCCATTTTTCAAATTTTTATGAAAAAATTTAATGGGCTATAATTGTCCATTTCGTATACAAAAAATTAAATGGACTATATACGTCGTCTATATTTCGTGCATGAATTTAATAAAATATACATCCTTCATTTTTCATGCAAAAAAAATTTTTATAAAATCAATCAACCGTAATTTTTTAAAATTTTTATGAAAAAATTTAATGAACTATAAATCTTCCATTTCATATGCAAAAAACTAAAAACACTATACATCGTCTATTTTGCATGCAAAAAAATTAATTGGGCTATACATTAAAAATATAATGGGCTATACATCGTTAATTTTTTAAATTTTTATAAAAAAATTTAATGGACTATAAATTGTCCATTTTGTATATAAAAAATTAAATGGACTATATACGTCGGCTATATTTCGTGAAAAGAATTTGATGAAATATACATTATCCATTTTTCATGCAAAAAAATTTTTTACGTAAAAAATTTAATGGACTATACATCGTCAATTTTTCAAATTTTTATGAAAAAATTTAATGAACTATAAATTGTCCATTTCATATGCTAAACACTAAAAACACTATACATCGTCTATTTTGCATGCAAAAAAAATAAATGGGCTATACATACAAAATATAATGGGGTATACATCGTCCATTTTTTAAAATATTTATAAAAAAATTTAATGGGTTATAAATTGTCCATTTCGTATACAAAAAATTAAATGGACTATATACGTCGGCTATATTTCGTGCAAAGAATTTAATGAAATATACATTATTCATTTTGCATGCAAAAAAAATTTTTATGTAAAAAATTTAATGGATTATATATACATCAATTTTTAAAATTTTTATGAAAAAATTTAATGAACTATAAATCGTCCGTTTCATATGAAAAAATTAAAAATACAATACATCGTCTATTCTTCATGCAAAAAATTAAATGGGCTATACATACAAAATATAATGGGCTATACATCGTCCATTTTTTAACTTTTTATAAAAAACTTTAATGGGCTATAAATTGTCCATTTCATATACAAAAAATTAAATGGACTATATACGTCGTATATATTTCGCTCAAAGAATTTAATGAAATATACATCATCCATTTTTCATACAAGATATTATATGTAAACAAAAGCATAGAAATGAATTCACAATTCACCAATGCGTGGATAATAAAACATATATGCAAAGTTGGTAATAAATATATACAATGAATAGATTTTGTATGAAAGTTTTGGACCAAAACATTTTTGAATCATAGTGTTAAAAACGAGTTTGAATTTAATTATCAAGTACTAAAAACCAGTTTGAAATTAATTATTAAAAAATATTAATAACTACTAAGGAATAAGACGCTGTTATAAGAGCCTAAGATGGTCTGCAAAAAATTAAAATTCGATGGCCACTTATGTTTGATTGACAAAAACAACAACAAATAAAAAAGTTGTTTCAACTTTAAATGAAAAATTAAAGTTTATAACATAATAACTCTAGTTGGTCTAAGAAACTTTGATGATCTGCATTAGCAACAGTGAAATGCGCATTGAATCCAGCTAAACCCCTCAATAATCAATTTCAATGTATTTTTAATAAAAAAAAACATTTTACTTAATAAGTAAAACGATAATTTGGGATTATTAGTGCGTTAAAAAATTTAACATATAAATTACTTTGGTTTAACGAAAAATACAATACAATATAACCAAGTATATTTATAAACGTTAACTTACACTTACTTAATCATTATTGGTTATATTTTGTTTAAATATTTTCATCGACATGTTGCTTAAAATTTCTTAAATTAAATTCAAATTTCACAAGACGTGAAATAGAGGCGAAACTTAACGTTTCCATTAACTGCAAATACAATACGTAATACATATATTATATGTACATCCGTTGCAAAAGAAACTCAAAAATGTTTTTAACAGGTCAACATTCAGGGCAAATTTCAGAGTAACAAACTGCCGTCAAATAACACTGCATCAAAGCTGCCGAACATCAATCGGCTTTTTATACAAATGAATACACATACGCTTGTAAATTTCTCTCGGTTTCTTCTCTGTGGGCAGATATGCACTACATACAGACATACATTACAGTTAAAATTATTATATCAACTATTTAAAACACACAAAAAAGTTATTGATAAAATCTAAAGTTCGGATGCCACCAAGGAATTACTTTGCATTTTGTTGCTTATTAGCAGCATCCATTTGAACTTAAGTAGGCTTAATTTCGCAAACAGGTATTTAATATGTTCGTGCACCTGGTTTCGAATAAAAGTTAAAGCGTTTGAAATATGATACATAAATATTTTGTACAGAAAAATATTAATTAGGAATCAATTAAATTTAAAAGTTTCTCACAGAAAAATATATAATACATACATATATGTATATTATAATTATATATTGGGCTTTATTACGAGTGTCGTATTTAAACTACGACTACGAAGATTTCGTAGTGTATTAAAGAAAAAATTTTACAATCTTCTTTAGTTTACGACATAATCTTCGTAGCTGAAGTCGTAATACGACACTCGAAATAAGGCCCATTATTTTTTCGAAATCTGGTTTTTAACGTTTTCTGTTAGCCAACTTATAATTACATCCACATTAAAGAACTAATTAAGTAACATTTAAAAATAAGATAAGATTTATAGCTACTTAAAAAATTATTCTTGCATGTACATAAATGCTTGTATGATATCGAAAATTCGAATTACGCCTTTCTTATATTAAGCCATCGATCGATATGTATATTGAAAATTAATAGAATCGATTTTCGCTAGATTTTACTCACGCTGCATGCAATCTACACCTCATAAAATATATTTATACTAATGGAAAAAATCATATTTAAGACTTTTCTTAATAAATACGGACATATGTATATATAAAAATAATTAAATTGTGGACAAATTTGAGGTAATGAAAAATATATAGTAGGAACATGGGATGATACCTGTATTTATTTATTAATTTACTCATTTATTTACTTATTCATTAATTTTTTAATTTATTTAATTTTTTATAGCACATAATTTAATATATTTAATAACAAAATTTTTTATTTATTTGGTTGTTTAGGTATGTTTTCTTATTATTATTATTATATTTATTTATTTCCTTATCACTAATTAGTTTATTTATTTATTTACTATTTAGGTTTTATTAATGTTTTTGTTAATTAATGGCTTTTTCTTTTCCGAAAAAAAGATATTAAATTTTTTCCTTTTTTAAGTTGAAAACACTCTTATACATTCGATATCCTGTAATAATCGCCAAAAAAAAAGCTTAAGCGATATAATTTTCCAACTGAATTTTTTTGACCAAAATCGATTATTTTCGATCCCGAATATGTGTCGGTTAAGCTTATTTGTCGGTTATAACTCGATATGTTGCCAATCGCCTATGTTCTGGCTTCTAAATCGTTTTCACATGTTTTCTTGTGAGATCGGATGTTAAACACCTGTTTAAGTTGAAGTTTAGAAAATAAAAATTAATGGTATGTGTTCTAATATCCGAATTTAAAAGAAAACAATTTGGAAATGGACGGTTTCAATTTTTTTAATTTTTTTTGTTTAGTTTTGCTTTCACAACACTGTTAACAAAAAAACTCTTATTCTTTTCACTTAAGTGAAAACAAAACAAATCTAAAAGTTTCAAATCGTCCATTGTTTTCTTTTAAATTTCAACTTAAACAAGTGTAGCATGTGTTTTAACATCCGATCTCACAAGAAAACATAGGAAAACGATGTCGAAGCTAGAACATAGACGAATTTTTCTTTAGAACTTTCTCCTTATAAATGATCATATGAAAATGAAATTTATTTTAATCTCTTTAAAAGGACAAATATTTTGCCTTTATTTTAAGAAAAGAAAACGCTAAAACAAATAAATACATATACACATACATACTTATATAATACAATATTCATAAATCTTCGACATACATACATAAAAGGTATTCATTTCAGTTTTTTTTCTCGTTGGAAAAATGGAAAAATTTAATTTTTTATGAAAAAAAATTGAAAAAATTTTTTTAATTTTTTTCCTGTATTTGTGTCCAAAAAATTAAATTTTTCCATTTTTCCAACGAGAAAAACCTGAAATGAATACCTTTATAATAAAAATTTTTCTTTCACCATATATTTTTTTTTTAAAGAAATTGGGCCTTATTACGGTTGTCGAATTTTTAGATTCGACTTCAACTTCTTTAGTCTGGTACAAACTCTCGAAGTCGAATAGAAAAATTCGAGAACCGTATTAAGGCCCATTATGTATTTTGTTAAAAATTTTGTAGACAAAAATTATTTTTTTATAAATTCCTGTGAATTTTTCGAGCACTTCGTAATTGCTTAAAACTGAAATTTTTTTTATTATTAATGATGTTGAAATTTTTTAAAACAAATTTATCAATTTCACAAAAGATAAAACTTATCGAACTAATTAATTTTTAGAAAATAATAGAATAAAAACTTTATAGCTTAGGTTATATAATCTGAATGCTTTAGCTAATCTGAATGTTTTAGACACCATTTTAGGTTTTAAACACTCACATACATACATACTAAAGTCCTGTACAAGGCCATTTATAAGACATTTGAAGACATGAGAAACTTTTCAAATGCTTTACTACAGCGAAATATTCTAAAACAAACGCTAAACAACACTGTTGCCAAGAGTGTTGTTTAGCGTTTGTTTTAAAATATTTCGCTTTAGTAAAGCATTTGAAAAATCTCTCATGTCTTGAAAGGTCTTATAAATGGTCTTGTGCTGGTTACTAATACATACATACATTATACATTATGAAAATTTCAGAAACTAATTAGACATCACTACAAATACATTAGTACCTCCACTTACGCAATCTAGTTATTCGAGGGATTACTGTACGACAATACTTATATCATAATATTCTCTCTAAGAGCCAATTTCACCAACTTATTTAAAAATTAATTCATATTTAAGTATTTTTTCCATTTAAAAATTAATGAAAATCAACATTAAATATGTATTGATATTAAAATAGATTGAAATTGGCCCTAAGACCATAAAAAAAATTTATTCAGAAACTGTATAAAATGATGGGTGCCACCAGGGAACTACTTTGTATTGGTATACATTTGAAAATGTGGCATGAATGAAATGAGCTCCACTAGAAGATACAAAATCCAACTGTAATGTATCAATTTTGCTGCCACTTACCGATACCTCTCGTATATCAAGCAACTCATATGGATTACGGTCATCAAGCATTAAGTTTTTTGCGAAGTATGTATTTTGAGATGAGCAACGTATATGTAAACGTCTAATACCATCATGATTTTGTGCACACTCACAACGCTTATGTTTGTAAGGGCAGTCTAATCTTTTCGTTTGAAAAGGTGATACATAAGGATCTGTATCATTCAATGGGAGTTTTAATTTAAACATTAAATCCCAGTGTAAAAAACTTCGGCTGAAATGACCACTCCAGGACGTAAGATAGATTCGTCCTACTAATGTATCCAGCGAATGTCGCTTGTCTAATTTCATTGCAAAATATGGATAGCGACGATGTAAAACTTGAATTACTCTTCGTTTCAGTTCGTCTTTGTGACAGTGTCGAAGATGTTCGATTTGCAAATGATCTGGAAATTTCCAAATATTATCAATATAAGATTGTTTGTCCTGGCAATATTGACTATGCATATGAAACCAAAATGCTCGAGAATTTGTAATATTTGCACTTTGAACACAAATCAGGGCAAACCGTTTCACATCTTCGGGAGCAATGTATTTTGCTATTTTAAACCAGACATCATCAGGAAGTGAGGCATGCGGTTGTTGTTTATTAGAAGCTTCCATTTATGGTCGCCTGGAATTAGTTTCGCCAACTGATTTTTTTATATGAAAGTATGTGCGCAGCTAGTTTCAAATAAAAGATAAGATACTTGAAATATGATAATTACAGGTTTTTTCTTTTAAAGATTTACAAAAATACTTATGAATATGGAATAATACAAGAGTATAATTTTAAAAATATTCACCCTTATTCCACTTGTCGCCATCGCCGTCACTTTAACACAATACCCAAAAAATTGGGGCTTATTTACTCACTCTCGAGAACAATTTTGCGCAACTGACAATCTATTTGCTTTCCCTAAGGTCTAGAAAATAGCGTAAGCCTGCCAAAATGAGTCAGTTGCTTTCGCCAACGGATATAGGAGCACCAATTTTTTGGTGTTGTGTTAAAGTGACGTCGATGGCGACAACTGGAATAAGGGTGATTATCAATTTATTTTCACAATGTATTATTGTATGTATATATGTACATACATATGTTTGTATGTACGCATGCAAATGTTGGAAGTTGCATCTCAATATTTTCCGTACAAGTTAGTTTATCCAACAGATAAATAAATAAAAGTTTATCTATTTTGAAATTACGATTTTTTTAAGCCAACAAAATTTAATTTAAGCCTTAAAATATGGGTACTTATAGATATTGTTAAATTAAAATTAATTAATTAACATAGAATAGAAAGTGTTAATTTGATTTAGTATAAAACCACGAGAGGTGGGAATACATTTTTTGGCGACTATTGGAAAGGAAATTTTAAGATTTAAAACTTGACTAAAGGAGCTATGAAAAATAACCGCACAGAACTATAGTTATTTGAGCAAAATCAATCAGCCGAATGCCAAACAACACAAACAGACCTAATCCACATTAGGAAATAATTACGATACCATGAGAGCTTTAGCCCAAATTCCAATTAATAAATTACATTTATTTTATAAAACATCTTTTTGAAAGTTCATAATATTAAACTATTCGCATCTATTTAAAATTCTAAAATCGGGGTGCCACCAGGGGACTACTTTATACTTTTGTATTTTTGTATATTTAACAGTTATACTTTGATCCCCAGAACTCGAAACGAAATCTAATTCTAAATTTGTTGATCTCATATCTGTTGATAATAACTCGCGACTGGCAGACAAACGCAACGAATTAGTCTGATGGTTAAAAATTATTTCTGATGGAAAAGGAATAAATCGTTCGCAGCATATAACTAAAATATAAATACCATCGAGGTTATCTGTTGTACAATTAATGGAATTAGAAAAAGAGTAAAAATGTTTAAGTTTGCTCAAATTATTATTTTCTTCTTCAGCTAGACTTTCCCAATCATCAACAACCATGTCATTAACAATGGTATTTTCGTTGTTCTCTAAACCATTTTGTATACATTTTCTGGCATTGAGTGGGAAGAGAAGTTTAAATTTGTAGCACATTATCCAAACATTTTGTACTTGTTTATACCACGATGATACATAATTTCTCCCCTCTAATGTTTCCAATTTATAGGGATTTTGTAAGCGCAATTTAAAATGTGGATAGCAGTGAAATAAAGCTTGTATTACCCTTTGTCGCAGAGTATTTCTATCACAGTCCTTAATACATTCCATTTGTAAATGTTGTGGTAATTGTAAAACCCACTTCTTACTTCTACCAGATGTTTGCTGACAATAACGACGATATATTTGCAACCAAAAAGTACGGCAATTGACACTATTAGCACTTTGGGTACATATCAAGGAATAACACGCAATGTCTTCGGGAGCAATATAGTTCGCCAAATGAAACCAGATATCATTGCTTATATAGGTGTGCACTTGCTGCTTATTTGACTCCTCCATTATCAGTTCATTGCCTAAGAAATCGCAAAGTTCCAAAGCGGCCCCAAAGCATTTACCCTGCCGTCGCGTTCGAGGTTTAAGCTCAAGAAACTCTATTTTCGGCAAATGGCTTTCTAAGAACAGAAATCAATGTAATAAATAGATTGTCCAAGGATTTCTTTACTTACTATATTTCCCTTTAGTTCTCAACTTAGAGTAATGATATTCCTCATCTTCCGAGCTCATACTAACTTCGATTCCAAAAAAAATTTTATCAAATTAAAAGTTCCATGTTTATTTTGGTTACGTTTTGTTGGAACAATTGTTCAACTCATTCAGTGATGACAACTTTGCAGTTTTTATTATGCTACTTTTATTATTAAAAGCGTGACCGTTTGACCGACTAAAGTAGCAAATTGCTTTTTTCGACTGCCTTGCCACTTTTTTATCTGCCTTGCCACTTTTTGTCTCCCTTTTTGTAGAGTCAATTATATAAAAATAAAGATAAATCCCCTTTTGGTGCCACTTGTTGAAAAATGTCATCGATCACCCTGATTATTAATGTAAAAGGAAAAGGCGATTTCAGTATCAGGTGACCTTATCAGCCCAGCTTATTATCAGCAGTTGATGCGAAATTGAGCAATTTGATCCAAAACGTCAAAATTTGCTCAGAAATCTTTTGACAGATTGGTTTTCTAGCATAGCAAACTGCAAGTTGTTTTTTGTGATGTAAAATTGTTGTACTGATAAGGTCACCTGATACTGTACATTTCGTATTGTAAGAGGCTTAGCAATTTTCACGTTAGATGGAAATATGATTTTGTTCACTCTTATCAAACACACGCGCCCGTCTCAAAGAAGTGCGAGCAGCGTGACTGTTTGACCGACTATAGAGGCAAATTGCCACTTTTGTTGTCCCCTTTTTTTGGTTGAGTTATATGAAAATACATTAAAAATAAAAAGTTTAGTGTAGTTTTTTCGTTTTTAGGGTTCTGTACACCAAAGTTGAAAAAAGAATCCTATTGTTTTCGCTACGATGTCCGTCTGTCTGGACAGAGTATGTAGAACCTTGGCCGCTACAACAACAAATACGTGAGAATTAAAAATTAAGGGGTGTTCCAAAACGAGCAACGAAAAATGCTACTTAAAATTTTTAAAATGACACTTAAAATTTTTAAAATTAGTGTATTTTTATATAGACTACAACAACATTAAAATATTAAAAAATTTAAATGAAAGGGTGGTCCATCAGTTAATGCAATTTTGACTATGTAATTTTGACAACTTGCTATATCTTGGAAACCGTAAGACGTAAACTCTTGAAATTTCCAAGAGCGGTAAAACTGAAAAATCCGAAAATTTTAAAATCGCCAAACCGAACAAAATCGCCAAAACCTGAAAAAAATCGCCAAAAATTAAAAAAAAATTGTCAAAACGAAAAAAATCGACAAAATTAAAAAAAAAATCTAGCACTAAAATAAATCGCCAAATTCGAAAAAATCGCCAAAAGGAAAAAAACGCCAAAACGCGAAAAATGCGCCAAAACCAAAATAATTATTTATGTGCAAAAAATCGACATAATTAAAAAAAGTCGCCAAAATTAAAGAAAAATCGACAAAACGAAAAAAATCCCTAAAACGAGAAAAAAAGTGCAAAAATAAAAAAATAACAATATTAAAAAAACTTCAAAAACCAAAGAAATCGCCAAAACGATAAAAAAAGTGCTAAAACTCAGAAAGCGCCAAAAAATTCAAAAAACCCCAAAACTAAAAAAACGCTTAAAACCGAAAAAACCCCAAAAACGAACAAAATGCCAAAACTATAGTTTATATTGGCTAAAGTTCGTATTGAATTACATATCTCGTGTCCGTACGGAACCCTTCGTGCGCGGGACAAAGTCGCACTTCACTGAATTTATTTTAATTTTCCCCCTTTTTTTTATAAATCCCCTATTTGGTGACACTTTTTGAAAAACGACATCGGTCAGCCTGCGTGCGAGAACTTGACTCAGGGAAAGCATAAGGAATTTAAAATTGTACCATCAACTTTAAAAAATTTTACTTTTTGACCTTAATTGTACTAAAATATTTTTTAGATCAAATTACATATTTTTATTTGTTTTTATTAAAATAATCGACTTTGTTATGTCCAGCGAAACGTTTTCACAAATTTGCTTGCAAGTTACACCTGTTCAAATTTAAAATATACAAATTGATAGCATCCGATGATTTGGAAATGGAATAATTCACATTTTCTTTATTCTCTTGCTGGGTTTTGCTTTCACAAGACTGTTTTCAAGAAGAATATGAGTTTCATTGTTCAAAATTGAATATTGACATATACAATCGTTTGATAATAAATACGGAGTGAAACAGCGGAGATTCCTTAAATGTACTAAATTAGTCATTGGTGTACTATTGTACTTTCCGAGTTTCAATAGTACCAAAAGAGGTACAATTGTACCAACTTTGCTATCCATGACTTGACTGTATGTAACTTCGCCTCTTGAAAAACGAATTATTTTTAATATCTCATTAAATAAAATTTCGAGAAAGATAGATTTTAGTTTCCAAAAAGCTAATTTTTCCCCCATAAAGATGGGTACATTTTGAAAAACAATTTTAACATAAATTTTTATTTGTTTATTTTATTATTAATTTATATTCGAAGTTCTTCGGGATGTTAAAAAGACTAAAAGATTTATTTGTTAATAATAAGATTTTTAATATGATATTTGGTACTTTTGGTATATTATTTAAAGATTTATTGCTTTTTATTTTGCAAACTTTTCTAAATTTTCGTTTCTTCTCTCTGGTAGCTATGTATTTAAATCAGGGACCGTAACTGTTATGACTTTTATCAAAAAAATCAAGAAATAAGAGTTATTTTTGATTTTTATATTTTTAGATAGAAAATAAGAGTTATTTTTGATTTTTATATTTTTAGATAGAAAATAAAAGTTATTTTTGATTTTTATATTTTTAAATGAAAAATTAAAGTTATTTTCGATTTTTATATTTTTATATCAATAATAAAAATCAATTAAAAATTCGTGACATAGGTAATATGTTTATTAATCTTTGTTACGTATTAAAGTAAAAATAAAGTACACAGTTATAATAACAACAAAATGTGTGTAACAAAGTTTCTAAATTACGCTGTGCATTGCCCTTGAACTTGAAACAACGCTATTATTTGTTCTTTCATTTTTGTTGTTGTTGTTATTATTAGCGTAATCTTATTGTTGTTTTTAATTTATTAATTGCAATGCAAATTGTATATTAAGTGATAACATTCAATCGCGAGGGAGAAGTTGTGACAAGCACTGCTTATTTATAAAAGCCACGCCACGCCACGCCACCTGTTGAAGAAAACTTATTTATAATAGATGAAAGCTCCGTTGCAAGCTCTCGATCTGTTTTAGCAGACGGTTTAAGGTCAATGGAGATGAATTATTCGTCTTCGGACGACGATGATACTCCTACGACAATAAATGACAGCGTCCGCAAAGCTTATTTTGAAATAGACAATTACAAAGAAAAGCGTTTCGATACTTCTGCTAATTTATTGCAATATTGGGAGAGCAAAAAATTTGTGTTTCCATGGCTTCGAAAATTAGCTTTAATTGTTCATTCTGTACCTGCCACTCAAGTCAGTGTAGAAAGGTCATTTTCAGCACTCAGATTAATATTGGGAGATTTGAGATATAATTTATCTGAGGAACATTTAAAATCAATTATGATGGTAAAATTGAACACCTGAAAACGACCTCTTAACACTGACTTGAATGGCAGCCAAAACTTATAAGCTATTTCTATGCATTCATGTTTTTAAAGCTGATAATGGATAAGTCACATAATATATTATATTCATATAGAAATTTGAATGAAGCAGCATATTATAGTACGTACGGCATCAACAAATAAATAAAAGTTTTGAATTGATTTTTATTATTGATATAAAAATATAAAAATCAAAAATAACTTTTATTTTTCATTTAAAAATATAAAAATCAAAAATAACTTTTATTTTTCATTTAAAAATATAAAAATCAAAAATAACTTTTATTTTTCATTTAAAAAAATAAAAATCAAAAATAACTCTTATATTTGATTGTTAAAATAAAAATCAAAAATTTAAAAATCATGCAATATGTTGGATGCACTTCGCCTAAAAATCATGATGGTGTAATTAAAAGTTTTCTACGTTGTTCATTTATGTATGATTTATTTCTTCAAAAATTGAAAAATAACTCTTATTTTCGGTCCCTGATTTAAATATATGTAGGTATATACATACATATATATGTACATGTATGTATGTAATTATTTAATGCTTATTATAATATTTAAATATTTATTAATATATAGCATCCCTACATGGTGAGCATTATTAAGTTTTTGTTTCAAGGAAACTTAAAACTCTGTCACAGGCACATTTGAATAAATTTACTAGCTTTAAAAATATAAAAATTTCATTCACCGTTAGTTATACGAGTATAGGTTTTAATTTTTTCATTTATTTTTTGACACTTGTTCGTTTTAATTGTTGTTCTTATTATCTGTTAAGGTTAAAAAATAACTGCAACCACTTTGTAACATTTTTTATATTGTTCTATTACAATAGCAACAATTAAATTATTATTTAAAGATTTATTGCTTTTTATTTTGCAAATTTTTCTAAATTTTTGTTTCTGCTGTCTGGTAACTATGTATTTACATATACATACATATATATGTACATTTATGTATGTAATTATTTAATACTTATTACAATATTTAAATATTTATTAATATATAGCATCCATAGTTGGAGATGAAAAGATGCGAGGCCTATATACCGCTTAAGTTATTTGGTGATTTTGTATATTTGTATTTTTTGTTTTAAATGCTATTTACTTATATATTTTAGAGTTATTTTTGTAATAAAAAAGCAAATAAAATTAAACAAAAAGTATTATTAATTATATTTTTTATTTAAAAGTTACATTTTACCAGTTTCTACGTAAATATTGACTAGTAATAGGTGACTAGTTGCCTTGTAACCATTGAGGTAGTTTACACGAGAACAATTTTTAAGCCGCACAGTTTTTGTTCCTTACAAAATTGCACGAGACTAATTAATCTGGCATAAAATGTATACGTATACACAGCTTTGTGTGTGTTAGTGTTTTATTTATTCATTTGAAGTTTGGTTTTCGTTATAAACGTATGGTATGGACCTCCAGCTTTAAAGCTGAAGGTCCATACCATCCGTTCTATGCATATGCGTTGTATGCGTTTCTGTACGTTCTCTTCGATTATAAGTTCAAGTTACATGCAATACGTTTTATGCGCCAAATATTTTTGTTGTGATCAGCTGTAGTGTGAATATTTTTAAAAATAAAAACAGTTCTTGCAAAAATGGAAAGTGAAATTGTGATTTTAAATGAATTCACTCAATTCATTGAGTTTATCTATATAATATTTTGTAGAGGAGTAGGCTTTTATTATACAAAATTTCGTGATTTTTCACAGCTTCAATTAGCTTCTCCTCCATTGCACTTGCTTAAGTAATAATAAACACAACAGAGATGACACTCAGTACACAAAAGCAATCGATAACTAGAATGCAAATTTTGTTTTTGAAATATTTATGTTAAAAACTGATTTTAATATATTTTATTCTTGAAAATAGTTATAATCTTTATTACAAAATATTTTTCATTTATTATAAACTTTTTTATAACAAAAAAACTTAAAATTTAAATCCACCACACTAACGTTTTTATCGATATCATTAAAAATATAATATAATTTGCCATCTTTCGCTTTCAAAAACAGCTGACGTTTTTTCATGGTGCATGAGACGGATACAAAAGTAGAAAGTAGATCTACTTTATCCGTCCTATGCGTCTATACGTTCTTTGCGTTTTGTTCTGTAACTTGCCACATAAAATTACTTTGATTCTACTTTTTTGACACATGCATAAAACGCAACTACGCATTGAACGGATGGTATGGACCTTCGGCTTAAAGACTAAATACGCTCTGTAAAATAAAAACCACCGAACCTGTGGTCACGGTTGCCAGAAATGCAGATTTATCTGGATTTTGCAGATTTTTACCCTCCAAAAAGACGAAATCCAGATTTGAAGATTTTTGTCCTAAAAACGCAGATTTTTCAACTCCAATTATAGTGAATTTTTTTACATTTTGCTATTACTGTTACTACTTTTTGTTTTTTTTATGTGTGAACGACTCACAGTTTAGAGAGCTAAAATTTTTGAACTTAGAAGACATCAATAAAGAAAAAGAAGAAGTAACTTTGGCAAGCTTCTGGAATATCTGGAATATCTGATATAAAACGAGCTTATTCTGATTATGATTTTGCAGCCCTAAGTTAAATTAAAATGAATGAAATGTCTTTACCACATTCATTTGCAAATGTCGAAAGAATTTTGAGTCAAATGAACTTGAATAAAACAAAACTTCGAAGTCCTTTGGATATTTATGTAACAAATTAAATCACTTTTTGTATAATTTTTTATATATCCGATTTCTTTTTTCATTCATTTTATATTTTTTGCACATAAGTATGAAGAATTTTTGTTTGTTGGTTTTATGCATTTCGTTACTCCTAAATAAAGATGGGCTTCCCACACAAAAGTTTACTTTGCAAAGTCTAAAGTTTGTAGGAGAGAAGAAAAAAGAGATCTTATTCTATATTCTTTTTTCTTTAATAAGCTCAAGACTTTGCAAAGTAAACTTTGCGTGTAAAAAAACCGTCTAACTTATCAGTACACTTCCACGAATTTCGCAAAATCGAAGATGTTATCTTGTAAAGATTTTTGCTTGAAGCTTTTAAGCATTTTCTTCTGTTTTTGTTTTGTAAACCAAAACTGTTTTTTATGGAAATTTGTTTGTTAAACGTTTTGTAACCCAAAATAATTTTTGTGAATATTACCTTTTATGTTTGTGTACGTAATTCTTAATAATATTTTAAAAAATTTTTTGGTTGAAGTCTGCTGATGAGTTTCTTAAGCAAAAACGAAATGCACATTCTTCGAACATTAAAGGTTTCTATTCATAAAAAAATATGATTGAAAATTATTTTAAAAAAATTTCTAAAAAATTTAAACAAAATACATTTTATCCCGAGTTTAAATTTTATAAATTTTTATATTTATATTACACATTACACGTCCATATTTATGTAAATTTTTTTAATCATATATAAAAAACTTGTTTTAAAAGCAGCTTTGAAGATTTTTTGAAGATTTTAAAAATAAAATGCAGATTTTGAAAATTTTTTCGTGAAAAATTTTTAAATTTTGCAGATTTTAACCTTAGAAATTCTGGCAACACTGCCTGTGGTTTCGCAAGTGTGTATGTATTGGTTTTGTGCTGCTAATGCGGGGTTGAAGCTGGTTGAAAAATGATGACAACCAAAAAACCACTCTATTCACCGAATTTACCTACAAACTGGCATGTTGTGCCAGCATAATTAATCCCGTGTAAACTACCTCATTGACTAGTCATAGTTCACCAATGCGTATGTAATCTGTGACTGGCAAAAACGTAGCAGAGTAAGCAGTTCAGATATATGTTTTAATTAAGTGAAATTAATAAGTTAGAGAGAGAGAAAAAATCACACGTACACAAATATTTTGGTCATTTTTTTCACCAAGCCCCTAATAAACTAACTGGGGCCAGTGACCGAAGTTGTAGTCGTCGCTACTAGTCAAATCACTAGTCGATTGACTGGTAGCCTTCCTGTAGGGTTGTTTACAAGTTTATAACGAAGAATTCATCTGACAATTACTTTTGTGCCTTGTTTGATGCATACAATTTTTTGACAATTACTTTGTAAAGCTATGTAAGAAGCACAGAGTTGCCAGAGAGTTTTGCCTAATGCATGTACCTGTATTAAATGTGCCGTGGTGTATTGTCAATTCGCCTTGCATCATAGACTACTACTCAAGGCGAATTGAATTCGCCTTGCTACTACTAATAATATACATATACGCTCACGAAAAATTATAATATACGATAAGTTGTAAGCCACTCGTGCGTGATTGAAAATATTTTATTCGTGAGCGTGTGTGATCGTGAAAATTTTCAAGATCATTCGTGCGTGAGTAAAATATTTTTCTGCGCGAGCGTGCGTATCGTGAGTCAAAAAACACTCACGTGCACATATCTAGTTAGAACAAACACTCCTTTTGCGTAAAACCTAAAGAAAATTTACTTTTTCAATTCCTCAAAATCCTGCACAGTCTCTTGATTTCATTTGAAAGGTGATGTTCTATTTTCTCAAGCACTAAAACTTCCATAAAAAGCACAACGTTTGGAAAAAATCTAAATTTTTTTTTGAATAAAAGGAAACAAATCTACTGTTGGTTACATACATATGTATGTACAGTGGCTCACATCGAAAGTCGGGCAAATCATTGATAGATTTTTATCAACTATTTTAGGTGTCATAGCTTATTGGTTTTGGAAAAAGTTTAGTACGTTTAATTCAGCTTTTACTACATAATAAAATTTTCCACTAAAAACGTTACCAAGAATTTTCCAACACGGTACTTTAAAACTTATCTCAAAAAGGTTTTAAAATTATGGTCACACTGAAAGTCGGGCAAAGCAAAAGAGACAACAAAATAATTTCAACTACCGTTATATTTGTTTATTTCTTATTATTTCTATATTATAAATGGTCAGTTGAATATTTGCTTTCGTAGTGTGACGTTTTTTTATATTTTTTGTAACGCCGCGTACAATCAAACAGTCTACCTTGGAAGAGCGAAAAATAGTTATTTATAACTATTTAGAAGGTAAAACCCAACGAGAAATCGCAAGTATTGTTAATAAAAGCAAATCAACTGTACACGACATCATTACGCGATACAAAAAAGACAACCGGATAACAAATAAACAACGCGCCCTGCAAAAAGAAAGCTATGCGCGAGAGATGAGAAGCTTATAGTTCGCCAAGTACAAAATGACCCATTCATCTCCACCCCAAAACTTGCCACAATGGTAAAAACCAATTTTGGAAAGGAAGTACATGCAGAAACAATAAGAAGAGTTTTAAGAAAAAGCAAATTCCATGGCCGAGTGGCTCGAAAGAAACCATGTGTCAGTCTAAAAAATAGAAAGGATCGCTTGGAATTTGCACGAGAGCACATATCAAAAGATTTCTCGTTTTGGAGCACGGTAAAATTTATATGCCACGTTGTGTTGGCTTTCTCTATACAATTTTAATATCTTACAGGTTCTTTTTACAGATGAAAGCAAATTTAATTTGTTTGGTTCCGATGGTCGGCGTTATGTGTGGCGTAAGCAGAATGAAGAGTTTTTGCACAAAAACACTAAGAAGAATGGAATGAATGAAGCATGGAGGCTTATCAGTGATGGTGTGGGGCTGCATGGCAGCTTCAGGTGTCGGAAACCTTCACTTTATAGAAGGTATCATGGACAGGAACATGTATCTTGACATTTTAAAAACGAATGTTAAGGAAAGTGCTCGAAAGTTGGGTATTGCTGATAATTTTAAGTTTTACCAAGACAATGACCCTAAGCACACTTCACTAATAGTAAAGAACTGGTTACTTTACAACTGCCCAAAGGTCATCAAAACGCCTGCACAAAGCCCAGATATAAACGTAATCGAGCACGTATGGGACGAACTTGGACGTCGTATGCAAAACAGGTTGTGCAGTAATAAAGACCAGCTTAAGATCGCATTACAGGAGGAGTGGAGCCAAATAACACCTGATGTGTGCAAAAAATTAGTAGAATCTATTCCAAGAAGGTTAAAAGCTATAGAAAATCAAAAAGGATATGCAACAAAATATTAATTAATGGATAAACAACCTAATTTAAAGACTGCCCGACTTTCAGTGTGATCATAGTTTTAAGGTTTTTTTGAGTTTTTGTTAATTTTTTCTATTGTTGAAGTACCTAGTTTTTTTTGTTATATTTACTACAATACAGAAAAAAATATTTCAAAGAAATATTTTGCAAAACATTAAGTATTGTGTATTTTAAAGCTTTTGAACTTTACTGTAATTACTTGCCCGACTTTCGATGTGAGCCACTGTACATACATATTTATGTACATATGTTTTTGTGTTTTAGTTAACAAATTTTATGTGAAATTGTTTGGTTCGTTAATTGTTGCTATTGTAATAGAACAAAGTGGTTGCAGTTATTTTTTAACCTTAACAGATAATAAGAACAAAAATTAAAACGAACAAGTGTCAAAAAATAAATGAAAAAATTAAAACGTATACTCTTATAACTAACGGTGAATGAAATTTTTAAATTTTTAAAGCTAGTAAATTTATTCAAATACATACTTTTATAAACTTCCACACACTGCATGAATTGCGCCTTCTTCACAACGCATTTTCCCCTTTCCAAATATCTAAAAATTGGAAAAGAAACGAATACATACATACATATCTATGTGTATTTTTAATTAAACTGTATATACCTAATTTCATTATTGTTTTTTTCTTACTTTTTCACAAACACCATAATTTTTTTTAACACTTTTATGCATTTTAATTTTAAAAACCGAACGAACTATAAATTATTTTCAGTAAAATTCAATATTTGTGGTCTATGATGGCTAGGCGTCACAGAAAGGAAGAGTGCCCGCCCACTGAAGGTGAAAATAGACACATAATTCTTAGCCCCCTGGAAGAAGATGTAGCAAACTTGCTGGAAGAATGCCAGAAGGAACTAAGCCATAAAGTACAATTTATTGAACTTGAGCATTTGGAAGAAGAAGGTAGGTAATAATTTGTTTCTTGAACAAAAAAAATAATGAAAGTCAAATATTATTAGCTGCAACCGCTTCTCAGAGTGTCGACAATTGCATACCTTCTACCCAACATTCTAATTCTAACGAATTGATCCACAGTGAGGACCATACGCATATTTTAATAGAAATAAAAAATACTTTATCGACAATGAATAGAAACATGAGCGACTTATGTGCGAACCAAAATGAAATTTTAAAAATACAAAAGGAGATACATAAGTTAATATTGGATGAAAATCAGAGACAAACAGAGCTGCATGAAGCCGAACAAAAAATAAAAAATTTGAAATTATTAATCCTTGAAAAAAAGTATCAAGCACTGAACATAAGCTAGAAAATTATAGTTGTTTTAAAAATTACAATGTATCGTCCCTACCATGTCAAACTATCCAATATGCAAAATTTGAACTTTTAAGAAGAGCGCAGAGGCATGTTCCTAAAAATACCAAGATTGAAGTATTTCTTATTGAGTTATCTATCGTCTGTGAGAGGCACATCCTAGAAACTTGGGTGCCAAGGTAAGGAATCTAAAAAACAAATTTTGCATATTGGATAGTTTGACATGGTAAGTACCATATACACAATAGGTCTGTTCATTTACTTTCCCAGCAGAAACTAGCAACGAAATAGTAAGACAGAAATTTATAAAATTACTCTCCCAAATATGAAAAAGTAAATGAACGCATTACTTGTAAAAACTTGCAAGAAAATTTTATTCATATCAGAACCATGGATAGAAAACATGATACAATTGTACTTTTTCTGGTGTATTTTGTTTGATAATATTTTAAATTACATTTTTTTAGAAATTTATATTCAATATGAAATTCTTTACACAGTTTCATGTATATTTACGATTTTTATGCAATTTTCATACTTTTTTAATTTTATTCTATTAACAAATACAAAAATTCGACTTTCCATCTCTGATCATATACCAGAAACGAACAAAATTATTTGCCATTAAAATTGAATTTATGTGGCTTAATGCAAGGCGAAAACAATAAATTAAGAAAATATGCTTTTTTCATACGTATACATGTTTTTGAACAAAGAAATTCATATTTTTTTCAGTTTTCCTTTTTCAAATATTTTTTAAATAATTTATTTGTCAACAAAACACACAGCAGGTGGTTGGACAATTCTTGCAAGTAAAAATTTTACTAGCAATAATTTGTTTGTCTCTCAATTTTTCCCCTCTTGACGCTCTATCCTTGCAAACTTTTTGAGTTAATGAACACTTTTCAGTAATAGTTGTTACAAATTTGTAATAATTTTCAGTAAATGAACAAACCTAATAATATACAGAATGTGTGTTTATATCATTGAATTGAATTGAATTTTTTTTGTTCAATTATATGTTTTAAAGTATAATTTAACTTTTTATGTTTCAAATAAAAGACTGAAATTAAATTTAAGAAAGCTTCGTTTTATTTCATCTCTTATATGAACTGTCTCGGAACGTTGTATAGTTTCGGCCTTGTAATACACTTGGATATAATTTTGTATAGTATCTACTTCTTCGTATGTGTAAATATTCACTACCTCATTTTCATCTTTTTTGGATTCACAAAAGTGCGCTACTGTGCAATAAATTAAATTACTGAAATTACTTTTCCTTAAAAAGAGTGAAGAGTGAGGGAGGTTGTGTTTAATGAAACATTTTTTCGAACATAAAAATAAAATAAATGAAATGATATGCAAAATGAGTCTATACGCCCAGTAACGTGTGGACACTATGTTATGGAATACAAGTTTTGTATCGAATTGATGACGGCGTCGATAAAAATTCATGTTGATATTAAATTTATGACGATGGCGACGACGCTAAATGGAAAAAGGGTGACTATTTTATTTTTTGTAATAACGAAAAATTTTGCAAAATTTTTGTCATTTATTAAGTATTATATTTATGTATTGTATATGTATTTTTTATAATTTGAGGTTCTCTTAACGTCAAAACTTTAAAGCTTAGCTTAAATATACATATAAATAAGAATTTTTTCTTATTAATAAGATAAATTTAAAGACAATTTATAAATCTATGTTTATGGTTTCGGCGAAGAATATATTGAAAATTAATGACAAATATACTGACTAGACATAAAGGAAGTAAATAGAAAATAAAAGGTAGTACATATGTACATATAATTTATATCTGTGTTTCATAAGCATGTGGTATGACTTAATTATAAAACAAATACAAAATAATCACTTAAAAAATAGGTGGGATTTTTTATATTTTAAAACACACATTAATTATACACCACATAAATTATAATTTTATAAAAGAATGGAATGATGAATTTAAATAAAATTTCATAAAAAGATAAAAAGTTCTTTCGGCAGACGTCACAATGAATATTTTAAGCTATTAAAAATATTTTAATAACTTTAGTATTTTTTTCTTAAAAATAAACAAAATATTATATAATAAAATCTTCATATAAACATAAGCAAATATTTTACATGCACATGAATTAGGAAAGAAAATTTGATCAAGAATTTCATTTTTATATTTACATACATAAAGGTATTCATTTCAGTTTTTTTCTCGTTGGAAAAATGGAAAAATTTAATTTTTTTGCAACAAACACAGAAAAAAAAAATCTGAATATATTTTTCCAAGGGGAAATTATGTAAACATGGAAATACCGGTATGCATGAGTTTTCTAAATTTATAATACATACGTCCAAAAACACATACTCTCGATATTTGCATTTTAATTAAGCAAACAGCTTTATGCAAAGTTGCTCTTACTGTTGCTCGGTGTGAAAACACAAGAGATCTTGGCTAGGACGTAGATGATATAGATTAAGTTTGAAGTTATGAAAATTTAAAATTCTTATTTTGAACCTTTGAAATACACGTAAGAATGTTATAAAAATTAATATTTTTTTTTGTAATTAAAAAGCCATAACAACTGCAGAATTTGCAAATTTAAAATAATTATTAAAAGATATTTCATGAAAACATAGAAAACTTTTCTTTCCCTCTTTAAATACTGACGAAATCGCAATTGAAAATTATATTTATATAATTTATGAATATTTGCTATCCTTTTAAAACACATAAAACATAGGGGTAGGTTATATAATATATATATAGTCTTGGGATATGTTTTAGTGGTTGATCTTTTAATAATAATAGTGTTAAAACTGAGTCTTTACTATCTCCCGATTTTTCCTGTTCAATCATCAAAAAATAAAATTTCTAAAATACGCTTTTGAACATTTTTGCGCCTTTCTTTAGACATTTTTAGTAACTCTGTGGTAACAAGTTCGCCTAACAGATGTTCCGAACTGCGCTGTATACTTGGCTGAGGTGTAGGTGGCACTTGGAACTTGCTAAATTGTTGTGTTGGACTAACATTACTGTTATGCTGTTGCTGATTTGAGTGATTGTGTTGAGGCAATTGTTGATAGAGTTGAAAAAGAAAATCAGCATTTGACGAAAACATATTGGAAGTAGATGATTGTGAAATGTTACTGTGATTATTATTGCTATTAAAATTACTTTGATTGCTCAACGAAGAGTTGGAGTGAGAACGTTGCAAGGCTACACTTGAGGTGGAGGCAGCCATACTTTGAAAAGGATTTTCGGCGGTGTGATGTTCGTTAAGTAATGTCTGCGGTTGCAATACCGAGGAACTGTTGTCATCTGTATCTTCATCATCTGAATCGTCAATGAAATGTGTATTGTTGGTACTGGAGTTGAGATTGTTGTGTGAATTGTGATGATTATTGTTCTGGTGTAGTTGTGATGTCACGGAGGTATTCGCAGCATTTGCGTTTAGTTGTACACGAGGCTTTTTCATATTGTAATTACTAGATGTCGATGAGTCCATATCATCATTATGTGAATCATTGAAGGAATGGCTATTGAAATTGTTGTTTGTATTGCTACTGCCTGCTGAAGCGCAAGGTGTACTAGACGTCGGATGTGCAGAGGCTTGTTGAGCTGCTGAAATTGTGTTCCCGGACCCAGTGCCATTTTGTTGATTGGTGGCTCCCAAAGGTGATGATAGAGGAGATTTTATGGAAGATGATGACGAATGCATGCCATTCGTTGTAGTGCCTCCACCAGAAGAGCCATTTAAAGTAGTTCCTCCTACAACAGTTGATAATGTCGAGTTTGCCGTTTCACGAAAATGTTCATTATAGTTTTGTGGTGAGTCTGACACCATAGCAGCTGCCACTGATTGCTGATGCTGTATTTGTGATTGCGAGATTTGCTGCAAATGTTGTGACGCTACAGCAGCTGCGAAATCTCTAAATACCTGATCAGCTTCCAATTTAACTCTACTCTCGCCCTCTAAAGCAGAGGCGGCCGCAGCCGCTGAGCTTAAAGCACTCATTGCATGCTGTTGATCTGGAAAGTGATGTCCATGTTGCCCAAAATGGCCCATGCTCTTCATTGAGCTATTAGATTTGGAGTCCATGTTGTAATCATTAAAGTTAGAGCTGTTAGCTGAATGGGGCGAAGTCAAAAAATTGGGCACATTTCTGTAAGATCTCCTTGGTTGTATGTGAGAGTCTAGAAATTTCATTTTTTCCAAATAGGGACGCGACAGGTGTTCATATACAGGTGGGTCTCCCTGTTTTCGCTGGCTTACGTAGCGTTCCCGTAAGTACTTCCAACGTTTTTTACACGTTTCAACTAAAATATAATACAACTGTTTTTTTCCTAAACGATTCTCAATATTGAATCAACTTACCATCACTTCTCAATTTCATTGCTATGGAGGACCAAGCCTCATCTTTTGTCTCATACTTATTGGCCGTAACGGGGCCATTACCATTTGCGCCATTAAGATAGTATTTTTGCCGATTGTATATGACAGCATGTTGAGCCACTTCATCGATTAGTTGTTCATCCATCATGTTGCTATATAGACAATGAAAAACACACACAACTGCTTACAGGAAAAAAACCAAATAATTAAAACTGTTCAATGCAAAACACACACACAATTAATTGCACAGTCTAATAAGACGTCAATACTTCATCGGTAATTACAGGTCTCTTTAATTAAATTAATTATAACAAAAACCACACACATACACACATCGACTAAATTTTTGTGTGCATGGATATATTGTTCATATTGCATTAACACCAAACGTACTCATTAAACTTAGTCCACATCCTTAGAAAAAATTCGCTTTATTTTTAAAAGAGTTTTCTTTTTTAAAATGTTTTCTAATATATTCTCATTAATTAATATAGAAAAAACTTTTGTGGTATAAAAAATTTTCCGTAACAAAAAAGAAGAACCAAAACAAACTTATAAATGATAACGAAGTTGGCTGCAGTTAATTTGGTAGTGTTACTAGTTTGCTGTGAATAGCGACGCGCTGATGAGAACAGTTTTTTGACAGAAAATCGACCAATTTGGCGGGTTCTTATCAGAAATTGTGAAAAGTGCGTGAAAATTGTGCAAAACTGTTAACAAGCAGTAAATAATTTAAATTACATGGTGAATTCAAGTATAAATGTGTTTATTTTGATGTGTATATGAAATTCATCATAAGACTTATGAATAAATGTAAAAAGAAGTAGTGAGTGTGTTATATATAATTGATTTAAAATACAGAAATATTTATGTACATACTAATGTATGTGCATATACTTATAGTTTGGAAACATGCAAGTTCTGCCGATATATCAAATCTTTTGGTTTGTTGGTAAGTGTTTATATATAATTTAACGTCATCACTTTTGCCAGTAGTCTTCACCCATGTTCCTATGTTCGGCAATTGATGACCCTATAGTCGGCATACAATTTTCTGCTAAAGAACAGATGACATTTTATAGGAATTCAAGCTCCTTTTTATGTAGAATAAAAATTATTTACATTTTTATACTTCTGACGTGCACGTAATATGGAAATGATACCTTCTCTTACTTCTTAAGAGTGTTTTTCAGGATTCTGCGTAATATTGATGCAAAGTTCTCTTTACCAAAGTGATAATATTAGAACGAATTATTAATTATAATGGAGGCACAATGCTTTGCGAACGAAAACATCTATCTATCTAATCTAGACCTGATCTACTCAGGAATCGTAGAAGGTATAAAGTTTCATTATAAAGTTTCAATACTACTCTAACGTTCCATCATTACAACCACAGAAACTGAACAGGCTGTTACTCCCAATGCCAAGCCTATTTAGGTGTTTTCTCAGTCTGTGGTTATAGATTATATATAAATTTTATTAAAGGTCGATCTTTTTTAATAAATTAATAATTTTATTTATTTTTTTATGGATATTTCGCTTCAAATTTGAGGAAGCTAAGATACAAAATAAATCAAATTGTAAATTGATTACAAAAGACCTAAAGCTTTAATAAAATTTATATATAATTCCTAAATAATTTTTTTTAAGCACATGAGAGCATTGAAGCGATTTTTGTTGCACGATATAATCATTAAGTAATTAATCTCCCTCGATCCAGGGAGATTAAACCAGTGGTGTTTCCTGATATTTCTGATCTGCATCCATATAAGTATATTCTCGGATTTTACCCGATCAAATGCCAGAAAAGGGTTCTGGCCCGACCATGGGTGTGCTGTCCAGGGTCAGTTTGTATGCATTTTCCTTTCCATCAACATGGCTGGGAACCCAGCAGAGTGCGTCCTTATTCATTCTGCGTATCTGATTAAGCTTAATGTGGCATTCCCAAGTTAACTTCGAGGTATGCTATACTCATATGAACTAAGCGCTTTAAAGTTCCGTACTCTGGTGCCCTATTGAGCGAATATGCTTTAATGGCAGCAGGTTTATATTTCTCCTCGTCAGTAGCACCTGTCAGGATAAAATTGTGCGCATATGTCAATGGCATAAACTTCTGATAAAAAGATAATAGGAGATCAGAGCCTTTCCCATAGCTCCCATTGGTTATTTGGGCAGTCCCTGTCTATGATTCTTCCCGGGCTGTTGATTACTTTTTGCTTGGCAGCAGTTTCTATAACAATCGTTAGAGCTGTAAGCTCAATTAGCACTTATATAGCCGTTGTTATACAGAGGCAGCCTCAGTAATTCTCCAACTGATGTCTGGTCGTAGCTAGTCTGACCCTTTCCGACCAAGCAACAGCATAAAAGTGATGATAACTTTCACTATCATGGTGTATGTATATTCATCTTAAGGTTTTACGTGTGCAACTCTATGATTTTCCTATACAGATATACTCACTTTTAGTGCTTTTATTGCCGTGTCGATAATCGCCTCTAAATTTTATCCCTATATAACCTTTTGAGTCTAATATCACTCCCAGGTACTTGACCTCAGATGAGCTCTCTAAAAGCACGCTATCTACTGGGATGGTTTGCCAGAGTAGGAGTGGCCTCCTACTGGTGAAGGGAACAATGAAAGCCTTGCCGAGTTGATATTAAACTCTACGATTAAGCACATTTCCTTGGCTATCCTTACTCCGTTCTGTAAAATGTAACCGAAAGTCTGTGACATTTAGTGGTCATATTTACAATCATATAATTTTCTGTTATTGCATGAAATAATTACCTCTTCTGAATTATAAAATTGAAACCTTTCAGGGATCCTCAGTGCAATAAACTTATAATAAAAGTTCGTACCGACCTTAGGAAACTGTATGCCTAGTATAGTATATGTAGTATGTATACTCCATACATAATGCTATGCCGACTACTGGGTAAACTCATTTTAAACAAATTTTTTTTAATAGCAGTAGCAAGAGAGATGATTACTATACAAGTTTGCAATTTTTGAGCTTAATACGAGAAAATACTAATTTTCCTATAGTCGGCACACCCCTGCCGACAATTGGAAATCATGAAAAATTTTGTTCCTAATGTCGGCACCAATTAAAATAAGCAAAATAAATATATTTTATTAAAATTTTCACATTAATATCAATCTTTTAGTTGATTTGAACCCATAGAAACCGCCACTTTTAAGAAATTTCTTCATTTAATGTGAATACTCACTTGTTTAAGTTGGGCTCACCACTAACAAATTTCTGAAAAAACAGACACCATCGTCCTCTTTAAAAACAGTCACGGAAAGAGGCCAAAAATATACAAATATACTCATCTTCATTAAAATTTACTCAATGTTTAGAGAGAAGTAAGTATATTTCTAATGAAACTAAGATCTTATTTATATATTTAACATCCGCTATTCTTATTTATATACATTTTTTATTTAAAAGTGCCGACTACTGGTGCATGCCGACTTTACGGGCTTTTACCACATATTTTTTATTTAAATCGAGTTTCTTGTATATTTCGATAGAAGAGCATTCTTAAACAAAAATACAATTGCTTCTATGCATTAAATTTATTTTTCTTTTGTGCTTTTGTTGCTTCTGTTTTACTTTTTACGAAACATGATCAAGCTCGTGTGCTTAATTGTTTTGATGGTCATCGGACAAGTGTTTCTTTTCTTTAAATTTGTAAAAAGTATTTCCGCCGCTAAAATATTTTGTTATTAAGAAGCATGTTGGACAAAAATTGTAAGGTATTGACTAAATTTTTTAAGCTTTCATAAAGCGATAAAGCCCATATAAACCATTTTTGCCAGAAATATGTACCTATTTAAATTTAATTTCTTTCTTTTTCCTTAATTACATGTTTGAGTACACTGATGGGTAGGGTTCAGGTTTCGATGAAAAATAATTTTTTATATAAAGATAAATGCCCTATAAACTATTTTCTTTTCAAAAATTAAAAGTTTTTCATGGAAGTTTTTTGTATTTTTATGTTTTTTTTTTTTTGAGTAGGGGTTTTAGGTAAGTTTTAGGGTTCCTTAATTGGTGTACGGTGAAAAGAGCTACGGATCTGAAATTTGGATAGAGTATGTAGAACTATTTCCGCTAAAACAACAAATACCCTACACATGATATATTTTTATCATAACAAAAGTCAAACATTATATTGAAAAATATTTTTTTATGTTAGCTCCCTTTTCTCTATTGAATTTGACATTTATCATGATAATATCATGATATCAGGGGTATACGTAGGGATACATACATATATGTGATATATTGTACATGAGAGTTAAAAATTATAGGGTGTGCCCAACGAAAAATTTTAAAATCCCATGTAATATGCATACAATTGTACGATTAAAATTAGTTTATTTGCATACAGACTACAACAATTAACACTACTAATAAATAAATTCAGTGAAGTGGCGACTTTGACCCGCGCACGAAGGGTTCCGTACGGACACGAGATATGTAATTCAAGTGCCAAGCTTTCTGAGCTTGGCACTTTTTACATGTTTTGGCAATTTTTTTTTGGTTTTTAAAATTTTTTTAATTTTAGCGTTTTTTTTTTATTTTGGCGATTTTTTCATTTTGGCGTTTTTCTCATATAGGTGATTTTTTTTGGTTTTGGCGATTTTTTTAGTTTTGGCACTTTTTTTCTCGTTTTGAGGATTTTTTTTTGGTTTTGGCGTTTATTTTCAATTTTGGCGATTTTTTTTCGTTTTGGCGATTTTTTTAAATTTGGCGATTTATTTTTATTTTTGGCGATTTTTTTTATTTTGGCGATTTTTTTTCACATTAACAATTATTTTGGTTTTGGCGCATTTTTCTCGTTTTGGCGATTTTTTTCGGTTTTGTGCTTTTTTTTTATTTTGGCTTTTTTTCATTTAGACGATTTTTTCGAATTTGGCGATTTATTTTAGTGCTAGATTTTTTTTTAATTTTGTCTATATTTTTCGATTTGGCGATTTTTTTTTAAATTTTTGGCGATTTTTTTGAGGTTTTTGGCGTTTTTTTTTCGGTTTGGCGATTTTATAATTTTCGGATTTTTTTAGTTTTACCGCTTTTGAAAATTTTAAGAGTTTACCTCTTACGGTTTCCAAGATATAGCAAGTTGTCAAAATTACATAGTCAAAATTGCATTAACTGATGGACCACCCTTTAATTTAAATTTTTTAATATGTTAATGTTAATTGTTGTAGTCTATACAAAAATACACTAATTTTACAAATTTCAAATGTCAATATACATATGTACATACAATTGTATGTATATTACATGAGATTTTAAAATTTTTCGTCGCTCGTTTTGAAACACGCTTTAATTTTTAATTCTTATATATTCGTTATTGTAGCGGCCAAAGTTCTACATACTCTGTCCAAATTTCAGGTCCGTAGCTCTTATGGTTTCTGAGAAAGTACCGTGTGACGGACAGACGGACAGCGTAGCGAAAACAATAGGGTTCCTTTTTTCACCTTTGGTGTACGGAACCCTAAAAAAGGGTGTTCTATCAGTTAATGTAATTTTGACTATGTAATTTTGACAACTTAATGTATTTTGGAAATCGTAAGAGGCAAACTTTTGAAATTTTCAAAAACGGTGAGACTAAACAACACCAAAATTATAAAATCGCCTAACCGACAAAAATCGCCAAAAACCGAAAAAAAATTCCAATTAAAAACAATTTCTAAGAACCGAAGAAATTGCCACAATGAAAAATATCTCCCAAAATAAAAAAAAATCCAAACTGAAAAAAAGCCAAAAACCGAAAAAATCGCCAAAACGAGAAAAAAGCACCAAAACTAAATAATCGCTAAAATAAAATAAATGCCAAAACCGAAAAAACACAAAAAAAACCCCGAAACTAGAAAAACGCTTAAAACTGAAAAAAATCCCAAAAACGAAAAATATGCCAAGACTATATATGTGAGGCGACATGACGAAAGGGACCTTATCTTGACAGAGTAAAATTTGCAGTACAGACCAAAACGTGAATTAAAGTCTAAATTTCGTGTTTTGGGTTTTTGACTCCTAAAGCTCAAGATGAACTATAATTGATCGATTATTTGATTATTTATCCGCAAGATGGCATAAAAGTCCATTTTCCAAACCTCTACCCATGGTACAAGGATAAAGTTTAACCTCTTTAACAAACTTTAACCTCAATTATCTCGAAACTACCTTTTTGAAATAAAAACTTCAAAATGCTGTCACTTCGTAAATTTTTGAGTCTTTTGCATGTTTTTGGTGTTGTTTTGTTCAGAATTTTGTCTTTTATTCATTGGTATCAAAAACTCAATTTTGACTCCTGGCAAGATAAGGTCCCTTTCGTCATGTCGCGTCACATATTATATACGCTAAAGTTTGTATTAAATTACATATCTAGTGTGCGTATGAAACCCTTCGTATACGAGTCAAAGTCGCACTTTACTGAATTTATTTAATTCTTGTTCTATAAGTTGATACATCGTCCCTATCATGTCAAACTATTCAATATGCAAATTTGCAATTTTCAGAAGAGCGCAAAGACCAGTCAGCATATTCCTAAAAGTGCCAGTCCCAAAACATTTCTTATTGAATTATATGATGGCTAAGTACTGGAAGACAATAGTTGAGGTCAAGGACTATTGAAGAAAAAGAGTTCTAGAGACAAAAACATCGGTACATCATATTTTAGGATCCGACTGTAAATGCCGAAGATATAATGAAAAATTTATTTTGGCGACCCCTACATTCGGCAATTTTTTTTTACATTTCCATATAAATACGTGTTTTGGAGCAGAAAACATGTTTTGCTCAAAACCAATGTTTTTCTACATGTTTTCCCATACATTTTCCATATCAACAAAACACCTCAAATAAGTTGTTTTCCTTGATAAACTTGATAAAACTTGTCAATGCAAGACTGAGCTGCTGGCTGAAACGTCGAAAAAAGCCACAATATTCTGATAAAAAAAATATGGCACATATGGCAATTGCACAAATCAAATCAGGTGTATTTATATATACATATGTTGTTTATAGCCATTACACACTATGACTTTTTAGCCTGTCTTGTATTGACAATTTTCTCTTAAGCCGCCTATGAAAAGTCACGCACATTTACATTAAACTTTTTTTATTCACGCCTTTTTGGCATTTACTTTATGTACATATATACGCGTAATGCTAAGAGTACGAAAAAGGCAAAGAGAAATATCATAAATCCTCTTGAATTCTCATTTCGTGCCTTATGTTTTACCCCGCAATCTTCTCAACCCCTCCCATCAATAAACTAAAAAAAAGCCTGCCTGCACAGGCAAGCAGAAAAGGCACAGTGTAAAATGCGTCTTATATGTAAATGAGTGAAAAGTTTACTAATTTAAATACGAGCATATTTATATTTTATTTTTATATACATACATATATCTTCAGTCTATTTAAAACTAATGCTTTTTATAATTAAATTTCTTAAAAACTAAGGGCCTGATTCATAAAAATAATTTTTGCTTACAAAAAACTTTTAACAAAGAAATTTCCATCCATATCAAATTTATTTTGTAAACCAGAAATTATTTTTTATAAATATCCACGGCAGTAAGTGAAAGTAAATGAAATAAATATTATTTGTATGAATATACACATCCGTATGAATTTTAAAATCAAGAGTCTTAATCCTTAATTAGCGCGTAGTTCATTGGCGGTCTCAAATGCCAACGTTTGATTCGATTTGTTAGCAAACCATTTCAGTAGTACAGCACGTTTGCCGAGCGATGAAGCTTTGAAAAGTAGATGAATGGAGTGTTAAATAAATGGCACTACAAAATATTAAATTACTTACCTTTGCGTTGTGTGTGATTTTTATCGCAGGCCATGGGGCATATGGAGAAGTGTACATCAATGGGATGCTCGACTATAATTTCTAAACGTGGTATACTTGCGTTGTTGGACGACTTAATACTTGGCGGTGCTGTAAATGTTTCATTGTGAGACTTATTAGCATTATTATTTATCACTGGTATGGTTTTTAAAATATAATGTAAGCATTGGCTGGGAGGAGAATCGGGTGATGGTTGTTCATGTTCATGTTCATGTTTCTGTTCAGGTTCATGTTCCTGTTCCTGTCTAACGTGTAAGATTAAATTACTTGTTTGCTTTTCACTTGTTTCAGATGTGGTAATTTCAGGTATAGCTTTTAGTGCTGGTGTCGTTGTAAAGTTAGGGAAAGAAGGAGTGTGAGGAAGTGTTTGTTGCTTTGAGTTGAGTTGAGTTATTGCAATTGAGTTGCTTACTTCTTCGCTTTGGCCATGTTTTATAACATTGAAATCCAAAATGTTTGAAGTATCTTCAGGTGAATTATCTTCTCTTTGAACTGTCATTGTGGTGTCAGAATTTGCAGCATCTGCAGGCACTTTGCTTCTTAGGCTTGGCTGAGTAGTTTCATGTAACGTAACTTGTCTTCTTCTCACTGTAGTTTCTTTTGCCGTGTTGTTGAAAATTGTGGGGTTTTGAAGTTCTTGTGGCGTCATGCCCTTTACAGTTGTTACACTAGCTGCCGTAGAAGTTAATTCTTTTTCTTTTTCTGATTTAATTGTTGTATAGTCATCATCGAAGCTTTCGTCTTCTGCTGCTGTTAGTTGTTTTATAAGCATAGATTTGCTATGAACTGGTATTAATTCTTCATCACTAAAATCGATTTCTCCTAATGTTGTAGACTCTACATTTGTAGTCATGTTGTCTTGAGGAGGCATTTTGGTGGCGGGGTCTACTGGTGAAAACTCTTCTTTATCTAGTAGAGAGCTTGCATTTAATTTTTTCTCCATTTGTTTTGCAGCTTTAAAATCTTTCTTCTTTTCATTGACTAATAACGTTGGCTTATGATCTGCTTTAGGGTCTAGAGAATTGTTTGCTGATGAATCACACTCCTGCATTGTGTTGGCTGGCAGGACAATTTTATCATCTTCTACAATCTGCTGTAAATTATTTTTTTCTGTGTCGAATTTCGGTTCAGTGGCTTCATTAACTATTCGTTTTAAATCTGATTCACGTTGCAATATATTGGAAATTTTATTTTTTTGAACATTTAAAATATCTTCCGATGAAACATCACTTTCAGTTGCACTTAAATGTACTGGAATTATTTCTTTGACATCTTCAGCAGTTCCTTTTGAAATAGTTTTTGGTATAAAATTTTCATCCAAGCTGTTAATGGGGTGCTGTGAGTCTGACGTGGCTGCTTCCTGGGCTTGTATATCTTCCGGCATTTCCGAATTCATTTCTGAATCCAAAAGATTTGTTAACAAATTTTTTTCCTCTTTCATTGGTTGCATTATAACCAAATTATCGGCGGCTTGTGTAATATTTGTTGTGGTTGAGTGTGAGGTGGCAGGGATTGTGGTAATTTTTGGAATATTTGTTAATTTTTTTTCATGTAATGTGTTCCTAGAAAGTGATGGTGCTTCGTTCGCATTCGAACTAAAGGTTGTGAGTTCTTGTAAACATTTTCTTTTTTGTGTTTGGAATGTTTCTTGAGTATGTGTATCTGAAATATTCGGGAAAGGGGGTTTAAAAAATAAAATATCTTAAGAAACTATTTTGGTTTAGGCGATAATGTGCAGGGAAAATAAATCAAATAATATATGTATACCAACCTGTAGCGCTATCGAATTCTATGATATTTTCACAGGGTTGTGATTTAATGGAACGAGTTGAAACCCTAGTGGTAGTGGTTTCCTCTTCTTGTTCAAATTTCTTGGGTTCAACAGTTGTTTTCACTTCCGGAAGATCCGTAGTGCTCATTTCAGTTGCTACGCTAGTTTCAGGTTCTTCCGTTGTGGTATTTTGAGTTTCTCCTGTTGTCGTATCTGGCTGATCTGTTATTGCTGTGTTTGATTCATTTGTGGTGGCAGTTTCCTCTATATGTTGCTTTTCTTCTGTAACATTAGCGAAATCATTTTCATTTTCATTTTCATTTTCATTTTCAATTTCATTTTCAATTTCATTTTCAATTTCATTTTGGGTTTCAAATTGCTCTTCTTCTGATATAAGTTCATTCGTTAGGTAATCAGCTGATGTCTCTTCGGATTCAGCTAAAGTGCTAAAACTCTCTGTAGAAATCTCACGTTCTTCAGAGCTAATATGACTTGTTGTCAATTCCTCCAAATCTTTACTCAAACTTTTATCATTTTCATTATCACTGATATCAATATAATCCGATAAAACTGCAGTCTCAATGTCATTTTGTTCAACAACTTCATCATTTAAAGTTGTTTTCAATGTAGTTGGTGTCAATGTTGTAGTTTCTGGTTGTTGGATATCCTCTTCTTTCCCACTCTCATCGGTATTGTTGCAGTTGTTATTATTAAATTCTGCAAAAAAAAATAATACAAAATTCTCTTAAATATCTTTTATAATCAAAAAATAAATCCCTTATACCTCTATTCACATGTTCCACTGGATATTGACCCTCTTCCAATGTATCAAGTTCATATTGTGCTGGATATACGGGTGGTTGAAAGTGTAAAGTATTTGGTTTTGGATAAACCAATTCAGCTACTTGTATACAGTCGCAGGGAACCTCTTTTGCCGGCCGACATTCTTTCTTCCTTAAATCAAAGAAATTACCTGGCGGACATCTAAAGATTAAAAATAATTCAATTAATTTTCATATTACAAACCAAGAATCACTAGTAATAGAATCACCTTAATCTCGTCTGCATAAAGATGCCATTACTTTTCAAATCACACTTATAGTACAGAGAGCAATCGGCTGGTGAACGGAATATGCCATTTTCAAAGCAGGGCGGGAAATTATTGGCACAGATTTCGGGTATATAAGAGCTGTGTGGTGAGATTTGGGTGGGCGTACATTTTCTTCCATTAATACATTTTTGGGCAGTAGGTGAAAATATCATAGATGCGGGACAGGTGTAGATTTTTGGCTGTAGATCTTCTTCACATTTATAATACAAACGGCAGTCGGAGAAGAGTGGGAAACGTCCAATGACCGAGCAAGAAGGTTTATATTCTGGTGGCGGATGTTGTGCACATTGGCCACATGTTTCATTGAACATCTGCAAGAGAGACAAACAAAGAAAGAGAGAAAAATAGAAAGAGGGATAGTGAGAGATTATGTAATCAAACTGGGAGAGTAGTAAGACTTAACTGCTCCGAGAGAAGGAAACTGTAATCAGATTCCTATTGTCTCGTTTTATAATCTGGTATTTTTTAAAAAAGTAATTCTGAGTTTATGAAAATAATAAAGAACAGGGTACAAACTTGCTAGTACCGAAAAGTTACTTCAATTATCTTACGTAATTTCATTTGCTGCATTAAAGAAATTGAAAAATTTAACAAACGAGTGGTCCTAAAAAAGAATTGAAAAGACTTGCTTCAAGAAATACTGATGCGTCTACAATATGATATTTATATTGCAAGTCTTATTTTAGACACATCAGTTCTTCAATTTTCGTACAAAAGATAATTGAGGTAACTTTTTGGTACCAACAAGTCTGTACTCTTCTTCCTTCTTCTTTCCTCTCTCTCTCTCTGTCTCTCTCCCCGCCCATAAGCTCAGACTTGCTTCAAGAAAAACTGCAACGTTTAAAGCGTTTTACAAAGTAATTGTCAAAAAACTATATGCAACAAGCAAGGAAAAGAAGTAATTGTCAAACAAATTTTTCGCTATAAGGATGTAAACAAAAAATCAGCTGATGTGTAACTTAAGGTTTGCACTAGTCATAACCTTGGTATGGGCATCATGTCGGATATCGCAAATGGCTAATGGAAACTGTTCATGTCCATCTTTCGTCCATGCTATGATATCGATGCCCAAACATATGCCTGAGCAACAATGTTCGCCATGATATTCGCCGTTCGCTATCATTTGCAATAGGAAAAAAAGAGGCAAAATGAAATTTATAAATATCACGTTTATGTCATATCAAAGTCGATGGCTCATGAAGAAGTAGCGTAAAGCAAACGATGAATTTCGTCCACGGCGACGAACTCGTCGATAATAATTCGCTGAGTTAATTGATCATGTGAAGGACAACAATGATAAAAAAAGAACAGTTTTTAAAGCTCAGTTAACCGACTGTAATGGAATGTAACTGCAATGGTAGGAAACACCTGATTGATATTGTTATGTGAAAAGTAATGAAAATGGTTATAGAGATGTAATGTAATGTAACCTATTTTTCATATAAAAATATCAATCAGCTGTTTCCTACGCTGCAGTTACGTTACATTACAGTCGGCTAACTGAGCTTTTACTATCGCCTAACTGAACCTTAATTGAGCCTTTATAATTGATAAAGTTGGTTACTGTTTGAGCACAGAGAGAGAGAGAGAGAAAAAATTTTAGTTTTTCTTTTACCCACTCTTTGAGCACAGTTTCGGCAAATATCGTGCATCACAAATGTCGAAATTTACTAAATCATTCGTTGATGCATACAAAAAAAACACTAATACCACAAAGCTGTCTGCACGTCTACATTTCACTTTAGATGAATAACACGGTGTGACAAAAAAAATATCTTATATAAATGGTTTGAAAGGTCATCATAGTCTCTTCTTTCTAAATCAGTTTATAAATTACATATCGGTTGATATTTAAGTTATTTAGAGGCTAATAAGTGCACACGGGTACGCAAAATCGGATTTTTACCCTTAACTCTGTTTTGTGTTTGGAAAATTTAAATACAAATTGTTATTATGCTCGACAATGCATACTACAAAAATAGTAACACGTCCCAAATATTTCGATTTCATTGAAATTTGTCACACAGTGTAATCATCTGGTGTGGTATGAGGAGAACAATAATTGTGCGTTTAAAAATTAGTCCAGTATGTGAAGACTGCATTGACATAAATTTTTTTTGTCCGTCTAGTACAGTGTATCAGTTTTGGGGTATTTTATTCGAATTACAGAGTGGACCCCCTCCCCAGATTTTCTATTGTTTTATACATATCGAGCCTTATTTACGATTTAATCGTAAGTAAAGTTTTCAGGAGAAGGTTTTTTTTTCAAAATATTAAAATTTTTGTGTACGTAAATTGTCGCTCACGATAAAATTGTACAATTTTGGCATTTTGATAATTCTTAATTATGGGTAGGCCCATAAAATTTTAATTTCAATAAAAAAAGTCCATTTTCCATAACATCTCGCTTACGATAGAATTGAAAAAAAGGCTCAATATTTTCAACATAAGTTTATCGAATTCACTGACAGCTCTTACCTGCAAATTTTGACATTTTCCAAATATCACACAATCCGGCTTGCAAACGTAATAATATTGATGTTGATTGGGATGAGCTTTCAGGCCCACAAATTTTTTAGAGCAGCGTTTGTGCTAAAAATTTGTGTTAACAAAAATTAATTTAAAAAACTTACGTAAATTCGTGTTATTAACTCACATAATCCACTAATACGGGCACACCGCCGCCCGGAAAAGGTCTTAAAATACCTTGACGCTGATCAAAATAGGTGCCAGGTGGTGCGAAAAAAGGCGAGTGATGCTGTTGATGATATAAAGGCCCGGGGCCCGAATAAGAGTAACTGTAATCCGAGTAGGGCGAATAAAAAGGTTGCACAACCAAATGGCGACTGGAGACGTGTTGACACCACAAGGTGGTGATTATTAATACGCACAGTGGGTTAAACATTATTTTGAAATTTTAACGAGGAGGTGTTCACTGAGTTGTTATATTTCTTATTTTATTTTTAAAATATTGTTAATTTGTTATTGTTTAATTTTTTTTTAAATGTTTAATTAATTAACTTATTTTATGTAAATATATTTCTTTATTCACATCTTTTTCTGCAACTTCTAAATATTTTTCTGTATTTTTTAAATAAAATAATTGTCAAGGATATTTTTTATGTTCTTCGAGTTCCTTGTTTTTTAGAATTTGTTAAATAAACTCCCGCTTTTTTATTATTTGTTGTTTTAATGCGGCGCTATGCTTACTTAAGCAGCTTAAATTTGCATTTGTTTAATTTCTGCTTTTCAACGTTTCTTTAAATGCCTTTTGTTATAAGCAGCGAGACAGAGCGCTTCAAACCGCTTCAGCGTAAACTTTCAACTCGTGTTGACGACTTGAATTACCATTTTAATTTCTTTACACTTGCATAACTCAATTTTTAGTGGTGTGGTGATGAAAGCAAAGAACAAAACAAAACAGAAAAAGAAATTTAACTCTGTAACTATTATGCAAAGTTCTAAATTTTCAAATGTATAATAAAATAAAAATAAAAACGAATTATGATATGAAATTCATGTTTTGTTTTTGGCAGTCTCAAATTACATATTCTGCCGCAAGAGCGGTGGTCTCTTTTTTTGTATTTCATTTTGAATTGAAAGTCAAGTTCAAGACTATACAATTTATATAAAGTTCACATTATTTTTCATTGAGCTTATTAATAAGCACTTTCTTTTTTTTTGTTTAATTAATTAACAATTAAATAAAAACGTTTAACCATTTTTTATTTTGGTTATTAACCATCTGTTCTTTAGAATATTTTAATGTCTTAATTTACATAAATTAAAATAATAAAAAAAATAAGCAATGATTTGCAATTTATGCTTCAATGAACTTAAAAAGCAGTGTGCATAAACACCCTTTATAAAATACTTAGACATGGAAATGACAGCTTGGATGCTGCAATTCTTCCTATTGGTTTTGTAAATGAAGAAGAGGAAGAAGCAGGAAATCAAAACTACAGGAAGTATAGATTAGTGTTTTCTAGGAAATTCAATAGAATTTCGACAAACACCGACACTTTTCGTCGCCCTTTTAGCCTGTATTTTTTTGTGGCAATTTTCTTTTAAGCCCAATAGATTTAGATTGCATCGGCTGTGGGTGGTGGGCGGTGAGGGTGACCGATTTTTATTGAAACTTGACGTCTTTCTTTCTTATGTTGTAGAAAGTTTGCGTGCCAAATTCGAAGAAATACTATTGAATAGGACGCATTTTACATGAAAAAATTTATTTGGGTTGCATGTACTGTGGGCGGTGGGCGTAGCTGCTTTGAATAAAACTTGTCATGCGTCTATATATATTATTTTAGAGTTTGTAAGTACCAAATTTGAAGACCTTTTTTTGCATAAGAAACACGAACACACGACTTCAACTGCCGCTAGCAGCATTTGTCGCCTCGCAGCCAGCTACTCAATTATTTCGGAGACGGCAGCAGCACCATCTGCACCTCATATTTATGTATAAATAAAGTATTGACACCTTCAAATATTTCGCATTTATAAAAATTAAATAACTCTTTCAAAATGTACGTAAAACTATAGTAAAAAAATTTTAAAGTTAAAAAAAAACCCCGAATATATCTAGAGAATATGCGATACTTCTAAGCGGCTGAACCGATTTTCTTAAAACGTGGCTAAAAACCCTCTTGATCAAGTCACCTTTCAAACAGAAAAATCTAAATGAAAATCCGTCTAGCCGTTTGGTCTGTACGCGGACACGGACAGACACACAAATACACAGAGACAGAGATACACAGACACAGGCTACAAACTTATAACACACCTTTTTTAGTCGGAGATTAAAAATGAATAAATTTATTCTTTACATCAACTTTTGGGTATTGTTTCTATTAAATAATATGAAATAATTGTACGATCTCACTCATTCAACATTTTGTATTATACTGGTAACACTGAATTTTCTCATTGTAGCCAAAGAAATAGAATTTAGTTTAATTGGACTACCACGAGAAAATCAGCATGGACAACAACCTGCCGCCATGTTGCCTTGCCGTCTTCAAAGCCAGCAAAAATAATTTTCAAAAATGGTAATCGAGTTTAGAATTAAGCATTTTTCGTGGAAGCTCTGTCCTACTGGATTACCAACTTAATGATTTTAACAAGGCGTGATACTACAATAAACGATTCATTCTCCCCATTAAGCAACTTGTACATCATCTTTTTAAATTTTAGGTAATTTTAGAAAAGTAAGTCATTATATGGCAAGTAGTTCTGATGGTAATGTGAATTTTTTGCTGGGAAAGAATCATTCTCATATAAACATGTGTATTCTATCCTTGACATTTGGTAGTCGGTATCTTGCACAAATCGATTTGGATTCCATGGGCGGTGGGAGTGGCCGCTTTTAATAAAACCTGGCACGCGCCTTTATTTTATTCTAGAGATTTTATGTATGAAATTTAAGGAGTTGCGCTGAAATTAAAAATACTTTATGCAAAAAAGTTGATTTGTATTGCACGGGCGATGGGCGTGGCCAATTTTGATAAAACTTGGCATTTATCTTTTCTTGTTTTAGAAATTGTAAAAATTAAATTTGATGACTTGCTATTAATAATAATAAAAATTTTAGGGGGAAAAATATGGGGATTATTATTTCCTGGGCGGTAGAAGATGAGCGTGTGTGTGGATTTTAATAAAACTTTGTGTTTACCTTTCTTTTATTCTAGAAAGTACAAGTAACATATTTGAAGACTTGAGTCAAAAAGATTTGGAGTAAATGTGCAGTAGGCGTGGCCAATTTTGATAAAATATGATTTTTAAGAGCTATGCTCTTTATTCCAGATACAGGAGCTAGATCGGGATTTTCGTAACACTATTACAGTTAGAAATTTATTTTTGTTGTTATTTTTTTGTACAGACTTTTGTTTCGTTCTTTGACGTCAGTGAAACAAAAGCATAACAAATATGAGAACGATTGCTCAATTTGATTTTGTATTGTTTTTGCACATAAGCACAAGCCAAACATTTATTTAATAGTATGCAGCTACAAAAGTATACTAAATGGAAACGTTTTAAAATATATCCGGTTAATTTGATATCATTATTTAACACATGAAATTTTAATAGTATATCTAAGGAGCCTATCTCGAACCGGGTGTCCTACGAAACCTCTCTACTTTTCTTTCTTTCTTAATTTAGTCAATATAATGCCCGTTGCCAATGATATATATATGGGCATTTTGACAGGAATGTCCACTTTTTGTATCGTGCGACTCCAAGCAAATATGCTTGTTTTTTCAAAGTAAACGAAACATTTTTGTGCTTATTTACATATATATGTATTTGTGTAGGCTTTCAGCATCCCTACGTTAGGTAAAGTTTTAAGAAAAATTGAATCACGTTGCTCAGAGACACAAGGTTTATTCCTTGCTATCGCACGCGACAAAAAGTGGAACTTTTCGGAGAAACGCCAATAAGTATATTTTTTGCACAATAATGTATGAAGCCATCCATCTCACTTTGCAACATATTGAATGAAGCGAATTGAATTTGCCACGAAAGTTGTTTTACAAAATAGATTAACTTTAAATTTTATATTTATTCTTATCATGTGTATTTGTATTTATTTTGATATTCGATAAAATTTAGTTCACATTCTGGGAAGTTCACTGCACTATCAGTTGAAATAAAAAAAATATTTATCACATACATACGCGTAGGTTCCTAAACCTAGATAATAAAAGCAAAAGAAAATAATTAATTTATAGTGTATTGACGGAAACAAAAGTAGCTTCCGTAAATAAAAAAAATATTAGTTGGGCTCATTCAAAAAATACGCGTGCAATTCTTAGGCTTGGCATACAGAATAAAAAAGAACTTACTAACTAACGAATGTAAGATTACGCATTGTACAAGTAGTTAGTTATACAGCCCCATTCTGTAATTAACGTAGCTAAAGCTGAGTCGAGTTTTACACACATCAGTTTTAGTTTGATTTTCTTTGTGAGAGATGAGAAAGTAATATATAACTTTTTCTTTCTTTCCCATTACAAAATCAATAATAGAGCAACAAAAAAGATGATACTTTTGAGCGGTAAAATTCTTTAGAAAATATGAAATGAAATCATTGTCTCTGTGACATTTTTTTATTTTATTTTTTACCGAAAATCCCTAAAGTCACTTTTAGATTTGTAATGGTGAACTCTTAGTTTCCGAGAATTACAGAATAACCCTGCTGATTTGTTTTTTTCAAGGTTATATTATATTAAAACACGTTGAAAAAAAAATTGATTCAACTACTTCGTAATGTTTTGTAAAGTACGCAATGAATAAGTTTTGTTTTATTTCAGTATTCGTACTAACAAATCTTTGAAATATTTAAATTTACACGTACTTAATCTCTCAATAATATGCATGTAAGTATATTTCTGTTTGGAGTTGTGTTAAAACAAAGAACACATGCCAGACACCCAAAAATAAAATCATAACTTAATACTCATCCACTAAAACTTTTTCAACAGATTACAGATTATTTAAAAATATTTCATTTACTTATCTGAGAAGAATTTGCATGCAAAAAGATAAGACAATAAATTAAACGGAAAGAGAAGTAAATTGCTATTAAGAATTTTTCATTTATAGATTTGCTCAAATATTTCCGTGTCAGTTACATTTTAATTAATGTTCCCGATTTTAGTGATAATTCATTTACTAAAGTCTTAGAAATAAATCAGAAGCTTGTAATTTGTCACTAAATAAAATATCAGTCCAATTCATGAAAATCTATTCCCCAAGAATTTTCTCACATTTCCCCTGAGTTACCACATAGATTGTTGATATCGATTTCTCTTGTAAGGGTTCCTCTCTTTGCCTGGTCATCCGCAGCTATGTTGTCTGAAATAGTCCCGTGTCCAAAATAGGCATTTATATATTAACACAATCTTATTGGCAATTAAAAGTTAACGTTTTTTTTTATTATATTTCTATTACCATTTGTACACAATAAAATGTAAACATTTAACATCTGATCCAGATTTTCCCTCTCCCGTGTTTGCTTATTTCTTTTTTCCTGGGAACAAATGATTGGGAAGCAAAAACTCTCCCCGGGAAAATTCATAATTTGCCCGGGGAGAGTTCAGGTCATAGTTGAAATTTTTATTGAATTTGTTAAAGAATTACTTAAAGCAAATACTTTAATATATATTTTTTAGCGTTAATCTTTATTTTAACTGTTTTCAATTTTGTTAACTTACAAAATATTTACTTATAAGCGATTACAATCATTCTTGTTTATCAAGCTAATAATAGTAATGGTAATAAATATGTAATTATTTTTTATTAAAATTACCACTCGAGTACTAACTCGTATGTCTGAATGTATGAATTAAATATTAGTTAAAGGCGGTTTTACACTATAATGCAAGTATTAATACTCATGAGGAGAATGCAACGCTGAGCTCAGATGAGGCGTTATTATTAGTTCAAGCAACAATTAGATCAGGGTTGTATTTTCGTGATAACTATTAACACTTTTGTTACAGTGTAATAATAATTATTAAATTTTGCAATTATTATTTTTTTCTTCTCATTTGGTATAAAATGTTTTTGTTTAATCACAGATTTAAACTGTATGAGCTTTATTTTTATTTTCGAGTTGAAGGAAGTCTTTGGTTAAATAATTTTGGTTTCATTGAACAAAAAAAAAGAAGAAGTTAACTATTATAATTCAAAAGGCAGTTTGTTTTAGTAAAATTAAATGCTATTGTGTTTGTTTTACTTAATAGTATGTATTTAAATATATTTATTTTTTGCTGTTAATTTTGGTATATTTCAAGTCCATGGGTTATATGTATATTCCTTGAATAATCCGTATAAAAGGCCTCCAAAATATTTAAATATTATTACGATTATTATGTTGAAAAATTTCTTCACCACTTCCACCTTCCATATTCAAGCTACGTAGAGATCTAAGGATATAAAAAATAGTTTATTATAGATTATTTTCCACTTACAGAAAACATGAATTTTAGGCTCAAATTCACAGCCATTAATTAAAATGATAATAGTTATCATCATTAGAGTTTACTAATTATTAACTAATGACTTTAAATTTGCATTAATGTTAATTATATTTATTAATAGGCTTGTTCATTTACTAAAAATTTTTGTGAATCTGTAAGAATTTGTACTGAAAAGTGTTCATTAACTCAAAAAGTTTGCAAAGGAGAGATCGTCAAAAGAGAAAAAAAATTTGAGAGACAAAAAAGTTCTTACAAATTATTACTAGTAAAATTTTTACTTGTAAAAATTATCTGAACCGCTGTTCTGTGTCAAATCAATTATTTGGAAAACATATGAAAAATGAAAACTCAAAAGTGTGCATTTCTTTATTAAAAACTATGCAAATATATTTTCTTAATATAACTGTTTGTAGTTGTTTCAGAAGTTTATCGTAAAGTTAAACTTAAGATAAAATGCAGTTGTCCTACGAAAAAAGAAACAAATAACTCAGAAAACTCAGCTCGTTCTCGTTCTCTAAACTAAATATACGAATTTTATGCTATTTGTCTGAAGTTTTTCGATGGTAAATTTTTAAAGTATGTGTTCTTAAATAATTTACCGGAATATACTGTACATTTTCTGATATTAATTTACAGCATATCTACCTCTATCATTAGACTTGTGTCCAACGGCTCTTTTTGAACTAGTTTGAGAGCGTTTGAATCAAAAATTGTTTCAAACCCATTTAATTTACATTGATGTTTTTGACCGTACTTGTGTCCAACTGAACGCACTCGTTAAAAAGGAACTGTTGGGCACAAAAGTCTACCTATCATAAATAAAATGTGAAATTTTTGTTCCCATGAAATTTTCATTCCCCATGAAGGGAAGTTTGCTATCGGAAACTTCATGGAAATGTTTGTCCACGCTATTGATTCGCGGTGAATGTAAAAAACGGGAAGAAGATTTTTAAAGCTTAAAAATTAATTGAAAATCAGACTAATTTATGTTTGATAGTGAGAAATACACAAAATTTTTTTGTTTCAAATACAATGTTTTTAAGTTTAAAGTAGTATTTTAAAATATTTTGGGTGCAGTGGAAAAAATCCTTATGTGTGCCATCACAATAAAATTTGCAGAATGTGAACCAAAAATGCTCATATTCAATGAAAAAAAGGTGTAATATTGCCCTAAAAATGATTATTTATAATTAAAAGTTATTACAGGGGAATCTTCCTTAACGGACGCTTCCTATAGGTGGACACGCCCTTTAGACGGACACTTTTGACAGGTCCCGACAGCTCCATAAGCAAAGTATTGCTTTCTCTTGAGCGGACAGTCCCCTTGTACGGACACATTTCAGTGGTCCTTTCGGTGTCCGCTCAAGAGAGATTCCACTGTAATTGGAATTTTAGTAATCAAATTACACAATATATTGATTCAGCTCTCCTGCAAAAATAAAATGAACAAAACCAAGGGAAAAATGAAAAAAATCATATGAAAAATAATATTCACGGGGAAAATTATTCACGATTGCAATTTGGGTAAAATGCAAAATATTTTAAGGGAAAAACTGTTCACGATAGGAGTAATCGCAACAGTCTTACGAATTTTCTTACACCTTCGTTTTCTTTTCAACCATTAACAAGCTTTTCTGTGCGATTTCTGAACGAATTGGAAAATTTTAAAGAATTTCCGACCATATTTGTTCTCTGAGTCCTTACATAGAAATTCACACAACTTAAGTTTTAATCTACAAAGAATCAAAAATTCTTTTGAAAACTTCACAAAATATGTTTATGTGTTTAACCAATAGCAAAAAATAAAACCTTTTTTTCAATAATTTGCATTACAATCCAATTTTTTAACTATAAATAATTTTTAATTATAAATAATTACTTTTTTCTTTTTGAAAACTTTACTGAAAAAAGTATAGACATTAGCAGCTGTTTAAACAGGCTTAAAACTTTCGGTCAAAAACGAATGCCCCTTTTGTCTTTCTCAACTCAACTCAGCACGCTTAGATTGGTATTGCCAGTCACAACTTAAATATCAGCTGACTTTGTAGTTGTCTTGCACCATAGAAATTACAAGTAGAAATTTGTTGCAATTTACAATACTAAAATAAAATTTGGTTGTGTGAGAATTGGGTTGACGCTCACGCAAGTAAGCTGAGTTGAAGTGAGAACGACAATAAGGATAGAAAGCTGAAATTTGAAAATTATTACTAAACAGTTGCATTAGCATACACGCTAAAGCATATCAGAGAAAACTATGATTTTGTTATGACAGACTAGCGATTGACCGAGGGCTTTCGAAGACCGTCATTGATTTTTGTAGTGAACGCAACTTCTTCTTTTGCAACACAGCACCCCCCCAGGCCTTGGAGTTTTTCAACTTTTCTACTGATATATTTCTTTGTATACATTTGCCCTTTTTTTACAGAAATAATTTTTTGTTACTTATGGCCCCTTTGTAAAAATTACTCGTACTGTTATAAAAATTTATTAATAATAAACTTTTTCTTCTCTTTGTTATTTTGATTAATAATTCATGTGGACTAATGATTAATTTTAAGTGGCCGGTTAGTTAAAGAGATATATGTACGTATGTATTTGAATTTTTTTTTAGGCTGACCTTTTTTAATTACTTCCAATCATCTTGCATTCCCTCTTAACTATTTTGCTTAAGCTAACGCTAATTGTTTTTGTAGCAGAACATTATTGTATTGTTTTTCAGAAATGTGTGCCTGTGCCGTAGTTTGTACAAACCTGGAGCGTTCGAATAGCGAGGGGTCTGTATAAATTGGCTCACTGGGATCTTCAAATTGATTAGGTCCATTAGAATGATTGCGCATGGGATTCATTACAGGCAATTGACACATGCGTGCTAAATTTCTTTAAATTAAATAAATATATACGTTTACATTATTAATATATAATACTTCATATTTTAAAAATATTTCTTAGTTAAGAAACCATAATTACCCACCCAGTAGCAAATGTCTTATGCAGATTACCACCAAACATGGAGACATTTGAGCGAATAGCGTTTGCTGTCCGATTTGATGAAGCTGATGAAGTTGTGTGCATATGGCGCGAAGCATTAGGCATATGTCCGATTTCGCTAAAACGCTCATGGGTGCGCATCGAGGAAGAATGTCCCAACGAATGTATGGGTGAATGGCGATCTACCAAACGATTTTTGGACATTATTTTCCAATAACGTCTGTAGGCCAATCCCGAAACCAATGTAATGCTTAATAATATTATCATTAACAAAACTATGGCTGTTATTAGACCATGATATTCGGATGGTGTTAGGCAGACGGTTTCCATAGGAGCCACAAGTTTCCGTGGATATGCTTCTTTTTCAATTTCCTCACGGGTTTCGAAAACCTTTTAAATAAAAGCAAATATGTATACATATACATATATATAGAAACATGGGAATATATTATTAAATTTTTTGCCAGATATACCTCTATCATTTCTCGCACTTGCTCGGGTTCTTCCGATTCAGCTTCAGTCGTTTTATCTATTTCAAATCAAAATAAAATTTAGTGTTTTTCTTTGCTTTTTGAGAAACAAAAAATTATACTTTTGCCGGATTCTCCCAAAGTGGCGGTAACCGTTGTTGTATTAATTTCACTAACTTCGTCTATTAAACGCTCGGCCAGTGGTTCTAAGTTGTCAATAACGTTATCATCTGATGTTTCCTTGGGCTGTTCTAATAATTCAGTCTCATTTAAAGATCTCCTGCGGCGACCAAATGAAGGCTCTTGTCTGCCAGTTGGACCAGGGCAATAAGCCGGCTGGCAGCCTTCGCGGCAAGTGCGTACGGTGGCTTCAAACACCAAGAAGTTAGATTCGGGTATTTTGAATGCATTAAAACGAGCCTCCAAAGTATCGCCATCGCGTAATTTATCCAATTCGGGGAACACATAAGGATCCACTGGACAGCTGTTAGAAGGCTTATATTAGTATTTGGTTCTTTTCTTATTTCTTTATAACTTACCCGAAACGATCAATAAGTTGAATACTTCTGCCTGAGTACGGATCTCTGGCCACCACATTTGTTGCAAATATATCTGTGGCATGACTGTAACCATCCAAAGCTTCCAAACGGAATGTCAAAGGATCTCCCACAGCTATTGTGGTTGTGGGTCTTCCTTGATACAAAATACTTAAGCGTACTTTAGAGCTGATAGTATTTTCGGCTGGCAAATATTCTATGGGTATGGGACTGCCGGATCTATCGGAATTGGAAAGACTTTTTACAACATCAAATAGTTTGCAGTCAAACAAAATGTGTGTTTTCAAAATGTTTTTCATAAAGCAACAAAAACGTTTCAAGTTTAACATTTTGTTTGCAAGAGCTTTATTTTACTAAATACGGGGATTAGTCAGATTTCTACTTAAAAAATATTAATTGTAAAGAGTTCTGGCAATCATGCAAATTTCTACGGTAAATAAATACATGCAGCTACGCTACTTTAGCCAAGTTTGTAAAAAAGCATCTACTTAAGCTTTAAGAAGAAAGCTTTTTTGGTTTGGTGTGAAAACAAGCCTAAAAGTATGTTTCTTTTGATTCTTAACTACTGCTGTAATGTACATACATTTCAACACAAGGGCTTACAAAGTCTGACTGAAAACTTTTATAAAAGCATGACTTTTGTTTGCTTTAACTACAGCTATTGCCATAGCAGGCATACCTTTGCTTTATTTGAGAGAGATTGAACATTTAATAAAGTATTTCATTATTCAATTATTGGGCCTTATTGCGAGTATCGTGGTACGACTTCGACGATTTTGTAATAGCCTAAGGGACATAAAAGCGTCTTTTGTTTAATCGGGTACAAAATCGTCGAAGTCGTAATTGAAATACGACACTCGTAATGAGGCCCATTATGGTTGAAGTCTGTCTACTGATGTGTTGTTTGAGCATGTAAGGCATGTAGACTTGCTTAACTAACAAAAAATATATTTTGTAAATTCATATTATCTATAAATTTTTAAGTTTAAAAAGTAATCGTTAACGTATTTAAAAATTGTCTGATATAGTTAGCCAAAACATGTCGCTCATCTACTTCAATAACGTCATAACTACAAAAAATAAATTATCAAAACTCTTATTCCGCGGTCGGTGAATTAAGAGCGCCGCGTCTATTAATATACTCTTCTATTACGTATGTGCACACACGTATTGATGAGAAATAAAGAACTTTAAGGCTCAGTTAGCCGACTGTAATGTAATGGAAAGGAATGAAAATTGTTATAGGGATGTAATGTAACGCAACTTACTTTTGATATAAAAATATCGATCAGCTGTTTCCTACGTTGCAGTTACATTACATTACAGTCAGCTTAGTGAGCCTTTAATCAGTCTAGCTTAAACATTCAACCAAACAAGTTGTGTGCATCGCTTACTGTTATGAATCAGCGTTTCCACAATAAAAAATATACGTGATGAAAATTTACAAAATATTTTTAATTTCAGAAAATTATTTTGACAAACCAGAATGTTTGATAAGAAAAAAAAACAATGCAGTTAAAGGCATTTTCAAGCATTTCTTCAAAACCACGTTCTTATTCGCTATTATATTGATATAGCAATAAGAAAATATGCCTTTTTTATACACAAAACTTCAGATTTTCTTCTGGTCATAATAAAATCAAAATTACCTTTAGAAATTTCAAATTAGGAAAATGAGACAAATTTTCACTGGCAACACCGGATCATGGTGAGACTATAACTCACACAATTGTAATATGCATTGGTATAGGTTGCCGACCACGGCTCTAATTTAATAATCTAATAATGCAGAATTAATTCTCGCAAGGTTATTCATATTGTCTAAAAAATTCATAGAAATATCTTATGCTGCACTCAATTATCGAGAGAAACATAATTATATTTTTCTCTTGAGCATTGAAAAATAATTATATTTTTCTCTCGACAATTGAGTATACAAGATCTTTCTATGAATTAAAAATTTAAAAAAAACAGTAATTGAAATTTATTTGCTGGTGGTTTAGCATGTCTATGTAAGCATTGCATTGGCGCTTGAACTAAATCATCAGTAGGCTTCAACCACAAATTTCGAACAGTAACAAATCTCTTACTTTATGCACAGACTTTCAAAAACTCTATATATATATATAATATATAATATAATAATTTATATAAATATAATTTTCATAAAATAATAATATTTTTGAAAATCAAAAGAGAAAAGATAAGCTTAGTAGGCTTTGAAACTGATACAAAACCCAGCAAATAATTTTTATTCAGGTAAACTTATTTTGGTTCAAGCGCCAATGAAATGCGTATATAGACATGCTGTATACTGTAGACAGTATGTCAAATAAATTTCTTTAAATTTCAAAAAAACTTTATACTTGATTTTTATTTTGTTGTTGAAGTAAGTCAGCGGTGGGTCTTTATAATTGCATTCGACTGGAATTGTAGGTAATTCTGTTGAATTTAGCAGAAAGTGAAATAATAACTTTTGCTATAACCGCCAAAAAAGCTTAAGCGATATCATATTCGAACTTAATTTTTTGACCAAAATCTATCATTTGCGATCGGAATTAATCGATTTTCTTAAAAAAGCCGAGGTACAAAACTTAGTTTGATACATGTATAAGTCGCAATAAATGATCTCATATATGGTGAAGAAAATAAGAGACAAACTTTCAATTAAGTTTTGAAACCTGAAAAAAATATCAAAACACCGAATACAGAAAGTTTTCTCTCACTAGTTCTCAATTCTACCTATAAATTATTTGTAAAATTGTAAGCAAATATTAGAACAACTACCGTGTATTTTGAGGTCGAGTGGTGTATGAAACTTTTGCATGCGTTGTCATGCATTTTACCTAATTCAAGTTAAATTTCGCTAAACAAATCTACATTTTCTAAAACTTTTATCCAGTGTTCTATTTAATTATAAAACTGATATTCTTAGAATTAGTTTCTTTCAAACTAACTCCCAAATCACAACATCAACATAATTGCCTAAGTTTAGAACATACCCAGCTCCAATATAGCCGGAGGTAACGACCGCTTCGCCTGGTCCACGGAAAACACAAGTTAAATTGTAACGTTTATCACGACTGGTTTGGACATTATCAGAGAATTGTACCACCACAATATTGGTAAGGGTATCGCCATACTTATTTTTTTGTATAAAAAAAATGGAATTAATAGAACAAATAACATAAACTGTAGTATAGTAGGAAACATACCCGTTGCGTACCACAATCCGGATATCCTTGAGGCCCACTAATACGCAAGACGTTAACAGTGCCTCCATTGCCACGGAAGAAACAGCTAAAGTTAAATAAAAGCAAAAAATATATTTACTATATTTCTTCAAAAATTAATTTCGTTTATCTTACCGATCATAGTAACCATAAGTATAGATTCTGCCCATAAAACTATCCGGGGTTCTTATGGTGAACTCCATACCCTCCTCATTGCAAGTTTGGGTTACTTATAACATGCAAAATAGTTTTTTTTAACATTTCTTTTTATAAATTATAAACTTACCATCCATACATTCGCCATCACTACGTCCCATACTGCGCTCATAGAAATCATAATTGGCGGCATCAAATAAGCTGGGATCATGAACATCTAGTTCACGTGAATCTCTATCGCTCAGCTCACAGTTGGGCACATCACGATCATCATAGTTGGAAGCCACAGAATCCCTTAATTATTATTATCACGTTTAAATCTCTTAAAAAATTTGTTCTACACTAACCTGTAATTGAAGCTTCTACAGACAAAGTCTCTCGTTTCTACACATTCTCTTTCGCACTGTATTAGTGAGGGCACCACCAGTGATCTTCTTATAAAAGTTCTTCTCATTTTGTGACGTGCTGCAATTTGCTTGAAATTATCACTTTCCTCACAACGTGTAATGGGTGGACGAGGTAGGCCTACTGGACCACCGGCTCCATAAGGTGATACTGAATGCGGATGGGGTGGTGGCAAGGCACCTGGTATAGCATGATCGTTTGGTAAAGGTGTTAGTGAACTAGCAGCGGGACCAGCTGCACCAGCACCACCACCACCATAGTAAGGTCGATTAAAGGGATTATCGTAACCCACATAACCTCCGCTTACAGGATTTATTGCAGGTCGGCGTCCTAAAGGTCTTTCGTAGTCACGATCATAAGGAGCATAACGATCAGCATAACGTTCTTCGTAGTCCAAGTCGTAATAAGGTGGAGGAGGAGGTGGCCGCTTGTAGCCTAAAAAAATTAATGCCAATTTTGCATTCGTTATTTTTTTTAAAGTAATCAATTGCTCTAACGAACTCATTAGCTTATTAATTGTTTAGTATTATTTTACCTGGTCTGCCTCCTGCTCCACGATTGCCATACTTATATATATCTACCGGATAGCGATCTGTACCTACCGGCAAACGATTCGGAGATGTAGGAGGATATTTACCAGCTGTTTCCACTATTGGTGGAGGTGGATAGCGTTTCGCAGAGTCCGGTTCGGGTCGCCTGGCGCTATGTACTATTTCTTCTGGGGTATAACGCCCATCTGGCTCATAACGGCCTGGTGGGACAGGACCTCTTGGGCTTTCAGCGGCTAGAGGATAGCGCGATTCATACGAAGAAGGTCTAAACCTTCTGTCAGGAAAACCATCTGGAGCGTCCCGACCGGGGGAACCACTGACTAAAGGATCTCGTATGGAAGGATAACGTGATGGATAACGTCCATAACGATCATCTGGATAGCGCCTGTTGGGTATGTAAGGGCGGTAAGGAGCATCATCGTCAGGTGGATAGGGTCTGGTATGAGGTGAGTCCAAAGGCAAACTATTGTCTTTTAATGGACGGTAAGTAGGATAACGATCACGAGGAGAATAACGTCCTTCATTTGGATAACGATCAATATAACCACCCTCTGGATAGCGATCTGTATAAAGGTCTTTTGGTGGTACGATATCATCATAAGGAAAACGTCCACGATTTCGATCGGGATAGCGATCGTCATAAGGAAAACGATCTCTATCCATTGCACCTGGATAGCGTTCTCTATCGCCTAATGGAATATAACGATCTCTATCAGCTGGATATCTTCCACGATCACCCAATGGAAAACGATCAAGGTCACGATCACGATCACGATCGCGGTCACGATCACCAGGAAAGCGATTGTGATCTCTGTCCAAAGGATAACGCTCATCCTCATACAAACTTCCACTAGAGGGATAACGATCACGATCACGATCATGATCTCTATCTCTGTTACGCTCATCACCATAATCACCACCTGGATACCGATCTCCTAGGCCTGGTTTGGGAAAACCACCGCTACTTCCGGGATAACGATCTGCCATTAGTGTTAGTATTATTAGCGTGTGGTTAGTGGTTTAGTTGAACAAATTTGATTAACAAAAAATGGTGAGGTTCATAGGTTAAAAAAATAATTGCGAAAAATTAGAAATTAGTTTTATTAATTTAAAGCTTTTTGCTAGCATTGAGCTATTACGAACAAAGACTTACCATAATCACCAGGACCAAAATCAGGGTAACGATCATAGGACGGGCGACCATAATTATCTGTCTGATCACCAGGTACTCTACTAGGACCATAACGGTTACCGCCATAACGATCTTCATTTTTATTGGCATTATTCCAATTGTTAACAGGACGGTCAGAGGGTCGATGAGCACTTCCAGGACTACCAGCACTAACACCAGCACCTCCTGCACTACCACTACCACCATGTCCACCATCATTATCACTCCCAGCTCCCAGCACATTAACTAACATATCATAATGATCATTAAATTCAAAAATGCCATAATAGTCATCAACTTACGCATTAAATTCTCATAATAATCATAGTCTGCATCATAAATTATACGCATGCCATCTTTTTGATTGTAACGACTCAAGCGACATGTACGAAAACGATCACTGTACACTGCAGATCTATAATTACATACACACAAATGTATTTAAGTACATGTACTCATTTAGTATTTAGCAAATGAGTTATTTCGGTTAACCGCATGAACTCACCTGCATTGAAAACTGGTTTGTCTTAGACACTCATCCAGACATTCGCTTAATGACCGGCCAGTTATTTCAGAATGAAACTCTCCACCCAAACGTGAGTTGCGGTAACGCTGAAATGCTGTTTCTGGTCGTCGGCCGCTAGAGAAGAGATGCGATGTCACCGAATTATCGGGATAATCTGTTGCACGTTCTAAAAAACAAGGAATATAAATTTAAGTAGGCACACACACTCACACACATGCAATCAAGCACATACGTATATGCTTATTTTGCCATAAGGTTTAAGCAAAACATTAAAATTTAATTATAATTACAAGTGTGTTGTTTGTGCTATTATTGGGGGGAATGATGCGAATGAAAGAACGCGATTTCCTTCCATAGATTTGATTGCTTTTTTTTATTGGAATAGTTATACATGACTGACGATGATTCTGTTCTTGAAATTAATTAATTAATTTATCACTAAAAAAAGGTCGAAAAATTAGATAAAAATATTTTTAGGGTTCCGTACACCAAAGGTGAAAAAAGGAACCCTATTGTTTTGTCTGTCCGTCACACGCTATTTTCTCAGGAAGCATAAAATCTACGGACCTGAAATTTGGACAGAGTATGTAGAACCTTGGCCGCTACAACAACAAATAGAATTAAAAATTAAAGGGTGTTCAAAAACGAGCAACGAAAAATGTTAAAATCCCATTTAATATACATACAATTGTATATACATATGTATATTGACACTTGAAATTTTGTAAAATTAGTGTATTTTTATATAGACTACAATAATTTAAAAAAATTTAAATTAAAGGGTGGTCCATCAGTTAATGCAATTTTGATGTAATTTTGACAACTTGCTACATCTTGGAAACCGTAAGAGGTAAACTCTTAAAATTTTCAAAAACGGTAAAACTAAAGAATCTGAAAATTATAAAATCGCCAAACAAAAAAAAAACGCCAAAACGAAAAAAATCGCCAAAATTAAAAAAATTTCTAGCACTAAAATAAGTCGCAAAATTCGAAAAAATCGTCCTAATGAAAAAAATCGGCATATTGAAAAAATCGCCAAAAACCGAAAAAATCACCAAAACGCGAAAAAGGCGCTAATAACAAAATAATTGTTGATATGAAAAAAAAATCGGCAAAATTAAAAAAATGCTTAAATGAAAAAAATCGCCAAAATTGAGAAACGCCAAAAACCGAAAATCGCTAAAAATTAAAAAAAAACGCCAAAATAAAAAAAACCAAAAGCCGAAAAATATCGCTAAAACGAGAAAAAAGTGTCATAACTAAAAAAAATTGCAAATATAAAAAAAAACCGAAAAAGACGCCAAAATTAAAAAAAATCGTCAAAATAAAAAAATTGCCAAAATTAAAGAAACGTCAAAAAGAAAAAAAATGCCAAAACTATAGTTATATAGGCTAAAGTTCGTATTGAATTACATGTCTCGTGTCCGTACGGAACCCTTCGTATGCGGGTCAAAGTCGCACTTCACTGAATTTATTTAAATTTTTGTACACCCGATAAAAAAAAGGTGTTATAAGTTTGTAATGTGTATCTAAGTATGTATCTGTACAAGTCCACGTACAGACCAAACGAGTGGACCAATTTTGATTTTGCTTGGAGAAAATTGGTCCAGCTGTTTAAAATATGTCACATCTTTTCTAGATTTCGGGGGTTCTTAAAATTTTTACTTGTTATTTGCATTTTTATATTATTTGATTTTTTCATATTTTAGTTAACACTTTCATTAAATCTTTTAACATTTTTAATTTGTTTTCTAATTGAATCTTTAAGAATATTTCAATAAAACAATAACAAGTATTTAAAAAAAATATTAATTCTGACGCGTCAAATAAAAATAAATTATTGAAAAAAAAATAATTTTAATTGATTTTTTTATTGAATCCTAAAAATATTTCAATTTAATTTTCACTGAATCTTTATTTAAACCAATATATTTTTAGTTGAAAAAAATATATATAAAATTAAAATGGTCGAATTAGTTCTACAATTTCCGTGATTGGTTAAAAATTAATTAATTTGATTTTTTAATTGATTCTTCGTTTTTTTTTTCATTTAAAATTGTTTTCACTTTTATTGTGTGTATTTGATGACTCTCAGCATTTTCCTTACAAATTTCTTAACGCTACTTAGATCAAATTTGAGTGCAATCATTCCAATAGATATACACAAGAATATACAAGTGCAATCAAAACTTAAATAGCAAAACTTAAATCAACTTAGGCTGCATAGCAACCCTTCCCCTTCACATCACCACAACGCACACTAGTATTCACAAATAAAAATTATACTCACGATTATCCAAGCATACAAGATCATAAAAATGATGTGTTGGACTTGAACTAATACTTATGTCATCTTTTTGAGAAATTGAGTCCTCTTCAGATAAAATACACTGTTTGGTTTGATCATCAAATTCCACCGAACGGCAAAAGTATCTGAAGAAGCAGAAAATTTTAATTAGTTATGTGGAAAACTGGTATATGTATTTATGTATTTTAATGCGGTATTTATTTTTCTTGTCCCACTTACTTTTCGGCACGCAAACACATTGTCTGGCACTCTTCCAAAGTCATATTGTTAAATATGTCCACCTCAAAGGGGCCACCTAAACGTTTATTTTCCTCTTTCACAAACACAGCCAAGCCATCACAACGACGTTCAGCATTGAGGCAAGTATTTTCCAAATAGTCCGAATTGGGGTCATCTTCCAACAGCTCGGGATGAGTGCGACGTGTAAATCTAGAGAGTGTAATTTAAGAATATCATATTCTTGTTTTGTATTGTATATTCTCTTAAATGTTTAGTTTAAAATACCTGCTTAAAGCACATGAACGCATAGTGGAATCAAAATTAGCAGAACGGCAAACAAAAGAAAATTCATTGAGACATTTGTCTTCACAATCCGAGCGATTGGCAGCGGTTATCTTTAAGCAAGAAACAAGAATTACATAAAAACTTAAATTTGCTTTTAGTTTCATAGTCCCACCTCTTTTATATCGGATATGGGTAATTTGAGTTTCTTTCTGGGATGCCTTTCAAACACATAACTACGACTGGGACATTCTCTTTCTGGTCGGCTGGCTAAATTTAAACATTAAATTCAAACGCATTAAAACCGTTTTAGTTTCAATTTAGTTTTCTTTTTATCTTAACTCTAAAAATCACCACTTACATGTCAAACAAATTTCGTTAAAATGCACACTGTTCGGCACTAACATTAAGCTGCCAATACCTTCTGGCCCTGCCTGTTCGGATGTCAAGTAACACAATGATTCTTCGTATTCCATATTGCCGCCAAATGCCGTTATACGACTGCCCGGTTGAAAATCGAAACTGGTGCAGGTACGCACCAAATTATTTGTGCCAGTGCGATCACGCAAACAAAGATCTTGGCATTTTTCTAGCACACGAAAAGGGGGAGCTGTATCACGTACGACGTCATCGTCGTAGCCTTGCAACTGTTGGTTGGGTAGACGTTCGTACAGCACACGACCCAAACCGTTCTTACAAGTTGTTTGAGCTGCATGGACAAGGAGAATGATATAAAAAAAATTATTTATATTTTTTTTAATAGAAGAAATAGGACAAGTTGAATAGATACAGAGGTGGAGCTTGATTATTTTTGTTTTTGGGGAAGTTAAGAATTTTGCGGAATCAAAGAGATTTTTTATTTAATTTTCTTAATGTGATACAAAAGAAACAAAACTTGGGTTGAATGCAAAAATGCTTACAGGTTACCATGTATTTTTCAGCTAGTTATTATTATTGTACAATAAGTTGCACAATACAAAAATATATGGCACACATTTTTTTACAATTGTATATATTTCTGATGCGTTATTTCTGTGATTTTTTTTTTGTAGAAGAGGCAAATTTTTTCTGTGGAGTTTTGGGGATATGTTGAAAAAAATTAGAGCCCTGCATAAAGTAATTTGAAATACTTTTAAGACATGAGGGGTTTTTCAAATAGTTTACTCTGGTGAAGTCTTGAAAAACAATTACTAACTACTACTGTTTGCAAGGCATTTGCTTAATTTGTTGTAGATATCGAAGTAAAGACGCAAATGCAAATACATAAAAATTTTCTTTTGGAATAACATGGTCTTATTTTGAAAGTCATTTTAGACATTTTTGGAGATAAGAAAAGAACTATTTGGGGACGTTGATTTTGGTGCGAAATGATTAGGTCTGTTCGAGTACTTTTCCAGCATCTATTGTTAAACAATACTACAATACTACTAACACATTACAACAAATTCATTTTTGTGCAATATAAATCAAACAGAGAACCTCGGCTATAATTTTCACACGTAAGCTTTCAAAACTTAAATCCAAGTTAAAAATACTGGTTAAGGTGAAAAATTATGCAATTAATACACAGAAATTAAAGCAAATGGAAATTGCTTTTGAGTTCCTGACAATTACTAAAAAAATTAGCAAAATTCCAAAAATGGGCTTTTTCAATATTTTTGCTTGGCGTAGATAAGATTTTTGGAAATATTTTAAAATATATTTTTTATTTAAGGTAGCATAATAATTTTTTTTGGTTGCAGCCTTGAAATTTGACAAAAAAGGCCTTAAAAATAGGTGTAATTCGAAACGATGTGGTTCCTTCAAAACGAAATTTTTTATGAGAAATTTCTTCATAATATTTCGTATAATAATACCTTTCTTCAAAATTTTTTTATAAAAGCGAAATAATTAATCCCACTTTTTCTGCCAAAATCAGTAAAAATCGACTTTTTTCAAAATTGTAATTTAAATTGAGTATAACTTTTTACTTAACTCTGCAATCAATATAGCAATTTTTTCTAATCAGAAATAATTTTTAGTCAGTCTTAAGTTCAGTAACTTCAATTCTTATTGAATGAAATATTTTTATTAATTAATGTGAGTTTCTAAAGAAGAGAAGAAAAATTAAACTTAGACTTTAAGCTGGGGGAAATACCGATACTTTTCTGTGCAGCCACGCACTTCATCAGCACCCTAGTCTATCTACTTGGGTAGAGATTCTTATTAACATCAGCTATTTAACTTAAATTTTCAATGAAATGGAATATGAGAAACGATTGTTGTGTATACAATTGATTTACCTTTGGTAAACACATTTATTAGTATCATCACTATTAATTTTCTGTTTTCCATTTTTTTATTTTTCTATTTAGGTTAGCACGAAATTATATTACTCTACCTAATTATGTTTAATTATTCTTGCTTATCTTTTACGATCAAAACATTAATTATATTTACTTATTCGATGTACCATCGGTACATGCATGTAGGTATTATTGTAGTGGCTTTAAGTTACTTTGTTGTTGCATTCTACAGTTTTTAATTGGCTTTCCAGCATTCTGAAACTGTGATGACCAAGTGAACAGAGATTGCCAAATGAACATATTTTTTTCACGTGCCCATGATTAATTAAGTGAAAAATTTGTAAATTTTAATTGAACTTTAGAGATTTTTAATCAGAAAAAAAATATTTCATTCAGTAAGAATTGAAATTACTGAACTTAAGCCTGACTAAAAATTAATTCTGATTAAAAATCACTAAAGTTCAATTAAAATTTACAAATGTTTCACTTAATTTTTTCTAATGTTACAAATTTTGTTCTTAATTTATAACAAGTTTCATTTTCTAAATCGAAAAAGATTTGATTTCTCCATTAGCAAAACAGTGGACCAAGGTTGGTAAAAAAGCCAAAACTTATAAATGCGAAGATATTTTTCAGCTCTTGGATAGCAAAATCTTTTTTTACCAGTTAAAAAACATCAGCTTGAAATCGTTATTAATTTTTCATTAACCTCAGTTTGCCTAATTTGGAGCTTTCTTTCTCCGCCCCCTTTATATATTTAAATATATAGTCCAAATTCCAAACTTAAGCTCATTGACACCTTTTCAAATGCTGTATATAATTTCATAGCAATCGAACTGCACGTTTAGAAACTGCATACTTATTTTTTTTTTTAATTCCCCACTTTGTATCGGATACTTTAGGAACCCTAAACATCAGAAAGCACCGTCGTAAGACTATTTAGTCCGTATTTATGCCAGCAAACCTCATATTTTAGACAGAATATATATTGAAAATTAAAAATAAAAAAATCCCATACAAGCTGCGACCAGTCTAATCTACATATGATTTTCCTTTGAACTGCTCTGACAGAATCCGTCGTTAGAAAATATTTGATTTTGTTGTAAGCCGTTGTTATTATTTCCCAAAAATTATTTTCCTAACAAAAAAAAAAAAAAAGAATGCAAATTCGCCTTAAATTTTTGCAGCTACTTTAAGAACTCCACCTTTGTTCTTATATAATACTAAAGAAAGATAATGATTGCTTCAGCATTATAAATTTCATAGGTATGTGTGTATATATGTCAGTATGTATGTATGTAACACTTACCATAGATCTCGTCCCATCTTAAACTGGCAATACAAACTATAAATAAAATTATTATATTTTTTCTTGGTTTCATCATCATTTTCATAATTTTGCTTTTGGTAGCAAATTTTGTATTTTTATATTTGTGTGTGTGTGTGCGTTGCAAGTCGTCCACCTTAAAAGCAAACCCGATATCAAATCGAAATATTTATTGATCTGCTTGGTATTGAGGTGGAGGAAAATTAGTTAGTTATCTGCAAAACATGACGACTGTAATCCTCATCAGACACGTTAAACTGGCAAAAACTGGAAATACAAAAGAAAAACTTTTCAAAAATTAAATTAAATCTATTATAGACAAAATCAAACCAAACCAAAACAAATCATTTGACTAAGTAGTCCATAGTGACCTTAATAGGAATAATCATGATAAAATTACAAATATTTTATTTTGGTTAATCATCGTTATTATTTTCTTTTTTTGTGGAGATTTTTACAATTTGAATTTTTAATTAAGTTCATAAAGTCTTGCCATGCGTAACGCATAGAATAATTTTTAGTATTTTTTGCTGTTATTGCTCGTATTATTAATATTATTTTTTTCTGGTTTGGCAATTATCTAAAAGGTTTAGAATGATAATTCATGCAACTACCACCACCACCACCACCAGCACCAACATCAATATAATAAATAAAAACACATAACTCGTGTCACCATTAGCTGCATATATACTATATATGAACTAAAGTCCTGCACAATACTACTTACAAAAACTTTTAAGACATGAGGAATTTTTCAAATGATTTACTATACCGCAATATTTTAAAACAAGTGCTAAACAATACTATTTACAATACATTTGTTTCAGTTATTGCAGGTATAGAAGTACAAAATAAAATACTTGGTGACTGAAAAATGTTTGATGCTTGCTTCTTCATACGAGTAAAAACGTCATGCATGTATATTAAAATGGCCGTTAATTGTATGATTTTTTGATTCTACTCTCACCCCCATCCCCAAATCAGTTCAGTTTTATGTAAAAATATACAAAAAAAATTCATACCGATAAGTTGCATTTTAGGGGGTGCGTCCGGCCCTCAAAGATGCCCTTCAAGTCTATTTTTCAATGTAATTTTTTGCATATGACTAGCTATAATAATAATATGATATATGGCAATATTTTAGATCTTCAAGTCAACCACATTAGACTCGAATAAAGTTTTTTGCTTAAATTAATATTTTAGAAAATAATGAGCAAAATAACCAACAATTTTATGTAACAAAATTATATTTCTTATTTTAAGCATGTACAACAAGAGGTTATAGATATTAAATTATTTCATACATATACATATAGTCAAAATAAAACTAAAAAAAAATTACATTGAATATATTTGCTTGAGGGCCAACTTTGAGGGCCGGATGCACCCCCTAAAACCCAACTTATCGGTATGTAATTTAATTGTATTTTTTTCACATAAAACTGAACCGATTTGGAGGGTGAGAGTAGAAGGAAAAAACTAACGACCACCCTAATGCACCTACGCACACTTGTTGTGTGTATGATCTTTTAGTTTTCTGCGCACGTACAAACGCACATATGCACATGACATTAGTTGTGTGCGCTTGCTTTAAAAAACCACCATTAAACACATAAAATCTACCATCTGCATCTTACACACACTCACTTATATTGTACAATATGCAAAATAACAAGCATACACGTATCAACTCTACTTCTTTTGATTGTTTGTTATGAGCAAGAAGTCTTCGCGACATCGCTTGTTAACATTTATATGCCTGAACATCAGTACATCCATCGTGCTTCGATTATTTACGAAAGCATTTATTATTGATTTAGTATAAAACATGCTACGAGAATACATTTAAAAAACAAGACGTATTTACTATATTTATGATTTGATCGGGCTAAGGTTTGAAACGTTTTTTAAGCCAAATTTCAAGACTGTTTACGCAGGCCTGTAATAAGTACATACATGCATACATACATGTATGTATATGTAAGCATATAGATATTTACATTTGGATTTAAATTTTCTGCGGCTCCAATAAATGACAGAAAATAAAGCAAAATCAGATTTGAATTTTCAGCAGCGGAAGTTATATCCGGTTTTTTGTTGTTTTTTTTAAATATATTTTTACCAAATATTTGTGGTAATTCCTTTCAAAAGCTCAGCTTTTCTGCTAAGTTTTTTATTTAGAAAAAAAAAATTGGCTTCAAATATTTGTTGTTCCAACTTTCATCTCCGCTAACAGTTAACTATCTCATTCTCATTCTAATTTGAAATTTAATTATTGCATTTTAATAAAGTTTGTTATTATTTTTTTTGAAGCTGATAGATACTCGTACTACTATTTGATTTTGTAGTTTGGTATTTTCTTTTTTAGGTTTTGCCGACATTGGCATTCGTCTCATTTCACAAAGTTTAATTTTATAGTTACTTTAGTGTTGTTGTTGTTTTGTCTGATTTTTAATTGTTATTTAAATTGCTTTCAGGTGAATTAGTTGCCTCATTTTAATAAAGTAACAACAAAAACGATTAATAAAAAATGGGGTGCATAGTATTCGTAGCATGAAATGGAGAGCAATTCAGAGTAGAAAGTTATTTTTCATATTCCAATTTGTATCACTTTTGGCGCCCAATTCTTGTTATTTTCAGCTGAATGGAATTATTTTGCCAAAAGTTATGAAGTTTCCTTTATGTCGCCCATACCTAATCTGACCACACATTCTGCTTTTCATAGGTAGATTCCCCTTCGAATTTCTATCCCGCTTTATCCCGCTTTTTAGAGTTTTAAAACTTTCAATCTCTTATTCGATTTTTATTTAAGTGTAACTGATAAAAATTTATTCCAAATATTTTTTTCAAGTGTTAGATATTCCTTAACTAGCCAAAACCCTGTATGCCCCGCTATAAACCGTATACTTTTTTAAGATGAAAAGAAAAATTTTTTATATTAGAAGTGCCACACTTGCTGTTCAATCTTGACTATTCTGGATTATTAATCTACACAAAAATCTCTTTCATGTAGATAGAGTCACATTCATGAATATATGAAGCTATCTTATTGTTATTAAATGTTAAAAATTGTGTGCTTTAAGTTTAGTCTTTAAAATTTTTTTGATTATAATTTTTTTTAGCCTAGCATAATTAAGCCTCATGTATGTTTGTTCGTTGATTGCGAAAATAGGTTCACTACTTTTTGAGTCCCTCTAGCTTAGGACATATTGTGCTTCACATAAAAAATACTTAAAATTTTTCTTTTCGAACGCCATCCAAAAAAATTGTTTTTATACAACATTTGTCAATTTACAAGTCATTAATGCAATTATTATCCAGAAAATTTTTGTGTTGTTTGTAGTTAATATATCGTATATATATTTTTTATTTCGTAAGAGCTGCAAATTTAAAATATACCATATATTCACTACAAATAACACAAAAATTTTCTGGACCGATGCGTACAAATTTTTTTGCGTAATAATTTTCTTTAAAATCTCGCTTTTTGATCGATAATGTCCCACCTTTTGCAAGAACCATTTGGTCACGTTACCCATAGCGTATGATCTACGCTCGTAGAAGGAACTTTTAGCGGTAAAGACTCTCAGCACACACGTCAAGCGAATCGCATTTAACTTAAACGTCAAGAATTAAACCTAAACATAAGAATTGGATGAATGCTTTTTACATATTAGTGACCTGCGTAAGTAGTTTTGAAATGTAAATACGTCATGTTTTTTAAATGCATTATACTAAGGGCCTATTTCACCAACCCTGTTTTAATATCAATTCATATTTAAATACCAATTTTCATTAATTTTTGTATGGAAAAATTACTTTTAAATACGAATTGATATTTTAATAAGTTGGTGAAATTGGCTCTAAGCCAATAATAAATGCTGTCGTACTATAAACGAAGCACGAGTTATGTATTGGTGTTCGTGTTTATGACTGTTAACAAGCGATGTCGCCAAGACGTCTTGTTTATAACAAACAATGAATAGAAGTACTGTTGATACATGTATGCTTGTTATTTTGCATATTGTACGATTGGGTGTGTCTGTAAGATTTAGATGGTAAGCTATTATGTTTGTGTTTGAGGGAGGTTTTTTAAAGCCAGCGCACACAACTCAAGTAAATGCATGTGTGCTTTTGTATGTGCGCAGAAAAATAAGAGAGCATACAAAAATTATGTAGGTATGTATGTATGTACATGCATGACGTTAGTATATGCGTCAATGAGAGAAATAAGCACAAGCACCACAAATTCTTCAGTAACGAACTATTTTCTTCTTTACTCTTATACCTGCAATAAGTTAAACAAATGTATTGTCGAACATGTTGTTTAGCGTTTGTTTTAGAAGACTTCACTGTAGTAAAGCATTTGAAATTGCCCTCATGTCTTAAAAGTTCTTATAAGACGTCTTGTGCAGGTCCTTATTACATATCTCTGTTGTACATTTAATTTTATACTTCACATATTACGATTACGTTTAGACGGGCGACTAGAGAATTTTGCGGCGAATTAATTTTTTATTTTCAAATAGCTAACTCACAAAATCAATTCCTAATTAACTTAATATTCGCAAAAAAAATCCTTGAGGTTGCCTCGCTTCCAAATGTTTCATAACAGAAAACAATAAATGGATAAATATTGATTAATAAAAACATTGATAGAAGTTAATAATAATAATTATAATAATATATAATAATTATACAACAACATAAGTTAGTTTTCTACAGAAGTGCTGTCAAGTCTGTGTACTTTAGCGATGCCGTATAAACAGTGAGTTAATTTATTTGCAAATGTTTTTATTTTCGAATAGTGTGCGTATAAACGTAGTAATAGTAAAATAGAAAAAAATCAAATGTTAGCGTACAATGCCAATTCATTAACACATTTCACAAATCACAAGAGTTTGAAAATTTTCAAACGCATAGAAAAAAAAATGATTTTGATATTTGAATACCAAAATCGTTAATTCAATAAAAAAATATTTTTAATTTTCGGTAATGACGCTTTTTGCATTATTGATAAAAGAAATTGTAAGGACGTTTATTGAAAATATTTTTTTTAGTTAATGAGGAAATTTAATCAATCAAAGAAAAAATTGTTGACTGAAATCTTATATATTTTTTTTTTGGATGAATGCCACGTATTTCTGTTTAATGCTTGCTTGCAATCAGCGTTGTCAACTCGGTGCTTTTCGCACCGTTTCTAGTTCTTTTTGAAATTTTCGATGCGAGAAATTTTGAAGTTAGTGCTCAGTGCTTTTTAAATTAATTTTTAGTGCTTTTTGTTTCGTGGCGGTGGCACTAGACGCAAAATTCAAAAATAAATTTCCATATCTATTTTTTTTTTGAGGAAGGCTATCCTTCAAAAAGCAGAACATTTAAAAAAATTCGAATAAGGTTGTAAAGGTTGTAAAGAACACATTTAGCAAGTAGGTACCCAATATAGTTTAATAGCATCATTTTGTCTAGTTACTATAACAATGGATGGATAATGGAGAAACTTTGAGTCCAATGTTGAGTTTTGGGCAGAAGTAAAATCTAATAAGTTCATGTAAAGTTAATGGATATAAACTCGTATCAAAAACTGCATTTCCATCAATCTTTTGTCACTTCAATGTTTAAGCGCGCAGAAGTAGATTTTTTACCTCTACGACTTTATTTAAGTCTAACAAACGTAACAATATATCCTTACACTTTGTTATAACTTTGCTTCATAATAAAAAAGGTCTGAAACGAGAAAATTGAATTGTGAATATACTTTTTTATACACTAAGGGGAAAAACGTGCTAAAATCAAGATTTTACGCTCAAAACTCAAATCATTTTAATATTTATAGTTTGTTGAAAATTCTTGATTCAAAAATAAAATGTTGACTTTTTTAAAATCAAATTCAAGATTTTTTTCTTAATAAATATCTTAAATTAAGATAATATTCTTAACAATTTAAGGATGTAATCTTAAAATTAATATTACGTTCTTGATTTTAAGACTGCGCTATTAAAGTTTAAGACCACGTTTTGGATTTTAAGAATTCATTCTATAAATTAAGAATTTATGTTAAATTTGAGAACGTCAATCTTACTGACCAAATTTCAAGATTGAAATATTAAGATCTCTGCAATCTAAATTGAAGAATTTTGTTCTTAAATTTAGATCGTTTTATTCTCTTAGGCCCAAATTCACAGTCATTAAGTTAGCTAATAGCAATAGTTTAACCAATAATATTTGATTCACAGCTTTTGGTTTAACATTAGTTAAACCGCCAAACGTCATTGGTTAAGAAATAGTTTTATACAACAGCTGCTTCGTTGTAAACTTTATCAGTATTGATGTTTTGTGAACAACATAATATCCTGTGGTGAAAAATTTTGAATACATTTATACATATGTACGTTGTAAACCATCTTCTTTGTGTTTAGCTGTAATACATTCTTTTTATTATGTTTTGGTTTTCCCGAACCAATTTCTGCACTAAGTTAATATCTTTCACGATAAACTTAGATGAGCGAGCACTTATTTTTATCAATTTTTAAGAAAGAATATAATAAATGTAATCAAAAAGTATTAGTTAAACAATAGTTATCATTTTATTTTACTAATAATTAATTAGAATTAAAACGTGTATTGGATGCCTCAAATTTGAAGTTTTAGGTATAAAATGCAAGGTCAACCGATCTTATATACATATTTATGTATAACAATTTTTTTAATATAATAAAATAATTAAATTTAGTGCTTTTTTACTTAAATTACGCGTTTTTTTCATAGTTTCAGTGCTTTTTGAAATTTAAAAGTTGACAACACTGCTTGCAATTTTGATAAGCAATGTTTTTGAATCCAATAGAGAATTTTGTTGCATTTTTTCCATACTCAACAATACAGGCTTTTAGAAATATTTTTGGAATATTTTTTTTTGTGTATCTGTGATTTGTGAGCTCACAACCCCATTAACTTGCAGCAAGATATCGAACAAATCATACTTACCTCGAATTTTATATATTGCACAGTGTGGAAGGCACTAGAGCTTGAACTTGAGGAAATCAGAAAGATTCCTCAATTTGGAAAATACTTCACTCTATTTTTATTAATATGTAATCAGACTTCTTTGTTTAAAATTAAAGAACAGGGGTCTAATCATCGTTTTCGATAGCGAGCTCATTCGATTTAATTTTTTCAGTTTAATAATATGGCAATCGATACCAAAACATATTGTTACATTGTTCGATAACGAATGCCATAATCTCAAACTCAAGAAAAACGTCATCGAATCAGCTCGTTATCGAAAGTGACGATTAGACCTCTGGACTTTCGAAATCTATCAAAACCAATCAGTTCATTATAACGCGAGATTAAAATGGAAGGCCAATATGTTCAGAATGCTGCAAATACGGTTGTGGTCGGCTAAGATATTCTTAAGTTATGAATGTGCTTCATATATACATTAATAAATATAAACCGAAATTCATATACATTACGAACGTCATTGCAAACGCCACAATAATATATTACTACGAACTAAAAGCATGGAGATCTGACGAAAAATCGATTTTCAAAAATCGGAGTGAAATCAATTGGAAGCAAAAAATCGTTTTTTGTATAAATTTTTTGTTGAAAGAGTCATAATTCAAACTGTGATAAAAATAATATAAAAGTAGATCCACTATCTCTTTTCGGATTTTTTTGCCGATTATTGGTTACTTTTAAAAAATACTGCTACTCAGAGAATATAGAAAAACTTTGTCAAACCAAACCTTGCGTGCGCAAATCAAGTCTAAATACGTGCATGTGTTATTAAAAATAGTGCAGTAAAAATAACAAACTTGATGGGAATCACATTTTTTTCAATAAAATATATCTAAGAAAGTTATGATCTGACATATTGTCATAAGTCCACCCAAATTGAAATTTATTTGCCGGTTTAGAAAAATAAAATAGATTTGTTAAAGTTTCTAAGCCTACTACGCTTATTTTTCAGTTGTGATTTTCAACAGTATTATCTATTATCATATGTAAATTCTCAAATAGTTTTTGAAAGTGTGTACATAAGATAAGATATATTGTTGAAGTCTACTGATGATTTGGCAAAGCATCAATGAAAAATATATAGACAGTGCTTAAAATACTCGTATATCCCAAAACTGAGAAAAATCCAATGTAGTGGTCCTTGCAAGTAAATTTTTGCAAACTACAAATTTGCAAATAATAAATTAAAACAAGCTTAATTAATAAATCTTATAGCATACATAATTTTTTTTTTAATTTTAAAACGAAGGCTGCATATAATATTTACAATTTAGGTAATAATTTCGGAGATGTGATCGTGATGGTCATGTAGGCGCACGAGTAAGAAAAATTAATTATTCGCGATTTTTCACAATATATTTTTCTTGTCTTGACGCTAGTTGTAATAAAAACTTGGCCACTACTTCACGTACACTAAAACTTATTTTGATATAAATTTAGTTTAAAATATGTTCCAAAGACTTTCACTTGATTTCTGAGCTATAATTTCAGAAATATAAAAAATATTTTCAAAAACTTTAAATTTTGCATCAGAGCCTTTCATTTTCGCATACCACGATAAGAATTTTTTTTAGTTATTGATTTAATTTAATTTTTTTTCCATTAATTAGAAGTGGGTTTTACTGCAATTATAATGAGTATAATTTTGAGGGTTTACCAATACACATACATACATAAATAAAAGAGAGCGTAATCCTTTCAAGAAATTAGAGACAAAATATTAATTTTTTAGTGCCCACAATTTGTATTCAAAACTTTTTGCGAATGATCCTTCGAACATATATTTTATTTTTAATTTAATTTATTAATTCTTCATAAAATTAAAATTTGTTGCTGTATTTTGATTTATTTCTTTTCTTTTTTAATTTATTTATGTATTAAAAAGGATTTTTCTACTTGTTTAAATTTTTGAAATCAACAATTGGCAGTTAATTTTAAAGAATTACACTTACTTATAACTATAAATTTTTTGTTATAATTTATTTATTTATTTTATTTAACTGTTTATTTTATTCTCTTCAATTTATTTAAGGATATTTTAAGCACTAAAAAATCTTTATTTTTGCAATAAAATATTTTGAATATCCGTTAAGTTTGAAAAACTCGACCGATCATTAGAATAATTCGCGTTGAACTGAAATTACTAAGTACCAATAAGGTTACAGCCAACTTCATACTCATTGGTAAAATCCATAATCAAAATTATTGCCCGCAGCAACGTCAAACAGTCACAATAAATATTCATGCATACAATAACATTAAGGGCCTTTTGAATAGTTAACAATAAAAGAATTTTACTTTAGAATTGTATTTTTTTTAAACAACATTAAAATGAAAAAGAACAATAATCCATAAGCAATGATTGTACCGAAACTGAGTTGAGAGCGATCAGCAGCAGTTGATGCGCTGCATGCCACACCAACTCCAATCAACAGCGCCACCAGGCACTCTATGGAATAATTATGAAAAAAAAACTCCACCAGAGCAGAGTTTAATGAGATGCGTAACCGAAGCAAAAAATTTTACATAAAAAAGAAGAATTAACGCCAAATGACGGTAATGACTTTAACACTAAAAATAACAGAAAATAGGCAGCTATTGGCTAAAAAAGTTAGTCAATCAATTCCTCATTCACACAATGCAAGTCTTATTTCTTCTCTTTAAATTTAGTTTTTCGATCACTTGGATAGTTTTTTATTACTCAGAATCACTTTTCTTTTTTGGAATATTTTTCTATTTAACTTGCAAGACCCTCATCGTAACAGTTAGTGTTAATAACTTTACGACCACAATCACATACAAAATATTAATACATTCAAGTGCACACATTATCATTCGCACTCACCCGCCCCACCCGCACTTAATCATTGAACCACTTCCACCTTTTAAAATCCAAACGCTATAATTGTCACTGCTGACAATGATCGTTGTCAATATTGCACGTCCCCCATTCGTCACCTGTACACATTTGTACCCCCACTATTAAAAACTGTGATCTCTCCATGGAAAAACGACGGCACTTCATATTTTCATGTTGGTTTTGAGCCAATTGCTGAATTGTGGCTAAAAAAAGTTGGAGTTGCTTTTTGGTCACAATTGAATGAACTGTTTGTTGTTGAATTTCAACTGATGCCATTTGCCTTTAAATTGTTGTTGTACAATTCCAATGCGAATAGTCTGCAGCTGATGAGGAGATTAATAACATTTGAAATTCTTTTACAATAGATGTAATAATATAATAATGATAATCAAACTCTTTTTAAAATTATAATATTATTTTAATTTACTACTCCTATCTCCTTTCGTTTGGCGTAAAAATGATACCTAAATATGTAAATCCATACACTCCGTGTTGTGACTCACCCAAGTGTTTAGCATTTTCCATACTTCCGCATTGGACAAAAGCATCTCATTCTAAGGTTTGTCTTCCCATAGAGAAAATGAATATGCAATAAATAATTCATTTAATGTTTGTATTTTGTAACGTATGTGAATAAGACACACATACATATACAGAAGTGCTGGCATACGTATGTATGTATATATAGAAAAAAAGCAGTTCTTTTATAAGTAATTCCGTTTCGTGGGTATATTCATTTAATTCTTTGCACTATTAATATTAATCTAGTTCCGCTTAGTTAATCAATCACAATGATTGCAACGATTGAAGACATGCAGAGCACAGGTTACAAGTTCACATCAGGCAATTTCATAATGATTTATTTATAGTTATAATCGGAGCTGTTAAGTGGACAAGAGAACGATAAATAAATATTTTTTTAGCTAAACTATGTACATACATACATATTTATTTATGTACATATGTGTGTTTTTGATAGAAAAAGACTATGATGAAGAAATCCGCAAGGACAAGGCGATGAAACAAAGACAAACGCCATTACACGGAAAATCTTGTTAGATAGTCCCAATCTGCATCTGAGACTCACAGAAGTCGTAAATTGTATGAACTACCTACCACATACAAGTTTTACATTCATTCCTTTAGAAACAGATATGGAAAATCAACTTGGCGTATGGCAAATACTGGGTGACGGGACATTCCTACACTTTTGAATAAAACCCCCATTTTTGGTAAGGCCCCTTTCACATTAGGCAACTTTACTTGCGCAAGTCTTGTGTTTGTGGGTGTGAGAGGAAAGGTCGGTTGAAGGGAAAAGAATTGCCGAGATTTGAGTACAGACTTGCTTGAACTTGGCAATTCTGCCACAATTCTGTTTCAGCTGTCATTGTTGGCTTGGGATATTGATTTGTTTTTGACATTGTCTTTTATTTCTTCTTCGCTGTGTTGTCTAATTTTGTGTTAAGAAAATTTTATATTACATACGACTACAGAAATGAAACAAAACGTCAACAAATTAAGAAAATTCGAGCATAAACAAATTAAACTTGCTCAAGAAATGAATTGAATGTGAACATAGAAGCAAGTTCAAAAGAAAATAAATAAAAATTAAAATTATACTTGCGCAAGTAAAGTTGACTAATGTGAAAGGGGCCTAAAGGGTATAAGAATTGAAATTTTACCAACACATGCTTATTGCATGAACATGAGCAGTATGTGTCTACTAACATTATTTGCTGTTTTTTAACGTTACATATTGTAGTATTTTTTTTATATATTAGAAAAAGCCTTTTATGTTCCCTAAAATAATTTTTTTATGTGTGATAAACTATCGCTTGGCTTAACAAAACCTTGACTATTATTCCATGGAAACAACTATATTCATTAAGGTATAATTTTAAATTTTAAATAAAACGTATTATAATTTAGTGTTATACATTTCCATAGAGTGATAATTAGCAAAATAAAGACAAGTTTTGCGGCAAATATTTTCAATGCAATTTGACATTGAAATAAGCGGATAGAAATAAAAAATTTCTTCCTTGCTTCTTTTACATGTTTATAGGAATTTTATGTGTCTGATCAGGCCTGATAAAAACCAGAAAATCTCACTCCATTCCTGTTTAAATTTCATAATAATAACCAAAGGAAAAATCTTAACAAAGTGTTATTTTTTTCATAACTACAATTAACCGTATTGCAAACTAAAAATTAACTCATTAACCGGTTGCAGATGCAGCAATAATAAAAAGAGAAAAACTTGTACTTATCATGTGACTTTCTTATGCATGCCTCACATATTTTATTTATTTTTTCTTGCTTTACTTCCGTTAATTGTCTTTTGATATACTATTTATACCCATTTATGTATATACATATCTGTAGGCCATTATTTAATAATGCCTGCAAGACTGTTTGATTTTTTTTTTTGTAACAACAAATTCTTTTAACCGGAAAGTTATTGTGGCAGGCAAGAGAAGAAGAAGAAGGCTGGCCTAGAGTTGCAGATTCTTTGCCAACTGATGTGTTAAAGATCCATAAATCGTTTATTAAGTGAATAATTAATATGCATTAGTGTAAGAAAAGAATCGTGTAATATTTTTTATTTTTTATTTTGTAACAACAAAAACAGTGGAACGGCAACATTTTTTCTTTTTTAAATCAATAGATTTTCTAAAACAAAAATTAAATCAGGGATCTAATCAACACTTTCGGTAACGAGGTGATAAGATTACGTTTTTTTTAGTTTGAAATTATGGCATTCGATATCGTATCATATTATGAATGCCATAATCTCAAGGTGAAAAAACGTAATCATATCAGCTCGTTATCGAAAGCCACGATTTATTTTAATCCTACTTCTAATAGCAAATAACATGGGAGTGCATCTGCTCATGGGCCTGTGGCAAAAATTAAATAAATGGACTCAATCGTAACAAAACAAAAAAGTTTGTCCTAAGTAGAACAAAAATAAGCAAATTAACTTACATGTGCATAGTTAGTAAAGAATAAACGACAACGGCAAGACTGTTGTAAATTAGAGATGGTAAATTTGAGCTTTCATTACAAAAAGAAAGCTTTCAGCAAACTCAAATACGATGAAACAAAAAAATTCACATATTCCCTTTGCATAAAAGTTACGTATATAAAGCAGAAATCTATCTACACATACAGTGGACCAAACACAAAAGAACGCTGATGATGAAGGCTTAGTGACCTTCAAAAAAAGCTAGTTGTTCCATTCAATTATGTGTTAGTCAGAATATTTACTTACAACTAACTTTAGTGTTATTTGTTCATTAATAATTATGACATGTAATTTGGCTTAAAAAACGAGACGAACTTTAGCCTGTTCAAAATCACAAATATAGAAACAAATGAAGTTCAAACACAATAATAATTAAAAAAAAACTCACAATTTATATTATATTATTTAGATGTTTTTTTCTTCTTAAAATATTTGGGTTTTTATTCATTATTAGCTCCACTGTTCCTTATAAATAAGACAGATTATATAAAAACATTAAAAACCTGCTATCGATTACATGCAACTTCAACATTGCATGAAAAGCCCAGCATATCAACCTTTAAAAACGTTTTATTTCGTTGCCAGTCAAGTATTTGTATGAAATAACTTCCACAGAGAAAAAATATATATTTATGTATGAATATTTTTTTTCACCCAGTCTTTGTTCAGCCAGCCAACAATGTTAAGCAAAGTCATTGCCAAGTTGCCAATGAATTTAATCTTGAACTTGAGCATGAAGTTAAAGTAAATAAATGAATTGCAAAAAAAAAAACTTTCCACAAAAATTTAAATCCTGATTTGAATTATTGAAATAGGAAGAGTAGGAATTTCAAAACTATATTTAGCATTTGAAAGCAAGTTTTGCAATTATTTAGATGATGTTTGCTAAAATTTATTTAATACATATGTATACATATTATAATTTTAAATAAAAAAGCAACTATTCGCATCAAGTTTAACAAATTTAAATAAGTTCATTGATCTTTACTGTTGAATTATTTCTGTCCTATGCTGCAAAGTATTTCACTGTTTATATTTTTAATTTTATAAAAATTGCGTGTTTGAAAAATTAGATCATCAGCGAATGATAATAACATTGGTTGGTTTTTTTGCAAAAATTTTAATAAATTATATCTAATTAAAAGTAAAATATGTATTTTTTTTTTGTATTAGACAATACATCAACCCCTCGATTCTTAAAATAAATAAATTACAATACGTTATGTATCTTTATATTTAAAATTGTAGAATATTTATATATGAACTTGTTTCTAAAGTTTTAAAGCATCTATCGTGTAAATCTGCACTACATTTAACAATTTCTAGCCATTGTGCAAACAAATATTGTAAGTGAAAATTGTAATTGAGTATAATAAATATGAATTCAAAGCTCTTTGAAATTTTTCTTATAAAAAATTTATGCTTGGCTGCGATCTCTCAATCATTCATGGTTCTCAAAAGGGCGAAGTATGAATAAGAAGTGCTCAAAATCTGAAATTAAGAAAGATTAAATTTTCATATTTTCTTCTCTGCAGATTTTATAAAATATATTTTTATTAATTATGCTGTAGATACTTACACTTACAAATGAATCGAAATTGAAACAAAATAATGGCTTTGGTCTGAAAATTAATGGCGTTTGAGCTCGTTTTATCAAGAATCTTAAACAATAACCAAATTCCGGGGATTGTTCGTACCAACGATCAATTTCGTAGGCAGCCTCGGCAACATCAAGAGACTTGTAATACATGAAGAGAAAAGTCTTATGTTATAATGATATTGCTATATTTTGTATAAAAAATTATCCGAAAGAAAGGAAGATTTTGCATAAAGAAAAATATAATAACTGGTTCAAGCACATCAACTTTTCTTTCCCACGTTTTAATTTTATACCTGAGAAAGAAAAACAGAGGTATAAAAACTGATTAAGTAATGATTATTAATCGGACTGATTACTAATTTGATTACTTTTTTTTTGATAGGTGAAGTAATGATTAAATTACGATTATATTCACTTTCACACGATTACTAATTGATTACGAATACTAATAACGGAAAAGTAATCTGAATTACTTAAAATTACAAAAAATAATCCAAAAGGATCAAAAGTAAAAAGAAAAAATAGTCCGATTACTTTCAAAGATTACTTTTAATTCTTTTTTATTATTTATTAATAATCAAAAGTAGTCTTTGAAAGTAGTCGGATTATTTTTTGATTACTTTCGATTTTTTTGGATTATTTTTTGTAATTTCAAGTAATTCAGATTACTTTTTGATTATTAGTAATCGTAATCAAATACTTATCAGAAATTCTTTTAAAAATAATTATATAATCAGTACAATTCTTTTTAAAATATGATCTAATGGATTACTTATCGTAGTTGAAATTTAAAAGCTCTGATAAAAACGGTATGTATTGCTCTCTCAAGCTCTCCTAAATCAAAATTTAAAAGCAAAATACTTGATTTGTGGGAAGCAGGTCTAACTTTTACTAAAAAATATGTTTTCTAAAAAAGTTAACTCGTATTTTAATTGGGCTTTAGTCAAAATTTTGTATGGAAATTTTTCTTTTAAAATATACTTCAAACCAAAATTAAACGGAACTACATTCTTATCAAAATTGAATTTTCTGAAAATTTATATAAAAAATTACATATTGGCATTTCCACAGGAATGTCAACTGCGACACCAAACAAATACGCTTATTTTTTTTTCATAGATAACTAAACTAAACTTTTGAGTTGTTGATATATTTGGGTAGGCCACCAGCAGCTTTACATTACGTGAAAGTAGGGAAAAACCTAGTTAAAAGTGCAGTTTCCTGTGGAAATGCCTATATATTAAAAAAAATACTATTTCTTTAAAATACTACAATACATATGTATTTGTACGCTATTTTTATCTTAACATTAAAAAAGCAAAGTTTTGTGCAAAAAGTCACATTTAAAAAAATCTTATTTAAGGAAAAGTATATTTTGTTGTAAAAATTTTTAATTTTTTGAAAAGTACCATTTTTAAATGACATCATATAAAATAATGCCTTCTTTAAAAAAATACCATTTACAAAAATGTTTGTTAAAAATATTCCTTTTTTCAAAAAGTACCTAGTTGCAACAAAAGTACCTTGTTTTAAAAAGTACTGTTTTAAAAAATACCTTATTCAAAATTGCTTCTCTTAGAAAGTACTTTTTTAAAAGAGTACTTTTCAAAATAAAAGTTCCTTTGAAAAAATGTGCCTTTAAAAAAATTTCCTTTTGTAAAAAGTCCTTTTTTAAAGAGTCCTTTTTTAAAAAAGTCCCTTTGTAAGGACCCATGTTACAAATTTAATATTTTCCATTTTTTAAGAAAACAATATTTTTAAAGTATTTTTCCTAAGGAGTAAATTTTTAAAAGTACATCTTTAGAAAAGTATTTTTTTTCGAAAGTACTTTTCTTAAAAACTCATTTTTTTATTAATTTATTTTAATTTTTAAATTAATTTTTTAAAGTATCATGTTTAAGAAGCACTTTTTTTTCAAGTTCAGCTCTTAAAAAGTCCCTTTAAAAAGATCTATTTAAAATACAATCTTCAAAACAACTTGCATAATTTGTTGAAGTGATTTCCTATAAAAAAATATTGCGGAGAGTGAGACTTTGGCGTTTTCTTTCTCGTTTGGCAATTTTTGTTTGGATTTTTGGCAATTTTGTGGTATTGACGCTTTTTAGTTTTGGCGATTTTTTTGATTTCTGGCAATTTTTGCTTGTTTTTAATAATACATAGTTTAAATTTTAGCTTTTTTTTAAGTTTCGCCACTTAATTTCGTTTTACCGATTTTCTCGAAATTTGGCGATTTGTTTTTATTTTTTGGCAACTTTTTACCTTTGGTGATTTTTTTTTTGATGCAATTTTGTGATTTATTTTATTTTTGGCGCTTTTTCATATTGGCGTTTTTGCGTTTCTTCATTATTGTGAAATGTCTATTCAACAAAAAAATTACTTTTTTTCAAAAAAGTACTTTTCTCAAAAGAAAAAATTAAAAAAGTAGCTTATTCGAAACTTCCGTTTTATTGTTCCCACAGTACTTTATCTGAAAATTTAATGCTTTTCCAAAAAAATTTTTTTTAATAAAAAAAGTACCGCTTCTCAAATAGTACTTTACTCAAATAAGGTGCTGAAAAAGTACCTTAACTCAAAGTATTATAGTTATCTTAAAAAATTAATTCTCCTCCAAAAAGAAAAAAAAATATAGAAAAAAATATTTTCTTCAAATAAATCTTGCAATGGCATTTGTGAAAAATTTTACCTTAAAGTAGAGATGAAAAGTACTTTTCCTTTCTGCAAGCGGAGATGTATTGTTTTCCCCCCTATTTATCTTATTTTATATTGAGCAACTTACGTTATAATAAACCATATTTCCTGTAGCGCACCAATAGAATAATTGAGCAAATGCTGAAAACATATAAATTTGAAATTTAATAGCCAAGAGTGGTTCATTTTTTGCCAACATGGCTTCAAAGGCAGTCAAACAGATCATAAGAGTGCTGGCGGCCATTTGACTAGCATAATTGTAGTAATAAACGTCATTTATTTTCGTTATTAAGCTGAAGAAACATTTAATTGAATTAAAAAAGAATAATTTCTGAATTTTAATTTATACCTTATAAAATACTGATGAAATTCAATAGTCTTATGCAGCTCCCGCAAGCGATTTTCTCCAGGTTGGCAGCCCAACTCTCTAATACGAATGCAAAATATTTTCAAATTCACTGTGGTCTGGCTGAAAATATGACAACCCAGATTGTCTATAAGAACAACCGATAGCAAAGTAAAGAGTGTCATTACGGACTGAAATATATAAATACTGGAAAATATTAGATGATTTTCCTTATAAGATTTTAACTCGAAAGGAAATTTAGCCCGATAAGGTGTACCACCACTATGGGTCATTATGGGGCACAGACACAAGACCGCCGTAAATACCACAGACAATGTTATGTAAAATGAGAAAGAAATCAGTTCGGCTACAAAGAAAAAACGCTGCAATTTGCGTATTTCCCAGAGACTGGATGATTTCTGCAATTGCCTGAAATATTTATGCATTTTACCAAATTCACAAATAATATGCTCGATATCCTGGGCGTAATAGGCAGATAGCATGATTTTAAACATGACCAAATATATCTGAAATATTAAAAGCAATTAGTATTTATTAATTATTATGTTCGCTCACAACTTACGCCTATTAAAACCACTAAGTCCTCACCAAATTGTAAAATATCTTGAGAGGCTTCATACAGATCACAAGTAATGCTCACAACAAATGTTAACATCATGGTCATGAGAAACATAAAAGTGATTTGATAAGACAAAGATTCACCTTTCCAAGGGCGTGGTAGAATTCCTAAAGGTCTGTCAAATAAAATGATTTAGAAATTATCATTACCTTTGGGCTTTGCTAAGAGTATGAATTATACCTCATATAATTTCTTATGTACACTAGAGATATTTTTGATGGTGCCGCTCCATGCATTATTACCTTTCTCAGTTCCTTAAAAGGCTCTAAAATAGTCTGTAAACTAGCATTTTTCAAGCCATAATCCTCGCTCTTCTCGTTGGTAAATTTTTCTATTTGAATTTGCGCCATCGTTTGAATTTCAACTATTAAAGTTTTTACAATTTTAGGCATTTTATACTTTTTGAAAACAAATATAGCTTTAGTATTTTTATTCACCATTTAATTAGCGAAGTATGCAATTTATTGTAAAAATCTAAGAAGGTTTGTATGTCCTTGTTTGCTAATTGATATACTAAGCAGCAGATTATAGTAAAAGAACAAGTAAGCGTGCTATATGAGGCTAAACCGAATTTTACATACCCTTCACCGACGTACATATGTGACCATAAATGAAGTACACGAATGCACTTTCTGAACCGAGCATGAATTTTTTTAATAAAATTAAATAATCTGCAAGAGTTGTTCATTTGTAAGTCGATTTATGGTTAAATTATAGATCAAACTGAACATGTATAAGAGTAACATGATGTACGAAAACAGCTGAGTCGCCAAAAACAGTGTTGCTGAAAAATTAACTTGTATTAGGGAAAACTACATAGAATTGATTTTGGCGGTTTTGATTCGATTGGGCTAAATTTATTGGAAAAAATCTGACAACCCTACTTGTATCTTGTATTGTTGGGCAAAAGTAGAACAATATGAATACAAATACTCTCTGAGTTTCGTATGAGGTGATCGATTATTCGACCTTTTCCAGCAACCGGTTTTCGAATAGTTCGAGTATTTGAAATTATGAAAAATCCAGTTTCGGTTCTTACAATTCATTTCGGCTTTTTTATTAAGTAAGAAAATTATTATTATCCAAAAGTTTTGATTTAAATTGCTTTATTAAAAAAATTTTTTAACATAAAAATAATAAAATACTATAAAACAATACAAAAATTAAGGGTAAAACATAAAAATTAACTTCATATACTTAAGTATTGTACATACATATATGTATATAGTATGTTTATACATACATATGTACATATGAATGTATGAAGAAAACTAAAACACAATTTTTGCAAATGGATTTTGACATCCATTGCACACCATAAGGCCAATTTAATTCGTCACTTCTGCCACCTCATAAAATAATTTCGCTTTAATTTCATGTTTCAGTGTTGCCACACTCAAAAAATGCTTAGAACTTTTACACTGAAAAACATACGTGGGAGAATTAACAGAATACGTTGGCCTAAGTTTTAACATAATAAAAACAAAAATTAAAAATTTTAAAAACCCCCGAATATATTTAGAGAAGACGCGTTATCTTCTAAACGGCTGGACCGATTTTCTTAAAACATGGCTAAGAACCCTCTCGATCAAATCACCTTTCAAACAGAAAACTAAAAGAAACTAAGAAACTAAATCAAAATCAGACCAGCCGTTTGGTTTGTACGTGGACAAGGACAGACACACAGATACACATATACACAGGCACACTACAAGCTTATAACACCCATTGTTTTAGTCGGGGATTAAAAACTAATTTTATTGCAAAATATACAAATCGAAAAGTATTCGACTCAGCCGGTTTTTAAATTGTTAAAAAACCGGACTATTTGACATTCGAAAAATACACATTTTGAAAAAACCGACAAACGTTTTTTGAAAAAACCGTGTTTTAAACCGGTTTAACAACCGAGTTGATCACCCTAGTATCGTATTAAGATTAAGCATGCAAGTATGTATGTATGTGGCCGATGTTAGCTTTTTGATATTGAGATATGTTTCTGAAATTTTATTTACATACAAAAAAGGCATTCAGGAACACTTTTTCTTCAGTTAATTAATTTTTTTTGTTTGAGATATCACTACGTGTCTGTAAAGCATCGATAACAAGATACTAGGGCTCAGGGTTTGGTTTTAATCTTCTAATCTCTCGATTAATTAAGAGAAATTTTGGTTTAACCGATTAACAAAAAAATTCATAAATCTATTAATTTCGATAAATAAAAATTCATTAATTTTTCATTTCTTTAAAATTTTGTTGATACAACAAATGATAAAATAACAATTTTAACTAAATCAGATGAAGAAGAAATGCACTCGAGATAATGTGAAAACCGCTTAATGTGATTTTTTTAATATTTTTGTGCTGCGCACACAACCAACGTAACGATTATCTTGCCTGCTAGAAACACCCTGGTTCTATGGCGGGAGTAGAACCCATGACCTCTGGACTGTCAGGCTAGCGTCACTATCACTCAGCCATAGAGGCACCCAAATTCCTCTATGAAATTTACGTGGTTATGTTATAAAAAAATTCCCGATATTTCTCTGGAATTTAAAAAATTTATATAAAAACTTTTATCAAAATAATTGAAGAAACCCAACAATTATAAAAATTTTGTATCATAAAAAAATTTTATTATAACAAAACCAAATTTTCAATCAAGAAAATTTATTGTGAAAAAATTTATGTATCAACAAATTCAACAATTTTAATTCAAATAAAATTAAAACCGAAATTAATTATGCTAATGGTTGAATCAAAATTAACGAATTGATTGTAAAAAAAATTATTGCTAAAGTACTTACCATAGTGAGAATATTTTTTTTATAAAATCACGGCATGTTAAATATCCATAAAATACAACAAAACCCGTTTCTAAAACATATTTCTGGTTTCTCTGATAATAATACTTAAATTGATGTTTTTATGTATTTAATTAAGTCGTTTTATTAACAATGTAATTTCTAATAATTCTTTTTTTTAAACCAATAATTCTATTTATTTTCCAGAAGTGGCTACAAAATGTATTCCTTATGTCTACATTCACACTGTATGGGGCTTGTTGAATTGTAACAAGTGACACACCCACTTCAATTACCTTAAGAATGACTACACAGAAAATATAGACATATATGTACGAATTCATACAAACAAGAAAAAGGTAAGAATATGATATCAAGTTAGAAAATTATATGTTTGTACTGTTTTCATTTGAAGTAAACTCAACACAAACTAGTGTTAAATAAGCAATCAAAACTGTAAATACAGTTGTATTGTATTGATTCTTTCATTATTGGCCATAATAAGAGAGCAAAATATGATTTGAAATAATTTATAGGCTGGAAAAATGATGATGATGCATTTTAAGGTAAACTAAAATGTGATTTTACAATAATAATTACACAGAGAAAAAACTGCCTCATTGATTCTAATAAGATTTTCTCTATGAAACGTTTTCAGGCTAAGGGGTATCCCAGTAGAAAGAAGCAAAGATTTTTTCATAGAGATTCCTTATTGTTTTTATGTAGTAAATCTTATTAATTTTATCAAAAAGAAAACCACATAAAATCAAGAAGAAATCTTATTATTCATAAATGTTTTTTACTAAATTTCCGTTATCTTTGTCACCAAAAAAAAACAATCCTTAGAAAAAATCTTCTTGGTTCTATTAGGTTTTCTTATAAATTGTAAACTATAGGAATTTTTTATTGATTTTATTAGGTTGCCTTATTGATTTTTTTAAAAAGCTTTTCTTCTTGATTTTATTAGGCTATCTTATTGAGATTTTCAATAAGATTTTTTTCTTAATTTTATTAGGTTCCTATATGATGGCGTGTAAAGCATCTTATTGATTTTTTTAATAAGGAAATCTTCTTAATTTTATGAGGTGTCTTGTTATTTCATACCTATAAATAGACAGACAGACAATTTTTTTCACGATCTTTTTCGATTTTGTGTAAGTATGTTTGTACAATTATTTCAATGATTATTCAGACTGCTTGTTAGCGCATTGGTTGGAGTGTTTGGCTAACAGTCAGAAGTTTGCTGGTTCAATACTTGTTTCCTTTCTAGTAATAATATGTATGTATGGTGAGTTTAAATAATTAAGAATACAATATAATATGTATGTATGTATGTAAGTATGTATAAATAAATAACATCTACATATAATACATATATACATAAGTATATGGTATAGAATTTAAATGAAAATACATAAGCAAAGCACAAATAAGAAAGTCATAATTTTTTTTATAAGGTCGCCTCATAAAATCAAGAAGAAAATCTTATTAAGAAAATCATTAAGATAACCTCATAAAACCTGCAAGATTTCTTCTTGATTTTTTCAAAAAGGGTTTCTCTATGAAATTAATAAGATTTCCTTATTGAAAACAAACCATAGAAATTTCTATTAATTTTGTTCTATTTTATGAGGTATTTAGTAGGCACTGTTTTCTCTGTGTATGTAAATGTATGTATATATATTTTTTTTAAACATATTTAGGTTTGATAGCCATAAAGGTCATATTGCGCTAATGTTTAAAATTATTTAAATATATGTATGTAAATGTTTTTTATTTTTGCTTTCAAAAAAATACTGTAGAATGTTGTGATAATATAAACTTTATGACTACCGTTTGAATGCCCGTAATATATGTAGGAGGAAATTTGAATTTTTGATGAAAGATGTTTATTTTCTGCATTTGATAAAAAATTAAAGGATATTCTATCACTTAATGTTATTTTGAACATTTGCTGTATGTTGGAAATCGTAAGTGGCAAACTGTTGAATTTTTCAAAAATGCTAAAACAAACAAATTTTAAAATAAAAAATCGCCAAAACGAAAAAGTCACCAAAAATCAAAAAAAACTCTGAAAACGAAAAAATCTGCACAACAAAAAAAGCGCAAAAACTACAAAAATCGATAAAACTAAAACAAATCGCTCAAAAAGCAAAAAATCCCAAAATAAAAAAAACTAAAGCTAAGAAAAATCACCAAAACTAAAAAAATCATTAGAACTAAAATAAATCGCCATAAACCAAAAAAGTCACAAAAAGGAAAAAGCGCCAAACCTACAAAAAAATCGCTAAAACCCTAAAAAAGTTCCAAAAATTAAAAAGAGCGAAAAAAACTAAGAAAAAAATTTCCAAATACTAAAAACAAGTTTACCGGGTACTTAAAACTTTTTAGAAAATATCTACATCAGGTAAAAATAATATAGGCTAAAGTTCGTATAGTATTACATTGTATATATTGTCTGTATGGAATCCACAACAAAGGAACACCCTTAAAAGCGACCGCAGTCGTTTATTCATATCATATTTAATAATTGAAGAAATTCTTTATGCGTCATTAGTCAATAAATACGAGTTAATAAATACGTAAGCATACATATACACATGTATATACATCTGTATGTATGTAAATTTATTTATTTTTACAATTCAGTTCCTTACGATCTCTCAAGCGTGTGACATGCAAATTTTATTCAATATAATTTTAATTGCATGCATTATTGCCTGCAGTCTGGCAGCTGCTTACATTGGTTACTTCGGTGATCCTGGTGAGCATACACATAAATACATATATATATATATATATACATATTTTACATTATGTATTAATTTTGAATATTGACTGACTTAATCGAAAGTATTTCATTGAATTTTGTGTGTAAATTAGCTTTTATTTATGAAAATTATTGGGGTATGAATTAAAATTTTCGAAATTTGTAATTGCGATTAAAAAGAAAAGAAAAATATACATACATAAAAAAATAAAGGGCCTGTCCCATGATGTCGACAACGTTTGACTTTTCGCACAGTTACATTGGAAACAATAATAAAAGTATAAGACTTATTTTTGTTTTGACAGGCCGAAAATTACCAAATGACGTTTCAAAATACATCCTAAAAATATACTACAAATTTCTTTTTTCTCTGTGTCCATAAAGTATGCTATGTGAAAGAATGACTATTTTTATTTTATTGTATAAAAACATAAAAAATATATATGTGCCCTTAATTATGAAAGTGGTCTAAGTCATGTGCATTTTTGCTACGAAATATCAAATAAATCTTTAAAAAACTTCAATAAATATTTAAAAAATATTAAATAAATTTATATAAATCGAGACTAGTAAAAGTCTAAATTAAAATGTTGCATAACTTAAAAATACTTTTTATTTTTTTCAAATGTAATCTACTAAATATCTCGAGCAAAGATATACATGACTTATACCACTTTCATAATTATGGGCACATATGTACTGCTGTTTTTGATTTAATTTATATTACTTTCAAGGTCATCCCGGAAAATGTGTTTTAAAGGGCTTAATATTATCGCCTGGCGAAATCCATAGTGATTCGGAAAAATGTGTAAGGATTTCATGTCTAAATAATACATGGGCATCATACTACAGGTGGGGGGTTTTTAAACAATACGAAACATAACACAAAACTTAAAACAAATAATCTTATTTTTACTCTTCTACCGAAAGCTGCGGTGTCTTTAAACAACCCGCTGATTGCGAACTAGGAGGACGCTTACATCCAAATGCACAATATCCTGATTGCTGCCAACGTCATGTTATCTGCAACAGTATTTAGAAGCAATTAATAATATTTGCAATAAATCGTACTTTTTAAAATTTATTGTGGTTGATGTCAAAATAATAACTGGACAGTGGAAAATCTCACATTATTAAAAATTATTATCTAACGTTTCAATAATTTCCCTAGTAGACATTAAAAAACTACTCTCCCATATACGAAAAATTACATGAACGCTTTACTTATAAAAACTTGCAAGAAAATGTTATTGATATGAGAATAATATATGGAAATCATGATGTAATTGTACTTCTTCTACGATTTAAATATTTTGGATAATGTTATATGATAATTTTTAAATTAAAAATTTATTAAAAATTTACATTTTATGCATTCTATTCTATTAAAAAATATAATATAATAAAAAATATCAATTTCCATCTCTGATCAGATATGATAAACAAACAAAATTCTTTGACCATAAAATTATATTTATGTGTCTTAATCAGAGAAAAAAGCAATGTGAGTCCGATCACAGTGGAGATGTGTAAACATCTAGTATTGAACTTTTTTGTTAATATTGGCTAATGGTAACTAAAATAATATGTATATGTTATAATATGATATAATAAATTCCTTATAAAGCCTATTATATATCTTTTAAACAAATATTTCACATCTAAAACGCTCTTTTATTTAAAAGTTTATATTTATTTTATTTATTTTATATTTTTCAACTTTTTAACAAAATTATCCCCACTGGGTACACTATTACACTTTACAAGCAATTTCTATTAAAATTAACATTGCTCCTGAAGGTATGCTTCAAAATTTGGTTGCGTGTATTTCTATGAAGCTGTTAAGTTTCTCTGTACTTCTTGTTCGTATGATTACACTAACACACTCATACATAGCTCACACCAATTTGATAACGCTTTATCAAAATTTGTGATTGTATTGTGAAAAAGATTTTTACGCCCCTACTGTATAGATGTTTACACATCAAAAACAATAAAATAAGAAAGTATGCTTTCTTTTTTACATTTTGAGTTTCCCCTTTTCAGATATTTTTCAAATAATTATGTTATTTGAAAACAAAACTCAGAACAGCTGTTTGAATAATTCTTGTAAGCAAAAATTTTACTAGTACTAACTTGTAAGAACTTTTTCGCCTCAATTTTTCTTCTCTCATTTTACTCCCTCTTACTGCAAACTTTTTGAGTAAATGAAAACTTTCCAGTAACAACTGTTACAAATTTGTAACAACTTTTAGTAAATGGACAAACCTAACATTTGCAATTAATTGGTGTTAATAGATTTATTAAAAAAAAATTATAATAATATTTGAAATATAAAAGTACATTTATTTGAGATAATGTCTTTATTTATGTGAATTTTTACTTGTTTTTTGAATTAAGCATTATCTATAAGCGGTAACAAGCTTATGGAACTAATCAGTAGACTTAAACCCAAAAGATTTTGAATTTAACTAAAAAAAAGTTCGTATATTTATAGTCAGAAATGTGAGAGGTGTGTAGTGGCTCAATTGAAAACATAATAGTAGCCATACATTTGCAATACTAATGTACAATAATTACTATTGTACAATAAAGTTGACAGCGTTTATATTACATTAGTAGGTGCCACAGTATATTGCATAGTCTTTGATTTATATTGCCAATTAAGGAATATTTGGTAATGTGTTGACGACATTGCACAATAATAATTAGCGACATAAGTACTAAATATAATCTTTTTATTTTTTAAATTAATTAATTTAAAATTGCTTAATGCAAAATTATTTCAAATAAATTTAGTAACTCTCCGAATTAGTAACGCTTGGTCGACAAAATATTCCGGTTTCGAGATCGAAATATTATCTAAACCATAACAATTTTTATATGAAATGGTTGAAACAAATTCGCAACGATATATAATTACGAAATCACCACGATATGTCGGTAAAAGAGCAGAACGATATGTAAAGACGATTTTTTTTAACGAATTCGTTTTACAATTTCTTAAATACAAAAGAGTTTGCAGGTTTTGATTACATTTACAAATAATGTAATGAAAATTTTGCTATAAGTGTTCTTTTTAATTGTGGTAGCGATGCTACCTTCTTAGTCCAGAGATAGTGGGTTCGATTCCAGCCATAGGCTCAGGGTGTTTTCCGCAGATAAGGTAATCGCTTCGCGGTCAGTGTTGTGTTTGTTAGAAAAAAAAACTCATTGAATATTATGATGCAAAGCGACAATAATAATAGCAATAAAGTAATCAATAATATTGTGCAGTCTGTGGGTACCTTAATGAAATATTATTCGTCACTTTTTATAAATATTTGTATTATATTACGCTTTGTATTAATTTAAATTTAAAAATTAAATAAAAATTAATAATTTTTTTTCGTATCTTTATTTTAGACACATTTGTCGAATCAAAATTTTTTTTGTGGAAAGTATTTCATAATCATATTTTGCGATAGCTTTTAGGCAACTGGAGAAAGTTAACATACATCACACAAATTTTAATTTCAGTTGCATTGCCAATTGACAAAGCAACTGAAGTCCACTTGCCATAATACAGTCATTCATATGGTTCTCCATTTTTCTTATGCTAGTTCAAATATTTCGAATTCCTTTGTTAATTCATTCCTTGTTAATCGTAAAATGTTCAAAAAATTTCCTTTGTTGATATCAATCGAATTATTAGCCTTAACACGAGTATAAGTTGAAAGAACTAATTACACTAAAAGCTAAAGATTAAAAAAAAACAACAACAAAAAAACTGGAAAAGTAATAAAAATTTCTTAGCATTTTTAGAGGTCAGATCTATAAGTATGTGCGTATATGAAAAAACAGAGGTAAATAAAAATTAAAATTTAATACATGTAAATAAATTTACATGTCAAAATTTGTCAAAGTAAACAAATTTTTTTAATTACTGGCGCCAGTTCTTCTTTTTGTAGAGGGTGCACCAAAATATGTACATATATGATTTATATCTGAATATCAGGTTTGCAATTTTGTACTTATGACTATCGTTTGAATGCACCAATTATATTTATGAATTGTATGTTGTATAGCTGTTGTTGGATCGAACTCATTCATTAGCTACTTTTTGATACAAACCTATGATCAAACTAATTTAAATTATATGAGTTTGATCATTGATTTGTCTCAAACATGAGGTACTAAATGAGTTTGCTATAAGCCTAGTTGTTGATAATATGTGCCTAAACTAGACTTTGGTCGAACTCGTTCAGTAGCTCATTTTTGACACAAACTAATGATCATACCCATGTAATTTAAATGGGTTAGATATAGGCTTGTATCGAATTCTTTCAGTAGCTCGTTTTTGACACAAACCTATGATCAAACTCGTTTAAATTACATGGGTTTATCATTAGTTTGTGTCAAAAAAGAGCTACTGAAAGAGTTCGATGCAATTTTAGTTTGATCATCGCTTTTTGGCAAAAATTACCTAGTGAACGAGTTCGACCGAAGTCTAGCCTGAATAGGTTTGTTTGAAATTACCAGCAATATACAACTCATACACCATATGGTATGATTTGGAAAGTTGTTTCATCACAGATCATATATTCGTCTTAGACTTGTATCGAGTATGTTTGAATGAGAGTTGTGTCCAACAGCTCTTTTGAACTTAAATGAGCTGTTGTACACAAGTCCGGTGAAAAACATCAATGTAAATTAAATATGTTTGAAACAACTTTTGATTCGAAAGCTCTCAAACTAGTTCATAAAGAGCTCTTGGACAAAACTCTAATTTGAAACGAACTCTTTCAGTAACTCTCGTTTTTGTAGTATCGAGCTCTTTTAAAAGAGTTTCATACAAGCCTAGTTCGTACTCTTGCAGCTAATAGTTAATTTTGAATAAACTAGATATTAATTGTATAAATTCTGACACACCCTGTTAAAAAAGAATTATGATCTGAAAAAAATTTCCATTAACAATAAATAAACTAAATTAACTAAAAAGGAGGAATACAAAAAAGAAATATTTGCTTTATTTATGTTTATTTTTTATGGGGTATGCTTGAAAACGTGACGTTACAAATACTCGTATAACGAGAAAGCAACTGGCACTGACGTCTGCCTAAAAATCAGGTTCCAAAAAATATTGTGGGAAAAAAAAACTTAAGGAATTTCAGTTTGACAAGTTTCGTAAGCAACTTTCAGGTTGCTGGTGCACAACTGAAAATAATAATAATACAAGTCGTCAATTAAAACAAACACTGATGTTTCAATACTTTGTATTTTTGCATTTTGTGAAACCTTTCTGTTAACTCTCCGCTTTTGAATCTTAAATTAAATGTTAACATGTTGCTACAGTTTAAGTTATATGATTACAATTCCTTTTATGTCCAAGAATAAAGGTCAAGTTTCCTAAGGCACAGGTCCCAGTTAAGCGAGATCATAAAATCGCTCTGCCTTGATAGTAGGTCGTGCGGATGCCTACGCATGACTCACTTATTTTGCTATGTACAGTAATCCCTTTTCAAGTGTGCGACCTAAAATTTGCAGTTTTTTTTGCGTGTTTAAATGAGGACTCATATATGTATATAAATGAAATCTCGGATAATCATGCAGATGAGATATTGATGAAAAATTTGCCTAATCCCTTAAAAGACGCAAATATGAAATTGCATATTAATGCTAAAATAAAGCACTTAAAATATTTATAGAAATATAATCTATTAAAGACAATTAAAATTCTTGTGATTTATAAACAAATATATGATAATTGGTATAAATAAATAGCAGAATTCAATCCGATCAGAACATTTTCACAGAATCGAAGCAATTATTGATGAATTGGTTATTGTTTAAAAATTATACAGTCGATGTTAAAAGGAAACAAACAAAAAATTTTAGAAAACGTTATTTCAAAATAAAAGCAATCAAAAATGGACACAAAAAGGCCATACATACACATATACTTTTGTACATAAATTTGTAAATATCGCTCCTTTATTGCAACATAAACATAACTCTTATAAAGTATTTTAAATTTCCTCTAAAATTCTGTCATTGTCCCTTCAAGCAGGGTTGTCAGAAATGGGATTTCTCGCCAAATGTGGCGAATAGAATACACATATTTATGTGCCACTATGGTCCCAATACCAAATATAGCGCAAGAAAAAGATAATTTTTAAATGGTACAAAAGTGAAAATTTTTATGGTTTTTTTAATGACAAGCCGCAACGTGCATAAGGGTATAATTTTTCTTTGTATACTTGCAATATTATAACTGCAGTTTTGTTTTAACCAGAATTAATTGCTTAATTTAATTTTTAATAAGAAATGAGTCGATAAGTGTGTGTGTCTGGCTTGGAAGCTTATAATATAAAGTGATATTTGTTGGTTTTATATATACAATAGAGGTATGTATCTTTTAGATTCTAAATGTCAAAGTAATTTATCATTCCATAAAGAAAAATATGTACATATACAAATTAAAATGAAGGAGTACATTTCTACAAAAAAAAATTTTTCTTCGGACAAAATATTTTTTTGCAATTAATCATAATGCAGAAAAGTCTCATTAAAAAAATTTGCGCGTACAAAAATTTTGTTGACTTGCAAACGTTAATTGCTTTGTCTTTGCACAAAGTGTGGTGTCTCTGTCATAAGTCCTCGTCCACACGAGAAAACATTTGCTGCACAACTTTCGAATTTGTCGATGAAGGGGAAAGAGGAATGGAAAATGTTACTTTGTTACACGTGCATGCAGTTCTGGTTGAATGTGTCATTCTTATCTCATTTTCATGATAAATATATGAGAAAATGTAATAAGTTGCAAAATAAAACTTTCACAGTGTGGACACTGTGAATAAATATGAATATTTGGTTGCATGGAAGGGAAGTAACGCAGCAGTAAAAAAGCATTGACAAAACATCGTCGAAAAATGTTAAGAACGCTGCAAAAAGGTAATCAGAGCATCGGTTACAATGTTTCGCAACTTTGTATCTATGCACGATATAAATACCACATCAGAAAAGAACGAGTATTGAAACTTTTTACATTTTATACGTTTTGGAAGTCATCTGTTGGTGCAAGCAATTTTGTTTTGAAAAAATTGTGCATTTATTTATTAAATTTAATAAAGTTTGATACTTGTTTTTTTAGAAAAATATTTTTTCATTACATTTTAGTATGCATTTCCTTGTTTGAAAAAGTTTACGGCTCGCAATATAAGGTTCTCGCAAATATTGCTACAAAATATAAAGTGAAAAATTATGCAATACCATTTTAATATATTTCATGAAATAGCACTACAAAGAAAAAATTACGCTAAGGGACTGCAACACGTTCAACATATATTGTGATATTTTGATAGTGATCCATTTTAATGGATTGATGGATCACGACCATATGCTACACGTTCAACATTTATCGCGTTAGTATTTACGTTATTTTTTTTGCTGTGCGGATCGTTTATTAAAAAACTGTCGCAAAAAAGTATCGCAAAATAATGTCCCACAACTCCGGCAATGCCCCAAATTAAAAATAAAGTCTCAAAATAATTTTTTCGGTCGTTAATTCCAATTACACCGACATAACTCACTCGCTTTCACTATCTCCTGCCATTATCCTTTATTAAAACAAACTTTACGCAAATGTAGGAAACTGTTTTACTTTTTATTTGTTAAGTTTTTTGCACTGCGTCGTTTATTTTATTTGTTTTATTTAACTTCTTATTATGCTACACGTTCAATATTTATCACGCGATTCACGATCTGCGATCTGGATTTCATAATTTAGGCCTTACTGCGACATGGATCGCGATCCATCAATACTGCATGCTACACGTTCAATAAATATCGAGATACTGGATCGCAGTGTAGCAGTGCCCTAAAGAAAAATTAAAAAAAAATTCTTCTCATACCCAAATCGAAAATAAACAAACAAACCTTTTTTTTATTCAAAGTTTTTCACTTCGTTTTAGTTCAAAAGATAGTATTTTTTTTTTAATTTTATCTTCAAATATAATTTATTTACAATATAAAATCTTTTATATACAATATAAAAAAGGAATCGTTTTAAAAATACATAAGGATATTATGCGGCTTAAACTTTCGTTCGTCTTATTATAAGGATGTTTATAAGTATGTATGTGTATGTGCGAGCATATATAATAATAAATTAAATCAATTAATTCTTAACTACTAAATTGTATGCCATTTTTGCATACGATTTTCATGCGACAACAGTTTGGATAATTTCCCTGAGGATGCATGGGATCACCGACAGAACAGTCGGTTGGTGGAACCATGGGGGGACAGCTGTTTAAAAAAAAGAAAGAAAAAGAAAAAATTATATAATATAATAAAATAAAAATTTATTAAATAAGAAAATGTATGTACAGTAATTTCCGCTTAAAATGCACGCATTACTTTGTTAATAGATTCATTAACATGATTGTATGTATGATTGTATGTATTGTATGTATGTATGTATTTCAAATTCAACTAGGATCAGTTAAGCGAAGACTACTGTATATGTTTATGTGTATAATGGCATATTAACATACGTGACAATTGAAGCTTTACCACCGGCATAGCAGGTAATTTTTCCACAAGCCTCTGGATGTTTGACCACTGTACCGGGTTCCAAAACCATATTGTGCACAACACATTTACCAGGATTGTCTAAGAGGATGAAATATAGATTATTAGTTAGTAATTATTTTTTTTCTAGATATTTCTTGTATTAAAAAATTTAATTTTATTGCATAATAATAATGTGATGTATATGTATGTTGTTCATTTGCGCAAACATCGTCATAACACAAAATATGAAATTTTTCAATTACTGATGCGGAATTTATTTTAATATCGTTCTTCATATTGTTTGTTGTTTACTGTTGAAAGCAAAATTAAATTTCCTGTTTCCATTTAGTTGTGTGTAAATTGAAAATTGTAAACCCTTTTTCTGGCAAACAAATTTTTTTTTTGAGTTATGACTTTGTTTGTGTACATGAGCGATATGTACACAACGATACCTTAATAACGAAACGCACTAACTCAATATTTTTTTTTTGGAATTTAGTTTCTTTATGTTTCGAAGAACATCTAATGCATTGAAAAATGGAAAAATCTCGAATGAAAATAAATAATAATGAGTTGCGGCCTTTCTATATTAGAGCTATGCTACTTAGCTATATAAATTTAAATTTATAAATTTCATATCTTAAATAAAAATGCAAGAAAATAATTTTTTAAAACTAGTTATTTAATATTCACAAAATTTGTTTATTTTATTATTATTTCGCATAAAAAGCTCTTATAAGTAAGTCATCCGGCTTCTCCTTCAGTACGTACAGAGAAAAATAAAGAAAACAACAACTAAAAAATGTAAACAAGGAAATCAAACCAAAAGTAAACTTATAACTGTAATAGTGTCGATTATATTTGTTACAAAAATCACATCTTAGCTCCTGTTTCTGATGTAAAGAGCATAGCTCTAAAAATTGAGAAATTGAGAATCCGGAGAATCCATTTAGAGCATAGCTCTAAAAATTAAGAAATTGAGAATCCGGAGAATCCAGTAATAAGGATATGTTGAGGATTTAGGATTTTTAGAGACAGTACTGTATTTATTAGATACAACCCTTTACATCTTCTTTGTGTGCATTTTTTAGCTGATGTGTTTTTAAATGATTTCTTTTTGACTTTTTTTATTGACCTTGACCCACTTATTGAATATTTGAATATGAGTTTGTAGGTTAATTTAAGCACCCAAATTTAATGTTTTAATCATAAAGTTTATACTGCCAGAATATAATTATGTAAAATAAATTAATTTTGCATAATTATAAACAAAAAAATTTTTTTTTTGAGATAATCAAATTTAAATATATTTTCATTATTTTAAGTCAAAGTGCTTCACTTAAAAAAATAGAATTAAGCTCATCTGATAACATTGTGACATTTGCAACGAAAATATTGCCATAAATAAATTTAAACTATCACATAACTTTTTTTTATCGAACGGTGTTTTTTAACACCAGCCTATTAACACGTTGTCATAATTATATTTTTAACTAAAAGGAAAAAACAATATTCGAAATCCTTTTACTTACTTGGATCAGCGTGCGTTGACATAACTACTTCTGCCGAATTAAATGATATTTGGCTGCTGGCAATGATAAGACACAAAAGAACTTGAAGGAATTTCATGTTGTTACTTTCACTGTTTTAACTCGTTAAAATTTATTTATTTAATTAAATCCTTATCGGAGCAGATGTTTTCGCTTTCAGAGTTATTGTTTAACTAATTCAATTTTAAGGTATGAGCTTCGATTTTAAATAAGAATCAAAAATCAATAAAAATCTTGCACAGTGGATACCAGTTATAACGAACTCAAATAAATATTCTCTTAAATGAAACGAAAATAAACAAGAATAGAAAATTTTTTTATAAAAGCTTTTAGTGGCTGCAAAAGTCAATTACCTGTATTACTTAAGTCAATTCGAATATTTATCTAGAATAGTTTTGTAATAGTTTAAATACACGTTCTGGTTTTTTGAGATACTTATCTCACGGTCTAATTAAGTCAGTGTTATGTTTTTAAATGAATCTAGTACAAAATTCTCGCAGACGAATATTCGACTCGACATATGGAATAAGAGCGAATAAGTACAAAAAAGTTTTTATATGAAAGTAGCACTAACTCGCACAAAAAGAGTCGAGCAGTTAATACAACAATATAAAAGGTGGCCCGTTATTTTGTCTATGAAAAAACGTGTAAATTATATGTATTGCTATTTGAAAAATATAACATTATAAATTGCTTTGAAGGCAAATTATTTGCAATCAACTTATTAAAAACAAGGACTATAAAACGGTCTTCGTTATAGTTGAACTCCACTGTATATGCAAATTAGTACTAGCAAAAATTCTTCTTATCACTTAGTCATCTCAAAAATGTTGAAGTAGTTCTATATTAAATTTAATTTAAATATTAATTTTGTTTGTTTATATGAATATATAAATATTTGCACACACATACATACATCCATACATGCATATGGATGTACGTATGTGCGTATATTTGTAATTTAAGGCAGACAGTGTTTAACAAAGTAATAAAATTGCAAAATTGTATATAAAGATTTATGTACATACTAAATTTTGAAATGCAGATAAGAGTTTCTTTATTGAAAGGAAGTGTTTATCAAAATTTTAATTTGTTGTTTTATATACATACATAAATATATGTATTTTTTATGTTTCACCTTTTGATCGAAAAATATTACGCAAATATGCTGAACAGATTCATACATATATAAAATAATGTATTTAAAAAAATTCCGTAAATGGATTTAAAATTTTTGCAAACAAGATGATGATCAGAAAAATAAAAAACTTAAAAACAAAATAAAATCATGGAGGTCAAATAACAGAAATAGGAAGTTCTTATATTTTGGCGATGTCAATTAATGTTGTGATAGTGTGAACTCTTCTTTTAAGCTATTAATCTAAATAATTACATACCTATGTATATGTCGGAGCACTGTATAATAATATAAAATTTTAAAATTTCAATAAAAAAAGTTGGTTTGAAATTATTGTAAACTAAAATAAATTTTTAAAATAAATTATAAAAGTTTAATATCTTAAACGAACAACATAAAAGTTTAATATTTCTTAAGCGGAATATATATACTAGTATATATAATATTAATGTTTGTATAGGTCCACTAAGAAGATATTTTTGGAAAATATAATTCTAAGGCACTAAAGATGAATATCTAAGCATTAAAAATTCCAACAGCTTTAAAAGGTTAAAAACAGAATTTTGGTGCGTTGCCTTATGCCCTGTTTATCTTTCAAAAACTGAAGTTTCTATTAATTTTGAGAAAAATATCGAATACGAAGTTCGTACAAATAAAGAACACAAATGGTTCCACCTTTTTGGTACTTTTTTTAAAATGAATATCTATTAATTACTTACCTCCAATCTATTGAAATCAGCATTAAAAATTATATTTCATGTCGATAGCTAAAGGGAAAACTCGTCGATATATGTTTGTATAAAAATCATAAAAATAGGAAAATTCCTCTAAAATAAAAACGCATAAACAGTAAAAAAATTTGGCAAAACAGGACTAAAACGCTAAACCAAAAAAAAAAAATCGGCAAAATTAAAAAATCGTTGGCAAAAAACATTGAAATCGTTATCACAGCCAAAATAATAGAAAAAATTTAAATCAAAAAAATTAAATCGAAAAAGCTGCCGGCAAAATAAGAAAAAGGGTAAGAAATCTAATCTATAAAATGAAAAAAAAACAATAAAAAACCGGCAAAATTGCGGAAAAATATTAAAACAAAATTGTACTTAATATAAAAGTACCATTTGGCCAAAAAGTACATGTTTACAAAAAGGTACCTCTCGGCCAAAAAGTACCTTTTTACAAAAAGGTACCTCTCTGCCAAAAAGTACCTTTTTACAAAAAGGTACCTTTCGGCCAATAAGTACCTTCTTACAAAAAGGTACCTTTCGGCCAAAAAGTACCTTTTCACCAAAAAGTACCTTTTGAGCAAAAAGTACAAAACCCTTTTCGTCAAAAAGTACTTTTTTCCAAATCGTACCTCATGTTAAACAATTTCCTTAAAAAGCGCCATTTGTTCAAAAAGTACCTTTCATTCAAAAACCACCCTTTGTTCACAAGGAACCTTTTCCTAAAAAAATACTTTATGTCAAAAACGTACCTGGTGTTAAACAGTTACCTTACGCTAAAAAAATTAAATCGAAGTGTTTTTTTCGTTGAAAAAACAAATTTGGTTTACAAAGTACATTTGCTTCAATAAGTACCTTTTATTGAAAAATTAAAGAATACCTTTCGTTAAAAAATTTCGTTTGGCTTAAAAAGTACATTTGGTTCAAAATGTATATTTTGCTCGAAAAGTACGTTTTGTTCAAGAAAATACATATTGCTCAAAAAGAATTTTTTTTTAAAATCAACTTTTTTAACAAATTACCTTTTCCTTAATACTTACTTGTACCTTTTGTTAAAAAACGTACCTATTGTTAAACAATTTAGTTTTCTAAAAAATACAGATTTGGTTCAATATGCACATTTTGTTCAAAAAGTACCTTTGGTTCAAAAAGAACATTTTATCCAAATGGGAATTTTGTTCAAAAGTCCGTTTGCCAAAATTTTTTTTGTTTAAAAAAAATCTTTTGCTACAAAATGCATTTTGTTAAAGAAGTACGTACGCTTGGCTCAAAAAATACTTTATACAACCCTTTTATTTTAAAATACCATTTGTTAGAAAAGTACCTTTTGCTAAAAAGGTTGTTTAAAATGTATCTTTTGTTAAAAACTATCTTTTATTAAATAAGTACATATTCTTAAAAAGTACCTTTTGTTAAATGTAACTTTTCTGAAAAAAGTACCTTTTTGTTCAAAAGGTATCTTTTGTGAAAAAAGTATCATTTGTTCAAAAAGTATCTTATGTTAAAAAAGTACCTTTCGCTCAAAAAGTATCTTATGTTAAAAAAGTACCTCTTGTTAAAAAGTACCTTTTGTTAAAAAGTACCTTTTGTTAAAAAGTACCTTTTGTTAAAATAGTACCTTTTGCTTAAAAAGTACCTCATGTTATAAAAGTACCTTTTGTTAAAAAAGTAAATTTTTAAAAAAAAGTACCTTTTGCTAAAAAGTACCTCTTGTTGAAAAATCACACTCAATAAGTTCATATATTTTAAATAATTTTGCATATACATTTGTAAGTGCTTAAGTTTAAGTTCTTCCACAAAACACTGTTTCATTTTTATGTCATTAAAAATTGAAGGAGTAAGATACGAGTACAACAGTTATTTCATATCGTTTCAATCAACATACGATATTTTGAAATTCCCCAAATATTTATTGCTACTTGTTTCGTGCACTTTGCTTTTGAAATAAATTAATTAAACTTATCTTAAATTGATTCGTAAAACTGCCTGAATCAGAGAAATACATACTTTCATTTTCATTTTATTAATATTCGACTAAAATTACTTAAGCATTTTTAAAAAAGAAGAGAATTATTTATTTGTGTGTGAAAAGACAACCACAATTTTTGATTAATACGAGTGTAAATAATTTAACCAGATGGTCGTATTTGTCACCAAATTGGGGATTTACAATTTTATTTAGGAACAAGGAAAGGGATTTGGGATTCTTTATATAGATATACTTTAATTTTTTCTTAACATTCGTTTTTATTTTATTCTACGCCAAATGTTTTGTGTATTTTAATAACCGTTCACGAACTTCCTGATAATATTGAACAATATTATCAACAATTTTTTTACTTTTAATTTCTTGACTAACAAATGCAAACGTAAAACGACTGGTCAATACAAAATACACATACGAAGGCCAATGTAAGCAACATGCGGCTGCGGTCGGCAATCAGCTGATCTCTTTTGCGCTTGAACTTATTATTGGTAGGCTGTTTTAAAGTTACTCATAAATTCAGGAGAATTTTGTTCCTACAAAAGCTTATGTACATATATGTGTTTTTTTAATGTAAAATTAATATATATGATAGTCTATTTTAATTAATTTTTATTTCTTTATTTATTAAACATATTTTATATTTGAAAAATATCTTTATAAAAAAAGAGTTTTTATGTATTCGTCAAACTGTTGCCTTTTTGAGCTGAGTATTTTTAATGGCTTAAGCTAGGGCATTATAAGGCAATTTTTTTCTGGCAACACTGAATATAAATAAAATGATTCAGACAGAAAAATCTAAAGTGTTAAAAGACTCTTGAACTCAAGATGTAAATATTTGTATTTCAATTTGTGAAGAAATATTTGTCTGAGTATTTAATGACGTTGTTTTGTTACAAAGTAAAACTTTTTTTTATTATTATACAAACATACATACATACACATGTATGTTTGTATTGTCATATTGAAACTTAACAAAACTAAAACGTGTCTTAATTTTTAAGCGTACTGTTTGATTGGACGTACATAAATACGAATTTTTATGGCATTAAGATTATTTTATTTATAAAACGTTGGCTCTTACCTGGTTTTACTTGAATTATATCCATAACTTCCGACTGGGGAAGACCGCATGAGTATGCAAAGACACAGCTAAGTCAAAAATAAATAAATGTTATTTACGATCTGAGGAAAGCAACCGGCTACAGATGCATTTTAGAGAAGTGGGCAACAAACAGTGTTAACCACAACAAACAAATACTAACACATTCCTGATAACTGTATCATTATTATTATATGTGATGTGTTTCTCCCCTTTTAGACACGCTAAGCTTACTTTGCAAAGTCTTAATTTAGATGTCTGCAGATAGAAACATATCAAATATAATAATATAAGTTTTATATTTGTTAACGTACTAATAATCCCAAATTATTATATTACTTATTCAGTAAAATTTTTTTTTTATTAAAAATACATTGAAATTGATTATTGATTAGTTAGCTGGATCATATGCGCATTTCACTGTTGCTTATGCAGATCATCAGGAAACCTTTACCCAAATTTTTTTTAGAACAACTAGAGTTATTATGTTAAACTTTCTTTTAAAAAAATGAGAAGTTCAACAAATATTGTCACATTGTTTGACTTTTTTTCACCTCGAATTGTAGTTGTGAGAAGTATGCAAATAAAAAAAATGCAAATAACAACATCAACTATTCAAGTATAGATGTTGCCACACAAATATTTTTGACCGGGTGCAGTCAAGTTAATAAGTAGTATCTTTTTTGGGAATTGTTACAATTTAAGTTCAACATTTGTTAACGCACTGATAATCTCAAATTATTCACCCGTATTGCGTATGCCACGTCAAGTATTCGACTATGAGAACTTTGTCCTAGATTAAACAAATCTTTTACACATTTCCTTTAATCTAGTACGAAATTCTCGTTGACGAATATTCGACGTGACATACGCATTACAGGTGATTATTTTACTTATTCATAAAATTTATTTTTGTTTAACTTACAAATATATTTGCCAAAAGTAAATCAATAATTGTATACACAATCACCCTTATTCCAGTTGTCAACATCGACGTCACAACAATACAATACCAAAAAGTTAGGGCTTATATACTCTATCTCGAGAACCAGTTTTTGCTATTGAAAATATATTTCTGTTCATTAAGATTTAGAAAATAGCATGAGCCTGTCAATATACCTCAGTTGTTTTAGACAGAGGGTAGACAAACCCAAAGCTTTTGACATTGCATTGACTTTACGATGATGTTGACAACTGGAACAAGGGTGAATATAATTATATCTCATTTTCCATTTTCATTAAAAATTTACGGTAAATAGCTGATGCGAATAATAATCTCTACCCAAGTATAGTCGTATATATATATACATGGGTGCTGATGAAGTGCGTGACTGCGCAGAAAATCATCGGTATTTCCCCCAGCTAATAAAATCTATACACTTATACATATATAGGATTTCAGCGCTTAATTGTCAACGTCCTTAGCTGAAGCTAAATTATTTATTTTTTAGTTTTTAATAATTATGTATTTGTTAAGTCAGTTTTATTTATTATATTTGTCAACATACTAAAAACCAACTATACCTATCACTTGCTCATCACTTCAACTCTAAGTGAGCACATATATTAATAACTAAAACCATTCATTAAAAAATCCTGTCATACTCGTACGTACGATCACTCTGCTTAAGAAAAAACTTTACAAAAAAATTTGTGTAAAACATCAGGTTTATTTGTACAAGTGGCAGCTGAGATTTGTTAACAAAATGCTGCGATAAAACATTTGCTCAAGTTGATGATGCTGCACAAATGTAATTTCTTTATTGGTGGGCTTTGTTGTATGCAAAACAAAAACCAAAAAAAAAAAAAATTTCTCTGAATTGTTTGCTGTTCCTTTTGAAAGTATTTAACGCAAACTTTTTATTTTTATTATCTTATGGCTGTGGCACAATTTGTTTTCCTGAAAAGTAGCAATATTAAAATACACACACACAAACACACACACACACACACAACACATCATACTGACTGTGTGTATGTATATGAGTGCGTTTATGTTGAAATGATAATTGCTTTAGCTTGGCTAATGTAAGATGGACTGCCACAGTTGTTGCAGCAGCACACAAAGTGTTTAATGTGGCACGAATGTGTCCAACAAAACTGACATACTACTGGAGACAGAATGATTATATGATTTTCTTGCCCAAAGAAGTGACATTAAACTTGACATTTTGATGAGATGTATGTATAAAAAAAACATTAAAAAATTGCAAAGAAAATCGCCTTAATCGTTTTAGATTTAGTTAAAATTTATCACCGAGTGTGTTGAGTTTGTTGCCTGCATAACAACTGCTATTAAACTTTTGCATGTTTTCTTAGTAATTTGCGAAATGTAATATGTATGTATATGGGAGATATAATTTGTGTGTTTGCAATCGCTGTTGTCCGATTAGGGGATTTATATTTCTGTATATGTATATGTACGGATCGGGTATTTTTTTCTTGGCATATTGGTAAAAGGTACAACCCCCTGAATTGTATTGTTAATAACATAATAGTTCGAATAGTTTCGTTTCGAATCGAATTACATAATAATTTGTGCACCCACTGTATCTAATACACTTAGTTTTATATTTAAATTCTCATTTCTCATGTATGTATCCATGTATTTGTTTAATTATTATTCCGTTTTTTAATAAATTTGGCATTAAATAAATGATCGAAAGTCTGTGAATTATTGAGCTTGTAGTTTATAATGTTTATTCTAACCAAGACTCCATACAAAAATAAAACATACACCATAACTTATTTTTTAAAGAAAATATTAATATTTATCATTTATAAAATATTGGGGCGGCCATTTACATAAACAAAGAGGGTGTTACTTATTTAAAAAATAATTAATAAGGATTTACAGTGCTGACATGATACGAGTATCTATAAATAGTGAAATGATGCTAATGGCAAGGCATCTACATACATAATTTTCCACTTTTTCCGTTAGAAAATAAGATGCATTATTTTTAAGTTTTCTTCATTATAAATTATATTTTTCTTTATAATTGCTTTTTTTTTGAAAAGAGAATTGTTAATGGTTTCTTTTAGTGTGGTTTTAAAAAAACTCTACTACAGCTCACTTGAATGGGGCAGCTAAAGAAATGGGTTTTGACATTCAATATTGTGAAGGATATTTGAGGCAGATTAGTTTTAACAACTCTATAGGTAACATATATGTATATGTACATATCGTCATATAAAATAAGACTTAAAAAAAATTAAACCGACTTCAAAAATAAGCACTAAAAAGCTAAATAATAATACTATGTTACCTATAGTGTTGTTTGAAGTTGGTGCCAGTAATACAGGTACTAAGCACATAGGAACATGACCGGTAAAAAAAATGCAAGAACTTTTAATGTACATACATGTACATATTGCTGACACCAATTTAAAACAACATATGTAAAAATATTTTATTTAACTAGATCAATATTATTTTTAGCTTTTTAGTGCTCATTTTTAAAGTCAGTTTAATTTTTTTTAAGTTTTATTCTTAGCTTTGTAGTGAAATATAGTATTAAATTTCATAAGGCGTGGCTGCGCCAACTTTTTTAAAACAAGATTGTGTATTTTTAAGAGTTCAAGGTCTGTGCAAAGTTTCGTAAATATTGGTTAAGTACAAGCACGTGAAATATTATACTAAAATTAAATAGTTGTGCCCCGCCCACTTTTTTGAACGAAAGATTGTGCTTTTTTACGCTTAGGCTGTGTGCCAAGTTTTTTAAACTTCGGTGAACAAGAAGCTTGTTAAATATTATATTAAATTTTAATGGGCGTGACCCCGCCCATTTTTTTGGTGTCTATTTTAAAGTTCAAGGTGCGTGGTAACTTTCGTAGAAATTGTTTAAGTAGAACCACGTGACGGGTGGCGTAGCCCAGCCCATTTTTTCAACTTAAAAATTGTGTAATTACAAGAACCAAAGGTGTTTGCTAGGTTTCGCAGAAATCAAATTAACAGAAGATCGTAAAATCAAATTTAAAAAATTGTGGACGTGTGCCCGCTCACTTTTTTACAATGAGACCAATGGGAAGCTATACCCTCTCCGACAACAAAAAAAGTTTTACAATCGGTCTAAAATGCACCGAGTTTTGAACCTACACACCTAAAAAAATAGAGACGAATTGTTAACCTCTTCCTTTTTTTTTGAAGTCGGTTAATAAATAAGGCGCAACTTACAAAAAAAAAATATTTAAAATTCTGCAATAAATGAAAATCCATTTATTCGCAATATGTATTTTGTACCACAGCTAATAAGCAATGCGCATTTTAGGTGCTGGGACTACAAAAAAAACAGAGAACAAATATTAGCGGGCGTGCCTTGCCCAATTTTTTGCGGCCAAGTCCTCTGAAACGATATAAGACTGAACCCCTCAGTGGAAGCTGATGAAAAATGTATAGTGTAAATCAAGTTTAATTGAAAAAATTCACTGCACAAAATTATGGCATTCCATATATAAGTTCCATTCATATTTACTGAAATTTTAATGCAGCAGGTTTTGATTTAAGTAGACATTTATGAATATACATACATATATGTATTTAAATTGCCTGAATTAGCAAAAAAAAAATAAAGACTAACTACTCCCAATATATTACAAATTCTGTTCAAACTAATCATTTAACCGTAAACTTTTCCCAATAGCAGCTCTGTTTGTTTTCCATCTAAATGTCATTGTTTGGCCATAAATTAAATGAAAACCATTCCAGGAATTAAATATTAACAATGTTGCGTTTTCGGTTCTGGGGTCATGACCACTTTGTTGTTGCATTGAAAGTTTCACATGACCACCACTGCACTGCACCTTTTCTCTGGCCAACTCCATAAAACCATAAACAAAAAGCTGAAGTGTTTCGACATTTAAAAGAGACTGCAAATGCTGCACAATGTCACAACAATCAATTGAGACAAATGGGAAATTAATCGATATTTTTCTATTGGTCTTGTAGTAGCGTTATGTTTTTGTTATGTTTGTTATTGTTGCTGCTGCCATTTAACGTTGTAGCTGTAAAGTTGTAAGTAAACTAAGCATTTATATAACAAAACTTTACAATAACAGCAAATAAAAAATCAGCCATAATTGAAAAATTGTATATTTGTAATAGTCGTAATAAAAAGAAAATCTATAATAAACATTTTGTATATGCTCGATTTGGTAAAAAGTTAGGCAGAAAGGCAGGCAGGCATACCAAACCGACAATCTGACGGACAGACATGTCTTTTGAAAATCATCTGCCGTAGTTGGCTAACTGACTAGGTATTTTTGTGTATGTGTGTGTGTGTGTGGCAAAAACCTACGCATGTTGCACACACGTTGCAATAAATTCTTGCTATACGCTTTTGTCGTTATTTTAACAGTTATGGTCATTTTATTTATGTTGCGATATCTACTGCACACTGCCACTGGTAACAGCTCCAGTATCTTTTTATACTCACATAGTTGGCCAATCCAAACCCAAAATGGTAAAAATACTTCAAGTCTTTGTTTATTTATTTCTTTTTACAAATACATACATACATATTTCAATTGAAAAAATATATGTGTTGTATTTTCTTTTTTTTCTTGCATTTTGTTTTAAGGTTCAACTAAAGTTGTGCCATTGTGGGAATTCAATTGATTTTTATTTTTTTTATTTTTTGTTCAAAGAGGAAATATTTTATTAATATGCACTCGTATGTATATTAAAAGGAATGTCAGGAGGTAGTCACTGTTACGCTATATAATTGAATTAAAATTCATTTGCAATTACACAGTGGGACGGATTGCAAGATTGGTTATTAAATTGTAGGAAATTATAAGATTTCCTGGAGCACTAAAAAGTGTAATTTAAAACTCATACCCCAGCAAAAAAAGAGACTCCAAAAAAGTCATGAAAATGTAGAGTTTGCGATCTGGAAGTGGTGAAAATTTCGCTCGGATCTAATGATTTTTACATACGGTTGTCATTGCAAGAAGTTCTTTTTTTTCGATGCCTGGTCACTGAATTGGAGGCGATATTAAGAAAAATTCCCTTTTTTGTGTTCTATGATAATATTTTCATCTAGGAAAAATTGTAAATAGTTACCTATATTAATAATTCGTTCCTTTTTATACGAATTTAAGCCCGAAGCAGTGTTTTCATTTAAATTTAAGCAAATAACTTTTAAATTTTAGACTAAAATTAGTTCATAAATTTCTTTAAAAAAATGATTTTTTTAAAATTTTGGTGAGTATTTTCTAACACTATGGAGGAGTTACAAGGTTTTGTATGACTAAAATAAGCTTCTATATGGTTTTTACCTCACTCTCGGCAAATTAAAAATATCGATTTTTTGGAAGCAATGAATATGTAGTTCCACTAGAATGACTTCCATTTTTTTCACTGGGACATTATATAATAAATACTAATATATTTTATATACATGAAATATTTACAGTATATTAATTTGACACAAAGTCTTTAATTAATTTGAAAATGTTGCTTGTTTTTGTGGTTAAGCATTGTCTATATGCATTTCGTTCCCACTTATGGAACTCGTCAGTAGACTCAACCCACCAATGCATTATGGTTCAGACGACCACTTTCTTTTGAAAAAACTATTGTAGGGCAAAGTTTTTATCTATTAAGCAGAAAGTCCATACTAGAGGCCTGCGTAAACAGTCTTGAAATGTAAATACGTCTTATTTTTAAATATATTCTCGTGGCGTGTATTATACTAACCCAATAATAAATGCTATGGTATAAGATGCGAAGCACAGCGGATATATTGATGTTCGTGTATATGAGTGTTTGCACGCGATGTCGCGAAGACTTCTTGTTCGTAACAAACACTCAAAAGAAGTTTTGTTGATGGGTGAATGTTTGTTATTTTGCATATTATATGTTGAAGTGTGAGTGTAAGATGTAGATGATAAGCTTTTATGTGTTTAAGGGTAGTTTTTTAAATCAAGCGCGTTTGTATGTACACAGTAAAATAAAAGAGCATACACAGGACGTGTGTGTGCGTATGTACATGCATGATGTGTATACGCGCCCATGCGTCTGAAGAATCAAGCATCAAAAATTCTTCCGTCATGAAGTAGTTTTTTCTTTACTCCTATACCTGAAATAACTTAGTAGGAACGTAGTTCCTTACGTCTTTTACCTTTTACCTTAGAAATTGCCCCTAACATTTTAGTGGGTTTATTTTTGATAAAATATATTTTTCCTCTTTTTGAAAAAATTTTTAACCAATCTTCTTTTGTAATTGCATCAAAGTCCGTTGATTAGTTTCTGAGAGGCTATAATTTCATATTGTCTCCCCTCGTGGTCCTAGTTAAAAAAAACATATAACCTATGTGTCTTGCTAGACACATTTTTGCAAAATCAGTTCCATAGCATAGCATAAAGCATTTCTAATGTTAGGTAGGAGAGACACCTTCACCTTACAAACCTCTTATCTAAGCCATGAACCTTTTTCTATATAGCACAAACACAAATCATATTGAAGATTCCCAAAAAAAAGGCTAAAAACTCGTAAAATCTCAGGAGTTCTCTGGTACTTCTCCGAAAAATTAGGGCAGCATTGAAAATCAAAAACATTTATAGTGGCAGCACCATTATATTATGTAGTTGTTACCGCTGTTTGTAACCACTATTTTACCCCCCAATCACATTGAATTTTGGTATTCAACGCATTGATGTGCATGGCGCATCATAAGAAGCTTGCGTTCCAAAAATTAATTTTGGCCAAAGAAAGCGTGCTTATGAGCCATAGTGCAATTTTAAGTATGCTATAGAAACTTGATTATTTGTAAACGATAGTTTGATGGCCTACGTACCTCCATTTGCAACCCCTTGTGGTAGAGTATCAGTATTATCAGATTCACATAGAATCCGTCGTACGTTACACCTTGCCTCTTTCAGCTGACAGCTAAATCAATTCGATTCAAAGTTTCCTGCTTGCGCCCTAAAAAAAAGCTTCCAATGAAGACCATAAGATACCAAACTTATGAACAGCAAGTAATGCAAATATGTTTTATTTCCAATGATCTTTAGATAGGTTTTGTCATTGAAAGAAGCTTTCTTTTTTGATACCTATTCAGTGTATTTAAAGTAATTTTCATGATATAAATAAGTTTTTTCTTGTATGTTCTTTTCAAGAAATGCAAAATAACTAATTTTTCATATGCTTTACATAGTTAGAAAAAACTCACCTCTTAGCCATGGAAAAACTAAATAAACTTGGTATTATACAGCTTTAAGATACAGTCGAAGTGCTTTTTCAAAATTTCATAGCATCGATTTCATTTGGCTAAAAAAAAATAAAAAATCCAACCTCCTAATTAATTATCTGGGTGTTGTGAATAATCAATTGCTGAAAGGTTCAATATGCACGCTTATTGATACTTTGGAACTGGTGAAATAGTTGCTCAATAATTACTTCCATTTTTGGTTTCTTTCCGTTGATGATTAATAAAAACTGGGGACTACGCTCGTATAATTTGTAATTGCTTTGTTTCTTTTTTGTAAATTTTAAAAAATTAAATAATCAGTTTTAAAAGAATAAAAAAATTCATACGAGTATGTATGTATGTGTGAAAAACATTTTTATTTTAAATTGATTAATTATTGCAAATTACCGTTATGTTTTAGCTTGCCAACAAAAATTATTCAATAAAAAAGGTTCATAAAACTTTAATGCTTATGATCGCAAATGACGATCGTGCCGCTAGAACTTTGAAAATAATCAAATACTGTTTCAGCAAATGAAATTAATTGCCTGTATGATTTATAGCATCACGATATATGTAAGTATGTATGTACATACATATATTTATTCGTATACATACATACACACATACATACATAAACACAATAAACCGTAGATAGAAGTGAAATGAAAAATATGTTTTAGAACAGTGATCATACATAAGTTTAAAAAAAAATAAGCTTCGCATAGTTATAGATGAGTGATTTAACTGAAAACAGGAACTAAAATATTCTTTCAATTGTTAAATTACAATAGACGAACTATTGCTTTACACACTTTTAATTTTCTAATACGAATTATGACCATTTATCACGCAAGTGGTGTGGTCAATTTTTCAACTCACAGATAAGTTGTGAAATTGAAAAATATATGGGATACGGCTCAAACGTATACGAGAGTAGACTAATGAAGAAGATACTAAAGATTTACTTTTCAAACAAAGTTCTTTAAAAATAGTATGTGCTTTTGATTAAATTACTTTAGAACTAATGAGGGACCCATTAACAACAATAATAAAGAAGCTATTAAGGAGTCGCTGGAAATACTGTGGGTTCACAACTTTCTAGTGGAGTGGATAATTATCATGCTTAGTAGCAGAATCATTATCTCGAGTATGAAAAAAGGAAACTAAGGAGATTTGTAACGAGAGGTACACCGCAGGGAGGAATTTTATCACCTCTTTGGTGGTCGCTGTCAATGAACGCAATTCTTAGGAGTTTTGACAGGAGCGGGCGGAAGATAATTACTAATGCGTATGACATGGTTTTACTGGTAACGGAAAAGTTTCTTCCCAATATCAGTGAAGTCATACAGTTGACGTTGGGAAATCTATCTATCCTCCTGGGGGCCAGAAACAAAGGACTGGGAGCCCACCCGGAGAAAGCTGAGCTAGTCTTCCTTATAAGGAGATAGACGTGCTGAATAGGATAAAAGTGATAGAGCTGATACTGCCAGAGAGAGCGAGCAAGCTTGCTTGGAAAAAGAAAACGCAGAAACTGGGGTCTGCAACCAAAGGTAGTAAACTTAATTTACACATCACTTGTCAGGCCATTTATATCCCATGATTGTGCGGTATGGTAGGAGGCATAGAAGAATTAGATTACAGTTCAGTGGTGTGCCTAGCTGGGTATCACAGGTGCTCGGAGGAGCACACATCAGCCTGCTTTGGATGTACATTTTCACCTACTTCCTATAGAGGACTTTGTGGTGAGAACAGCGATTAGAAGTCTCCTTAGACTCATAGAATCAGGTTTGGTGAGCACAAGCGGCAACAGGTCACACATTAATCTTAAATAAGATCAGTTTTAGTGACCAATGCTCCGTAACCACTGGTCTTACGGACTATAAGGTCGTTGAAATTAATTTTAGTAGAACATCCTCATTGGTAATTCCGAATAGGGAATATCGGATCAAATCTGATAAGTTACATAAAGGTAGTGCAGTGTTTAAAGATGGGGGAAAATGGGAGGAAAGAACAGGGGCTGGTATCTACATAAATATTGGGAACCAGCACTTGTAGTTCTTTATGGTTGCCGAATTAATGCAGTCTTGACAACCAGCACTAAGAGCTTTGAAGGGGTATAATGTAAAATCGAAACCTGTTAGCGTCTATGGAAGAGCCCTCAACTTGCTCGTAGAAAAATATAGTCTCAGATTATGTTGGGTTTCTGTCCACAGCAGTTGTGATCAAACTAAAATTTCCGATGAGCTGGCAAGAACGGGATTGAAGTTAGATAAGTTAATGTGTGATATATCGGTGAAACTACTGATAGGTCATTACTACAGGGAACTCAGTAATTGGATGGAGAGCATGACCAACCATTAATGGGGAAGTAGGGAGGTTTGTAGAGTCTCGAGGGCTATATGGCTAAAACTTAAGTCGAGGAGATCCAAACTGCTACTGGATATGAAGAGAAAATGGTGCGAGTCGTGACTCATCACTACTCTTAATTTTTCTAGAATGTGCGGGGATGAAGAGGAATCATAAACCATTGAACATATTATCTGCCATTGCCCGATGCAATGCCATAGGCTTAAATGGGTGAGCAGATGTTTACATGAGAGCATTAGTGATATTGATAAGAGTAAACTGGAGAAACAATTCAGCCTGTGCACATTAAAAGGTGTATTAATTGGCTACACTGCTGTTGTTTGGTTGTAGTCTTCGAAAGTTTTCAGTTAATGGGTTTTGTTTTGGATAAAATATCTTCATAAATGAAAAACAAAACTTAATGTAAATGAAATAGATTTTTATGAAGATTTTAATTGAAATATTCTAGATTTTGTGCAGGTGCAAGTGCCCTATTAAAAGCATTGTTTTTGTGTACGTAATTGTTAGTAAAATCCCATATTTAAGACAATAAATGAGTTACCAAAAAGTAATGAAGCTCAGTCTTCAGTTTCGGTTGAGTTTTCTTTCTTAGCCAAATACAGTACATTTAATTACTATAGAAGCATCATTTGTCATTTTTAAATTAGGAAGAAACCTTTAATTCTAGAAGCTATTCACAACTATTTTCCATCCAGGCCTTCATAACAAAGAAATTTAACATAGAAAATTAACGTTCTTTTTATCATACTGAGCAAAAAAAAAGCAAACCAGTAGCTTTGCAGCTACAAGTCGTACAATTTTTTTTGTTCGTAGCTGACTTTTTTTATCTGTAATTACAGACGATTGTATGTATACACCCTGTCGGAAAATGTGTAGTTGACTACAAAATTAGTTAACTTATAGTTAACTTTTCTTAGACTGCCTAAAAGCTAACTGCAATGTCACCCAGAACAAACCAAAAATTAATTTTTTACTTGAGTACGTAATCGAATTTGATAAGATCCAAAAAATGTATTTTCAGCTACTTTGAAACTCATTTCAGTTTTATATTAACATTTTGCTGTTGGTATTTTACATGGTACCTTAGCTGAGTGGTAGCGCGTTGAGTACGCAATGTGTGATGATACATGTTCGAAACCCAGAAAAGTTTTTTTTTAAACTTACTGACTATCAGGTGATTTAAAAAGTCAATTGAGATTGAGACACCTAGGACACCGCAATGTTAAAATTGTCAGTTGATTGAATTCAAAAGTAGTGCAAGTGTCAGTCAGTTGCGAAATAGTTAGTTAGTTTAAAGTTAACATAATTTCCAACAGGGTATTTATATATTCGTATGTGTGTACACATGTTACGAACTTCTTTAAAAAAACTTTTGCATTTCGACGATCAAATAAATATGATCCGTAAAACTACATACAGTAACATTTGTAACAGCAGCAGTTAAGCGGATTATTGGCAATAACTTCAGATTATTGCAGCATCTTAAAAAGAAATAATTAATCAAATTTGTAGTTGCACCATATTTACGATCAGCATAAGTAGATTTATGGCTGTTATAATTTTCTATGACTTCATTTTGTAAATGATTTTTTAATTTCAAATAAATAAATAAATAAAATCAACAAGATCTAAGGATAAATCTCTTGTAATTTAATTTAAGATGCTGTAAAAACAGCGGGCATATAAATAACACCGACGAATAAGTGAAGAAATACATAATTTAAATCAAGATTATCTAGAGAAATGCAGACGGCCATCTCTATAAATTAATGAAAATCAAATCATAGATAAAAATGTGTTAAGCTAGCAATGCTAACGAAAATCTATTTTTAGGTGGAGGATATAAATCAGCTACGTCCAAACCATATGCACTATGGGCAACCTTTTACAAAAGAGTTTTTGTGCTTTCACACCGACGAGAGTACACCATCCACAACAACAACGCAAAAGACAACAAAAATTTAAGAGCTTTCAAAGCTGTTTACCTGAAATGCAAATATCACTTTATGTATGTTTGGAAGCAGGACCTTATAAACCTTCCTGGAAAGTTTTGACTTATTTAAAATATACAGAATTTCAAACACCCAAAACAATAAATAGGCGAAAACAATCCATATGGAAAATATTTGGGTAGATATCTCTGCATAAGGATAATTTTTTGTCCTGCTCCTTAAAAAGCCGAATTATATGTTACAAAATTGTTTTTCTTATTTGATTTTATATTAAAGAGCGTTAAGGTTTTCTATACCAATTCACCACAACTAACTTGTTCATAAGGTGGGCTCAGACATAAACATTTCCAACATAACATAACATAACATTTCCGACATAACTTTATTTCTATTAAAAAAAATCGCCAAAATGAAAAATTCCTAAATAACAACTATCACTAGAAATAAAATAAATTGCTTAAATGCAAAAAAATTATTGAAAATATAAAGGTCGTTAAAAATCGCCATAAACCGAAAAAAACGCCAAAAACGAAAAAATCGCCAAAATAAGAAAATCTTTGACAAAAACGAAGAAACGAAAAAAATGCCAATATGAAAATAAATGACAAAAACATTAGAAAAAATCGCAAAAACAGAAAAAAATCCTAAATAAGAAAACGCTGAAACGAAAAAAAACGTCAAAAACTAAAAAAAAATAAATTTGAAAATAAAAATAAATAAAACGAAAAAGTGCCAAAGCTAAGCAAATCGCCAAAAATTCGGAAAAAAACAATTTTTTCTTTTTGGCGCTTTATTTGTTTTTTCAATTTAAAAAAAAACCACCAAAACGAAAATAAGTCGCTAAGAACCGAAAAAACGCCAAAACAAACAAAAACGCCAAAACTGAGAAAATTACCAAAACAAAAAAAAACGCCAGAACTGAGAAAAATTTTTGAAATCAAAACAAATCGATAAAACCAAAATAAGCCGCCAAAAACCGAAAAAATTGCCAAAATTTTAAAAACACAAAACAAAAAAGCGCCAAAACGAAAAAATCGCTCAAACTTAGAGTAATCGTAAATAACCGAAAAATTGTCATAATGAAAAAGCGCTGAAACAAATTAAACGCCAAAAACAAAAAAAGCGCCGAAACGAAAATAGCGCCAAAAATAAAAAATCGCTTTAACTAAAATAAATCGCTAAAACCCGAAAAAACGCCGAAACGAAAAAAGCACCAAAACAAAAATAAATAGTTAAGACTAAAATAAATCAGCAAAAAAAATTGCGAAAAAATCGCAAACATGAATAAAGCGAAAAATCGCTGAAACTTAAAGTAATCGTAAATAACCGCTAAAAGTAAAAAATGTTTAAACTAATATAAATCGCCAAAAACTAAAAAACGCAAAATCAAACTTAACGCCAAAAACTAAAAAAGAGCCGAAACGAAAATAACGTCAAAAGTAAAAAAATCGCTTCAACTAAAATACATCGCTAAAACCGAAAAAAACGCCAAAACAAAAAAAAAATTCCAAAACTAAAATAAATAGTTAGAACTAAAATAGGTCACCAAAGCCCAAAATAAGTCGCAAAAACGAAAAAAGCGCCAAGAGAAAAAAACCGCTTAAGCTAAAATAATTTGTAAAAACCGAAAAAACACCAAAACAAAAAAAAAACAAAACCAAAAAAGGCGCAAAAAACTAAGAAATAGCGCTAAAACTAAAGAGACTACCTAAGAACCGGAAAAAGTTTATCGGTTACTTAAATGCTGTTTACAAATTTCTAAATTGGTTAATTTATTCGTTTATGTAGGTTAAAGTTCGTATATTATGATATTATCATATGATATTAACAGCTTTAAATCGAGCTCAAAATCAATGCTTAATGAAACATTCAGCATGTGTTTATCAAAACATTAAAAACACCTGCACGAATTTGATATGAAGCGTTTTAATCACTTTTCTTTGCTGATGAGAATATCAGTATTATAGATTTGGTTAAACTATCGCAGCACTCACAAAAAAAAATAAATTTCATTTTAAGTAACCAAATTCATTGAATCAGTAAATATTTTATATTAATGCGGTCCTACAAAGAATTTTGTAAAAACTTAAATTTAACTGAGAGAATTTGTTATATGCTTGTTGATTGACATAACGTACTACTGTGCTCTTGTTTTTGTTAACTTTGTTTTTGATTTTTATCGTGTTGTATGCATGTAAGTGCCCACAAGTAGCCGATTCTGCTCCATACTGTTTTTTTTTGGAACAAAAAATTTACTACAAAAGTAAAAAATATTTATAGAAACTAAAATTAATTTCAAACAAATATTTATTTGAAATTTTTTGGGAATAATTTTTCAGCACTAATGTGAATATTACACAACCAAGAATTAAAAATATACATTTTTATTTTACTACCAAGGTAAGCATTTCCAAAAACGAAAATCTGTCCCACATACAACATAATGTTTAAATCCCCTTTCCACTCACCTACTTACAAATTTAAATGTCAAAGCTCTTTCTTTTTGTTTCCAGAAGACAAAACAACAAAGCTGTCACCTGTATGCATGCCACATATTCTACACCGTGTCATCAGGTGAGTGACATTTCTTTATAACATGTGTATAAAAGTTTATATTTGACCAGAGTACAATTCTTTTTCGATTTTCCTCGCTGAGGCCAAAAATATTTTTGTCACTATTCAAAAAAAAAAAGTGTAGCCATAAGACTAGTAAGCTTGTTAGACCACGCTGAGGCTTTCCACAGTTTAATAGTTTACAAGCAAATACATAAAAGAAATATGTATGGCTATATTTTATAACTGGGAGGCAAAAGCAACCATAACTTGTAAGCAACATAAGCATAGTTATCATGGACATGTTGGACTTGACTGAAGGTAAACAATTTATGGGTCTTGTTAAGACAAATGAGCTTTTAAGATATTTTATGGGAAGAATAAATAAGTTTAAGCAGCTCTTTTACATGACATTTTATGTGTGTGTGTTTATTTTTTGCATTTTTTTATGGATTTTTATGCACAATTCTTTCTTCTCTTTATGATTGAGTAACGATGTTTTTTATTCGAAGAAATATCACATGCGTAGATCATGTCACGTGATTGAACACGACAACATGTTATGTTTGCCATTGTATGAATTTTATGTGCAGAGGTTGAACATGTAACGATGCAATGCATAGATACATTTTCATTGGTACCTTCTGGTGCAATAAAATTTAGCACATACAAAGAGTTTATTTTTATAGTTTTACTATTTTTTGTTTGTTAAATGCTTGAACTTGAATTGAACATAAAATAAAAATAATAATAACGTACACAGTGAAATAAGATTGTTGTCGCAGGCGGTGACGTCGACGACGATCAAAAACGACTATTACTTTGGTGTTGTGCTGTCGTCGTTGGCCATCATCAACTTGTTTGCACGATTACAACTACTAAATGATGGTATTAAATAACTGCATTAAATTCCTCATAAATTAGAACGAAATATGTAAGCATTTCAAATTGTGTTGGCAGAAGAAACGTTAAGGGGAATAGCGTCGTCATTGTGGTTATTTGAAAAGAAAAACCAGTAACAACTGTTACATATGAATAGCCCACTTGTGTAGTGGATAGCACTAAGAGCCCCAGCATCTAATCATTTATGCTTTTACCAACTATTACGGACAACTAAACCAACCAGCCAACCAACCAAACTGTTCTACAGCCATCCAGGCAATAAGACAACCAATGAACTAACTGGGAATTCAACGAGTTACTTCTACTCTGTTAACCTATTGAGTCAGACATCTAGCTACGATAGTTGTCGGGCTAAAAGTGTGTAAGGTACGTGGGTAGTTTTAACAAGTTATAAGAGATTGTATTTACTTGGAAAAGAAGAAAATATGGATAAAAAAATTAAAAATATATGTTTAAAAGCAGCTAGGATACTGTCAAGGGTATTGGAATACCCTTTTTATATATATTAATATATAAATAAATTCAGTAAAGTATGACTTTTACTCACACACGAATAGTAGGAGTACGTACATATCGCACTTAATCAACAAGAGGGTATTAACTGAAAATTGTTAAATTTCAGTTTTTACAAGAAATCAACTAACAACTTTAATATCTATATATATACTGTAAAAATTTCAACGTTTTCCGATTACTTTTTTGTTGATAAAATTTCTTTTATTTTATGATTATAATTCGAAATGTGACTGTTTATATGATAAAATTACTAAATTTTTATTTTGTTGTGGGTTTCTCAAAACATAGTTATTCTTTCCAAATAATCGCAAGATTTTAAAATAAAAACAATGGGCGCATTCATAAAACGTAGCTGTTGAGGTCAACTGTTGTGAAACTGTTGGTAATTGTTGGCCCCAAACAGTTACTTCTTAGAAACGGCTTGATGGATGTACTGTAAAATTAACAGCTGATGAATGTAAGCAATTTAAAAGGAATTATATAGGAACAAAGAAATAAATTTAAAGAAAATATTCTTAGTCTTAGTTAAAGAAATAATTCTTAGTCAGGCTTAAGTTCAGTAATTTCCATTCTTATTGAATGAAATATTTTTATTAATTAATGTGAGTTTCTAAAGAAGAGAAGAAAAATTAAACTTAGACTTTTTAATTAGTTGGGGGAAATACCAATACTTTTCTGTGCAGCACCCTAGTCTATCTACTTTATATTGGCTAAATTAATTAGTTTACCCAAAATGTATGCACAACACAGAATATTTAATGACGTCAGCAGCACAGGATCCTTCCATTTTTACAATAAAATTTTCTCCGCAAAATAAATATTCTGTGTTTGCATAACAATGAAATAAAAAGAAATAACTGCGCCTATAGTATTTATATTTTAATGCTAAGCCGCCATGTGCTCAAAAAATCTTTAAACGCAAAAGTGAATCAAATGTGTTATATGAATAGCCAGCATAATAAACATACACATGTTTAATGAAATTAGTAACTTAATTTAATTCCTTTATTTCTCTCCTTTATCGAATTTTAAATGTAAAATTTAATATATATTTGCAGCCGCCACCTAACAAAGCGGCGTTAAATTATAGTATAAACAGCATAAGACTTTTCGACCAGCTGTTTAGGCTGAGCACAACATGTTGACTAAAGGTAGCGAAAAAATTTTACGATGGAAAAAATGGCAGCCATTACTCAACTGTTGAGGGGAGCGAAACTACTCAACTATGCGTTTCTAAGACAAACACTCAACGGTTGTGCAACAGTTACGTCTTATGAATGCGACGAATGTAAATATATTTTCAAATGATGTATTGCGATTATCAAATTCTATTAAAATGTAATCACAGTTTTTCGTCTCTACTGAAAATTTTGAGTATACCCTCTTGTTGATTAAGTGCGATACGTAATACTGTATGAACTTTAGCCTACACAGAAAAAATTATTGTTGAATTTTTTTCAATTGTCGAATTTTTTTTCAATTAAATCATTGCAAAGAAAAAATAATATTTTCTATTAATATTTTAATGGAATATATCGAGAGCCTATATTTAAAACACGTCAACTCAAATTTGGTCAAAATGAGTTTGCAATGGCAAATAGCTCCCCTATGCAATATTCATCTGTAGTATAAATTTCGAATCAAAAATATTATTTTTTCTCGTTTTATATCAATTTTTCTTATTCTGCTTTCTCAAAGTATAATTTTTTTTGGTGAAAATAAATACTAACTCCCATGTAAATTTCCGATATTTTTAAAAAATTAGTAATTTATTATTAATTTACCTCACATTGTATTGCATTTGGCATGTTGAACATGAATCTGGTAAGGATTTTGATATCCTATGGCTAGTTTTTGAGATATGGTCACTTTAAACATATCAGTACATAGGGGTCCCGATAAAATCAAATAGAAACATAATGTATGGACCAATTATAGTCAATAAGATAAGCTTTTTAAATTGATAACTTCTAGTAACCCTGTTACACTAATGAGTGAGTTAGAGAGTGCTAAAGCTGACTACCTCGAGATAGAAGAGGCTTTCAGTCAGGCTTAAAATTTTTTTTATGGTATTTGATATTTTTTCTTGTAGTTTTTCAGTTCTTATATTTTGTATTTATTAAATGATTTCACAAATTGATTAAAAAATAAGTATATTAAAAAATATTAAAATTTTTTTCCGACAAAATATGCTAACTCTAAAGAAATATTTCTTTTTTGATCGACTAAAATATGCTATCTCATAAATATACGCAAACCAGTGCAAAATGAAATGTTTTTTGCAGACCTATAAATTAGTAAGCATATCTTAACTATATTATGGAAGACACATCATTTAGTTTTACAATAATGAGCGAATTAACTAGTTTTTTTGCTCTACTGAAAAGTTAGATGTTTTGAGTTCACGTATTTTGATTATAGGTTCTCCATATGTTTATTTTAATTGAATTTGCTGCTCTATCAAATAAAAAATAATTTTCAGTTTCAATAACAAAAATGACGGTATTCAACAACTTTTTTTTTAAATTTCCTGTGAAACAAATATTTCCAGAATTGACAAGTACAATTACAAATAAGGTGTTAGATATTTAGTCAAAAAAATTAGTTATTGAAACAAAGAGAATTTTTTTCAAAAAGCAAAGAATTTTCAAATCGTTTTTTGTAGAATTTTATAAGATTTAATAAACACCATCAACACAAACTACCAATAATACAAACATTTTCTGGACTGGTCCATACAACATTTTTTTCCGTAATAATTGCAGTAATAACTTGTAAGTGGACAAATGTAATATAAAAAACGATTTTTATGGATGGCTTTCGAAAAGAAAAATTTCAAGATTTTTTTTAATGTAACACGAATTTAGAAGGGCTATATAAGATATAAACCTATTTTGGTAATCAGCAAACAAAAATACGTAAGAATTAGTTTATTTATATTGATCAAAAACAATTTAAATCCAAAAATTTTCAAGGACTAAACTAAAAACACACGATTTGAAACATCCTTGCAATAATAGTAAGATACGCTGATATACTCATCAATGTGAATTTATTTAAATGTTATGGATTTTTGTGTAGATTAATAATCCAGAAAGTTTGGAGAACCATTCGTGATATATTAACGGAATAATTAAAAAAAAGTGCAAATTATGGAAATCGTAAATGACACTGTATCTTTAAAACTAGAGCTGATAAAGAAAAACTAAACTAATGACGCCATAGTAATCAGAAGACAAAAATACATAAGAATCGGCCAGTTTTATTTAGACAACCAAATCAATGTTGTGCAGTGTAATTTATTTATAAAATAGTTTTTTGAGTTGTACTGCGAAAACCGGCTGTATTGATAAATATTATTATTGAATTAAGGGATAAAGTTGTCAAAATCCATCTCCGTAGCCAACGACAAATAGTTATCGAATCTAAATTGTGACTATTTTTTCTAAAAGGAAAATGGCTGACAATTATTCTATGTAAATAATGTAACTTTTGTATGCAACATTGGGACCTAGTGTGTGAAAACGAACTTTTGAGAAAAACGCATTTAAAAAATTAAATTTGAATGTTTTCCTAATTTTTATAGATTTTCCAAAAGTTGCCGTTCATCCAATAAGAGAATTAATTTTGATATAAAAAACTTGTTTAATAATGAAAAACTATATCAGCCAAATGGCCGTTACACTTACGTTTGGAGAAACATATTCTTTTCATGAAATTTGTCATCACCAATCTCGTATATTTACGGCTGTATGTTACCATCTTTCACGTATCGCCAATGCAAAAAGTTTATAGGTATTAAGTCATAAGATCTCGGTGGCATATTATGTTTAGTCTGGGCCCTCTAAACTTTAATTTATAATTTTATATGGGCATTCCTATAAAAACGTGTGCAAAGTTTAGGCTTTTGCAATTACAGATTTTGGTTTTATTAAAGTGGACGCAGCGACGTCCTTCAACTTTTAATATTAAATTCAAATACTTTTACTCAGTGGAACTCAAAACAACTTAAATGCTTAAAGAGTATTTAACATAAATGCACGTACACAACAGTATGCGTAATAAAAAGTTAAAAATAATTGAACTTAAGTTAAATAAAACATTAATATGTATATATTTGTATGTCTGTATTACCTACAAGGATGTTGATAACTTTGAAAAAAATTTATAATCACTTATAAACTGGTTCACTTTACCAGCCAAATCCACAACAGCGCCTTAAAGATGAAAGGAATAAGAAAATTACAGAGATAAAATGTTAGTTTAATGATCTTGACTATCAAAGCCGCACATGCATGTATTTTAAATAGGACTGGCAAGTGCCACAAATAAAGTAAACGGTAACATCTTGAAAAGAGTATTATGGATAAATATTATGTATTCATGATTCTAAAGGCGACACACAATAGGCAAAACTAAACAACATACATACATAAATATATGTACAATAGTTCTGACTGACTCTGACTAACTAACTCTGACTGAACTTGACTAACTGTACCCGGCAGATATTGACTGACTGACTGACCCATACTGACTGACTCTGACTGACCCTGACTGACTAACTCTTACTGTCTGACCATGACAGACTGACTCTGATTGACTACCTCTGACTGATTGACTCCAAATGACTAACTCTGACTGACCGAATCTGACTGACTACCTCTGACTGACTAACTCTGAATTACTGACCCTGACTGAATGACAATGATTGATTAACATACCCTGACTGACTGACGCTGACTCATTGACCCTGACTGACTAACTCTGACTGACTAACTCTGACGACATGTCGATGACGATTTCGATGTCGATGTCGGTGTCGATGTCGATGTCGATGTCGATGTCGATGTCGATGACGATGTCGATGTCGATGACGATGTCGATGACGGTGACGATGACGAGGACGATGTCGATGTCGATGTCGATGTCGATATCAATGTCGATGTCGATGGCGATGACGATGACGATGACGATGATGATGATGATGACGATGACGATGACGATGACGATGATGATGACGATGACGATGACGATGACGATGACGATGACGATGACGATGACGATGACGATGACGATGTCGATGACGATGACGATGTCGATGACGATGTCAATGACGATGACGATGTCTATTTTGATAATGATATTTTGATAAGTTTTTAGAAAAAAATTTAATATTTTTTTTGGAATGCATTGTTCTTTTAAAAGGACGGATGGGCCAAGTGGGTTAAAATAAAAAAAAATAAAAATATGCCCTAAGAGCGTAAATTATGCTCTAAAATATCGAATATATGATAAAAATATGTTTGTGTAACTAAAATATGCAAAAACATGCTATAAAGTGTAAAATATGCAAAAATATGCTCCAACAAATCGACGCCAAAATTGATAAAAAGTGCTGAAACGTATAAATATCTTGTCCTCGCATAAATACTTCACACAGGAAAAACATGCAGTTGCATATTGGCGGTTTCCCTGGTGATTTATAAGCGACTAATTAAATTTGGCAATCAGAAAAGTAAGTCATTATATGGCAAGTAGTTCTGATGGTAATATGTATTTTTTGGCTGGGTTCTAATTGGAAAAGGGAGAAATTTTGTCGCGGAATTTTATTCATAATTGCACTGTATTTTTATTTTGTTTCTATATTAAGATCAAAATGGGGCAACTTTAAGTTAATATTGTGCCATATTGAAATAAACAAATTCAACATTACTACAGCTTCCTTTAATGTTTCTTGTTGATTGAAAATACAGGGTCCGCCATCTAACGTTTTTTTTTCAACTAGTGCTTATTTCGTGAATGGTAACACTTAGCTCATGTCTGATTTGACAGATAATTAGTTTTATCCTTTCGCTGAACGAGCCAACTGACCATCCAATGCGTTTTCGCTTCGCTAAGTGGGCCTGCGATCGACTTACAGAAGATGCCGATTTTGCCAAAAAAAATCATCTTTTCAGATGAAGCTCATTTTGATCTTGGCGGGTATGTAAACAAGCAAAATTTTCGCATTTGGGACACAGAAAACCCGCACGCATACATTGAAAAGCCGCCGCACCCAAAACGAGACACTGTTTGGTGCGGATCTTGGTCCAGAGGCATAATTTCGAAAATGAGCAAGCAGTGGCCGTTACAGTCAATGGCGATCGTTATCGGGCCATGTTGAACGAATTTTTGTTCACAAAAATTTAAGAAGAGGATATTGGCAACATTTGGTTTCAACAGGAAGCCGCTACGTGCCACACAGCCGAAGCTTCAGTAGTTTTTTTATAGCATTTTCAAAAAAAACTTATCTGGCGGACCCTGTAGTTTTTATTGATTTAAAGTTGTTTCTTGTACGGGTGTATGAGTGACAGCATCAAATATCTTAACGCCTATTGCAATTAATGTTTGTTGTTTTCTTTGTTTCTTTCTATAATGGTCTTCACTTCTTCAGTTCAAAATAAATCAATAAAAGCTTTTAAGAACAATGTATATGCATCACGAATTCCCAAACTGGCACCAGAGAGCCCAATATCAATCGGTCTTTTATACAAATGAATGCACATGAGCGAATACATTGCTCGCGGTGTTCTCCCAGTGGCCAGTCTTGATATACATATGTATGTATGTATGCATGCATGTATATACCCTGTCCGAGAATGAGTGGCTGACTACAAAAATAGTTAACTTATAATTAACTTTTCATTGACTGACTAAAAGCTAACTGCAATGTCATCCAGAAGAAACCCAAAATTAATTCTTAAGTTGAGTACGTAATCGTAATTTACGTGATTTAAAATAATCAACTTTAAGTTAGCTGAAAGTGATGCAGAGTGAGACAATAGACTAACGCCTAGGACGTCGCAATGTTAAAATAGTCAGTTTATTACATTTAAAAGTAATGTGTCAGTCAAAACTAGATGCGAGATAGTTAGCTTTAACTTTAAGTTTAAAGTTAACCTAATTTCCGACAGGGTATTTTCCTACGATATTATTATTATTATTACTACTCGTATAAACACTAATAAAAGTATCTTTTTGATAAGTATTTTTTGTTATTGTTGCATAAAGTGAATCTTAAGAATACAAGTACATAAGTGGTATTTGCAACAAGTGGTTACTTTGTAACAAATATTAAAAATTGTGTATCTCGATAAAATTGTTTTATTCACTGGACTATATGAAAATAGTTTAATACAAAGGAGTTTTATGAATAAAAAAGATTTTAGAGATTGATTACGAAAGATAAAAAAGCACTTGATTAGAGTGTAAAAATAATTTTATATAACTGGACTAATTTAGTTTTCAAGCTTTTTCGCAATAATATTTTGATGGCTGTGTAAAGGAAATACGAGTATGCACGTTTTTTTTCCTTGCTTTTATGTGTTATTATGAGTGACGTATGTACGTATATACACATAACGACTTCATTATAAAGGGTCTTGCAATATGAGCTTGTATTGTGATATGTTAAAAACGAGTATTGTTAAGCTAAATTTAAGACCATATCAGCCAAATTAATGCCAAGGCTACGTTTGCAGAGCCTTATTCTTTTCATGAAATTTTCCATTCGCAAATTTGTGGCTATATATTCTTGATTACTTCATAAATTCCGTCTTTGAGGTCTGGAATTGATTGTGGGCCATCCCCATAAACCTAATGTTTCACGTAGCTGCAACGAAAAACACCTAAAGTTTTTAAGTTATAAGATCTCTGTGGCTGTGAAAAGGCAACTTTTCATGTCAAAGAGCGATTATTACTTATATTGCACGTATCGCATTTTTATTGGAAATAAATGTTATACGCATTAATATCTTTCGATTCCGGTTATACGATATCACTAATCATCGTTCTAAAGGGTGATTTTTTTACTAAACTTTCTTTTTGGCAACACTGTGATTGGTAACGCAGCTGTTTTCGTGTATCATGTTATTGTTAAACATGTTCAGTTAGATCTATAATCAACTTTCAAATGAACAACGTTTGCAGATTATTAAATTTTATTATCAAAATTCATGCTCGGTTAAGAAAGTGCATCGTGCACTTCTTCCATTTTATGGTCAGTTACGGCGACCTTCAGACCTTCGGAATTTCGTGACTAAATTTTGCACCAAATTTACGTTATTGGATGCAGCTGTATCCGACAGTATCCTTGATGGCCGTGAATTATCGATTAAGCACCCTTCGCAGCAATTGAGACTTCGTTACTTTTTTTTGTTGCCCAAATTGGAGGAGCTGGACTTGGCTGACATGTGGTTTTAGCAAGAAAGGTGCCACATGCCACACATCACGCGAAGCATTGGCCCAATTGAAAAATGAGTTTGGTGAACAATTTATTTTACGTTTGGGATGGGTCAATTGGCCGCCTAGATCGTGCGATTTAACGCCCTTAGACTATTTTTTGTGGACCTATGTTAAGGTTTATATCTGTATAACAATGGAAGACAATATTGAAGAATTTATTCCTGATATACCAGCAATATGATAGAGAAATTATACCAAAATTATACCAAAACCTAGCGTAAGAAACATTTCAGACATATCCTCGGTTAAAATTTACATGAAATATTCTTTAAACATTAGATTATATAGAAATCTTTATTTGAGTCGGTAAAGTAAATATTTCATAAACTTTTCTTAATTTGATGTGCTTTTTTAAGTTATTGAACAATCACTTCTTATAATGCAATCCGTGACATTTTCTGCAGCCTCATTTTTTAAAAAGCAAGGTCCAATAACCCTGCCAGACCAAAAATCGCTTTCAATCAATAAACCTTGGGTTTTCTGAGCCCCAAGTGCGACAATTCTGCTCTACGAAGGGAAAATGATGATAATTTTTTAATGCAGTTTTGGATCAGTTCGAAATATTTTAAGGACTCAATCAGCAAAGATATGACGTTGCTTTAAGTGTGGCGCCGGTTGAAGTAGTTGGCACGCTGACTACAAGACCGAAGGTCCTGAGTTAGAGCCCAGTTCTGACAGTCATTAAATAAGAATACCACGCTTAATTTTTTAAAGCGCATTAGTGTCCATATTTATCACTGGCTGTAGGAAAGTTCAAGTGATAAAGGCAAAGACACTGGTCACTGAACTACACCGGCTTCAGCGGATACTAATACTAATGTAACATCAGAGCGCCTTCATTCATCGGTATTGTGTACCAGAAGCATCAGCAAAGTAAAATGTGCAATGAAATGGCTACTTAAGACAGCTTAGAAAATTTAATACGCCTCACTGACACCAGAGGCGCTGCAATACTGTATTATTAAAAACGTGTAAAAAGCGGAGTTGTAAAAGAATGAAGCTTTACTCTGTGTCTTCCTACGCCTGTCTTCTCTATTACTAACCCTTTCGTAATGAAAGAAGGTAACACCTAGTAATAGTAGTACACATTAATTGCCTGAGTGTTACTTTTCCGAAATGAAAATTGCTAATTTATGTGCTGTTAATTTTTTTTAGCAAAAATCAAAAAAAAAAAATATCAGTTGCGTCCTATAGTTAAAAATAAGTTTCACAATCACATAATCGTTATTTTAAGTGACAAAATGTATAAACAAAAATTACGATTGTCGGATCGTTACAAATTACTGAGTCACGAACTGAAAGTCGTAATATTTATACACATATTTATTCGCTTGCGGCAACGATAATATTATTACGTAATTTCTTTTTTTACAATAGTCTCCAGTTATGTTTTACTCACCACTGAATTCAATATTGTGTGGTATCTCTGTATAGAAAATTTTAAAATAAGCCAAAAACACAAGGAATTATGAAAGAAAAACTCAATGAATTTGATATTGTCATTATATTTTTTTCCAACCGACAGCAAATATCGTTGAAATATGTTGCTGAATAGCAAAGTCGATAAATTTTTGTTACATTTATTATAGCTATAAGATTATTTTAATAAAAATTACTGAATACGGATTCTGGGCCTTCCTTAACACATTCCAAAAAATGGGAATTGTGACAGCGGAAATTTTAATAAATTTTATAGTGAATTTAAATAATTCTAATGTGTTGTTAAAACGTATATCGTTCTCTTTTAATTAATTGCTTAATTTTTACTTGTCACCTGTAAAGTAGTTACACCTTGAATATTAAAATTAACTGTTAAAATGGAGGGTTGTCAAAATGAAACATCTAATTGAAACAGCCTGTATATTGCCTCTTAAATGAAAGGAAATTGATGTTGCGATGTTTTTAATCTAGCACAAAAGTTTTGAAGATTAAATAAACAAAAAAAAAAAGCTTTCAATCAATTGTAATACGATAAAACAAAATAATTCGCTTATTCTATTTTTATTAAAATTTTTTTATCATGATCACCACGTTGTTCCATTCTGCTAGTGTTTGTAATTTGTCATTATTGGTGTAATTTGTTCCTTAGCAATTATCACGTATAATTTGACTTCCTTAAAATATGAACTTTAACCCAATTAAATCAAATAAAGAAACAAAAGATTCTGTTTGTTTTTCATTCTTTTGGAAAGTAATAAAAATGTTATTAATTAAAAATAACATACATTTTGTCCGAAGAAATTAATTTAATATAAAGTCTCAATTTTGCTTATGCCCCCTCAAGAAATAAGGCAATCAAATTGAATTTTGCAAAGTTTTACCAGTAACTGCGTTATTTAAATTCATTTAAATACAAAACATGTTTTCTTTATTGATGCTTTTTTTTAAACAACATCTGTTACCTTTTCGTAATGAAATAATCTCATTTACGGACGCAAAATTAATAAGAAAAGAAAAAACAATATAAATAAAAAGCAAAAAATAATAATTCACACTCTCTACTTCCTTAAAACTTGCATGTGTTGTAGCTTGAACACGCAACATCAGTTGGGATGATCGTTAAATGTAATAAAAATTCCGGTTCCTGATTTTGTTCTTATTACAGTTTGATGGTCCATTCCAGTCCAGTACATCAAATGAAATATTTGCGTAAAAAATAAACATCTAAAACCAAAAGACCGGCTACGTAAATAACAATGAATTACAACATCAAGGCAACTTAAGTTAAGGAAAGTCTAAAATTCAAATAAACTTTGCAAGTTTGTATTTATTTGTTTAAGTCAGTGTTGCCAGGAAGTAGAGAAAAAGAATCGGTTGCAATCACTGTTTGGAAAAGGCATGAATTGGGCTTATATGTAAATAAAGGAATGTAAAGTTAAACTTAAAAAAATTTCTATATTTAAATTGAACGGACCAGCCAGCCGTTTTCGAAGGCCACTAAACCTTCATCAACAGCGTTCTTCTGTGTTGGTCCACTGTGTGGAAATTTTCTTGCAATTGGAATACGTGAATTGTTTTGATTCATCGTAAAAAAATTTAATTGACTTAAAAAATAAACATTCCACATTTGTTCTGTAAGCCGATTGATTTGAAATTGCACGATTTTAGAAAAATAACCCGACAACAGAAATATTTTATTTAATTCTTTTAATTTTCTTATTAAATAGATTTTCAAATATCATATCTGAAAGAAAATTATTGTGCATGATTTCAAACACGTCTGCAGGACCATTATTAATTTTTTTTGGAAACGAAAAATTTACTCGGATTCGGTTTACAGAACGGCCTTAAAAATAATTTTGCTATGCAAATCGTTTAACAAACAAACTTCCATACATAATTTTTTTCTAAGCCTTTTGTAAACCAAAACAATTTCTTGATGAATACTTAAGTAAAAAATTAAATATAATTTATATTTACTTAAATAAAAAAGTTTTATATGTATGGGTTGTCTATAAAGCTATTCCAAGTAGGTGCCTCTAACATTGGCAACTAAATGCATAAATATGTAAATGTAGAATTTTCTAGCCTGCACCGACTTCGATTAGCGCTATAGGTAAGACATATAAAAATATTTTGTTTAATTGAATCTAAATTATTTAAAAAAATTTATTATTTACTTTTGTAGACGGATTTTATTATTTTTATTTTTGAAATGTCAACATGAAATTTTAAGGGGCGTGGTCCCACTTTGGCCAATATTAGATTGAGTTGTTACAAAGCACAAGTTTCATGGCAATCGGTTGTGTGGAAGTGCATACATATCGAGCTATTTTTTTGGATTTCATCGTGAGCGACAGGTTATGTTTTTAATTAAAATTATTTGGGCCAAGCCATAGTTAAAAATTATCAAAATGTAAGAACTGTTGATAACTTTTAAGATACAGGCTTTACAATTTTATCGTAAGCGTCAATTTACGTGCAAAAACGAATTTGAATATATTAGAAAAATCTTCTCCTGAAAAATTTAATTATTGTCGCTTACGATAAAATCGAACATAATACCAAATTTTACTTCTACCAGATAATATAACAATTTGTTTTAGTGGGTGTGGCCCCGCTTGCAAAGTTTCATGGGAATCGGAGTAGTATAAGTACATATAATATAATAATTAATTTTAAAACCAATATCCCCTCCCAACTAAATGCAAGATCATGCTACTTGCACAGCTAGTGGTATAAATCTATTTTCATAAGATTCGGTTCAATAGAATCTAATTAAATATAATATTGTGTTATATTTTTTTTTGTTTTTAGAAAGAGAAGTAACTTTCAATAAATGAATGCCTACTACGACTATTACTAGGTGTTACCTTCCTTGGGAAAGGGATAGTGTTAGAGAAGATAGGTGGTGAAAGAAGAGATAGAGGAGAGCTTCATTAATTTCAAACTCTGCTTTTTTCACGTTTATTTTGTCATAATGCATTTTTGCAGCGCCTCTGGTGTTAAATGAGGCGTATTAAATTTTTGAAGGTACATTTAATAGCCATTTGATTGGTTAATTTACTTCGCCAATGGTCTGATGTTACATTAGAATTAGTATCCGCTAAAGCAGTAGTAGTTCAGTGACCAGTGGCTATGCCTTCATCACTTGAACTTCTCCTATAACTACTGATACAAAGAGACACTAATACCAATCAGGAAGAAACGTGGTGTTATTTTAATGACTATCGGATACTGGGCTCGGACCCAGGACCTTCAGTTTTGCAGCCAACGTGCTAACTACTTCAATCCAATGACAGCCTGAATGAACGTAACACTGCCCAATTTTCGTAGGAATCTGATTAAAAAAAGTATAAAAAAATGAAAGGAAAAAATGTTGTAGTCCAGCTCACTTTTTTTCATAATAACAGCAATTAAAGCTTAAGCCTTAGTTTGCAAATGAGGGAACTATAAAATAACACAAATAAAAAACCAAATATTAACTTGACTGCACCCATTCAAAAAATACTTGTGTGGCAGCACTCTATTCTTGCGAAAGCAATGAATAATAATTATTATTTTTTTAAATTTTTGAAGTGTAAACATCTATACTCTAGGGCGTAAAAATCTTTTTCACAACACAATCACAAATTTTGAGTAAGATCGTAAAGGGTTATCAAATCGCTGTGTGCTATGTATGAGTGCATTAGTGGAATCATATGAACAAGAAGTCCAGATAAATTTAACAGCTCATGCAACCGAATTTTAAAGCATACTTTCAGGAGCAATAATAATTTTAATAAAAATTACTTGTGAAGTGTAATAGTCTTGCCAGTGGGGATAATTTTGTTAAAAAGTTGAAAAATACAACATAAATAAAATAAATATAAACTTTTAACTAAATGTCAAATATTTGTTTAAAAGATATACGACAGTCTTTATAAAGAATTTATAATATTATATTAAAACATATCTTCATTCTGTACTGTTGCCTTACACAGAAGCTGGTGCACGACAATTTGGTAACAATCTCCATCTCATGTCAATTATTAAGGCTAGAGATTTTAATACAAAATTTGGCAAACCCACAGTCGCAAGCTTTATCAAGGTTTTTATTTGACGTTTTCCACTTGCATAAGATCAATTCTCCACAAATCAAACTGAGATCGCCATGATAAGTTAGTTAAAAATACAAAAAGACATGGTTTTTAACAGACAATTGAGGCTATTAACTCAAAATTGGAGCAACCTCAAACTATTTATTTATTTAATAGCTCTATTTAAATATTAATTTTCTCTATTACATTGTTGTGCTATGTTCTGCACAAACCATTTTTCAGCTCCATGGGGGTTACACCACTTTTTGTTTAAAAGCCGCAATTATTTTCAATATCACAATTTCAATATAAATATGCAAATACGTATGTATGTATGTATATACCAAGGCACATTAATAAGGCATTCCTAGTAACTATTTGATTACACTCCTACCACTCATATCTGAGAGGGTTTGACCTATCCGCCACCTGGAAACGCGACATTAAGCGATTACAGGCTCTCTCAAGCTACATATATTAATTTTTTCTTAATTATTGCAATAAGAAATGCTTAATGAATCTCCTTAAGGAAAACGCCACAATTTTCGAAAATACGTTATTATATTTAGTTTAACAATTCAGTGACCGGAATAGTAAATTTTGCCTTAAAAAAAATTCAAACAGGAAAACTCAAATTGGCAACGCTGGCTCAGTTACTTCCCTGAAGGAAATGTCACTAGTGAATCAGTACTGATTTACTATTCACACTATTTACTGTTCACATTTTGGTATTTTATTAAATAAATTTATAAGAAATCTAATTTATCCATAAAAAACATACAATAACAGGGACTAATTGATTCATTCGTTCTGCATATTATCAGCAAGTAGGCATTTTGTTTGTCATTTCTATAAGTACATATGAATATGTTATACTAGGAACACAATTGGGACGAACGACGAATTTCGTCCACGTCGAAGAATTCGTTGATAAGCATTCGCCGCGTAAATTCGTCGTGGGAAGCACAATAACGACGAATTTACTCACCGAATTCATCTCTCATATTTGATAAAGTTGGTTATTGTGTGTACAAAATCAGAGAGAGAAGGAGAGAATGTTCTCTCAATTTTGTTTTTTCGTCGTTCGTCGGCGTACAAAATAGAAATAAATCTATCTCAGAGTTCGTCACGCACGACGAATTTCGTCGTACGGTGGTGTTGTGTTCATTTTCATATGCACAAACGTGTTTTATTTTTTATGACGAAAGTTCGCACCGAAAAATTCGTCGTTCGTCCCAGTTGTGTTCCTGGCATTAGTCAAAAATTTTATGTTTCGCTGAATTAGTAAAGTCAAACACTTACGTATGGAGCTGAAAGTGTGACAAATCTGTAACTGATGGCACAAAATCTTCCACAGGATCAAACAAAAATTTCCATAATTGGCACCTTTACTTAAAATTTTATAATTTTCACATTTTATATTTTTTTGGTTTTTTGCAAATTTTTTTTTTGTATGTTTTTTAATTATTGTTCAATACGCTTATATTGTTTTAATTTGATTCTTTAAACTTGTTTTTATAAACAGTTAAATTTTGCTGGACGCCACTTTTATTTTCAACAAACCAATAAAACGTTAAGAAGAAGCTTAATTGTGTGTATCTAGAAAAATGTTACCTACGCATTAAAAACAATATTAATAGACACTCCGTTGACAATGTCACCAAAATAATCGACAAAAGTGGTGACTTGGGGACTCTTAACCCCACGTTTCCTTCAGGGTTGCGCTATGGTTCTTGTGTGAACTTCACTTAACGTACATATGCATGTATGTATGTATGTATGTATGTAACTATGTTAATTCAATTGAAATCGGCCAGTTGGTATGGAAATTAGGATATAGAACGCACTGCACTGGTGGCTGCAGTCTCTTCCATCGAATCTTTTTCGTATATCATGCACACAACTACTGGATGTATGTATGACATACATCTAAACTTTGAATTCTAAAGGCTTGCTAGAAAAAATGTTTAATCTGCCTTGTGGTATAAGTATGTATGTATGTATGTATGTATGTATGCATGATAGTATGTAATAGTACTCGTATTTAACTGTTAAGATTTTTAAAACTTCTTTAGCCGTTCAGTTGGGATTGCAGTCTGGTTAGTTAGTCTGGCATCCTGAGCAGCATCAGCGCCTAACATTAACAATATTACTTCATTTATTGTGCTGCAGCAATAAACAATTGTGTATTGCAAGTTGTTGTTTTTTATTTATTTTAGTTTATTCTTGTTATACGACGACCGTAACTTGGATGGCTTGTTTTCTTTTCATAGATAATTTTTATGTTTGTGTTACATATTTTTTTTTGTCTTGAACTTGAGCTATTGCAACAAACGCTTCTTATGACAACTGTATCATGCTTAAAGATATTAGGGCCTTATGGTTTTTTGTTGCTATAGTTACTTATATTCCTTTTTTATTATTATTGCAGCTGTTACACTGGCAATTTGTTAAACGGCTTACAATTTTACAATTCTTAAGTATAAGAATTTTTGCACTCAATCTGTATATCATTTACAAAAAAAAATTAAATGATATACATACATACATATTTACCTAAATAATAGGTCTGTCTGCGTACACATATTTTGCATAATTTTGTGCAAAATGTTACAAAATCTTGCAAAATGTTGTCTGCGTACTCCAAATCTCTTGCAGCGAGAGAGCCAAAAAGAGAATTTTTTGAAAGTTGGAAGTTAGAGAATTTGCAAAATGTTGCTGGAGAAATTTCCGCTTGCAAGATTTTGCAACTAGTTTGAACAGCTGTTTTTATTTATTTTTTGTTATTTCAATTGTTTACACACAGATCAGCTGTTTTCTTGCAAGATTTCACTGGATACTGCCTGCGTACTTTTTGAGATACTTTCAGCCGACAGAGTAAAATTGGTCTTATTCTCACAAAAAAATTTACTGAGTATTTGCTACTGCCCAGTAAAAAAAGAGACCCCAAAAAAGTCATGAAAATGTAGAGTTTGCGATCTGGAAGTAGTGAAAATTTCGATCCGATCTAATGATTTTTACATAGGGTTGTCATTGCAAGAAGTTCTCTTTTTCGATGCCTGGTCACTGAATTTGAAGCGATGTTAAGAAAAATTCCCTTTTTTGTGTTCTATGATAATATTTTCATCTAAGAAAAATTTTAAATAGTTACCTATTTTTTTGGTAGGCATGCACAAAGGCTAAGGGTTAAACCAACGACTTTTGCCGTAGCTGCCAAGATATTGATGAAGAGGAAAGCATAGAACATTTTCTTTGTCACTGTCCTGGACTTGCAGGAAAGAGAATGGCCTCTGAATGGGCGCTTTTGAATTCAGGGAACTTTCTGATGTTGCTAGTGTTGAACTTCAACGTATTAGCAGCTTTATACTGAGCTCTGGATGGTTCGACGGTGGGGACTCCGCATAAGCAGAGTCTCCGTAGAATCACAATGGACCAAAACGGTCTAAGTGAGTCCGGGTTTCTGACTGCCACCCCTATCTAACCTACCTAACATACCTATTTTAACAATTCGTTTTTTTTTATACGAATTTAAGCCCGAAACAGTGTTTTCATGTAAATTTAAGCAAATAACTTTTAAATTTTAGACTAAAATTTTTTCATAAATTTCTTTAAAAAAATAATTTTTTTTGAAATTCTGGTGATTTTTTTCTAACACTATGGAGGAGTTACAAGGTTTTGTATGACTTCTTCATGGTTTTTTGTTCACTCCCGGCAAATTAAAAATATCGATTTTTTGGAAGCAATGAAAATGTAGTTCCACTAGAATGACTTCCATTTTTTTGTCACTGGGTGGAAAAGTACGCAGACAGACCTAATAAATTACAGCCTTATTTATAACAATTATAAGCCTTTATAAAGACTTTTTAAGAAATTTTTTTATGAAAATTTGTTCTAAAAACCTTTTTAAAGCCCTAATAGCTTTTATAAATAAGGCTGTTAATTCTTATTCTAATATCGGCCCATAACCGCCAAAGAAAAGGTTAACCAAAACATATTTTAGACTTCGGTTTGTTAACGAAAATCCATTATTTGCAATTCTTTACTATAACAAATAATCGATTTTGGTCAAATAATAAAGTTTGAAAATGATGTCACTTAAGCTTTTTTTTTGGCGGTTATGGCCACGGTACGCTTTATCATTTGATAATAATAAGCTGTGATGAAAATTTTTTTTTACATCATAATTCACCATAAATTCTCTTGCTTGCTTTTGCCACAAAATTACAATAAAGCCTCCTGCTGCAGAATCTATTAGTCCCGTAATAAACACTTCTGGCCGACAACATTTTAACATTCTTTACTTAATCCCACAGTAACAATAACGACATCAAGCTGCATAACTCGTGCTTTTGAAACGCTTTAACACTAAAATAGTTGGAGGCTACCTTTATGCTTAATACAATAATAGTTTATAAACACTTTAACTTGTTTTCCAGCCAACATTTTTCCTAAGAATAATTAATACAACTGGAAAACCAATGGGTTTTACAGTTAGACAATCTAGAATCAGACATACATATGTACATAGAGACTGACTGGCAAGCAAGCAAGCAAGCAAGCAAACTGCAAGTAAAAAATTAAAAAATTAAAAAGTTCCAACGACATTTCTACAACTATTATTAAGTATTAATTAAATACTTTAAGTGTGTTAGCCGAGTTTGTGCTTACTGACACAATAAAAACGTTACGAGTTCCAAAGGCACTCACATACATACATATCAATAATTAAGAAACGCATCCCGGCCTACCTCGTTGTACGTTTGGTGCGACTAAAGCCTGCAGTTAGTGCAATTATTATCTTAAGCTTTTACAGCACAGCGTGTGTCATGTGGAGAAACCGTTGCTTTGACCAGAGCTTCGCCATATATGTAAGTGCTGGATGACATTTTGTTGCATTGCAACATTTTGGCTGGTCACTTGTTAGACTAGCGAATCTTGTAATTTTAATTTCACGTTGCACTGCTTGCTGTTACCACTTGATTTTACCTTATGAGGAGCAAAATAATTCTATAATTGCAGCTAGTTTAAGATAATTTAAAATTACTTGTTGCATTTGAAAAAAACTCGTACAATCATATAACATACAACTGTGACCTGGGAAATGTACATGATTTTGAGAATAATATAATATTTTGTGTGTGTATTGTTAAAGCGATATTAATTCTTCTAAAGACACGTTTTCCAATGAATTATTCTTAAACTCCTGTGCAACATTGCAGGCAGGAGCTTGTAAAAAAAGAGATTTAATCGATATTTAAGAAAAGGCTAAATGAGGCTGTAGGTTTCAAAAAAATTAGAGAACTAAAAAACTTAGAGTTATCAGAAAAAAAAGAAAATGGAGTGGGAAACCGAAGATGTACATGCATACATACATATGCGCTCTTAATTATGAAAGTGGTCTAAGTCATATGCACTTTTGCTTCAAAATATCAAATAAATCTTAAAAAATCCTCAATAAATATTTAATAAATGTGAAAAAAATTATATTAGACGAGACTTAAAATTGAAATGTTGAAAAATATAAAAATATTTTTCGATTTGTTCAAATGAAATCTACTAAATAGAAAGAAATTAATGAATTAGACCACTTTCATAATTAAAGGCACATTTGTATGTATTTATAATTATTAATTTATACCAGCAATTCCCATTTCCAACTCTAAGGGAAGGTAATATGTGAATGGCACCTTAGTGCTTCAATAAATGTAAACAGCTGTTTATATTTTTATTTTTGCAACAACAAATACATACATATATTATATCTAATCAGGAAAAAGTTGTTTATGGTTATGGCGAAAAACCAAAATTTAATTGTTGTCTATGGTTATGGTTGTGGTTGTGGTTATGGTTGTGGTTGTGGTTGCGGTTGTGGTTGTGGTTATTGTTGTGGTTATGCTTACAGCTATGACGTTATGGTTATGGATATAACCATAGCGTTATGGAAAGTCCCCTTTAATCAAATACAATGTTGCTCATAAGTTTTGTTCGCACAGCTGCTTTGTATTGTTTCAGCAAAATATAGTCGACACTTAAAGTTGTTAAAAGCGATGCATTGTATTCCTAGAAGCACTAACATAATCGTGCCCATTAAAAATTGTTATATACATAAGTATTGTTTTGCTTCTAAATGACTTATCGCGAACAAAAATCCTACATTATAAAAGGGCAATTGCAAGTGATTCCGTTTCGTTTTCAACTTTATACTTGCTTTTTCTTTCTTTTTATTCTATATCATTAGAATAAAAAATAAGGTTCATTAGGGCTCTTAGAAACTTTCGTATTACATGTATTATCGTTCCGGAGTGGCTCACTGCGAAAAATGTTTAATTAATGCAGTGGCCTCCACAAAGTATTGAACTCAATCCAGTTGAGAAGTTGTGGTCAATTTTGACAATATGTTTGGCACAATATCGAACTGCTACATCTATTTGAATCGAATTGTGGCAATGTGTGCAACTGGAGTACCCGAAATTTTTATACGAAACTTATTAAAAACTTGGTTAAACATATACCCAAACGCATGAATAAAAATAAAACATATTTCAAATGTTGACTGAAGCTGCAAAAGTTTATTAATATTATTATTTTTTTCTTTGAGTATGTAGTTTTTGTTTGGTTTGTTTTAAAAACACTAATGTTAGCAACTGAATATATAAATATAATTCAAAAAAATAAAAATTAAATCGCTTCATTATTACAATTTATATGCACCTAGAAATACTTTTAATGATGATAATAATTTTTAGATTTAATTTAACAGGCTTAATAAGAAAAAAATTCTGCAAAAATTTGTTTTAAAAACCCTTTATAAAGCCTTAATAAATTTTATAAATAGGGCCGTTATAATGCATAAACACAATGGTGTTCCTGTTTGCGCTTTTATTTTTATTACATTCTCAGTACGTTTTATAATTGACATAATTTTAATTTAAAACTATATTTGCAGTCTGTTTGTGTAAGAAGTGTAGAATGAAAATCTAAACGTTTCTGTTATAGATTTATAACGTCAAAATTTTACACAAACATTCAGCTATTTATCTTTATAAAATAATAGGTAGCTTTTAATTACATTAACAATTAACAATTAATTTCTATTCCTTGATTTGCTCTTAACAATTTCTCTTTCGCAGCAACCAGGATATTTCGCTTCAGGATACTTGCGATTGCCCAGAGTAAGTCCCTTGTCTAGAACTTGCACGTAACAACTGTAGTAAAAATAAAATGATAAAAGTTTGAGTTTACCTTCTTATGATCGAAAGGAAAATAGAAGAACACATAATTATGTGTATGTTAACTTACGTTTCAATTTCAAACAAGCCATATCCATAGCAAATACCTTGTCTACAATCAGAAAGTGCAACCGTTTCATTAATGGATAATGTTTTGTCCTCCCAAAGGCACTTATTATAAAATTCTTGAAAAAAAACGAAAAAAGCAAAATGGATAGTTTTTAAAAGAAGAAAAAAGAAAGTGAGTGGCTAAAAACTTTACAAAGATTTAAATGTAGGGATATTTTAAAGAGGTTACTTGCTTGAGAATTTTCCTGTGGGTCTGACATAAGTGGGTACAGAAAGCAGTGTTCTTCAAAGAACTTATAGTACGAGAGCAGTTCTTAATTTCACATATAAATATGAAAATTATACGCAAAATTCTGCACTGTTCTGTAGTAGAAAATCTTTACTCAGCAGAGCGACTTTCGATATACATACATACATATGTATGTATACGTTTAAGAACATATACATAATAATATATATTTCAGATTGTTTGCTTATCACTATAATTTTAAAGACGGAGTAGTATCCATGAACTTTATTTCTAATTTTTGACATATATATTTTTTGACTTTAAATATTACGTAACAACAACTACAACATGGTGTGCCTGTAGCTATGTCCTCAACTATGAGTTTTAATAATATCCGCGTAAAATAATTTATATAATAGCCGACTTCAAAGGAAGAGTAAATTATCAACTTTGTTATGATTTAAAAAATTATATATATATGTACCTGGATGTATTGCGTTGGCTATGTGCAACGCAGCTCTAGTTACTCCAAGGAAAATGCAGAAAGAATTTAATAAAAATAAAAACCTCATTGTTGCTTTAATGAAATGTCGAGAAAAACTGTTGAAGCTGTATACTGAAACGCTGGCTTTTTATAGTGCGTGGCACTGTTGCCAGATTTGCAAATTTTTCATTCCAAAAATCAGATTTGCAGATTTTGACTGCCAAATTGCAGATTTTCTGAAATGCTTGTGTAATATCAATATTTCGTGTTTTTCTTTACTCCGTAAAAGAAATAACCATGATGTTACTCTCAGAAACAATCACTTAAGAAGCACTAATAAATAGTAGATTTTGATGTGTCATTTTGCAGTGACAGTAGTGCCAACATAATGTTAAAAAGAAACTAATAAATCTGTGCAAAGATATACATCACGTATTTATCCGCCCGAAAATTATACTATTTTGATTGTTTATAATTTTTGATTAAATGAAAGAGAATGGATCTTATATTGATAAAGGTTAAATGGAAACAAATGGAAATCCTTGCGCAAAATTGTGGCCAAAGTTGTTTTTTGAAGATCTTCTTCCAAATCATTCACTATGCCATATACATAAATAGTGCGTTTTATTAGCAACTTGTTTCTCTCAAAAACTTCACGTAACTTTCTCATTGTCGCAGTAATCGATCATTGATTTTGATAAAACGTTTTAACGATTAAAACGCGTTGTTTTATCGAATAGTTTTCCATAATAAATTTGCCACGTCTCTACTTTACGACTACCAAATATGATCTCTCAAGACTAATGTTTACCCAAATTCCGGCAAAACAAAGTAGTATACCTTCCCAGCAGACACCCTCTACACACATGAAGCACACTAAACCACAAACAGTCAAAACTAAAAATTATGAAAGTTTTTTGTTTTTTCATGGACTATTTCTTAAAATTTATGTAGAAAATTTGTGCATATATTTGTCCCCATCTGTTTGTTAATATTTATTTTTATTAAAAAACTTGTAATGTCAGCATATGATTTTGTATATCAAGATAATTTATGTTAATTCGAAAACGAAATGAAAAACAATTCAAGCTAAAGGTGTTTTATTGTTGCAGATTCTATGCCGATTATTTAAATTATTTTTTTAAATTTTTTATCCGATTTTGGCAGATTTTTGGTAAAATTTTCTGGCAACAGTGGTGCGAGCATACACCAAAATTTTGCTGACTTGGTTATCGTTATGAAAACCAAATAGAATGGTTATAAAATGTGCACTAATACATACATACACAAGTACCTTAGATATTTTCTAACATGGAAACAGTTTCTTCAACGGGCTATCTACATTAATTAATATAAAATGTTTTTAAAAAAAATATGGATGTTAAGACTTGCTGTTAAAATGTCGATACGTTAACGGGGAAGTGTGTGAATTCATCTAAGAATTGATATTTTTCATTATGTTTTGATTATTAAAAATTAAGCATTATGTAAATAATAAAATCGAAATATTAGCGAAATCATACTTCACAAATATTAAATCGTAGAACAAAAAATTACAGCTTTCATAACTAAGCATCATGACATTAGACCATGTTAGAGGTTACGTTAGGTGAACATTGCTCTAAGCATCTCTCAATATAATATAATTTTAGAACGTTTGTGTACTTATGGAATATTTAAAAATGTGTTTTACATCAAACAAACAAATATATTGTACAAGGCTTGTGTATGTTTGTTCAATTGTTTTATATTTTTGTAAAATAAAAAAAAAGGATATAAATTTGTCAATGGGTTTCAAGGTTTTATTGGTTTAACCTTTCAGAATTTTTTAAAAATGTATAAGAAAATAAAATCAAAATGGGGACAATCAACTTACAGTCAGCTGTTCGCAACAGTGATAGGATCTGTCAAGTTTCATTTAGCTTACAAATATGTAAAGAAAGTACTAGTACGACTTGAGCCCGACTAAGAAATTATTCTTTAATTAAAATCTGCAAGATTTTGAGACTTACAAAAGTATTAAAATATACGAGAGGCAAATAAGTAAATATAAAACGAAATAAATGTAACGAAATATTTCAGATGAAGTATTTTCACTTCGGTACAAAGGCATGTATGTGTTTGCTTGCTCCGAACCTGTATTGAAAATTTCACCTACACAGCTCTTATAGTTCCAGAGATCATGCTTTACAAATACAGAATACGATTTCACAAACATAATATATAGATTATATAAAATATTAAATAAATTCAGTGAAGTGCGACTTTGACCCGCGCATGAAGGGTTCCGTACGGTTCCGATATAACGAACGATATATTGTCAGGCCCATTCGTTATACCGAAAAATTCGTTATATCGCAAAGATTTTTTTCAAGTGTTATTTTAATTATTTTTATTATTGATTTATTTTATTATTGATACAATACAATGAAAATAATGAGGGTAACTTATTTTCAAATAAGCTACCAAATACAAACTAACGGAATCACATTTTTTTTGTGCATTTACATTGCTGCTGTAGATTTTGTTTAATAATTTTTGTAGTTCGTTATACAGAGCACACATTTATCAAAATATTCGCTATACAAAGTAGAACAAAACCTTAGAAATATGTTCCTAGCAACATTTTGTTTTTTATTTTGTGATTTTTTCTTCTTCATTCGTTATATCCAGTATAAAATTAGGCTAGTATACATAGGGTTGTTAGTGTAGAAAATTTGGACGTTCGTTATATCGGATTTTCGTTAAAGCGAGATTCGTTATACCGAGATTTGCCTGTAATTAAATACGAACTTTAGCCTATATAAAATATAGTTTTTGTATTTTTTTTCGTTTTTGACGTTTTTTTAATTTTTTATTGTTTTAATTTTGGCGATTTTATCAGATTTTGGAGTTTTTTTTCTTTTTGGGAATTTTCTAGTTTTGACACTTTTTTTTCTCGTTTTGGCGATTTTTTAATTTTTGTGGGTTTTTTTGGCACTTATTTTCTTTAGCGATTTTTTTCTGTTTTTGGCGTTTTTTCAATTTGGCGATTTTTTTTTTAAATTTTGGCGATTTTTTTCATTTTGGCGATTTTTTTCATATAAAAAATTATTTTGGTTTTGGCGCATTTTTTGCGTTTTGGCGATTTTTTTTCGGTTTTTGGCGTTTTTTTTCATTTTTGCAATTTATTTTCAGTTGGGAGTTTTTTTAGAATTTTGTAATTTATTTTAGTGCTAGAAATTTTTTCTTGGCGATTTCTTTCGGGTTTTTGGCGATTTTTTTTCGGTTCGGCGATTTTAATTTTCGGATTTTTTAGTTTTACCGTTTTTGGAAATTTTAAGAGTTTACGTCTTACGGTTTCCAAGATATAGCAAGTTGTCAAAATTGCATTAACTGATGGAACACCCTTTAATTAAAATTTTTAATATTTTAATGTTAATTGTTGTAGTCTATATCAAAATACACCAATTTTAAAAATTTCAAGTGTCAATATACTTATGTAAATACAATTGTATGTATATTACATGGGATTTTAACATTTTATGTCACCTTGCTGTTCTGCCTTAAGATGTAGTTAAAACATTACATAACATCCACAGGCAACAATCTTTTTTTATAACAAAAGGAAAACTTGATACAGAAAAATATTCGAATATATATACTATGATTATATATAAATATGTGTTTCGGAAGTGGTTGTTTATATACTCTTGTACGTCGTTAGTCCTTCCCTCACATTAACATAATGTTAGTGTTAATGCAATTTATTTCATGTCTAATTTATACATCCTGTTAGAAATTAAAATACATATGTACGCACATACATACATATATTTGTACATACATACATACACACCTAAAAAACCACAGTTTTCTTTTCAATATAAATTATGACAAATAACTAGTTTTAAATTTCTTAAAAGTTAATTATATTTACTTATTTTATAAAACGAGCCATGAAAATTTTTTAATTTTAACATAGTAAATAGTCGAAAGTAAATAAATAGTTCGGCATGTGTTTAACCCTTATGTGCATGATGCGATGTATGATGGCTATGCACATTATTTTAAATTAAAAATTATTTGTGGAAGCTTATCAATTAGAATGCTGAGGCTTATTGCTATTCATGGTTTATTTAATATATACACATGTTCGTAACATATCACAGATTTTGATTTTTTTCTTAATTAAATGACTTAGCAGATAGTTTGCATAATTTTTTATTCAGAGCTAAGTGTTTAATGTCTTATTCGAGTTTAAGAGGTAAAACAAATAAAGTTATTGAAAATATTCAACTTAAAATAATAGTATCTATTGTTTAAGCATAGACCTGAAAGGGTTAATCGTGATAAAAATTAAAGCAGCTGCACATGTTATTAGTAATTTTGTATTGAAGCTCAAAAGTATCTTAAACTCATACAAAAAAATCCACGTTTTAAAAAACAATAGCCAAAACATAAAAAACAAACAATTTATGAAAAACAGTTGTACACGTTTATTTAAGAGCTAAAATTGTCCTAAAATGAACAAAATTATTTCGAAAGAACTACGTTTTGATATTAAAAAGAAAACACCATAATAAGCTAAAAAATTTTAAATTTATGTTAAGTTAAATCTGCACAACATCTAGCAGATTCAAATTCAAAGCTTTATGAAAATCTATACAGTTTACATCAAAGTTTTTGATATTTATCAAGATTTTTTAACCAAAACACTGAACATTTTCCAAAAGTACAACCAAAAAATTGCAATGTAACCAAGTCATTGTCGCCATAGAATTTTAGAGTATCAGTAACAGCAGTAAGTTGTATTTACAATAACTTTAAAATGTCTAAAATAATCTTCAATTTTAATGATGTATAGTTATTTGAAATATCTTATGTACTCAGTAATGAACAAAAAAAGATTTTATTGAAATAATCTTTTTATGAAATTTCTATATACATTATACATTCTAATTTTCTTTTTCTCGTTGTCACATTCTGTTCTTGGGACAAGTTTTCTGTCACAACATTTAGGATATTCAGCATTAGAATGCACATAATCACACAATACATATCCGGGCGGAGCGGCAAGGGCACCACAGCTTAAATGAAATAAACAAATAAACATTTGATATATAAATTGGCTGAGAGAAAATTAGTAATACACAGCATACTCTTGATAAATTAAAAAATTTTTCAAGGCTATTAAAAAATATTTTAAGAATTTAACATATAAAAAAATTAATGTAAACAATTTATATCATTTATTAACAGCACTGGTTTAAACTTTAATTCGTTTTGGGCCCAATAATTGAGTTTTTAATTAAATATCATATCAATTGCCACTTAATTTAAGTTGACTTAAATGCAGTTTAATTTTTTGAGTGGTTAATTAGCGTTCTTAGCACTAAAAAACTTCCAAATATTCAGCTTTGCAAACAACAGCTGTTTAACCGTGGTTGGTCTACATTCAGAGAAACAGAGCAACAGTTTCTTCGAATATTAAGTTGTGTCTATGTATAGTTCGTCGGCTTAGAATTTGTTTGTCCCAGCGACCATTTAAAAAAACAAATTGGTTAGACCCCTTTTAGACACGCAAAGTTTATTTTGCAAACTCCTAATTCAATTGGAAGAAACACAGTAAGAGAAATTATTATTCTCGGTGTTCTCTCAGCGGCCAGTCAGTGAAGTATACATATATAGTATATTTTTTAATTAATTATTAAACATTAAAATAAAATAAAATAAATCTTAATTATGCATGTATAAGAGTATAAGAGAAATAATTTAATATCATTATTTATATTCAGTACACTTCAATTACTTGTTTTTCTTGTGTAAGCGGATTGATAGTTAAAAGGATTACGGAGGTGGCCTCGCAGTCAAGGCTATTTCTTTGGACAGCAAGAAAAATAAATTTTGATCTCAACAAGAAATTTCTCAATATATAGCAGCAAAGTATACGCATGGAGCACAAGAAGCAAATTTAAAAAAAAGTTGTGTATGCGGCACAAAACAGTATCTTTATTTAACAATTAAGTAATATTAAAGTCTAACTTCATTCAAGAAAGTTCACAAAAATTGAATTTTTTCTTCAGAACATAACGTCGGGTCGTTACTACTCGTAGTTTGCCGCACAGTATACTTAAAATAAATTTTTACTGCATCAAACCAATAAATAACTACCCGTCTATAAGACGGAAGCTTTGGTAAAAATACAAAAGTATTTTAAAGATTATATTTTGAGAAAATTTCATGTAAACCTTCTTTTTGGTTTTCTACACTCCGACTTCTTGTCGTATGTGGTGAACCAATTTTGAGAGAAAGTGTTGTGTCCATCATGTCTTTTGAACTAAAATGAGCTGTTGGCCATAGACTTGTTTCGAACTCTTTCAGTAGCTCGTTTTTGACACAAACTTATAAGCCCATGTATTTTAAATGGGTTTGATCATTGGTTTGTGTCAAAAACGAGCTACTGAAAAAGTTCGAACTTGTGGCCAGTTTCTTTAAAAACGTCAATTTCAATTAAATGATTTTTAACCAACTTTTGATGCGAACACGAGCAAATTATTTCAAAAAGATCTGTTGGACACAACTCTATAGAATATCAAAAATATTGTCGCGCAAGTCATCATAAATGTCTCTAATATTCTGATAAGGCAGTAGATTCTGTGGCCAATTGAAACTGGGAGCTGTCTAGAGTTGTCTCCAATAGACTTCATTTGAGCTCTTTCAGTAGCTTGTTTTTGACACAAATCAATGATCAAACCCATTTAAAAAACATGGGTTTGATCATAGGCTTGTATCAAAAACGAGCTACTGAAAGAGTTCGAAACAAGTATAGTCTTCAACAGCTCTTTTTGAACTAGTTTGAGAGCTTTCGAATCAAAAGTTTTTTCAAACCTATTTAATTTACATTGATGTTTTTTACCGGACTTGTGCCCAATAAAAGAAACTAGTTCAAAAAGAGCTATTGGACACATTTCTAGAGCTCTCGGTAAATAAAAGCAATGGTTGCTTACTAGGCTCGTTCAGTAATTAAACGTTAACTCAAACCTATCATCAAATCCATGCATTTTCCCAGTTATATTTATATATAATTATCCTTGAGTTCCTCAGCTTACCTGTAAAAAGACCCATTATTCTCCTCATGACAGACCACTTTTTGACATTTATCCGGTAATGTCATCTCCTCGCCGGCTGATAATATAATGCCATCAATAACACATTTTCCGGGATAGTCTGAAAACACACTTATTTCATGTTTACATGTATACATATATATTTTTTTTAATATAAAAATCATTAAAAGTTCTTACTAGGATCTTTCAAAAGTCCCTGGCCAACTGCAGCTAAATTCAAGGGAAAGTAAGCAAGAATTAAACTTAGTAATACAAACGATTTCATATTGTAAATTGAACTGAAAGATTTTTATTAAAATTTTTTGTATTTATCGAAAAAAAAAATAAAACTTTACTATTAAAACAAGTTTTTAAGGTGTAATCAGAATGCAAATATTTTATTTATGGGAAAAATATGTGATTAATTTTAGTTTTTTGTTTTTGTAAACTAAAACCATGTGTTTCTAAATGGCTTGAGAAAAAAAAAACAAATAAATCATGCTTAGTAAGTGTAAAATAAAGAAGCTACACTACAAATAGCGACAGACTAGGCAAATATTTGAACAAATAAAGGTAAACAATTGTTTTTTAAGGTTTTTTTTTTAACGAAACAGTATTTATTTAAAGCATTAAATCAAGTAATAATTATTTATTACTTTTTTTATTAGTTTGAAAGTGTTTTATTTTTATGTATTTATTTTTACTTCTCATTATAATATTATGTTCGCTTAGGTCCAATGAAAATGAAATTTATGGTGACCTTTTTCAAAAAATATTTATAATAGTTAAAAGAGTAATACAAATATCATTTACATAACTTTTGGTTTTTAATTATTTAAATAATCATGGTTAACTTTTTTTAATTTTGAGTCATTGTTGGGGCAAAAAGAAAACTACCAAGTAATTTATTTAATTTAACTTAAAAATAATATTAGACATGAAACTAATTAGACCATTACAATGACTTGACTAAATAATTGAAATTACAGCGGCAATTTCCTTCAAGAGAAAAAAGAACAATAATGTCTAGAGAAATTTGTTTAAATATAAACAACAGAAACAAAGGATCTTTCATTAAACTCTCCCTATCTTTCATCAGATTTAAATAATACGAAGTGTGTATGAAAAATCATAGTAGACTTTGGCCGAACTCCTTTAAATTTCATGGTTTTGATCATTGGTTTGTGACAAAAATTAACTAGTGAAAGAGTTCGATACAAGTCTACAAAAATGAAATAGTCTCGTTCACTAGACTGTACTACATATGTAAAGCAATCAATGCTTTTTAGAGTTGTGTCCAACAGCTCTTTTTGAACTAGTTCATTCTGTTGGATACAATAGACTTGGGTCGAACTCATTCACTATCTAATTTTTGCCACAAACCGATGATCAAACCCATGTAATTTTTTTAAGACTTGGGTCGAACTCATTCAGTCGGTCGTTTTTGACACAAACCAATGATCAAACCCATTAATATTACATGGGTTTGATCATTCGTTTATGTCAAAAACGACAAACTGAATGAGTTCGATGAAAGTATAATTTTTTTTGATGATTGGGGTGTTTTAAAAATCAACTAGTGAACGAGTTCGACTTAGGTCTAGGCGAAGTGATATTTGGTTAAAACAATTTTATCACTGATATTGCTTTTCAGGCTAATTTGGCAAGATAGACCGGATAAAGTACAGTCAAGTCAACAGACGTAGCTTCAATAATATAGCCGCTATCAATTTTCAAAACTTGGAAGTAACTATTGTAAGACCCTTTACAACTATAAAAACATTCCAAGTAAAAGGGAAAATAAAATATTTACACAACAATTTTCATCTAACTTACATTTTTTACAATTTATCTCATACATTTAAATATTTTCAAACAATAGCGTTTAGTTTTTTTAATGTACACATATTTTCTTTTATAAATTTTAAGTATTGCATATTTACATATTTACAGTTTACCTCATTTTATACATCACTCTCCCTTAAAAGTTGCTTTGGAATTCATAATGTTTTTTGAATATTATTTTTGGAAGCATTTTCCCGATATTAAATATATTTATATATATAAGTAATATTCGCTATAACTATATGTCACTGTACACTAAAAAAACTATGACGAGGATTACACCATTTATGTATGTAGTTTCCACATAACATACAGTCAAATACTTTACCATATATATATACATATATGTATGTACTGATTGATTGGCTTATTTGATGATTCTAAATGAATTAGGCCTGTATCGAACTCTTTCAGTAGCTCGTTTTTGACACAAACCAACGATTAAACACATGTAATTTAAATGGGTTTGATCATAGGTTTGTGGCAAAAACGAGCTACTGAAAGAGTTCGATACAAGTCTAGAATCCAACAAAATTGGGTCGAACTCGTTCATTAGTTCATTTTTGGCTCAAACCTATGATCAAACCCAATTTAAAAAAGATCTACTGAAAAAGTTCGAAACAAATCTAATAGGTTTTATTATCGGTTTGTGGCAAAAATAAACTAGTGAACGAGTTCGACCCAAGTCTAATTAGTTATTAGTGGTTACGTTTTCTTTGGAACATGGTACAGATATGTAAACCTGGCGTAAGGTTTGAATATTTAGCAATATTGATTATTTACTAGCGTGAAATTTGGCGAATAAACGGCCTGTCCCACGATGTCACCAGAAATCGTTCGATCGAATATTTACATTAAAAACAATAACAAATTTTCTAATTTTATTGTTGTTTGCAGTACAAGTTGTCAATCGAACGATTTCTGGTGACATCGTGGGACAGACCGAAAATCTAGCTTGTACTTTTTTTAAATAATTGAATGCCCATAAGTATGCTATATTATTTTGTCCTGTAAATATAAAGTACATGTATGTTCATACAGTTGGATGCAGCTATAACGACTACAGGTGGTTAAATCTTGATGGCCGATTTATATGTATATCTGGGCATATATTGAGTTTCGATAATATGAGTTATATTATACATAATTTCTTTTTCACATTAGTTATTAATGACAGCGCTTTGAATACAAAATTTACCGACGTTTCATTTTAGACGTGAACATTTTGATTTATTTTTCACTTACAAATTAACAGCCTTATGTAAGGGCCTATTTCGACCCTTAAAATTTAACCACCCTTTATATTTGAAATTAGGTAAAATTTAATAACAAAAATTAATAATAACTAATGCGGAGTACAAATCTGGCACACATTAATTACTAATGAAAATTTTTTGATTCAGACACGTATTAATTACGTATTCAGCATTATTTAATTTTTTATCCCTACTGCGAATTGCCTGCTATCACAGTAAATGTTTTCCTGTATTGCCTTAATTAAAGTTGTGATTTCCGAGTATGTCTTACACTCTCATACTAGTTCTCAATTTAGCAATTTTTTGAATGCCTTATTTAAAGCTCATCTCCACCAATGAGTAGCAGCTTTGAAATAATTTATTTTATATCTAACTTCTTGGTTGATTATTTAAAATGTCTAATAATGGCTATAATTTCAGTTACCGTTTGTTGCTATTGTCCGTGACTCTGTGTGTCTGTCTCTCTCTTTCCTTTTACATCACCAAGAACAAGAAACTGTTACTTACATACTATACATTTTATGCAACGTTTTTCATTAGAATTTGATTTTCATTATCATTTCCTTCTTGGTGTTTGTTTTTCTAACACGAGTGCGTAATTCAGGCAAATTTTCTATTAGTTTTAATTCAGGTTTTAAATTTTAAATAGTCGAAAGGCAAAAATAAAAAAATTCAAACAGAAGCTTACACAACAGCAGCATTGGGAATATTATCATTAGCATTATACCCGTCATCAGTAAACTTAAGATGAACCAGCAGAACAAGCCAGCCATCCAGCCAGTTGTTGTTAGCCGATAAGAATTAAGAAGAAATTGTCGCACCTGCATGAATGTATGTATGTATGATGATGTAGTTTGCTGGCTGCTTGCTAATAAAGCGCACACTTTTTCAAAACTAAAACGTAACAGAATACTGTAAGACAAAATAAACAATTACAAATTTGAATTCAAGCTGTGCATATTCGCATTGTACTTCCAGTTTGGTCTGTAGTTTTTTCTTTCGATGCACATATTTATTTTTATTTGTTTTTTGCTTAAATATTTTTAATAAATACTTTTGTTCCTGGTTCTCGTAGAATTTCTTCTAACATTGTTTACGGTTACTTAACGGAAGACTATTTATTTACGTGTGGCTTTAAAGAGAAAATATAATTTGAAAGGATGTGAACAAAAAAATATTTAATTTTACCAAGAATCCTTTTTCTATTTTAAATGAAATTGGTTGTTAATTAAAAATTTTCATATATAAAGTGATTAATAAAGTATTATAAATATGAAGGTAAAAATATATTTTAAGCTATCTATATATGCAATATTATTGTGCAATAATAAATTTGCCTACTAGATGGCTTAATTTATTGCATCAAATAAAATGTCAAAATATATTTTAAGCTATGTTTATGTTTGCAATATTATTTTTAAATAAGTATATTGTACAACAAAATTGCCTACTAGGTGGCTAAACATACTGCATTAAATCAAATGTCAAAATATATTATAAATTCTATATACATTTAAAATAATACTGTGTAATAATTATATTTTATAAGTACTGCGCAAAATTAAATGTCAAAATTATTGTGCAATATTTACATAGTAAAATGAAATTGCCTATTACATGGCTTGACATATTGCATAAAATTAAATGTCAAAGTATATTCTAAACTATTTAAATATATGCAATATTATTGTGCAATAATAATTATTGCTCAGTAAAATGACATAGTAGGTGAATAAAATTGTATATCAAAATATATTTTAAACTATCTACATATTTGGAATATTATTGTGCAATAAATATATTGTACAACAAAATTGCCTAATAGGTGGCTTAATAGTCGTATATTGCATTAAATTATATTTTTTTGAATTTATTTTTTCCAAAAAGAAATAATCTTTTGCGTGTTGAGGGGGTTGTATAACAATATCTTTAAATTTTTTAATTATTAATGGGATTTGAATTATAAAAAATAGCATTAAAAAGCATGTCATGTTTGTGTGTTGCTTTCTTTGATATTTCCGAATAATTTAAATCAATTTCGATTTTATTAAAGATTTTTTACATTAGTACAAGTTCTTGCTATTTTAATAGAATTTTTTAGAAACATCATTAAATACTTCAATTGCAATATTTTACTTTTGTAAGCTCGTGGTTTTTAATTACTCACATGAATATTTAAAAAGTAATGAAATTTAAAATATTTTTTATATGAATTAGTTCGGGAATATATTCGAATATTCGATAAAAATTATTCCAATAATTCTTTAATTTAAATATAAAAATTTTTTGTTCGTTCGAACAAAATTGAAAAAAGATTATTCGAGTACTTGAATAATTTAAAAATCAAAAACAACAGTAATTATTATCTTTTTAAAGCTCAGAAATTCACTGAAGATAATTAAAAAATAATAATTTTTTTGTCGTCCACACCCTTTTCAACTGTCCACATGTTGATTTTACACTGCATGTTTAAATGCACTATTTTGCCCGCAATTGATTGCGATTTGTTTCTTTATTCGACGTTCGTATGAATTTGTATATATAGGTAAGTGTGTATGTGTGTGCTTAAACATTTAGAATCTTTGATGGGAATTTATGAAAATTTGTTTTGAGCAAAAAATGTATTTATTTTCCTTCTACTTGTTGCATTCTTAGTTGCAACGTCAAACATGCATGTACGTGCATGACTACGTATTTTAACAGAAATTTATGTTGTTGCTTTTAATTTAAAGTAGGTGGTAAAAGAACAACAGATTAACTGCTTTTTTCTTTCTTTTTTGCGAAATAGGAAAATAAAGGAGAACTTGTTTTCACCTGCGGTTAATAGCAACGAACATAATTATATAATTTCCAGGTTGTTCTGACTAAAAAGATCAAACGATTAATTTCAATTTTACTATAATTTCGAGTATGGTTTTCAATGAAGCACAAAACAAGCTTAATAAATTAGCAGGTTAGAAGAAGAGGGAAGCTGATAAATTTAATTGTTAAGGAATTTTTTTTTTGCTTTATAGTAGAGCTAAATTTAAAGAAATATAAAATTTGATTGGTTTTCCATCTAGATAATTAAGGTGGTAAAATCGTTTTTTCTTGTTGCTGTTGTTTTTTCAATGAATTAATACTTTTAAAAATTGTTGCTGAAAATTGGTTGTAAATGTGACAGCTAATTAATAGAAATTTTTCATAAGAACAATTTTAATAGCTTGTTTAACGAACAGCTATTAATTATAAAATGTTCGACTAACATATATAGTGCCATACAGGCATTTTCTGAAAACCACATTTTCCAAATCACTAGTGATTTTAAAAGTTATAATTGTCCTGTAGCCATTTTAAAAATCATATACGATGAAAAAAGAGCGAACAAGTATCTACATGACCATAATTACTATTAAAATCACTAGTTATTTGAAAAAATGTTATTTTCAGAACATGCCTAATAACCGCCAAAAAACTAATTAATTGATTGATTTTTGAACTTTTTCTTTACCAAAATCGGTTGTAAATAATAGATTTTCGTAAAAAAGACGAGATGAAAAAAGGTGTCGGTTTAGCTTTTTTATTGCGGTTATGGCTCGATATGTTATCAGATGAAAATACTGGCCCAGCATTTGTAATTGTTGAAGTTTTAAAATCACAAGATCTTAATTATAATGGTGTTATTTTTACTGGAATTAATTTTAACTTGCTTAATTTTTTAGTGTAAGCCCAAGGATCTGTGAAAGGCACACCTTCTCGGAGTAATAGGTAAATGCAATAAAAGGTCCTGCTTTGGAACGATTTGGATTACGAAGAGTATTCATAATATATTATTTATTTTTTTTGTATTTTTCAATATCTTATATAATTTGAACTTATACTTGATAGATTTGCATAATACATTGCCTTTAAATTTCGCCAAAATTTTTTTTAATTGCGTCAGATTTAACAAAATTTTTTTAATATTTTCTTTGAAAAAATAACCCCAGTTTCAGTTTCATTTTTCAACAGGAATGAAACTGTATTTTTTTAGATTTGGCAACTTAATCGCGTTAAAATGTTTGCTTAGCTTGTTATTCTATTAAAATGTTTGCAATTAGTGCAAATATACTTAGAATTTTCATCGAATGTCATCACACAGTTCGAAAATATTATCGCTCATTACATGCATTTCGCAGACAACAAAATGTTCCATTGGACCGACTGTTTTGCTAAGCCACACAATATTTCTCTCTGACTTATGCCGGTAAGCCGTTTTTGGCTCGACTAATTAGTTTGAAAGCCAACATACGGCATGATAAATGGTATTAATTGCTGCAAAAATGATCAAAAACTAAAATTTGAGCCCGTCCTTTCTATGAACCAGCCAACTTGACCGCATACCGGAAATTGAAATGAAAATTTCTGAAAATTTCAAAAAATTATCTGCCAATTGCAATTGCTATGTATTCTTTTTCTATTTAAAGTAAAAAAAGTATATATATGTACCTTAAAAAGTAATATTTAATGATCAAATAAAATAAATCAACAACTTCAGGTTAAATCCTTGTCAAATTAGCAAAGCTCGTAACAAAATCTACGGCAGTAACTTCAGGTACTCTCTAATTTTTTAGGGTTCCGTACACCAAAGGTGAAAAAAGGAACCCTATTGCTTTCGCTACGCTGTCCGTCTAAAATTTAAAAAAAAATTAAATTAAAGGGTGGTCCATCAGTTAATGAAATTTTGACAACTTGCTATATCTGGGAAACTGTAAGAGGTAAACTTTTGAAATTTTCAAAAACGGTAAAACTAAAATATCTGAAAATCATAAAATCGCCAAACCAAAAAAATTGCCAAAAATTCAAAAAAATCGCCAAAACGAAAAAATCGCCCAAAATTAAAAAAAAAATTCTAACACTAAAATAAGTCGCAAAATTCGAAAAAATCGTCCAAATGGAAAAAATCGCCAGAATGAAAAAAGCGCCAAAAACCAAAAAAAAATCGCCAAACGCCAAAAAGACTCCAGTAACAAAATAATTGTTGGTATGAAAAAAATCGCCAAAATGAAAAAAATCGCCAAAATGAAAAAAAATCGCCAAAATTAAAAAAAAATCGTCAAATTGAAAAGTCGCCAAATGAGAAAAAAGTGTTAAAACTACAAAAAGAGCGCCTAAATGAATAAAGTCGCCAAAATGAAGAAACGCCAAAAACCGAAAATCGTCAAAATTAAAAAAATGGCCAAAACGAAAAAATCGCCAATAAATAAAAAAATCGCCAAAAACCGAAAAAAATCGCCAAAGGAGAAAAAATGTCAGAACTAAAAAAATTGCAGAAATGGAAAAAAAACCAAAAAACCGCCAAAACAAAAACAAATCGCCAAAATAACAAAAATCGCCAAAATGAAAAAAACGTCAAAAACCAAAAAAAATGCCAAAACTATATTTTATATAGGCTACTAAAGTTCGCATTACATATCTCGTGTCCGTACGCAACCCTTCGTGCGCGTGTCAAAGTCGCACTTTACTGAATTTACTTTAAATTTCTTTGGGCTTATTTGTAAGTTTTGTAGTTTTGTTTAAAATTTTTTTGAAATTTATTAAAAGTATGGTAGTATTTTTGAGTAGTTATATGTTAGAGTATAAGACAAAAGGATCTCAAAATAAAATGTATTCAATCTATCGACAGCTTTTTGGGGCCCCTTTTTTGTGTCAATTTGTATGGAAAATGTGTGCAATTCTGTTTGATCATTAATGCTTCTATGTGTCTATTACAAGGAAAATAATTTTTTTTAAATATGATTAATGTTTTTGTTAATTAATTGAGATTAAATATTTTCTTATATCAACAATTTATAATCCCAGCTAAAAAAATTATATATGGTCCATATATTTTTAATAGATAAATGTATATAACTATATATGAATATGTAGGAATTCATGTATGGAAATATATGGGATTATAAATTGCAAAACTATTATACATGAACTAATATATGGACTAATATATGAAATGTATTATAAAATATGAAATGTATTATAAAATATGAAAATTTAATTATGAAGCTCTTCATATGTGGATCCATATATAAATATAAGATTTTTTATATGGAGCCATATAAGAATGTATACATACATGATATCTCACATAAGATCGTTTTTGCAATCAAAAAAGCTTGGAATTTTATCACTGCTGAATTGGAAATCCATTAGAAAATACATACGGTGTGCAAAGTTTATATGCGTACCCTCAACGTTTAAAAAAGAAAAACTTTTTGTTACAAAAAAAACCATTCTTGTATGATTTTATATATTGGGGCCCCTTTTAATATATATAATAATCAAAAGGATAATCCAGTCATTGATTTTGTAGAAAATAACAAAATTCTCTAGATACGAAACAAAGTTCATATTACTGTATTGAAAACTATTGTTAGACGGATTATTTTTTCTTTTATAATTAATTGCATTAGTTTTTAATCTGATTTCTTAAGCTAAATGTTATGTACGAATATGATTTATGTGTTTTTTAAATAATTGATTCACCTTTTGATGAATGAAATGACTTTTAGTTCGTTTTGAATTATTTGTCAAACAAATGTTTCATTAAATGCAACCTCTCTCTCAAGTCTAAAAAAAAATTAATTTTAGTAATTTAATTTATTGCACAGCAGTGCGCTTTTATGAATAAAGAGTGTATGAATATAAACTTTGCATACTGTGGAGGGAATTTACACACACATGTATAAAAATGTATGAATATATATAATCATATATGCCCATATACCCTCATTTTTCGGATCCGAAGCATATATGGGATGTCATATATGCTCCATACATATTTTTTAGCTGGGATATTGAAAAAAAAATTTTTAATGAACTAGCTATATTGTTATACATTTTTAATAATTGACTAAAATTGTTTTCTTGATTAAATTTTTTGTTATATCCACAAATTTGCAATATGATATTTTATAAAACACTAATCTCATTTTCAAGATGATTAATTCATTATAGGCCCCTTTTCCCGTTAGATCTGGCAACCTGCCGTTCCCGCAACCATGCAACCAGATCATGTTTCTTAAGTCTTTTGTTTTTATTTGTCTTCTTCTATTAAATGTTCAATAATTCAATGAAATAAATTATTGTTCAGCCCACTTTTTTTTCAGTATGTTAAGCTAAAACAACAACAAAAATTAAATATATGTAAATAAATTAATTGCATCAGCTTATAGTTTTAATACACAAGCAAAATTCTTGGAAAGAAAAAGTGCGGCTGGATAACATTGACTTAAGCTAAGCCTTTAAGCTTAAGATGTTTGTTTATTCTTTAATCTTTCTTTCAAATTGGCTACACAAGAAATTATTGTTTATGAAAATGAATTTCAATGTTACATGCAATATATTTTAAGCCGAACATATTTGTTTTTTAACTGCAGCGATTGCAATTAAAATATTTTGCATGTTGCTTGTTTTTATTTAACATGAGATTAAGAGAAAAAACTATTGACATAACTGGGATAGCTTAATATTCATTTGTCATATAAAATATACTGGTATGTTTTAGTTTTCTATACTTCATTAAATGCGTATATTATATCAATATAACATGAAGAGTATGTTATATTGATATAAAGTAGACTTACCTCAAGTCACTCGAAAAAATTCTGATACAAATTACATTCTCTTGAGCATTATTGTACTGAATAAATAAATGAAAACTTTGGTCTTATTTTTATTAATGGAAAGAGTTTGACACTTTTGTATAAATTTTTACGAAAAACATTCTTGTTAAATATTATATCTATGGGAAAATCAAGCAAGGCCCATAGCTACTCTGATCCTGTTAAAATTTTTACAGGAATCAACTGACAAATGTTGTAGATATATTTTGTTGTTAAGAGAAACAGTGCTGAGCTTTGAGTTAAGTGACGGAAATTTCAAAAACTTCTAAACTTGTTTACAGAAATGCAAAAAGATAAAGAAGAAGTGAAACGTCTTAATGCAAGCCAATAACTTAATTGAATTAAATAAAAAAAGATTGAAAATATTAAATTAAGAGAGAAGTTTACAGCTTATGATTGAAAACGAAAAGTTGGACTAATATTTAAGACATAAAATTTATATTAGCGCAAAAAAAACTTAAGAATGTCGTCCAAATCCTTTACTGAACGATATGTGGCTATTTTCTTACATTAAAAACATGTTAAAATATTTTAAATCTGCAATACATTTATACTAAAAATGAGAACCAGCCATTAATAAATTTTCCAAACTTCTTTTTTATATGTTTGCTCTGCATATAAAAAATATGTATTCGCATGATTTTTTTGTTCATGTTTGTAAATTTTTTTTCTTGGTAAGTCAATAAATTTTGAAAGACAAAAAAAGGATTATAAAAAAATATTAACACTGCACCACAAAAATTGATTTCTTCTACTAAAAACCCATGCCAGCACAAACTTGTCTCTCTGAAAACCATCCAAACTACTTGCCAAAAGTGGCAATAGAAACCAAAGAATTGCAAATAGTATAAAGTTGCATGAATATTATGCTTGTGTGGCAAAGATTTTTATAAATTTCCAGTCAAATGAATTAAACAGCAAAACGGTATATTAATGTATTATTCACATTAATATTTTTAAGCTTTAGTATTTTTTTGTCTGTTTGCTATCTAATTTTTTTAATCTTTTTTATTAAATTTGTAAACAAAACGAAATCATTTCATGATAACTTGTTTCAAGCCCAAACTCAGAGTACTGTGTCTATTCGTGTTATGTTAAAAAAAAGCTAAAGAAAAGCATAGACAACATGATTGTTGGTCAATGCTAATAAATTGAAATTGTCAGGTTCATGATTACCATGCTCATGATTATGATGATCATGATCATGTTGAAACAACCAGTGACATTGTGAAACTGGTCTCCCTATTTTTGGTAATATTTTTCTAATGGGCTTTTAAGTTTATGTTGACAGTTTTGTGTTACATACGAAATTAGTTTAATGCCTTCGTTCATTTCAAAGACATTAAAATTTCTTATGAAATTCGGCCACTTGCTGCAATTTTAATTGATGAAAGTAATGGTAATAAGTTTAGGAATGTATCATTTGCATCATTTTCTCCCTTCACTTTAATACTAATCAAATAGGTCTTTGAAGCAAATATTTTGTTTATTTATAAACAAATTTCTTGGAAATAACTTAATTTAAATGGAAATTTCAGTATTTTAATTAAACATTTTTCAAATTAGAAAGTTAAAGTTGATTTACTCCGCATAAAATGTGGTGCTCAATCTTATTAATTAATATATCGAAAGTAAAAAAACTTTCCGTTATTAAGACCCTTATTACTTGAACCGCATTCCACATGTGTTATTTATATGAAAACGAAAACAAAAAGATTTAGGCTCTGTGCTTGGCCTCTCATAATTTTAGGAATTCTGTATGAAAAGCAATTATAAAATTAAAGCAATTTTTGTAATGCTGTTTTATTATTTTTCATAGAAATTCTTCGTGGGAAAAAAGCAAACAAAATTCAGACTTCATCTGGTTTTTCATATTTCTTAGAAGTTTTATGAAAAACAAAAACAAAATTTAAGAAATTCGAAAACAAATTCATGTAAGGCGTACTCAGCTCAATTCGCTCTGAAAATTTTATAGTTTGAATTAAGGCAAACTCATATAAGGCATACTCAGCTCAATTCGCTTTGAGAAATTTATACTTGAAATGTCAGAAAAATGTACTGAGAAATGTGTGTTGACATCCGACGTATGTATATTCAAATTAGAAGCAACGAAAATAGTCACCTGCTCCCTTGCAACCACCTGGTATGGATTCGCCTTGGTTTGGATGTAAAAAATGTGTGTTGATATCCAGAGGATATTCTAATTATTAGTGATGAAAATAGTCAGTTGAGACCATTTTTTTTTTTTTTTAATACATATATTTATTTATTGTATCTTCAAAAATGAACTAACAATAAGTGATCAAATCTTAAAGCTAAAATATAATTATTTAGCCCGACCAGTGTCGGCCAAAACTTAGTGATAATTTAAATAATACAAAGTAGTGCTAATCAAAAAGGAAAATTAAATGTATTTTCAAGCATTCCCATCTAGAGTGTTGAGTATAAGAGCCCTTGTGTCCCTCTTTTTTAGGCGGATGTGACCATTAAAATTCAAAATATTACGAGCAAGCGGATTAGGATGTGACTCGAGTTTTGTTAAGTATTTGCCTGCGTATCTTGCAATTTCTTCAGTCTCTAGTGGCATTTTTAAATCACGATGCAAATTTGAATTCTTAATGTACCATGGAGCAGATGTTATTAACCTTAAAATTTTGTTTTGTCTTCGTTGAATTCTCTCTACATTGGAAGCTGAAGCAGTGCCCCATAACTGGATACCGTAACACCATATTGGCTTCAAAAGCGACTTGTATATTAAAAGTTTGCAGTCCAGACTAAGTGTTGAATTTCTGTCAATCAACCAATGAATTTGAGATAACTTAAGTTTCATCTGAGTTAGCTTAAAGTCAATATGATGTTTCCATGTAAGTCTTCGATCAAGGTGTATACCAAGGTATTTCGCTTGGAAATGCTGAGGAATATTTTGATTGTTGATTCGAATGGGGGAACAAGTATCTCTTCTTAGGGTAAACGTTGTATGGACACACTTTTGTTCATTGACTTTAATTCTCCATAAGTTCAACCAGATTTCTAACTGTGTAATATGTTCTTGAAGATATCGGGACGCCTCGTGCGGGTTTTTGTGCATACTAAGGCAGGCTGTATCATCGGCAAACGTAGATGTATGGATATTGCTGCTCACAGGCATATCACAAGTATAAATCAAATACAAAACTGGCCCCAGTATGCTCCCCTGTGGCACACCGGATGATATAGATTGGGGCAGACTCATGAATTCTCCTTCCACAATCGTAAACTTTCGGGTAGTTATGTAGCTTTCTAATAAATTCAGAAAATTTATTGGTAAATATGATTTTAATTTTAAAATAAGGCCTTCATGCCACACTTTATCAAAGGCCTGAGAAACGTCAATAAACAGGGCAGAACAATACATTTTTTCTTCAAAAGTTCTTCTTATAAATTGCACCAATTGGGGACAATTTTGTCATGAGCAGCTTTTCGAAGAGTTTTGACATTGTTGATAGCAGACTTATTGGCCTGTATGACTCAGCCTTGGTAAGGTCTTTGCCCGGCTTTGGAATCATTTTGACCTTCGCAAGCTTCCAAGCTTCTTTGTGGATAATACTCCAGTCGTAAATGGCGTTAAAAATAAATAAGTTTTTCAGCATATTGTTACTTATTCCATCAATACCTGGAGCTTTCTTCGGGTTGAGTTCAGCAATTAGTTTCTGAACATCACGCGTCTTAAATTTTATGGGTCGAGGGGGTAGCGCAACCACACTCGGTAAATCAACAACACCAGTACATGTATTTGGGGTAAATACGGATTTTAAATGCTCAACAAATATGTTACCTTTTTCAGTATCGCTTCTGGACCAACCTCCGGTAGAAGTGCGCAGAGGTGGTCTATATTCAACGGGTGTTTTAAGCTTTCTAGCAGCTCGCCACAAGGAGTAATTAGATGCAGGTGTGGCATCAAGATTTTCCAGATAATTTTTAAGACATACAGTTTTTTCATATGCCAGCAGCTCTTGGAGTCGTCTAGTGCACTCTTTAAATCTAATTTTATTTTGGGGTGATCTGTGCTGTTGCCATTCCCTTCTAGCTGTCCTTTTTTCACGTAAAAGATGTTCAATGTCTGTAGAATAAATCCTATTAAACCCAGTCTGCGGATGGGAAGTAGTAGCATGTTCAGCAGCCTGTTTAATATTTTCGTTAAGATTTTCAATGTTAGATTCAATATCACCTGGTGTTCTTAGGTTAATATTTTCCGTACAATGGCTACTGAGGTATTTTTTGAACCCCAGCCAATTAACACGGTTGATCATCTTTACGTATGGGACAGGGAAGTCACTTCTTAGTGGACTACAAATTGTAACAATCGTGGGAGAGTGATCGGAGGAGAGATCTACAGAAGCTTCAACATGAATTAATTCCCTACCGATATTTTTCATTACTCCAAAATCTATAACATCCGGACATTTTTGTATGTCCGTAGGCCAGTAAGTGGGCTCCCCACTTGAAATGACGTCCAAGCCCATTTTTGAAATTGTGTTGAACAATGCCCGACCTCTAGGTGTAATAAGACGCGAACCCCAGAACGTATGTTTTGCATTGTAGTCCCCAGCTGCTACAAAACAAGGGCCAAGAGATTTGTAGAATTCCTCGAATTGATCCTCAGTAATTGCGAATCTGGGAGGGGAGTAAATTGATGATATCACGAAATTTGTAACAAAATTTTCGACACAAATATTTGTTGCTTGTAGATGTTCTTCACAAATGTTATCAAGGACATAGTGTTTGAGTCTTGACTTAATTAGAATTGCTGACCCACTGCATGCTCTCCCCCTCGGGTCCTTTGAATCATATAGAGTGTAACCATTTATTTTAAATAAGCTCCTTGAAGTCAAATGAGTCTCAGAGACCAATATTATATCAATATTTTTTTCCATGAGGAAGTGCTCAAGTTCATTTTTATGCTGGCGAATGCCGTTTGCGTTCCAGAAACGTATTTTTAACATGTTCATGGTTTATTTACTAATGCTTGAAGCAGTGTATTCTGCATTCGCAGCATTTCTTGCATCATGCTCGTCATATTTGTTGTGAAGTTGTTTATAGTTAGCACCAGATTCTCAATAGTAGCTTCAAGGCGACTAAAGTTAAAGCCTGAGCTTGCATTCGCTGAATTGTTTTGCGGTGAAACATTTTGTGAGGGACTAGAACTAGCCTTAGCAGCATCGGCATACGATACACGTGAAGTAACTGGTTGACTTACTTGAGCAAAAGAGGCGGAGTACGTGTTTAAAGGTTGGGCTGGGGCTAACTTAGGTTTTTGACTCATAGTCTGTTTAACAAAAGAATATACAGGGCATCCTCTATAGTTAGCGGTGTGATTACCTCCACAATTACTACATTTTTTTTCTGCTTGTTCTTTTGGCTTAGTGCAGCTAGCAGTACCATGCAATTCACCGCAGATAACACAAACTGTAGGTAAATTGCAGTAAGTTTTTGTATGGCCATATTCTTGGCAATTATGGCACTGTACAGGACCTGAACGCTTACGTGGCTCTTCAAATGTGATTTTTCGGTGTAACAGAAACTTTACGCTATAAATTGGATGGGTTTCATTTTTTTCAATTGTATGTCATTCGGCTCCAGTTCAATGCGAAATAGGGGTTGGGCGACCTTTTCTCTGTTAATTATATTAGTAACGTTTTTTACCTTAAATCCTTGGTCTAGAAGTGCACATTTTACTTCTTCGGGCTCAACGTATGAATCTATGCCCTTTAGTACTATCTGTAGGCCTTTAGCACTCTTAAGTTGGTATGTGTAAAAGTTTGTTTTATTTTTTTCAAAATCATTTACAATTTTTCGAAAATTGTTTTCATCGTATATTTGGATTTTAGTTTCATCAATATTACCTCTTTTAATTGGAATTACGTGAAAAGTATTTTCACCAATGGTCGACAGTAGTTTTTTTAGAAGCGCGTTAGAATTTTTTTCCCTCACATATATTGGTGGTGGCTTAAAAGACTTCTGAGATGATGAAGCGGTCTTCTCGTTATCGTCTTGCATGGATGATGCGCTGTTATCCCTAGACATCTTTGGAACAGATGAAATTTTAGAAGAATTCGGGCTTCGCCCACGCTTTACCACGGTTATATATCTGTCCATTCCGACTTGTACCTTTGGTTTTGAGCTACTGTTATCTGTAGTGATAACTTGGTTAGGTGATGAACAGCCCGAATTGAATGATTTCAATGGCTTAACTGACGAAGTACTAGGCAACTGTAATGTTAAAGAATCACTAGTAGGCATTGGACAAAGCGAAGTTGATCGCTGTCGAAAAAGTGGATTTGTTGTTAGAAAAAGTGTATTATCAGATTTTTTATTTTTATTAAGAGCTTCCGAACTCACAGTAAGTCTGTCATCAGGAGTTGAGACCATCTAAATTATATTCGCCTCGATTTTGTGTTTCTTCATACAATATCTTCACCGGAGAAAAGCAAAAAAACTTCACGAGACAAATTCATGTAAGGTATACTCAGTGTTGCCAGAATTTCTAAGGCTAAAATCTGCAAAATTTAAAAATTTTTCACGAAAATATCTTCAAAATCTGCATTTTATTTTTAAAATCTTCAAAAAATCTCCAAAGCTATTTTTAAAACAACTTTTTTATATATTATTAAAAAATTTACATAAATATGGATGTACACGTACATGTGTAATATAAATATTTTTCATTAACCCATATTCATAAAATTTAAACTCGGCTTAAAATATATTTTATTTAAATTTCTTATCAATCACATTTTTTTTATGAATAGAAGCCTTGAATGTTTTTTTTTTTTTTTTTTAAGAACAAACACAACCCGCAAAGCGATTAGCTTGTCTGCAGAAAACACCCAGAGTCTATGGTGGGAATCGAACCCACGACCTCTGGACTGAGAGGATAGCATCGCTACCACTCAGCCACAGGGGCACTCAATGTTCGAAGAATGTGCATTTCGTTTCTGCTTAAGAAACTCATCAGCAGACTTCAAGCAAAAAATGTTTGAAATAAGGAAAAAAACTTCATATGTTTATAGAAATACTATCAATCTGCTACTAAGAATTACGTACACAAACATAAAAGGAAATATCCACAAAAACTATTTTTGGTTACAAAACGTTTAACAAACAAATTTCCATACAAAGTTTGTTTTGTAAACCAAAACTATTTTTTATGAATACGGCAGATGAAGCTTCTAGCAAAAATCTTTACAAGATAACACCTTCGATTTTGCGACATTGGTTGAAGTGTACTGATAAGTTTGACGGTTTTTTCACAAACAAAGTTTACTTTGCAAAGTCTTTAGTTTGTTAAAGAAAAAAGAATATAGAATAAGATCTCTTTTCTCTTCTCTCTTACAAACTTAGACTTTGCAAAGTAAACTCTTGTGTGGAAAACCCGTCTTTATTTACGAGAAACGAAATGCATAAAACCAACAAACAAATAAAAATTATTCATACTTATGTGCAAAAGAAATCGGATATATAAAAAATTATAAAAAGTTTGTTGCATAAATATCCAAAGGACTTCGAAGTTTTGTTTTATTCAAGTTCACTTGACTCAAAATTCTTACGAAATTTGCAAATGAATGTGGTAAAGACATTACATTTTAATTTAATTTAGGGCTACAAAATCATAATCAGAATAAGCTCGTTTTATATCATATATTCTATTCCAGAAGCTTACCACAGTTACTTCTAATTTTTCTTTAATGATGTCTTCTAAATTCAAAAATTTTAGATCTCTGAACTGTGAGTAGTTAACAAATAAAAAAAGGAGTAACAGTAATAGCAAAAATGTAAAAAAATTCTCTATAATTGGAGTTGAAAAACCTGCGTTTTTAGGCTAAAAATCTTCAAATCTGGATTTCGTCTTTTTGGAGGGTAAAAATCTGCAAAATCCATATAAATCTGCATTTCTGGCAACCGTGGGTATACTTCAAGGTAAAATAGTCATACTAGGCGAAATAGTCACCTCATCCGTTTCAACTACCACTAAGTGAATTCATTCTCAAAGCAAATTGAGCTAAGTATATCTTATATGAATTTGCCGTGGTCGGATTGTTTAAAATATATACTGAAAAATTAGTACAAAATCTTTGCCGAAGAAAAGCAAACAAATTCACAAGGCAAATTATCTATATAAAGTCCAGGCAAATTCATATAAGGCAAAGTCTGCTCAATTCTCTTTGAGAAATTTATACTTTTACGTACCTTTTCACAATGTATGGTTAAAAGATAACAGGGACTTTAACGGCAAGTTTTGTATGAAGAACTGTCAGTTAAAAAGCCCGTTAACTCTTAACCATACATTGTGAAAAAGGACGTTAATGTCATAAAAATGTACTAAATTAAAAGCGGCGAAACAGCCAGCTGATCGGTTGATAGTTAATCTCTGTGGATTCATGTTTTAAAATTCTCATTGTAATTTGGATATTCTTTAGATGTTAACATACATTTTTCATCGCATATTCTTAACATCCAATTTTTCATGATATTCATGAAATTCAGGCTCTATTTGGACTTTCACAAGGAATATTCATATACGGTTGACTTGGCTCAATTTACTTTGAAAAATTCTTACTGGGGAAATCAAAAAAATTTACTGATAAATTTAAGGCGAAATCATATTTGGTGGTGTGAACTGCTCAGCTGGCTATTTTTGTCGCTTTTAACTAGAATTGAATTTCAGTACATTTTTTGGCATCAAAAGTAAAAATTTCTCAAAGCGAATTGAGACGAGTAGACGTAATATATATGAATTTGGCTTGGAAAAATATTATGTATGTGGGGTTCTAAGGGACATTCAAACTACAAATGGCAAAAATAATTTTCTGTGCAGTTGACACTGACTGATATAAATTTTAAATTTGTATTAAAAAAAAATCGCGAGTGAAAAAATAATTAATTCTAATTATTTCAATATCTGTATATGTACATATATCAGAAAGACGTGATGCAGTAGCATTTGACTTTTCTGTTTAAATAACCATATAATCTTCTATTCCTATATGTTTGTTTGTTAAAAATATTATATAAATACATACATAAAGAATACTGATGTGATCTTAAAACACCCCATAGTGCAGTGGTTTTCACTGCTGACAATCATGAACATACGTGCGAAATTAATTTTTTATTCAAGTCTATGCCAAGACAATTTAAAAAATTTTCTTTAAACTGTCTATGAACGTGTCTCTTGATTTATATTCTATGTTATATTCTATGTTGCAAAGATGTGAGTGTAAATTGAACACATTATTTAATTTTATCCTCTTTTCTCTTCAATCAATGTTTGTTAAATTGCATTTCACACAAACCAGCAAATGATACAAAGCAGCGATTAACACCCACAGTCCGTAACAAATTAACCAAAAGTGATTTCAAATGAGAATCTTCATGCAAACATTACGAAGTGGCAATGTTATGTTCTATGAAATAAAATACAACCCACTAGTCGATGTATGTACGATTTGTTGTTGTTGCTGTCGCATGTTTGTGTGTGGGCACTATGAGAAATGCTTAAATTTCTTCTGTTCCATGTGGCATTTTTTGAGCGGGGGGGGGGGGGGGGGATAATACAATAACTATTACTGTATGAGGCCAAGTGTAAGTGCTATAATTGTGCAATATCAAGTAAGACTAGTAGATACAAGAAGGCGTTCTTGAAAGTAAATAAAAAAATAAAAACGAAAAACAAAAAATATGAATTCAAAAATTAATACGACTGCAATAGCAAACAGCGCATCAATCCAACAAACAACCATCGATATCATTCTGCCATCTTGCCGCCCATCAGTCAGACCAGTAATTTTTTTTCTACTACAGCGATCGCTAGGACAAGCGATCTTGATTTTTGGCGAAATCCAAAAGAAGAGCACTGAACATGAAAAATAGGAGACTAGATCAGTGGAAATTATGTGGCATCAATCACGTTCTCCACATAGTAATAAAAATGACCATGAGTACGTTGTAGACATTGTTAAACTGAGGGTGGTGGGCTGCAGCGAATTGCAAGGCACACTTAATTTTTTATATTAATTTTTCAGTGAAAAGTCCGGATTAAATATATAATTAAAAAAAATTATTTTGTTGTTGGTTTAGCACGTTTAAATGTTGTTCGCTGCTGCTAAGAAACACTTAAAATAAAATAAGTTTTTTAAATTCGTATTAGTTTTGACACGCATTAAATTAAATTGAAATAAATATTTTTCACAGAGCGTTCTATTATGTCATATTGTGATATTTCAATATATTTGTTTTCTTTTTTCTTAAGATATCGGAAAAAGAATCACAAAAATAATTAAGAAAAAAAATATTATTCAATAGAAATAAATAAAAAAATATCCGAGAAATATTTTAAGCAAGTGTTTTTAATAAAAATAATTTTACACAAAATTTTTTTACAAATCAAAATTTTTAAAATGTACTTGTTATAAACATAAGATATACTCTTATAAATTCTACTCCTAGTAAAGATAATTTTTATAAAATATAGAGATATTTATTTCACAACGTTTTTTTTTGTAAGTACTTTTTGTACTTTACATTACTAATTTTTAAAGATTTGTGTTACGAAAAATACTTTTTGAGAATATTAGTGTTTATAAAAGGTACTGTTAATATAAAAGTACTTTGCGTAAAATGTATTTTTTTATCAAAGACGCTGCTAATAAAAGGTACTTTGTAAAATCTACTCCTATAAAAAGTACTCCTATAAGAGGTACTTTTTGTAATTGGTAGTTTTTATAAAAAATACTTTTAATAAAGAGTACCTTTATGCTTTTTATACAAGGTACGTAAAGGTAAAAAAGTTCTTAAAAAAGTACATTTTAAAAAAGGTACTTTTTCTAAAATGTACTTTTAATAAAGGCACTTTTTATTAATTGTACTTTTTATAAAAGGTACTTATTTAGAAAAGTACCTTTTTATAATAGGTACTTTTTGTAAAAGTATTTTCTATAAAAGTTACTTCTAATTAAAGGTACTTTTTATAAAAAATTAAGTTTTAATAAAATATACTTTTTTTATAAAATGTACTTTTTATAAAAGATACTTTTATGAACGTTCTTTTTGGAAAAGATAATTATTTAAAAAAGTATCTATTTTATAATAGGTACTTTTTGTAAAAGATACTTTTTATAAAACGTACTTTTCGTTAAAAGTGCTTATATAGAAGATAGTTTTTGTTAATAGTATTTTATAAAAGGAAAGCACGTCCTATCAATGTACTTTCTGTAAATGGTATTTTTGATAAAAGGTACTTTATGTTAAAGGACATTTTTTGTAAAAGGTGGTTTCAGTAAGAAGTAGTTTTCATTAAATATAGGTATGATAAAAAGGAGCTTTTTTATTAAAGGTAGTTGTTAAAAAATTTGTTTATATACAAGGTGCATTTTACAAAAGGTACTTTATGTTAAAAGTACTTTTTATCAAATATCGTTTTTGTTAAAGATACTTTTTGTTAAAAGTACTTTTTGCAAAATTTACTTCTTGTAGACGGTACTTTTTGCAAAAGGTACATTATTCCAAAGGTTAATTTTGTAAAGGGTACTTATTTGTGTAACGTACTTCTTGTAAAAGGAACTTTTTTGATAGGTACTTTTTGTAAAATGTAATTATATTAAAAAAGTACTTTTTTATAAAAATTAATAATAACTAAAATTTTTTTTGTTAAAGGTACATTTTACAAAAAGTACTTCTTATAAAATGTTCCTTTTATTATAAATGGTTTTATTTTAAAAATTAAAAAATATTTATAAACATTAAATTGATTTAGAATAACAAAAATGTTTATGCTTTACTAGTAGCGCAAAACTACATCAGCATATTCTTACTACATTGAAGGCAATAAACTTTATTTTTTATCTTTAACGGTATGAAATAAATGTTTAATCAATAGTTAATACACTTTACCTAGAATTTTTTAATATAATGTAATAAATTTAATATTGCTTTTTTTTGATATTTTTCAACTACAGGATTCTGGTTGTAGTTATTATTGCACAATTTACATTTTTTCCTTCGATTAAGAAGCAAATTTTAAAATCATTTTATTTTAATCTTTTATAAAGCATCAGTCTTCTATTACGAGTAGCTGTGATGAGCAAGAAGAGAGCAGGTTTTTTTTGGCCCATATTTGATTTATATTGTGTATTAATGACAGGGAGTTATCTAAGAAGACTTGTATTGAGGTATTTGAAAGTTGATATTGTTGCTTGTATGTGTTCAAATATTAAATTTATTCTTTGTTGTTTGTAATGTTCAATTTATAGTTAATTGAACGTTTTATGTAGAATTAAACAGAGTTTGCTTGATATTTAATATGCTTCAACTGGTGAAGGAGAAAAAATTCTGTAGCTGACATTTATTTTAAATTAAGAATTAATTTTTTTCTAACCGAAACTTTATTATGTTCGAGTTACTTAAGAATCTGTGCTATTTATTTTGTTTAAAAATTTTTCTGCTGGTATTTTTTTTGCCAACAAACTTGCATCTTGATTTTCTGGCCTTAAAATATTTTATATATTTTTATGTCCCGACAAGAGGAGGTTTTGAGCATAATTGAAAAAATTTCACATTGATTGCTTCGAACATTATAATTTTGCGCATGCGGCTTACACATTTTGAATATTCCATGCCATAATAATTTGGCGCTAAAATACCGTGTGCGCTTATTGGCTGTAGCATACACAAACATGAACGCTTGCTCAATTTCAATATTCTCTTACCAACAAATCCCCAGGAGATTTTCTTGTCAACATGTAGACACGCACTTGGAAGATTACAAGAAAAAGTAATAAAAAATTAAAGCTACAGCGAGTAAGAAAAAATGTTTTGAAAATGTTGTTAAGATATTTTCATTACAAGTCTTTGTCATAATGATTCTTTTGCCAACAACTTTTTTCATTAGTTTTCATGTACGTATGTATGTTTGAAAAACAAAATACCTGCAAAAGCCTTTAACAGCATTTCCCAACTACCACCGGAGATTCCTTGCTAATGACAACTGATGCGGTGCCACCAAACATAAAACGTATAGTAGAAAAATTTACCACAACTTGTATAAAACAGAAATCAGATAATAAAGTACAAGTTGTTTGATTGTTGTTGGCGATTTGTTTTAGCAACTGCAATAATTTCACAACAAATTTTGTACAAAATTTAAGTCAGTCTCTTTATACACAGATCAAATGACATTAAATAATAATATAGATCACTGAGGCCTCTAGTTCTGCTCTAAAAATATTTCCTAATCATAGTGATGATTTGCATTATTATTTTTTAATTCATTGTGTACACTCTCCCTTTTGGTTTTTTTCTTTCTTTTTTTTCTGTAAGCTCACATTGTTTGGAGTAGATACCCAACAAATTAGCCATGGCTTACGTTTATGTTTTAACAAACAAATTACAACTTAATCATTTTGCTTGTCTAGCACTAAGGAAATTTAAAACATTTGCTTAATGTTCACTTCGTAGAAAAATTGGGTAAATAAAATGCATCAGAATGTGAGTAACATGAAATCTTCACTGGACACTGAAAAAAATTGTTCAAGTGAGTTTTAAATTTTGTTTGTATTTGTTTCCTCGAAATATTTCTCGAAAATATTTATTTTAAATAAAAAAAGGGTTTTAATAAAATTTCAATTTTAAAATTATATGGGGTTTTATTTTTATTTCACGTACCGTACGTATCCTTGGGTTAACAATATGTAAGTAATTATATGTAACAACATATATACAAAAATCACAACAACTTAACGAAAACAAAAAACATAGAAAGGTCCAATGAACAATAACTAGTCAAGGGGACCTTTACACTATGCGCGTAAACATCCCGCCCCCTTGCTATGCTGCAACAAAGAGGACTAAGGATAGCGCGGGCCTATCATAGGGAGTTTATAGTAAATAAAAGTATCTTCAAAAAAATTAATTCATTAGAACTATTTACATTTATGAATTCAGTGAAAAAAATGTAAAACAGTATGAAAAGAAATATTATAAAAAAAATAATAAAAAGTATAACAATAAAAAATAATAAAATATAATGCAAAAAAAAATAAAAAATATATTTAAATAATTTGCCCGGACACAACATTTATGACAATAGTTGCCGGCTGGTTTGTTGTAGGGACCCTCTGGGATTGTCCTTGAGTTGAGGCTTGATGTTGATGGTGTGTAGCATGGCAGCATTGATGTGAGGTCCTTGATTTTCTGCTCCTCTTTCTATTCCTTTTTGGGGGGTTTGTCACAGTCTTCTGAACAGATGTAGAAGCCGTGGATTTAAGCCGATGGAGGAGGGTATGATGCTCGCCCTTACACTCACGACACCGTTCGCGACTCGTACATTTATCCCGCATGTGTGAATGAGCCAGGCAATTGAAACAATATCGAAACTTCGTCACCGTTTCCCATCGTTCTTTGACCGACATCTTGCGAAATTTCATGCATTTTCGTAATGCATGATCGCTTTTGCACAAGCGGCAGTCTCGCAATTTTTCAGCTCGTGGGGTTTTTGCTCGTGGGGTTTTTGCCTCAGAAGAAGTAGAGGTCGAAGGGCCTTCAACGGGTTTGCGGTGGACTTCAAGGCGACGGGATGCACTAGACATTGTTCTACAAAAAAACGGGTGAAATAGATAAAAAAGAGAAAAAAAGGAATTAGTGAGTTTCTGATTTGGGTAAGAGAACAAGCTTCACAATAGGCCGGGTGAGGACGCCTGAAGCTGTTCTCACGTCCGCTGTACGGACCTTAGAATCGTGTCCCACGTAAGTCTTTTCTATTCGTCCGAGTCGCCATTCATTAGGGGGTAAATTATCCTGACGGACAACTACCAAGTCGCCTACTTCAAAATCTTTCTGGGGGTATTTCCATTTCACTCGACGATGAAGTTCTTTGAGGTATTCTTCTTTCCACCTCTGGGCAAATTGGTGGTGAAGAATTTTAAGCTTTTGCCATCTATTGGCAACACTCAAAGAAAGATCAGAATGATCGGGTTCAGGGGGTGACAGAATAGGCGCACCAATTAAGAAATGACCTGGCGTTAGTGGAATCATGTCAGAGGGATCATCAGTCATGGCAGTTAACGGTCTGGAATTCAAACAAGCTTCTATGCGCGTCAACATAGTTGTAAATTCCTCAAAGGTAAATTTCTGAACAGCAGAGATTTTACGTAAATGAGTTTTGACGCTCTTTACGCCGGCTTCCCATAAGCCGCCCATATGAGGAGCACCGGGGGGAATGAAATGCCATTCAACAGGCTGAAAGCTGTTCCGTACAAGTACCTTTCGCTTAATTTCATATAAAAACTGTTTTCGGTCAACCTCGAGTAAATTAGCAGCACCGACAAAGGCAGTTCCGTTGTCAGAATATAAATGTGAAGGGCATCCACGACGTGAGAAAAAACGAGCAAAGGCTGCAAGGAATGTTTCCGTCGACATATCTCCAGTTGCTTCCAAATGAATAGCCTTTGTGGCAAAGCAAACAAAAACTAAAACATAGCCTTTTGTAACTCTGCAACCCCTACCAATGTAGGATTTTATGTCGAATGGGCCTGCGAAGTCTAAGCCGGTATGGGTGAACGGTCTCGACATAGAGCATCGTTCAGGGGGTAATGCAGCCATAATTTGCTGACCAGACTTTTTTCGGTAAATAGTGCATTCTTTACAATTATGAATTACTGTACGGATCAGATTTTTTAGCTTCGGAACCCAGAATTCACTTCTAATTAAACGGATCATTAATGAATGACCGCCATGAGCAGAGCACTTGTGCACATGTTCAACAAATAAGCGAGTAAAGCGGGCAGAATATGGTAAAATTTTTGGATATCGCTCATCATATGTTAAGCCATGTGATCTAGCCAATCGACCATTAAATCTGACAAAGCCGTTTGAATCGATAAAGGGGTTTAACGTTAGTAAATTGCTCTTTGTAGACAATGGCACACCCTTTGAAAGCGGGGTATATTCAGGTATAAAATTTTTCTGACACATTAAAATCAAGCGATTTCGAGTGAATTTTACTTCAGACTGGGTTAAATCTAGAGTGTCATATAAGCAATTTCGGGTCTTCAAATACGCTAAGCACCTGAACATATACGAAATAATTCGCATTGCGCGGGGTAAATCTGAAAAACGTTCCAGTATGTCGTACGGGGTTTCGATTTGAACTGAAAACGACTGAACTTCAAGGTGTTGGTGTTCAATAGGGGTATATTGTGGCCAGCACTCTCGCGGTTGTCTTAACCATGAGGGGCCATGCCACCAAAGGGAATTCTCAATTAGATCTCGTGCAAGAGTTCCACGACATGCCAAATCGGCGGGGTTGTCCTTGGAATCTACATGTGACCAATTCTCATTACCAACTTTATTCACGATCAACGCTACTCTATTTTTAACAAAGGTGGGCCAATGGCACAGGGGTTTTTTAAGCCAGGATAAAACAATAGTAGAATCAGTCCAAAGATAAACCTTACTCCTGTCTAGATTTAATTGGGTGCATAATGATTCTACCATTTTTGCCATCAAAGCCGCTCCGCATAGCTCTAAACGGGGTAATGTTTCAGCTTTTACGGGAGCTACCTTCGTTTTTGACGCGAGTAAATGCGTCGTAATTGAATGGGGTGATATATTTCGAATATAAAGAGCAGCGCCGTATGCCTTTTCAGAGGCGTCGCAAAACGCATGAAGTTCAAATTCATTTTCTGGAAGAAAATTAACCCATCTTGGAATATTAATTTTCTCAACATTACTGTAATCGTTTAAAAATGCGCGCCATTGCGATAGGGTTAGGGGGTGCAAACTTTCATCCCAGTCTGTCTTGTCCTTCCAAATTTGTTGCATTATGATTTTAGCTACAATAATTTTTGGTGAGAACCATCCTGCAGGGTCAAACAATTTCGCTATCTCAGACAAGACAGATCGTTTCGTGACAATGTCCTGGCGTGGCTGCGATTTGAGTTTAAAATAGAAGCTATCCTTATTAGCATCCCATCGCAAGCCAAGGGTTTTTGTAGTACTGGCATCCGAAAATTTTAAAAAGTCTGCATCAAGCAGATTCTCCCGGGGTAAATCTTCTAAGAGTCGTAAATGATTGGCTGTCCACTTTCGTAAAACAAAACCAGCCGAACCAAGAACATGGGTTAGTTCATTACGCCTCTTAAAAGCGTCTTCGAGTTCATGTGATCCAGCAAGAACATCATCAACATACATTTGAGTTTTCAATATTTCGGACGCCGCAGGACATATGGGTTTACAATCGTCAGCCAATTGCAAGAGAGTACGAATCGCTAAGTACGGCGCGCAGTTCACTCCAAACGTGACCGTGCTAAGCTCATAGTCCTTAAGTTCAGTTTCAGAATTATCACGAAACAAAATCCGCTGATATTGGGTTTGATTGGGATGAACTAGTATCTGGCGATACATTTTTTCAATATCCGCATTAAAAACATATCTGAAGAAACGCCACCGCAGCAGCAAAATGGTAAGGTCTGTCTGTAAGACAGGACCTGGGTACAACACACTATTCAGGCTCACGCCATTAGAGGAGGGGTTTGAAGCATTAAATACTACTCGGAGTTTCGTGGTTACACTGTCGGGTTTAAACACTGCATGATGAGGTAAATAATACTTATCTACAGTGGAATCGGGGTGCTTGACGGCTTTAATGTGTCCCATTGTGAAATATTCACGAACTACATTGTCATATTGTGACTTTAATTCGGGGTTTTTCAATAAACGCGCCTCATTTCGCACAAACTGGGAAAAGGCGCTTTTCCGAGAATCCCCTAATGTCAATTCATTTGAGAATTCTCGACGAAATGGGAGAGAGACTACATACCGGCCATCGGGATTTTTATAAGTCGTAGCCTGGTAAAGTTTCTCACAATACTCATCATCTTCCGATAAGTTGGTTGCTGTGGGAACTTCTTCAAGTTCCCAAAATCGAGCGAGTTGAGTATTCAACTCGAGATGGGTGCAAAACGATGCTACGGAGTGTAAGGGTTGAGGCTGAGAAACTTCACCTGTGACGATCCACCCGAACACGGTTCTCTGGGCGATCAAGCTGCCATTTGGATGTATTCTAACATCCGTAGTTAAAATTTTGGGATACACATTTCCTCCAAAAAGTATATCCATACGGGTACACATGACGTCGGTCAGTGTAATGTCGGGGAAGGATGAAGTTACAATATCAGAGATATTATATGAAGGCAACTGACCGGTGATTTTTTCTACGACATACGCAGACACTTTCAGTTTGAAGTTGGGGTCAATCGGCGAACTGACTGTTAGATTACACATGGTAGAGGATTTACCAGCTAAACAGTCCATCATTCCTGTGACACTTGTCAATGGCACAGGAAATGTGGGAATAGCGAGCTTCCTTTGTAACCTTCTTGAAATAAAGGTACCTTGTGAACCAGGGTCAACTAGGGCTCGGGCTGCGCATCTAAGGTCATTTATATGCACTATGCAAACTGCAGAGCCTAAAATCACTGTTTGATTTTTATTGGAATTCAGATGTCCAGTATAAGTATGTAAATTACGAGCCGCGGCAGAAGTTGAAGGGTTGAAATCGAGTGGTGGTTGAGAATGACTGCTCCCTGGGTTTACAATTGGGTTAATTGTGGGTTGCGATGACACTGCAGTCGTACTAGAAGCTATAGGAAGCTGGGGTGAATTACTGACAGATATATTTGATTTTCCATCTCTATGAAGTAAAGAGTGATGCTTTTGCTTACAAAGTGAGCAGACATGAACACTTTTACAATTTCTGAAATCATGTGATGTTGCCAAACAGTTTGAGCAACACTTGAGACGCTTCACTGTTGACATACGTTCGTCAACACTCTGACTCAAAAATCTGGGACAAAGTCTAATGGGGTGAGACCCTTGACACAGGAAACAACGACAAACCGTTGGAGTCGAACTGGGTTTTGTCGCAAAACTTTGAATTTTTCTATTATCATTAGATGATTTTTTAGCAACGTTAAACATGGGGCTATTTCGTACATTGGCAGTGGTGGGGTATTTGTTCGGGTTTTGAACAGGGTTTGAATGGGACTGCCTTATGTCAGAAATCGATTCGAGGGTTTTGAAATGCGCTGTTAAAAAAGCATCCATATCAGTCCATTTAGGGGATGTTTTAAGTTTCTTAGATTGTTCCCAAAGACTCAGAGTGTTTTCGGGTAACTTTGTAGCACAAATATATACCAGCATTACGTGGTAGAATATTTCAGGGGTTACCTCAAGGAGAGAAAGATTCGTTATGCAATCATTTATCGTTCTTTGCAAGTTTTTAATATTCGCGCTAGATTCTTGCGAAATCGGTTTAATATTTAATAGAGCTCGAAGCTGTTCGTTTATGAGGGCATCTTTATTTTCATACGTGTCAACTAACTTTTTCCATGCGACTTCATAGCCATCGTGGGTCAGTGGCACCGTTTGTATGGTATCATGCGCATCTTTAGCGGTTTTTTGCAATAGATAGTACAATTTCTGTACTGGGGTCAATCGCGGGTTATTACCATACAAAGCGGAGAACATATCCCGAAATGAGGGCCAGCTCTTATAATCTCCATAGAATATGGGCGTATCACAAGGGGGTAAATTAATCATAGGAGCGGATTGCGCTATCGACCTCTCGACTTGCACCGCCACTTTAAGTTGTTCTAGGAGACCAGTTATAAGAGACATCCCCCGAGTGTAAGTACCATAAGAATTAAGATACTTAGCTTTTAATTCTTTAACCTGAGGGTCTTTCACCTTTGCGGCTTCAATTAATAAAGAATCGTATGTGGACCGAACAGCTTCCCATAACCGATTGAGCTCTTTTTCATGACTATTCACCGAACCGAGTTGGTGTTCCGCAACTGGTATAGAAGCAATATATGCTTCAAATTCTGCCAAACGGTCGGCATTGCGGATCAACGTAGTCATGTCCATTTTTGATCTCAAGTTGTATTGGGAAATTTTAATTTTTTTTTTAAAAGCGTTTATTTAAAAACGTACACGTAAAATTACTTGGGATGAATCAAACCGATAAATTTCCGCTTCCGAATAAAAGAACGATAATGTTTTTTTTTTATTATTATCGCGAGAAAACTTGCGAAAATTGTATAAATAAAATTTTAAGCACGAAAAAAAGGTTCTTGGGCGGGGGTAATGGGTTCAAAAATTTTTGAAATAAATTTATATGAATATGAATTCAAAATAAATATATTGGTATAGGGTAAAAATAATATAAAACAAAGTGAGTTTCACACTTAGATTCCTCTTTCAATAATTTGGGGAAAATATCAAAGAAAACTCGGGTTAAAATTTGAGAAATCGGTAAAATGTTGAATTAAAATAAATTAAATAAGGATTATTCTAAAGTGTGAAAACGCTTTGTTTAATAAAAAAGTATAAAAAATGTTTTAAAACTAGTACTGCACTGAATTCCGCACAGGTATCCCCAATGGGTTAATCGAATACGTTATATTCGGTTAAAAATTATTTGTTGGGGGAAAATTATTAATAAAATTGTACTTTTTATTTATTATATAGAGCGTAATTAAAAACGTGAGTAAAATTTCACTTTAATAAAATAAATTAATTAGCACTCGGTTTTTTATTCGATTAAAAAAAGTTGCAGCACTAGTGTAGGTTGTGTGTGTGTGACAATATAAAGTAAAAAAACAAAACAAACCAAAACCAACAAGCACAGAGTAATTTAGTGGTTGTTTTTCTTGTAAAAGAATATATACGTACATATGTATATACAAACAATCCAAACTAATGATTTATCACTGGGTTCACTTTTATGAACTAATAACACTAAATTTGATTATTATTATTTTTTGTTTGTTTTAATTATGCCACTGCATCCAGAAAATAAAAAATTCATAACACCAAATTAAATAATTTTTCTCTCGCGTTCGTTGGCTTTTGTTGTTTTTGCTTTTAATAATGCACTTGTAATTATTAAAAGTAACGAGTAAAAATTTTGTTGTTCTGTTTCAGCGAAACAATTTATAAAAAAGAATATGCACAAATTAGGCGCGTACATATGTATATAATATATATGTAGGCATGTACATACATATGTATGTAGATATGTATAAATTTAAAGAAATGTTAACAAACTGTATTAACAATTATATACATTTATATATAGTACATATATGTACATATGTTTATGCTTTTCGATTTCTTTTTATCTTTAAAAAAATTTAATATTTATACATACATACATACACACACACAAATTGAAATTGCAATGAGCAAATGGGTAAACAAATTATGCACTTTTAATTTTCCAAATATGTTTTACCGACGGCAAATTGAATATTTAGAAATTGTCACTTCTTTTATATATGTCACACACTTTATTTTTTAATTGCACAAAGTAAAATAAATGCACACAACTAACCTTTAATTAGTAGATTGATTATAGGGTTTAAAATTTGGGGTTGATATTATCCAGTGTTCCGAGAGATGCAAAGACACCTGGAATTAAATATATTTTCTTGAAAATATTTCAAGGACTCGGGGGTCTAATCCGGTTCGAAGGACCAAAATGTTTCCTCGAAATATTTCTCGAAAATATTTATTTTAAATAAAAAAAGGGTTTTAATAAAATTTCAATTTTAAAATTATATGGGGTTTTATTTTTATTTCACGTACCGTACGTATCCTTGGGTTAACAATATGTAAGTAATTATATGTAACAACATATATACAAAAATCACAACAACTTAACGAAAACAAAAAACATAGAAAGGTCCAATGAACAATAACTAGTCAAGGGGACCTTTACACTATGCGCGTAAACAGTATTTAAGCGTTAATCTTAATCTTAATTTAATTTTTATTTTTTTTATAACACACAAAAAAGTAATATGAATGATTTTGTAATACTAATTAAAATATTTGTAGTATCAATTAAAAAATTAATTGAATATTAACCTATAAACAATTTGATAATATCAATTAAGTTTTTCCACTCAAATTAATTAATACAATTAAAAATTTAATTAATACAATTAAATTCTTAATTAAAAATATTGATTGGTGAACACTTTTTTCTGTGAACTTTTACATAATTTTTTTTAACAATTATTTCATAAATTTACTGCATCAAGTTTCAGTATGATTATCAAGTTCGCTTCTTAAGTCTTTCGTTTTTTAAAACTATTTTCTGCAATGAACAGTGTTGCCATAAACGTTTGAAGAAAAAAAATGCCCATACCGAACCAAAAACCGTTTTTCGGCAGAAAAAAAAAACTACAAAAGATTTCTAACAGTTTCTAATAAGAACATAAAAATAGACTAACATAGCACAGTGAGAAACTTTTACAAAGTAATAGAAATAATTCTGCAGTTTCTAAGAAAAATTCCTTGAAATATTTCTAAAAGTATTACCTTTTAAATACGTATAAATGTGGGCTTGGTATTTTTGCAAAAACTTATTATAATTGCGAAATATTTAACGAAATTTTTCTGCGAAAAATTTGGATTTAAATTTGGTGTAAATTTTGATTTAATTTTGGTTTTGATACAAAATTTTCTCTTAGATATTAAAAATATATAAAAAGTTTTCTTTTTCAAATGGGAAAATATTTAACTGCTGCATTACTGGAACAGTGTACCAAGGTGGGTAGAAAAGTTAAGTTTTGATTTTTTACGCAAGTATGTTTTAACTTTAACCGGAAACCCACATAATTAGAATACTTTTCTAGCTCTTGCATAGAAAAATCTACTTGATAAAAATAATTTTACATCGGTTTGAAGTTTGCATTAACCCAAAGTGGCCCAATTCCGTAGTGCCCAACCTATCCGAGGTGGGCCCTTTTAAAATATATAATCTTTATTTCAAACTGGAGCTCTGTTTAGAAAATGCAGAGCTATTTCCATTTTTTCCAAAATCCCTTAACTGAGCTGGTTTACCATAAGGCATTTATTTTTTATTCTACCTTATGATTTTACCTCACAGTGGCATGATTTTTAAAATTTTTAAAAGCAATACGTATCATATTATTTTCTTTTTGTTAAAGATTTGTTGCTTAAAGAATTTAAAGAGAAAAATTTGTAGAAATCGTTAGGGGGTCGGGTCTTAAATCGCCAAAAATAGCGTTACATAATATTTGAACGCTTTCGCCCATTTTTAATAAATTTTTTGGTAAATTATTTCCTAAAAAAAATTCAATCGGAAGTGTAGAGTGTATAATATTTGGCTTAGTTGCATAAATGTAAGTAAAAATTAGCTGCAATTATATTATCAAGTTTGCATCTTAACTCTTTTGTTTCTATTAGTTTTGGTCATGAGTGAGTTCACTGCGCAGGTCAGTTTTAAAAAGGGAAATTTTTGTTTTAATCTACCAGAAAAATCAGTTGAAATTTTTGTAGATAGTTCTTAACGCAAAATAATATCTTATTGTAATCTTATTTTAACCCAATAACCATTATTGAAGATTCACTTTAAAGCAGACTTTTGGATTTGTCTTAAGAAATGTGTGTTTCTGGAACTTAAGATTTTAACTGTAGTTTTACGATTATTGATTGAAAGAAAAAAAATTGTTCTTGGCAACTTTTGCGTTTTGGAAAGTCTTTTGTTTTCATCGCAAATTCAAATGAATTTTGTTTGTTGAATATTTACTACTTTGTTAGGTCAACGGTCATTTGTATTCTATATTTTCAATAGCAAATTTATTTATGTGTGTATGTATGCCTTTGCAGAGTCTGCTGGTAATGCTGGTTCATGTGAAAACACATGCAATTTTAGCTAACCCGGTCGTTGTGTTGAGAACCAGAATTTATCTACAAATTGCGTGGCGTGTGTTTTTTTTTGTTACGGCAAACTAACTCATGCCATCGATTATGAAACTACGAATGAACAGGCGTTTTTTTCACCAGTTTAATTTATTGCGGTGAGCTTAATGTTTATTATTATTATTATTATTATTTTATTTTTTAGTAGATGGTGTTTGAAATTAAAAAAAATATGTATATACAAATATACATATGTATGTATGTAAGTATGTATGTATATTGTGTATTAAAAATTCACTGACAACTTTTTATGGTGTGTGAGAGGGATTTGTGGTTTAGAATAATGAAATATATTTATATAGATGATTTACGGTGGTAATATATTTCGATAACTAAGTGTTCTTGAGAATGCAGTTAATTCTTTAATTTTTCGTTATTAGATTTCTTTTTAAATGCGAATAATTTGAGAAGAATTAAGTTGTCTTGGTAAAGAATCTAGAAAAATATACACCGAACCATCAATGCGATCATTTACATTTTCTTATTGTAAGTTAGAAGTCCTGCATATTAAACTAAACTGAAGACTTAAAATGTGTGTGAATTGGGGATAAAAATTTTATGAAATGAGTCCTGTCGTGTTTGCTGATATTGTTTTGCATAATTATTGGCATATCAATGTAATTTAATTTCTTACATATCAATGTAAAGCTCTTATTGGAATATTGTGTTTAGTAAGTTGGCTGAATGATTTTATAAAATAAAACTGTAACGCAATTACCTTTGAAACTGGAAGTGTGTGAAGAAGACCCCTGCATAAGACCATTTAAAAGAACTTTCAAGACATGAGTGATTTTTCAAATCCTTGTTTTTTTGCATACATACACACATAAGTGAACATACACCTTTAGCTAGTACTGCCACGAAGCACTTACCAAGGCCACGAAAATTTTAGCAAAGAAACAAATTGTATTGCAGATTCCCAAAATCTCAGGGGTTCCCCGGCACTTTCACGGAAAATTACGGCAACCTGAAAATCTAAAAAATCTGCAGTAGCAGTACCATCATGCTATGCAGTTGTTACCAGTATTTATAACCATATGCATACACTACTTCTTCTTGAGGTATTAGGAGTGTTTGTTACGAACAAGAAGTGTTCGCGACATCACTTGTTAACACTCATATACACGAACATCATTACATCCATGGTGCTTCGCTTATTATACGACAGCATTTAATGTTGGTGTAGTATAATACATGCTACGACAATACGTTTAAAAAGAAAGACATATTTACATTTCAGGAATCTAGTGTGAAGTACACATGCAATAATTTTTAAATTTGAAAATACTTACCATTCTGACTGTAAGATAGTTTCGGGCAATTTTGTTTTAATTATAACTCCGAAGTGTCCAAATCTCAAAAATAAACATGCTTATCAATTAAGAATCAGCTTGGCTTATCTAAAGATATTGCCGCTGAGCTAACAAACTATTTCCAAAAAAGAAAAATTAAGCTATCAAAATTATATTTATATGTTTCAGGAGCTTGTATATTTACGGCCCTGTGTATAAGCAAAAATTGGCATGAAGTTAGCATAAGTGGCAAAATTGAACTTGATCTTAAAGATTTTTGCCATGAAAATTCACATTAAAAATCATGCAATGACTTAGAGGTGGATTAAGATTATGTAATGTGACTATTTTTAATGTCAAATTACTTAGAGGAACCCGTTAACAACTAATTCAATTTCATCACTTATGCTAACTTCATGCCAATTTTTGCTTATACATAGGGCCGTTAAGCAGCATATTTTTTGTTGAATAGATTTTTGACTCCACTGGTTCAGTGAACAATCTAATACAATTGTAATATCTGTCGAGAACGTCACCTCAGTTTTTTTACATTAATAAGGTAAATCCGAGGCACCTGAACAACTCTTCTTTTCACAGACCTTAATTTGGTGAATATTGCTGTATACAATTCTACTCAGCCAGCTAAATGATTATAGACGACCACGTATGGTTGCCATCTGGACCTTGGTCAAAAACCCATATTCAGCAATGAGAAACATTTCATAATAAATATATATGCTACATTCCTATGAGATTGCTATCGCTACCTTGATTCAAATAGTATCACATATCAATTACTTCTTATTTATCAGTAATTTAAATTTTATATTTACTCCCAAAAATGATGTAATCTTACATGTAAATATTCACTTATTACAGTTAGATGAGATAGCAAGATAAATAAATATTAATTTTTTTTAATTACCCACAAAAAAAATTTAAATAAGAATGGGAGTTTTTTCCTCTTAACATAAATTAATACTAAGAAGATATTAGAGAACGTCGTGGAAAAAAGATGCTATAAGAATTTTATTTATTGTCTAAAAATTCTTCCTTGTATGTAAAATGATACAATTAATGCAAAAAAAAAATAGAAAATCAGATTTGCTTCTGACTTCCCGGTAATTCCCAAAAACATTTGGCAAAATCCCAAACAAGGCAAGTTTTGTATTTTTGCTGTATTTATCTTATTTTTCACCTGGGGCATTTAACTTATCATTTCTTGAGGTGGCATGATAAAGTTTTTGGAATTAATTAATTAACTTAAATAAATTGTGGAATTATGAACTAAATTCGATACATATTTATTTTTAACAAAACTAGGTATATTTCGAAACGATCTGGTACCTTCAAAAACGAACATTTCTAGTGTCTCTTATGGCTTAACGCACTCTTTCTTGTAAAAAAGAAAACAGCTAAAATCTACTCTTTTCAAAATTTTAATTAAAAAAGTCAAAAGTGTATAACTTTTGAATTATGCCATTTTCCTTTCTAGAAAAAGATCAATATTTTTTAATTTTTTGTTAAGAAAAATGGAATTAAGCGATCACTTAAAGTTAAAATTTATACTCGCAACAGGCGGTACAATAATTTGTAATAAAATCTTTATTTAAGAAAAAAAAAAACAATTTTGTTGCGAATTATCATTGACACACACATGCAATAAATTTAAATTTTTTTTCTAAAAGAGATAATGTCATCAATTGTGCTTTTGATACCAATTTTTTATATATTAAAAATTTAGTTTTAAGGCCCTTGCAAATTTAACTTCTTCATTAGCAGTAGCCGCGCCCCTTTAAATGTATAAAATCCAAGCTCCAAACTTGAGCTTAATGACATAACCTTTTTTGCTTTAAAAAGATATGCTCGCTCGACAAAATGACCACTAACAACAAATTATTAAAATAAAAACTACAACACATGATTTCTGCTGTCAAGTTTTTCTGAAAAATTACTTATTACTGTTTTTAAGTAAATAGAAAAAAATGATCTTGAAACCACAAAGTGTAAGTTTAAAGTCAAAATAAAATATTGCATCAGCATAAGTAAGAGTTGAGTGATATAAATGAAATTTTAACAAGAGCAGATCTAGTACAAGTGCTAGTGTAACTGACAAATTGCAGGTGTCATGTTTAGATACTGCTTTGAAACTTTGTAACAATTATGTCTGATTTCAATCTTGCTATATTAAAAAATTATTGTCCGTCCTTTCGTCCATTTAGACGCAATGCTGGTCTGCCTTGTATATCTGCTTAAAAAGCTCCAACGTCAAATGATTACCAAAAAAAAAAACTGAAACTAAAACAGATTTAAATCCTCTTCAAGATAGGATGTTGCAACTAAAAAGCAAAAAAAAAGAAATTTAGTTAAACCATTAACCAAATATTTGCAGACATTATCACAGTCGCTTACACTTGTGATCGTGAGTTGCCCACAATTTGCCAGCTAAACAACAATTTTAATTTTATGGCTTTAAGAAAGAAAAAAATAAAAATAAAGAAAAACCTGCCAACTGACAAGACAAATAGTTAAATGCATGGACGGACCGACACAAGTGGTAAACTTGACCAACCATAAATGTTAATTTTAATGATGATGTATTTAAAAGTAATTGCTCGATTTATTTTATACGCTCTCGTATTTGTCTCTTTCAAAAAGGTGTGATCTGGTTATTGAATAAGGTCTACTGTAACATTCTCTCTTAATTAACTGAAAAATACTCTAATGGCCACAAGCTGAATATTTCAAATAGTGAAATATAGAAACAACGGTAATAACATGTCCATTGGCGTGAGAGAATCAATTTGGTTTAAAATTAAAAAAAATAAATAAATAGAAACAAACTAAGGAAATGCTTTTAATAAGAATTCTACGAAATACCATTTTATTAAATCCTTAACACATAGTCCGGCTGCTAATGAGGGAGTTGAATGAATAAAAAATTGCTTAAGCCAAATAAATAATGGAATATATGGAATATTTTGCTAGGGAAATAAATATGTATGTATATATACATAGTTTTATGTTAGAAGTTTCAATTAATCATTGAAAAGAATTTGTTGAAAAAAGAACAGAATGAAAAAATCAATTATGTTTGTGTTGTACTTTCAAATCCTTTATGTAAGTGGCAGAAATTTCCTCAAGCAAACAATTAACTTTCGTTTGTATATTATTTTTACCAATATTGCAGAAACGTTTGTTAAGTCAAGGCAGCAAATACTTTATTAATTTTGAGTTATAAATTGTATGTATTTTGAATATTGGTAAGATCTTTGTGATGGCTTAAGAAAAAATCACGGAGAGATGTAACTTTTAAGTAAAAAAAATGTTTAACAAGAAGTTAATAAGATTGAGTTGTATCGCTAGAGTATCTCCATGAGACAACGCGTGTGAGAATTAGACTTGTATCAAACTCTTTCAGTAGCTCCTTTTTGACACAAACCAATGATCAAACCCATTTAAATTACATGGATTTGGTCATTGGTTTGTGTCAAAAATTAGCTACTGAAAGAGTTCGATACAAGTCTAGTGATAATCTCGCGTATCCTAGTCTGTTTCAGCTATATTTTCAGTTATTACCTTAAAATATGTGTTTTATGTGTCACTACCCATATAACAACAGTAGCAAATGTTCCATAAAGCAAGGATTTTGATTCAACTTTTATGTCATTAACATGCTTGAACCTTTCCATAATGTATGAAATACAATCAGTCCAACCATAATTATTCCGCCGGAATTCTCAATAAAAACATACGTCCCATCATGACCACCTTGGAAACAAGAAAAGAGTAATAAGTTGCATTAATGCATTACGAAGCCATTTGTTTTGCTCTAATTATCGACATTTTCTTTTTTTTCCTATTAACAAAAATTTATTTTATTAAGTTAATCTTATGCAAAATAAATATATTTTCCAGCTCTGGAGCTGTCTTTTTATTTTTAAATTTTTTAAGCCAAAATATTTCTTTTTAAAACATAAAAAATATTTTATTAAAAAGCAAAAGAAAAATTTAATTTGTATTACTTACTTTTTTATGCCAAAATAAATTTTAAATTTTCCAACCCTGGAATAGTTTTTTTATACATATGTATATAATTGATTTCTTATACTAATATATTTCTTTCTAAAATACACAAACAATTTGTAGATAAAAAGAAAAAATTTCTTTCATATACCCAAAATAGTTAAAATTTTTCAACCTTTAAATCATTGATTTGATTTTCTTTGAAATTTAATACAAATTGAAATCTAACTGAAATATAAATAATTTCAGTAAAGTGCGACTGTGACTCGCATACGAAGTATGCCCTACGAACATTGAATATGTAATACTATACGAACTTTAGCGATTTTTCTAGTCTGGCATTTCTTCTTATTTTTGGCGCTTTCTTTATGCTTTTGGGATTTTTTGGGTTTTCGGCGATTTTTTCATTTTAGCGATTTTTAAATTTTTGCGATTTATGCTAGTTTTAAAGATTTTTTTTAATTTGGATTTTTTCGGGTTTTGGGATTTTTTTTATTTTGGGGATTTTTTTTTAATTTTGACGATTTTTCGGTTTTTGTTTAGTTTTAGAAATTTTTTTTTTGGTTTGGCGCTTTTTTTCATTTTTGCGATTTTTCCAGTTTTTGGCAATTTTTGTTGTTTTTTTTTCGATTTATTTTACTGTTAGATTTTTCTTTTTAATTTGGTGCTTATTTTGTTTGTGCGTTTTTTCAGGTTTTTGCGATTTTTTTTTAGTTTGGCGATTTTTTTTCAGATTAGTGATTTTATAATTTTGGGATTTTTTTGTTTTAGCATTGTTGAAAATTTTAAGAGTTTGCCTCTTACAGTTTCCAAGATGCAGCAAGTTGTCAAATACTACGTTTACACGCGCACTTTTTTCAAATAAAAATATTTGCAATTAAATACACTCTCTGTTTATACGGCATTGTAAATGTATAAAAACTTGGTAGCACTTCTATAGAAAAGTTAGTTATGTTTACAAAAAATTGTGTAAATGTATAAAGTAACAAATAATTATATGTTTTTATCAATTTTTTTTGTGCATTATTTATTAACTGATGGTTTTTTATTAGCAAACATTTGTAAATGTGGGAACCTCAAGTATTTTATTTGCGAGCAGTGCGTTAATCGTGAATAGTTTGCTAAGTTGGTAGATTGCAATAAAATAATAATATGTCAATAATTTAATAGTTTTATTTGCAAATTAGCCGTATAAACGTTGTAAAAATGATGTGGTCAAAATTGCATTAATTGTTAGAATCCCCTTTAGTTTTGATTTTTTTTTAATTTTAGTGTTAACTTAAGTTTTGAATTATTTTGTTTTTTAAATTTTAGTTTAATTTGTAACTGTCTGAAACAACATAAATGTTGTTGTAGCTGTCAAGGTCCGCAGCTCCTACGGTTCTCGAAAAAACAGCCTGTAACGGAAAGGCGGAGAGACGAACAGCGTAAAAAGACAAAAACTAAATTTCATAATAGTACAAAAAGAGAAAGTGAATAGCTTGATCGGAATTTTGTTTAAGATTGGGCTGGAATGAAATGGGCTTAAATGGCAGCTTTTTGATTCGTCGTAGCAATCGATTTCCTTGCAAAATATGTTGATTATGGCTAACATAATCACCCCACAATGCTAGAAAAGCGGCTATCGAATTTGAGCGACCACTTTTGTAGTTCGTTGGTAGTTAAATGATTAGAAGACAAAAAAAAGGTTCTCTAAATAAATAAAGACACTTTAGATGACAGGTATTTAGCACTTGGCAGTCTTGCCAGACCAGCGGGTTTTAAATTAATAAATATTAACCTGATGCAATTAATTTTTTTAATTTAAATTAAATTGTTTTATTTATTAAATTATTTAAGCAAGTTAGATTAATAAAATATTTAAATTGTTTAATTTATTAAATTATTTTTGATATCTGGTACTTGTGCTTAAATAATTTAAATTTTTTAAGCTTTTTATTAAATGGGTTTGTTGAAATAATTTTTCAAATTCCAAATATTTTATTCTTCTGTTCAATCTCTTCCCTAATACAGAACTTTTTTTTATTAATGTGTAATAGTAAACATATGTTAAAAACAGCTTATTCTTTTGTATTCTTCTTTAATCGTGCATGTGGGAAGCTCAAACGTTTAAAGCGTTCAATTGTCCATAAGAAATCAACAATGATCAATTTAGCATTTATGGCTTTTGGGTGTAAACTACAGTTAATAAAATGGCACGGAAAAAAACTATAATTCTACACTTTATTGTAGACTTTGAAAACAGCTTAAAGCAACAGGTTGTAAATAGCTAAACCGCAAAAGACAGAGGTTCAACAATAAATTTCTTAGCAATATGTTAAGTCAATAGTCTTTTTTTAATTCAATAACAAAATTTTTTTTCAAAATTATTGCTATAACAATAAAAAATTGCTATAGCAATAAAACATTTAATGTAAATTTTTTTCAATATTTTTGTTTTGTCGTATATAAAAAATGTTTTTTTGAACAGTCGCTATTGCTAAATGAAGTATTTGGTAGTCATCAGTGATTATTTCTTTGCTTAAAAGGAACTTTAATTAGAGCTGTAGGGGAACCTCTGCACAAAACATTTTAACTGAAATTGCGTAGAAAATAAAAGACCTTACAACTTTTGAAGAAGAAGAAAAAGAAGAAGAGGGTAAATAAGAAAAAGAAATAAATAAAATATAATGATTTTATATTTAAACAAGTTAATTTGAAAGAATTGACCGCATTTGCAGTTTGTAAAATGTAAATAATTTTACATACTGCAACCCCAATATTGTTTCTATAGCAATTACAACACAACGAAAATGCATTCAAAGAACCTTTTGAACTTGTTTTATTTTGTTGTTGCTGTTGCAAGTTTTTCTTCTCTTTACATTTTTTTAATGGACAAGCAATCGCCTACGGATAGATTGACAAAACAATAGAGTTGCATATATTATTGTTTTGTAACTTTAATGACATTTGGTATCTTAAAGCGTGGGATCTGTCAGATCGTTTTTAACAGGCATATTCAGGATTTAATGGCAACAAAGTTGTTATACACAAAAAAAGAATTTTTATTTTGTTTAAATTACTAATAAATAAAAAAATAAAATAAAATTTTTAGCACAGGGTTCGTAAAACTAAATATCAAAATTCAGAAATATTTAATAAAAAGAAAAAAAAATGTTTCTAAATTAATTTTTTAATAATACAGCGGAACGGTGGTTTTTTGTTTAAATAAAAATATCTGATACTCATGTATTTCTATCTGGTGATTTTATTGGCATCATTCGTTTTTCTCTAGCAGGTTTACTTTTAAAGATATAGGTACAGTTAGTTAATAGTTGCATAGTTTATTTAAACAACACAAAAAAACTAATTTTTGTTGTGCTGTGTAATACATAAATATTTCCAAAGTACACTCACTAGGTAGTAGCGGAAACGCAGCTGAGCTATTCTTTTTAAATTAAAGGTCATTTGAGACTTCAAAAATTGTTTAGGAAAGAGAAATTAAAAAAAATTTAAAAATTTCAATATGAAAAATATTTTATTAAAAAAATTCTGTGAAAACAAATTTAAAGATGTGAAAAAACTATTAAAAAAAAATTGTCAAAACTGCTAAACGTTGCAAGTTTCGTTAGTGGTAGCTGCCGTGGAGAATTTTTTTAAATTTTTTTTAAATAACTTTTATTATTATTGTGTTACAACAAATTCTATTTTTGACATTTTGGATAAACTAAAAGGCATGTTATTTTTTTCATTGTTATATATTTTCATTGTTTTTGTAATCCTGATATTACCTGAAAATAAATTTTTGCATTATATTTACATTATGGGACATTTAACCATCAAAACGCATGCGTAGAGTGCAGACAGAGAAAAATATAGCAGTTGTGTCCTCCAGTGTTGTTGATGACCGTGAGCTACTGACTTGCCACATGCCACATGCCACACAGCACGCAAAAAAATTGGCTCAATTGAGAGGTGAATGCGGTAAACATTTTTTTCCCCTTATTTTTTATTTGAGAGACTAATACGTTAAGTTTTTTTGACATGTAGAGTTTCAAATTAAGATAAATATTATAGACAGTTGATGCGGCGTGTTTTACTCTTTCGAACGGCATTAAAATGTCATATTTTATAAAAACTGGATTTAGCAGGTTTATACTCGAAACCGAAGTTATTATTTCTGCCATGTGACAACCACGGCTGGCGCGTAGAAGGAACAACCTGGAACAAAAATTATCAACAACTTTTCGCAGCATTTGCAGCTGTATTTTGCCGATAACTTTTTGAATATTAATTTCCAGGTATTCAATTGTTTGTGTTTTATCGACGTAGACAAGTGATTTAACATAAATCTAAAGATAATAATCCAGTGGGCTTAAATCACACGATCTTGGTGGCCAATTAATTGGGCCATTACGTGAAATTATTTTTTCATCAAAAGTTTCTTTGAGTAAATCAATTGTAGCGCCCGCTGTGTGGCGTGTGGCTCCATCCTGTTGGAGCCTCATATTAGCAAGATTAATTGAGTAATTGAGGTATCAAAACATTTCAAATCATGTTCCTCTACCGTTCACTATTGACAGCAACATTATGATCATAATCTTTTTTTAAGACTAATGGGCCAATGACTCCGCCAGACCATAAAGCGCATCAAACAGTGATTTTCTGCGCATGTTATGGTGTTTCGTCAAAAATTTGTGAATTTTCTTTACTCCCAACGTGGCAGTTCTGCTTGTACGCAAATACCGATTCAATCAGAAATCGGCTTCATCGGAAAATAATTTTTTTTTTAATTTTAAATTTTTTATATTAAAAATTTCGTTAAGTCCTTGTCCAGACTTGAAATTTTTGTTGCAGCAATTCTTGAGTTTATTGGTGAGAGGGATGAGCAAATTGGGGAGAGGTTCACAGTTTCATGTGCTCGGCAATTCTCTTTTGATTTGAAATTCGTTGTTGTTTATATCAAGTTTTTACTTGTATTTGACATTCTTTATTTATTTTATTTATTCAGTTGTGTGAAAAATATAAAATATAACAAAAAATAAATAGAATTGTTATTTTTTCAGGGAAATTCGTGGTGTAACACAAATGTTTTAATGCATAATTGAAAGCTAGACTTTCATAATGCGGACACTTATGCAATTTCAAAGCAGAAATTTAAGAAATTGCAGCAACACAAATTGCAAGTCAGGATGAGGACGAAGACGAGGACTTATCTGCAGTATTAGTCGATTCATAATATAATTTTAAAGCCAATTCAACAAAAGGCAACGATCAACTGTTAAATTGGTGCTCAAATAAAACAACGACGCCAACTCAAAGTTGTGTCACAATAAAAAAACACGCTTTATATACATAGATCGTTCTATCGAGTCAAGTAAAGAGTGCATACATTTCTCTAAATTTTGTGTTTTTTTTTAATTAACTACTAAAGCTCTTAAAAAATTACCCGGACCGATAGTACAACACTTTCATGACTTCTTGGTTATGTATTCTTGGACTGGGTTATATTGCAATATTGATCAAAATGTAATTTATTTGACGAACAAGTGATTAATGCAGTTTTTTTTCGTGAAATATGTCAAGAGTATTTCTAATGAGTTTTGAAAAGTAATTCGAGGGTTTTGTTTAATAAAAAAGTATTATCTCTCTTTCCCCCATACAAAAAAAAAACTTATGTGCCACTGCTGCTGCCAATATTTATTGTGAATATAATTTAACTATTAATACAACAAGTTTTTGTGGTGCCATATCCAGGATAGCGTATTGAAGTTATTTTAAAACCATTGAACAACAAAGTGTAGGAGGATTCTATTTTCAATACAATACAATAAACAATCATTGTTGATATTTTCGCGCCAAAGGCTTGAAGAGGTTTCTTTTTTCCTTTAATTGTTTTAAAACAAAATTCTTATGTTTTTATTATTATTATTACTTTAGCTTTTTATATTCAAGTTTGCCTACCAAATAAAGGTCATTGTGAAGCATCTTCTTCTCTGTTATGGCCTTAAGCTTTAAAATATGTAATTTATACTTCTTGCCATTGAGGATATGCGATCATGTGCATGTAGCTTGCTCATAAAGCTGAAGGAAAATGTTTAAAATGTTTTTATGTAAATTTCTGACAAGTTTGCCATGCATCTTGCACACATGTCGTTTGCTCTCCCGTTGTTTATATCAAAGAAAAATTTAAGATTTTTGTGACAAGCTTTTTTTATAAAGAGGCTCACACAGCAACTGAGGTGTATGTTTTTTTTAATATACAAGTTTTATTTGTGGCCTATTATTAAAAAAAATTTATGCCTGCAAATATGTAAGCGCACATACGAATTATACGTACGTGAGTATGCAAGTACGGCTGTGTTTACCAAGCAAACATTCAGACTTGAAAATCATGGATATATGATTGAAATTAAATTCTCTTAAATAGCAAAATGAAAAAGGGATATAATTTCTAAAGTATTTTTAAATAAGAATTCAAAATACTGAACTTAAACCTGATTTGGGAATAATTTCTTGTTAAAATTCTTCTTAAACTTCGATCTCAATATTTTTTTTGCAAGTACCAGTTTTTGGTTCCACAATATTTTGCCTATTGACAGTTTGTAAGAAAATTTTTAAAACCAACACAAGGTGCTTGCAAATTATAAAGAGTTTTACTTGAGCCAAGTTATGGGTATAAGCGAGTAACTACTGCGCATATGTTTGATAACATGCCTGTTGGGTAAATAAATTTTTCATCTCTAATATTTGAGCGAGGGCATTAAGTGTTATTTTTGTGCGGATGTTTGACCAGTTTGCAATCATTTTAAATTTTGATAAATGATGCAAACTATAAAATATGTGTGTCAACCTGATTTTAAAGAGGCTTATTATTAGAAATCTAGAGTTCTATTTGCAGGAATTTTAGCCAATAAATTGTAACAAAGTAAAAAAAAGAGGAAATGTATGATATTAAATTAATTGCAAAACTGGCTCAATACGAATACATATTTGGTACAAAAAAATAGAAATATTTTTTTTGTGATAATAAGCTTAGTTGCTATACTGCCAGTTCATAGAAGCCATGTAAATACACAAATAAGTAATATGAATGATTTTGTAATATTAATTAAAATATTTGTAGTATCAATTAAAAAATTAATTAAATTTTTACCTATAAACAATTTGATAATTAATTTGAAAAACTTAATTGATGTTTTTCCACTCAAATTAATTAATACAATTAAAAATTTTATTGATACAATTATACTCTTAATTGAAAATATTAATTGCTGAATACTTTTTTCTGTGAACGTTTTCATCTGCCTATTTGTATTGAAAACAAAAACAAGGCACTCAAATTTTGTTTTTGTTTTCAATGCCTATGGACGATGCAAATCAAATAAGTATGATTCACAATGCGAACTTCGCATACGAGCATTACAGCTGTCATTATGAGGTTGTGTGTTTGTTTCTCTGTTGCTTTTTTTTTGCTGGAATTGAAAAAAAACCCTAATTATTATTATTGTATACTACTTGCAAACTGTTTAATAGCTAAGCTTTTAAATAAACATATGTACATACATGAGCTAAATGAGCTAAATCAATGCGAGTAGTATACGTACTTTCCTGAAATTCGGAAAGAAACTGAGGTACGTGTGCGTGTGGTATAAATATGAATGTCAACGCGTACATCAGAGTAGTAGAGTTTAAACTATGTCTACGCATTTATATTTAAAATTTCATGAGTCAGCATGAATACAAACACATGATTCATTACCAATCACTGATATGTACATATATATCTTAAAAAACATATGAAAAAGTGTGAACCTGAGAAGTTTGGTTAAATATATTGCGGAAAAAAATAATAACTAATAAAAAATCTATTAAAAACCATTAAAGTAATAATTTTGGTTTACAACGTAACACCTCTTCAAGAATATTGTACAAAATATATGTATATTGGAAACAGCTATAAAATAAGCAAAGTTTTTTATGTCTTAAATGTAAATTATAGAATGAACATTTATAGATATACGCTGCTTTCAGCAGCATCAAACGAAACATTATTCTTCAACTATAACTAGAGCTAAATATAATTTATTTTTTAAGGAGCCATAGATTTTCTAAAGCTTCCGCTTGTTTAGCGCATGATGTTTCTGGGTGCTAACATTTTTACAATACCATATAAATGTTTTTTAATGGCCGTTAAATTTAAGCCACTTTAAACTTCAATAAAAACTCATTACAATCACTTCGAAAAGGAGACGAAGAATCATTTAAAGAAGAAGAAAAAAAAAAACAATTGCTAAACTGACTTGTTAACTTGAAAACAATAAATGAAGCAACATACCAGACAAGAAAAATAAACATAAAATATGTATCTTAACTGTCAGGTTTGAATAGAATAAATGAACGAATGAATGTTTGCCATGGAAAGTAGCCAATTAAGCGAAAATACTTAAGCTAGACCATGCTAGCCCATAAAGTAATGTTTTAATAAGGCTTAAAGCACATGAACAAATTTGCAAAACTTAATGATGGCCATAAGACAACAAAACACTTTGAAAATAAGTAGTTGCACTCAATTACATGAACAAATAACAAATAGAAAAAACAACAACGAAACTTTGTTTTAAAATACAATATAATATGAAACAGTTACAAATTAATGCGGCAATTCTGTTGAAATAATTTTGACTGCAACACATCTTATTTAAACTAGAAAAATTAATGCAACTGAATACTCGTATTTAACATAAAGTTTGCTACTTAAGTCTTTTGTTTTTAGCAGCAGATCCCTCTGAGTGCAGGCAACAACTAGCAACAATTTAACCAAGCATCTAGCTACTTAAGACATTTCCACTATTTACAACTCGTTTGTCGGCCTCATTCTGACAAGTTGTCTTGGCCGACACCCACTCACAAGTTGGCTTAAATGCTGTAAAATGTAAATAAAAACTTGTAAATATAGAATTAAAGAGGGATTTTAACACCTGCGGTTTACTTATTCACTGTACATGTGAGCAAGAGTATTAGTTTGAATTGCTTAATACCTGGAAATTTCTAATAACATTTCTTTTCTCTTTTTTTTAATGATTAATATTTAACTTTTCTATGCCATTCCTGGCAGTGGTGGGCTGTCGAAGAATTATCTAAGAATTCTCACAAGTTGTTCTTCCAACAGCACACTCTTCTTACTGATTAATTGATTAATGATGTTGTTATGAGCAAGTAAATAAATATTACCAATAATTCAATACTTGGAGAAGTACTGCAAGGCTCATGGCAAATTTATTATTGACTCAAACAATGATTAGATCTGGTAGCTAGACATAATGTTAGCTTTTTCTAAATGAATCATCAATTATTGGCTTAGCGAAACTTAACTTTGTTGTTATGATAAAATAAGAAAGGTAAAACAAAAATTAGTAACCGTACTTTTATATTTTTTTTGGCATTGTTTTGGATGAGGTTAAATAAAATATTAAGTTTTATTATATAAAAAAATTAAATAAAAGTTAAATTTATTAGTATAAAATTTTGAAAGTACAATACAAGAAAACATCACTGAAAAGAAGTTTTGAATCTCCAAAAATAAACATGGTAAAAATAAAACCTTGAAACAAAAAACTACATAAGAATCCCTTTTGTTGATATATTTGCTTGCATCAGTTAAACTTTTAATCCAAATAAAAAAAAATTCTTCATGGTGTAGTACATAGTAGTATAGAAATGATATAAAAAACCAAACCAAGATTTATTGTAATAACACAAAATAATTAAAAATTTTCCAGTAGGAAAAATTATTCATAAAACGCTTACAATAAATTAACTTTTTTCATAAAGATTGGGGTCCTAATTGTTTTAATCTTGTCACCCAAGTGAATGTGAATGAAAGTATAAAAAGTATTTCAAGAGAAATCTTTTAGTTTTTCACACGAATTCTTTAATCAATAAGATCAAATGTATTAAGACTTGGCCTTTCACTATTTTTAAATTTTGATTTTAATGTTCATGTAAATATCATTTTGATGACGGTATTTAGAGAATTAGATCTTATAAAAAGAAACGTTTTCTTTTTAAGAAAATATGTTTCTATATATGATTTTATGAAAGGAAACTGAAAGTTTTAATCAAAAGTTCGATAAGAAAATGTAAATTAAATAACTTTTAAAAATTAAAAAAAGTGCCGCTTGAAATAAATATCATTAGAAAATAGACATGCTGGAAGAGAGTATGATTTGAAAAAGTATTTAAAATAATACCTAGTGAAAAGCTTCTGTGTGGATAACAGAACTTTTCGTTAAAAGTACTTTTTGAAAGCAGAAAATTTAACAAAAAAAAAATAGCTCTGAATATCTTGTTAAAAATTCTTTTCAGAAAAAAGTACTTATTATCAAAAGAAGCAGCTTTGAATGAAACTTATTCTTGGAAAAAGTACCTTTTCTACAAGATAAATAATTACTTTTTCTAAAAGAATAAAGTATTTGGTTGCAAAAAGTACCATTTCCAAAAAACTATATTTAATAACAAAAAGTACTTCTTTAAAATTAAGTACCTCTTAAAAAAAGTACCTCTTAAAAGAAGTACCTTTTAAAAAAAGTATATTTTTTCAAAAAAGTATATTTTTTTCAAAAAAGTACCTTAAAAACACATCTTTTAAAGAAGTACCTTTTAAAAAAGGACCTTTTAAGAAATACCTTTTCAAAATATGTAGTACCTTTAAAAAACAAATTACGTTTTTGAAAAGGTTGCACAGATACCATTTTGAAAACCGTAACTTCTTAAAAAAAGTACAATTAAAAAACCTTTTTAGAAAAAGTACATTAGAAAAAAGTACCTTTTTAACAAAAGTAACTCTTTAAGAAAATTCTTTTTTTTTAACTAAATTTTTTTAAACAAGTACATTTTTTGAAAAAAATAACTTTAAAAAAAAAGTATCTTTATAAAAGGAGTAACTTTTTGAAAAAAGTAACTCTAAAAAAAGAAACTTGTTAGACAAAGAGTATGTATTTCAAAAAATAACTTTTTTAAAAAGTACGATTTTGAGAATCGTAACTTTCCTTTATGAAAGATAACCTTTTTAAAATTATACCTTTTTGGAAACAAATTTTTAAAAAAATACACTTTCGAAAAACGTACGTCTTTGAAAAAGAAGTCTTTTGAAAAGTTCTTTTGGAAACTACACTTTTAAATAAGTTCCTTTAAAAGCTACTTTGCACATATATGTATATATATAACCTTTAAAACAAGTTTTTTTAAAAGTAGATTTTAAGAAAGGTATTTACGATAATTTATGAAATAAATACCTCTGAATAAAAAATTATATTTTTAAAAATACCTGCTGCAAATCATGTTATTTGGAGCCTTCAAGAAACGATCATTTGAAATTAGAAGTTTGTGAGGCAATTTCCTCTTATAAAATGTACTTTATGAAACACGTACCTTTGAAAAAAATATTTCCTTCAAAAAGTACTTTTTGAAAAAATTATCTTTAAAAAATGTATCTATTGAAAGAACTTTGCTTCACGAAAAAGTACTTTTTGAAAAAATTATATAATGGAAAATGTTCGTTTATAAAAAAGAACCTTTTTTAAAAAAGTATCTCTTGGAAAAAGAACATTTTGAAAAAAACCTTATAAAAAAGTAATTTAAAAAAAAATTAAAAAAGTATCCTTTAAACAAGTATCTTTTGAAAAAAGTACATGCTGAAATTAGTACCTTTTGAAAAAAGTATTTTTAAGAAAATAGCTCTTGGAAAGTACTTTTTAAAATAGTATATTCTTAAAAAAATGTTTTAATTGGTGGCTTTGAAAAAAGTACCTTTTGGAAAAAATTTTTTTTAAATAAGTATATTTTGAAAAAAGTATATTTATATTGAAATTAGTACCCTTTGAAAAAGGTTTCTTTTATAAAGTATCTTTTGCCTTAGTATATTTTGGAAAAAGTACTTTTAAAACAAGTATATGTATTTTGCCAAAAGTATCTTTTAAAAATGATACCTTTGAAAACATAATTTTTGTAAAAGTACCCTTTGAAAAAAGTTTTCTAAATAGTACTACTTAAAAAATCGTATGAAAAAGATGGTTCAAACATTTTGCTTTGGAGAAGAATATCTTAAAAAATATTTATTTGTCATTAATATTTTAATTTTGCCAAGAACTCTTAATGAATTCTTTTATGTAAAAATATCCTTTCGGAATTGCGTTAAGTATAACGAAATGATTTATAACCATTTCTTCTGTTGCGTAACCAACTAATTACTAATAAAAACTGTTTAATTTAGATATGTATTTACTGATTTGAACACTTTGCAATCATGTTGGATTCTATAAAATTGTCTATTAATTATGTATGAAACTGTTTAACTTAATAAATACATGTCTGAATCAAGCAGTTTTTCATTAGTAATTAGTTGGTTACGTTTTTAAGGCTTGTGTGGCACATGGCACACAGATGTAAACCCGGCCTTACTTTTATACGCAACCTATTTTTAGTTTAATTTTCTATGAAATATATTAAAAGTTTGAAAAAGACAAGTAGAACACTGTCAATTAAATTGTTTTTCAATCTGTTAAGAACAAAAAAAAAGTGTTCACAAGTTTTTTTCTAACTTTCAAGAAAAATATTTTCCTCACATTGACTTAAGGAAATAAGAAATAAAATAAATCGAATACAAAACCAGTTGCATTCTATAAAAAAAGAAGAAATTTTTGTTATAAAAGTTGTTTGATTTTTAATTAATTGTAATAGACTACATAAGAAAATATTCACTTATGAGATTTGTACCGTAAAATATTTTTTTTTACTCGCATCTGCTTAAAACATGTTTTAGTGCAATAACATCAATACTGGAAATACAACTAGCTACTAAATCTTAATCAACACATATGAATGTATAAAATTACAGCTAAAAAAAATATTGAAAGTCTTAACTTTCAGGCAAAATAAGAGAAGATGTTTAATTAAAATATTATTGAACAATTTTATGGTACCGTTGCAGCAGGTTACTCCTACTTTTGCAGTGCCAAAGATGTGGTTCTAGGTAATCACATGTCATTTGTTTGAAACTGTCATTAATGATCATCAATCAAATTGTGTTGTATCTTTCTCCAAGACTTTTTTTGTTTCAAGTTCGTTTGTCATGATTTTCTTTTCGGTTTGTCTTAATGGCCACTTTTCATTTATTTTTGTTGTCAAAATTTTCTGCTGCAACAAAATGTTACAATCAGCACCTACAACGAAGTTTATTTGCTGGTTACTGTTTGCACAAACAACAAAATGTATGCATGTGAAAAGTACAAAAATTTTAATAATTGGCAGAAGAAAAACAAAAAATTAAAATAAAAAGAAAGATGAAAAATGAGGGAGGACCCCTTCAGTTGAACATGTATGATAAAGTGATTTTATGCTCAAAGAAAATAATTGCAATCGTTAAAACAACTATGTATATAAAATAAAGAAAAGTGCTATTCGTCTTGATGCCCATTTATCAAAAAACTAATAGTATGTGCCTTTAAAATATACTTTTGAAAAAAAAAAATATGTTTTGAAAAAAATAAAATGAAATGAATAAATGAAAATACCTTTCAAAAACAAGCATATTTTAAAAAATATCTTTCCAAAAAGTAATTTTGACAAACAGTATCTTTTAAAAAAGTCTATATAACAGAAAGTAGCTTTTTAAAAAACTATGTACTCTAAAGTAATTACTGTTCAAAAAAAGAACTTTTTTAAAAAAGTACCTTTGAATAAAATATTTTTGAAAAAAGTATCTTTTAAAAAAATTAGCTTTTATAAAAAGTACTTTATAGAATTATTATATTTAATAAAAATTGCCTTATGAAAAAAAAATGTAATTAAAAAAAATATCTTATGAAAAAAATACATTTACAAGAAAGATAGCTTTAATAAATGCCTGATAAAGAAAGTAAATTTAAGAAAAGCTAAACTTTGAAAAAACTAGATTTCAATTAAAGTACAATTTAATAAAAAATAGATATATATTTGAAGGATTGCTTCCTATGCAAATTTTAGATTTTATAAAATGTACTTTTACGAAAAGAGTAAAGAAAATTACAGTTTGAAAAGGCACAACCTTTTGGGAAAAGTACCTCTTAAAGAAGTACTTTTGAAAAAGTACCTTTGGAAAAATGTAGTTTTTAAATAAGTACCATATCTATTGAGAAAGTATCTTGTGAAAAAAGTGTTTTGAAAAAAGTATCTTTTTGTAAAACGTGTCTTGAAAAAAGTATCTTTTGAAAAGAGTACTAAGCATGTTTGGAAAAAATTTCTTGTAACACTGAACAAGGAGAAAAGCTTCTTTAAAAAATACTCATTAACAAGTAATTTAAAAAAAATTCTCTATGAAAAAGTGTTTTAAAAAAAAATTACTTTGTGAGGAAAGTGTCGTTAAAAAAATACCTTGTGAAAGAAGTGTCTTATAATATGAAAATAGTACCACACAAAAAAAAGCTCTTGTTAAAAGTACCTTTTGAAAAGTATCGTAACGTTCGAAAAGTGCCTTTTAAAAAAATGCCTTTTAGGAAAAGTACCTTTGAAAAAAGTACCTTTTAAAAAAGTACCTCTTAAAACAGTACCTTTTACAAAAAGTACCTTTTCAAAATGGTACCTTTAAGAAAGTACCCTTAAAATAGTATCTTTTTAAAATGAACCTTTTAAAAAGTATCTGTTAAGAAAAGTGATTTTTAAAAAAGTACCTTTAAAAGAAGTAAAAAGGTATAAAAAAGTACTTTTTAATAAAGGTACCTTTTAAAAAAGTATATTTTAAGAAAATATCTTTGAAAAAAGTACCTCTTCAATTACCTTTTTAAGAAAGTACCTTTAAAAATAAGTATCCTTCAAAATAAGTACTTTTAAAAGTAAGTACCTATTAAAATTAGTATCTTTCAAAATAAGTACTTTAAAAAAAGAATTTTATAAAAAGAATCTTTTAAGATAAGTTCCTTTTAAAAAGGTATTTTTCCAAAAAATTGCCATTCAAAAAAAGTACCTTCCAAAATAAGTAATTTTTTTTAAATAAGTACCTTTTTTCAAAAAAAAAAGAGTTTTAAAAAATTAAAAATTCATTTTATAAAAAATTCCTTTCATAAAAAGTTCCTTACCTTTTAAAACAGTACCTTTTTAAAAAAGTATATTTCCAAAAAATTACATGCAAAAAAAGGTACCATTGAAACAAACTTCATATTGAAAATATGTAGTATAATTTGGAAAATGTACCTTTTTAAAAACAACCGTTGGCAAAATAAAATTTTGAACAAAAATACCTTTTAAAAAAGTTGCTTTTAAAAACAGTACCTTTAAAAATTACATTTTAAAAAAGAACATTTTAAAAAAATAGTTTTGAAATAAACTATACTTTGAAAATACAAAGTATAATTTGAAAAAAGTACTTTAAAAAACAGCCGTTAGAAAAGAAAATATCTTGAAAAAGCCTATTGCAGTTATACTTAACAAATTAAAAAACTTTTCTCTTGCTAAAACTTTTTCTAAAATTTGGCAATTAAAAGATTTTTAAACAATGTTAAATTTTTAAATATTTATTAAAACAGCATTTCACCTCAGCATCCAATAACTTTTTTTACTCGTATGCTGAAAAATATTGAACTGAATTTTTTGAGTGCATTTGGTATTTTTGCTCTTTTGACTGTTGATTGTTTTGTATTTGGGCAGGATGCAAAATACAACATTTATCATTATTTAAACATGTTTCTTTCAAACATCTTCAATGGCAACTATAAGAGTCATCACAAAAAGAGTAAAAGAAATTGGACATTTACATGACTCCATGGATCCATTACTAATAAAACCAGCAATTTTTCGATTTATTTACAGTTAGATGAATGGACACGTGTACATGCAGAAGAGTAGAAAAACCAATATGATGGATAAAATTGATAAACACTGGTTACAAAAAAATAATAAAAAAAATAAAAACAATATTCAAAACAATGAAGAAAGAACATATTCAGGTAAAAGTTTTTGCTGTGAAAACTTTCCTTAAATAATTCCTCAATAAAAAAAATAACTTTAACTTGCAACATAGTGGTGCACAAAAGTCCTACAAACTTATGTAAATATGTTTGTATGTATGTATATGTTATGCATGTATTTTTTTTTCATATACTCACACATGCATATTTATAGCAAGACTTGAATATCTTTTTCTTTTTTAGTTAGAAATCTTAAGAATATTCACGGTTACACAAAGAAAATATTTATAATATTGCGTAAAAAATGTTAAGCCATAAAAAAACCAAGGAAAACAACGTTAAAAATATTCAAATTGGCCATGAAAACTAGTTCATATTACAAATATCCATAATGCAAAAGATGGGGAGTTGTGCGATATTGATTATATTTTATATGAGACAAGCAAAAATATATGATCGATAAAATTAACCGCATTGCAAAAAGTAGTGCAGCCGGCATCAGCCACATGAATAGAGTTGATGGTAGCAGGTATTATGCAGTATGCTTGCAGTAAGTGATCGGTTGTTGTTTTCTTTTAAGTTGTTATTGTTGTTAATGGCATCATGCTACTTGTTGTATCGCAACCACCAACATAGCGGATTGGAAAAAATTTAAATGTGTCTAAGTAATGACACTTGAAATTTGCAAAGTTAGTTTTTTTTATGCAGACTACAAACAATAAACAATAAAATTTAAAGATAAAATCAAAATTAAAGGGTGTTTTATTAGTTAATGTAATTTTGACTATGTAATTTTGCAAACTTACTGCATCTTGGAAACCGTAAGAGGCAAACTTTTGAAATTTTCAAAAACGCAACAACTAAAAAATCCTAAAACGAAAAAAAGCCAAAATGAAGAGAAATCACCAAATATGAAGAAACGACAAAAACCGAAAAAATTGCTGAACGAAAAAAGCGCCACACAAAAAAAAATCTTAAACTACAATATATCGCCAAAAGCCGAAAAAATCGTCAAAGTGAAAAAATCGCCAAAATGAAAAAAAACGCTTAAAACCTAATAAATCGCCGAAATGAAAAAAAGGCCCAAAACTAAAAAGTCGCTTAAAATAAAATAAATTGGTAAACCGAAAAAATTCCAATATGAAAAGACACGCCAAAAACCAAAGAAATCGCTAAACCAAAAAAATCTCTAAAACAAAAATGAACCGCCAAAACCGAAGAAATCGCCAAAATGAAAAAAGTCGCCAAAATGAAGAGAAATCATCAAAATATGAAAACACGACAAAAACCATAAAAAAAATCAACAAAACGAAAATAAACAAAAACCGAAAAAATAAACTAAATGAGAAAAAATCTCCAAAATGAAAAAAACACCAAAAACCGAATAATCGACGAAACGAAAAAAGGGCCAAAACTCAAAAAATCGCTTAAACTAATATAGAAAATTCCAAAAACGAAAAAAATGCTAAAACTATATATTTTGGGTATTAAAATGTTACTCATAAATTAATAATTTTTAAAGTAATAACACGACTGCTGTGAGCAACCCCTCATAATTTACAATTATCGATAGATACAGTATGTATCTATCGATCCTTTGCTGCAATAGAGTCATAACTCAAAAGCTTAATTGTCAGAAAACGAGTTTGAATTTTTTAAATTTACAAACAACTCCATTGAAAGAATAAAATTGCATTCTTCTCTGAAGAGTTGAGTAGATATATAAGATATTTGTAGTCGTACTCGTATTTGAAATACGCCTTACACAATCAGGCCCAATATGAAGAACAATATGACCATCAATTCTGCCTTATTAACCCATATACTCATCTATTTTGATTAGGGAGTCTATTGTAGCAATAGATATATGTATAATTATATCGTGGATATAAAATTTTATAAAATTATTTTGAGGCCCTTGTTATGAGTTGCAATCGACTTTTGATCTTAGGTGGATATCGAGAATCAAATGTCAAATTCATATTTTTCTATCGAATTTATGTAGATCGCATGCTGTGTGACACAACTAGAAAAAAATTCACTTAAGGAGCAAACTCTTCAATGTTTTGCGCAGAACCAAGTGTATTTTAATTTTGTAATCTTTATTATGCTGTTAAAATTATTAAAATTTTAAAAAATTACAATGGGAAAAGTGAATAAAAAATACGCATTTGCTTTTTACTTAAAAATTTGTTTTAAAACCTAAAATATGTATGCGTTTTTTTTTAAATTTTCAAGTAAAAAGCAAATGCATGTTTTTTATTCACTTTACCCAATGAGTAAAATTCACAATATACCTAAACTATCGGTTGCCTACATGCATACTTCAATTTTGTTGGTTCAAACTTATCCTTGCAAGAAGGGCATTTAAAACTCGTATTGACTGCATATCTTTAACATAATTTCCAATATAGTTTACTTGTTATGATCCCAGTGCGAACTTAAGGAATAAGAAAAAAATCTATTGTATAAAAGATCTACTTAAACTCATACGAGTATTTAGTATGCTGTTATTGCTATTGTTCTTATACTTGTTGTAAGCATTTGTTGTGGTATGCAACCAAGACACATTTTATGCCACGCGCCGATCACTTATCAGTGAGCGATTTAGCTGACCATTTTCAGTTGTCGAAAACAACAAATTTATTGCAATCATTGCAGTAATTTGTGTTTATAGCCAGGTTTCTGTTTCAACTTCTTTTATTTTTTCATAATTTCCGTTCCATGCTCATAAGAGACATTGAAAATTACATTACATGTATTTACATGTTTTTAGGCCAACATTATAAATGGCTGGAAAACGGCACTCACTGTTCTAACCATATTTCAATCAGTAGTGGGGGCCATTTAAATGTGTGGTGGCATGCAGACAGGCGCAAAAAGAAGTATTTTTTATTTCTTACTTCTTGTTGTATTTTTTTATCAGACCTGCACTTATTGCATTCAGTGACCAGAGAGAAAGACTAGAAAAATATAGTTATTTGTGGTTTTTTGGTCAATAATCTTTATGTCTTAAAGACTTGAAATTATTGTGTTACGTAGAATAAAGATTGTGTGTGTGTTAAAATGCTTAATGGATAATTGCATGTTGTTGCTTTTTGTTCTTGTGTTTGCCGATGACCAAACTAAAGCGATGACATAACTGTGGGGTATCATCATCTATGGAAGCCAAGAGAGAAAAACGTTTAGCAAGTGTATGTAATGATTTCTTTAGAATTATTTGTTAAAACTTTGTATTTAAGGAGTTAAAAACTGTGGCATAATCTAGTTGCTAGGAAATATAATTTAATGCTACACAAATACGAGTAACATCAATATAGCAGCAGTTGCTCATCCTGGCAGAGTTACGTTTATGTGAACTACAGCTCAAAAATATAGTTTAATATAAGAAGTTCGAAAAATTAGATACAAATATTTGATAACTACTTCTCCTTATATTTATCTTGCTCTCTAAAATCAGTTTTATTACTCCAGGCAAAATTAATTCTGCAATAAGACTCACCCCTACTTAAAGTATATGATTTAGCAAATTTCAAAAGGGGTGAACAGATTTTCTTCAACATTTTAAAATTAAATGCATTAAGCTTCATACCCGCTTTGATTTCATTCCTTTGGCATATTGTGGTTTTTGATATTTCAATTCTTGGTTTTTTTCTTTCTCTTAACAATAATTTTTTTTACCACAATCTAGAGGAAATGAAGAAAAAAGTTTTAATAAAAAAAAAACTGTTACTTAATCTGAATTAGCAGTTGTTTGAACGCTGTGGGAGGTTCTGTTTTATTTATTTTAATTATGTTCTTCTTATTGAGAAGTTGAAGTATTGAAAAATTACTTTATTTGTTATAGAACTGTTTGCAAATATTTTTATTATATCTTATGCTATTTAAATATTTTGAACTCTTTTCAAATTTAAAACAATATTAAAAGGTTACTTACCCCTTTTGAATTCTTTTGCTAAAAGACATAGAACAAACAGAAAGATTAAGGTGAATAACTTGTTGGCAAAAATATTTTTTGTTTTATTTTTCAAGATAAAAATTAAAGGTGTTTTTGGAAATTAGCCAAAGTTAAAAAATTTGTATTTATGAAAAATTTATAAATTATATTAATAGTTTTTATGAATAATTGCGATAGTCTTCTTTTATTTTGAGTTTTAATGCCAATTCATTATATTCCGCATGTCAGCTCAAGCATCCATTTGTTTTTTATTAAAAAAACTCCAAGATCCTAGAAATTTTTTTAACCGCTGCAAGGACATGCTTACCTTCCATATATCCTTAATTAAAAAAAAACTCGTTTTTCGCTGCATCTCTTTTAAGAATTCTATAAAGATTGGTAAATAGTAAAAAATTACTGTCTGGTGATTTGAATTGTAATGGATGTAAGGACATGACTATTTTCCATATATTCTTAATATTATTCCATATATTCTTAGTATTAAATTTACTTTAAGCTATAATTTTTTATTTATAATTTTTTTATGACTACCACATGTTTGCAATGCATCTAGAGGTCTCTAGCAAATTTCATTACAATCGATGCGATGATTTTTCAACCTCCCTCATGTCCTTAATTTAAAAAATAACAACTTATGCTGCATTTATGATCCAAGTAGGGCGGTAAATTTCTGGAATGCTCTTAAATGTATGGATTTATTTTGTATGGTATGTAGTACCTTAGCTACAACTTGTTTCAGGATATGCCTACCTACCATATATTCTTAATATAAAAATTTTTAACTTTTATCACAATTAGGATCAAAATACAATGAAACTTTCTAACTACTTGCAAAATTGATACGGCTGAGATATTTGGTTAATTTCATTACAATATTTGGAAGGATCTGCCTGTCTCCCATATATTCTTTATTTTGAAATCGTAACTTTTTCGAAAAGTATTACGAAAATACAAAATGAAAGGTCTTAGATTCATATAATTGTGGTATCCGCCACATATCCTTACAATTGGTGCAATCATACTTCTATCTGCCATATACATACTACATCCATATATACATATGTATGTTCATATGTCCTTATACATAAGATTTTGGTTTTTAGCCACAATTATGATGCAAATGCAGCGAAACCTTGTAACAACTTGTAGACTTTTAATCACAATATGCGTGAAAAATTTTATATTATTTGGTACTAGGATATGTTTATCTCCAATATATCCTTTATGAGGAAACGGTATGTTTTTCTACAATTATAATCTAAATATAAAATTAAAAATTTTATTTGAGTTTTATATTACTTTTTGGAAAGGATATTCTTATCTCCCATATATCCTTAATATTAAAACTTTATATTTACCTACCATTATGATGAATATGAAGCGAAAACTTGTAATTATTTGTGGATTTATACTCCTTAGTGCTTTTTTAAAAATGTACAATTAAAAGCTAACAGGGACTTTAACGAGAAGTTTTGTATTAAGAACTGTCAGTTAAAGCTCACGTTAACTCTTAATCATACATTGCGAAAAGGGATGTAAGAGGTCTAATAAATTGCATCACAATTACTGCAATGATGCAGCTATATCCTTTATTTCCACACTTTACTTTACCACTTATCAAAAAAAACCTAGATCCTCTTCTAAATATCTTGCATATATTATTTTCAAATCTTGTTTTTGCCTCATGTTCCTCTGAGCGGTTCTTTTTTAAAATTGTTATTGATGTATGCTCTTATTTTTTTAATTAAATAGTTTTCCTATTAAATAAAAAAAATACAACTAAATACACCAACTCCATTTAACAAACACCAGTGAACAAGAGCGGCTTGCGTTTGTTTTTGAACCGTTAAAAACTGTGGTGTTAATTCTTGTTTGTGTTCTTGTAATTCTATAAAATAAAAAATAACGACTAAATAATTGATTCAAATGTGAATTTATGAACAACTATTAAAATAAAACAGAAGGGGAAAATACAACGCAACACGTATAAATTGATTTGAAAAACAATTGTCGTTTGATTAAATGAAAGGAAAAGATATTGACAGCACACGAACAACAAAAACACATTTTACACTTTTAACAGTTAATAACCGTTGTTGCTATTACAATTATCTTTTTATATTGATCATACAATAAATAATCGACGCAACAAATACACGCACACTTGCGCAAAACCTAAAATCGTATAGAGGAATACATGGATGCATGGATGTATGGAACAATATATCAGTTTATGCATCAACGAAAGCAACAATAGACAAGCGATAAAATTTTTAAAGTCGCCAAACCAACTAGTAAAAAAACAGAAAAACTCTCCGACCGAGCAAAAAGCTAACCATCACTTGCAACGTAACAGTCAATATGCTGTGTTTAATAACATTAAAAACAACAACAACAAAACAGCAACATCAACCAGAATAAAACAACTGAAGATTGATCCGATAATGGGCAAAGACAACAGAAGCATCACTTGAAAACATCAACAATAGCCGATGCAATAGCAACATAATACTCACTATCAGCATCGACAATCATTTTGCTGCACAATTCGTATGCAATGAAATGCAGCATGCATACATACATATATTTTCTTTTTTTATTTTCATTTGTTGCTGGAATTTTAGAAATAAGAGCTGGATAGCTGATGGACTGGTTAAAACAACGGAATTTTCGCATAAATTAGAACAAAAAATAAATAAATAAAAAAAACTAAAACAAAAATATAAACTTTGTTTTAAACAGGCGCACAATTTCTGTAAACTTGTACATACTGTTAGAAATGAAAGAATACAAAAAACGATAACAAAAGCAATAACACACATACCAACACTTAAATGAAAATCAATATAAACGACAAGTTTAATACCGAAATCGCTTTACAATACTCTCGCCACAACAAACAACATGCAACATTTAAAATCGTTTACATGTGTGTAATTTAATATAAAGTGTGGGGGGAATTCATGTAGAGAAGACGATTGTATGGCAACACTTTTATTGTTATTATTATGATTATTGTTGTAATTTATGGCTTCGGATTTAGGGTTACTGTATGTGAAACTGTTAAGTGAGCTGTAATCAATTTGTTTTGGGACATTGATGTCTCAAGTCTTAAGAGTTTTTTTTCACAGCATTCATTGTTGCTGTCAAATCATTGATTTTCAATAAAATGTTGATTTGTAAATTAATTGATTTTTTTATATTTATTTTTTACAACCGTTAGTTTTTGAAAGTAAATGTGATTTCACTTAAGTGTAACTGTGATAACACACAGACCACACTGAAAATTTTTTTGAACTAAAAATTTTTGATGTTTACAGTTACAACAGGTCATTGAAAATCAGTGGGAAAGAATAATAAAGATTTGATAAGAATAGCGGTTAAACTTTTCTAAGTTACCTTTACTCTCTTTTTTAGAAATATTTAGCTATAATTAATTCTAGTATGAATGAAAGCAATATGTTAAATGAAATCGAAAATTCAGTTACGAAAGAAAGTTTGTTGTAAAAGAATTAAAGTTTAAAAGCCTTATTCAGAAAAAAATAATTTAGGTTTACGAAACGTTTAATAAACAATTTTCCATACAAAATTTGTGTTGTAAACCTTTTGTAAACCAAACAAATTTTTTCTGAATACGGCAGTAACACGTTCATTGAAAATTAATTTTTTATTTAAAACGTAAAATGTTTTTAAAAAAAATGTTTTGCTTATACAGAAAAAAACTAACGGCCTTATGTATAACCAAAAATTGGCACGAAGTTAGCATAAGTGACAAAATTGAACTACATGTTGACGAGTTCCTCTATGCAATTTGAAATGAAAAAGCACTGCAAAATGTAGTTTTAAGATACGATTACATTCTAGCATAATTTTTAATGTGAAATTGTACGGCAAAACACGTTAAGACCATTTTAAAAATTTCCACTTATGCCAACTTCATACTAATAATTGATTATACTAATAGCAATAATTGTTTAAATGCAGTTTTTCGGATTGTAAGCCAAAACAACTTGGTTCTGGAGTTTTTCTCGATGTGAAATAAGCTTTTCCAACGCTTATGAAGGGTAATTTTTTAACAACCTTTTTTTTGGCAACTCAGCTGTTGTGTATCGTGATCTATAATTTACAACTGCACAAGTCTTGCAGATTATTAAATTTTATTATTAAAATTTATGCTTAGTGAGGAAAGTGCCTCGTTGCACTTCTTCCATTTTATAGTGAGTTCGAGGCAGCTATTTGAACTATTTGTGACTAACTTTTGCAGCAAAATTACATTAAACAACACGCGTACGAAGAATGCGGACATCAAAAATATCTCACCTGCATGTACCAGTATTGTATTTGACCGCGGATTATCGATTTGGCACCATACGGAACAATTGGGCCTCTGTTACTTTTTTTGCCCAAAATGGAATAGCTAGACCTGGTTCACATGTGGTTTCAAAAAGAAATTGCAACGTGCCACACACCCTCTGAAGCAATGGCCCAATTGAGAGGCGAGTTTGGTGAAAAATTTGTTTCACGTTTGGTGCGGGTCAATTGGCTACCTAGATCGTGCAATTCAACGCCCTTAGATTATTTTTGGTGAGGCTATGCTAAGGCTAATGTCTTCAGGGACAAACCTGCAACGGTTGACTCACTACAAGACAATATTGAAGAATTTATTCGTTGTACACCGGGCGATATCTTGGAGAGATAAAACCAAAATTGGACCCAGCGTATGAAACATTCCATACACATCTATGGTCAACATTTACATGAAATAATCTTTAAACATTAATTTCAATGAAACTATTTTTTTAAGCTTTAGGTCAGTAAAATTCATAAATTTCCTTATATTTTTATTTTTATATCGATATTTCGTTAACCTTTAGTTAACTTCTTCAGGATTATTCTTGTTTTTATTTTTTGATAATTAGTTTACGTCTTTTTTTCTTTTCAATCAAAAAAAAAGTTCAGAATTAATTGAGAAATAATGCTAGTTTTTATTTATTACTTATGAATTTATTGAAGCAAGCCGACCAAAGTAGGTACATTGTGCCGAAAGTGGTATGTAGGCTTTATACCTAAAAACAAAACTATTTACTTAATTTTTTTTTTCATTTAACGATATTATACTTTAAATAAATATTTTATTAAAACATCTTTCTATTAACATTGATTATTGGCATATCTAGTAATAGAAATTACAAAAACTTTAACAACAAACTTTCATAAAAAAAATTATCTTTGGACAGTCTTGAGCAACGTTTTAAGCAACGTCTTAATCATTTACAGTAACGCATGTGCTCAAAACATTTTTAGTTTCTTTAAAAATATTTAATTTCAATTTCCTGTTCAATTTACTTTTATCAAAAATCTCTAAAATATTTTCATGACTGACAAGAATATTCTGCTAAAGTTGCCAACCATCATTTTATGCAACTTTAAGAAAATTGTTCTTCAGATTAATTACTGATAGCGTTACAGAACACCCCATATAAACAGGCATTTATTTGCACTAAATTGCACACTCATGCTATCGTATGCCGCAAGAACAAAAAGCAGAACTTCAACAACAAAAAAGTGGTAAAATGTTGTTGTTGTGTTACATGTTTCTTGTCAACTCATCAAACTATTTTTATGTGTAACGAAAAAAAACGAACTTATTAAAAATTACTTTGTTTACCAATCCAATAGAGAAAAATTAAACAAACTTTATGGGGTTTTATGTATGTATGTATGTATGTATATGGATGGCACTTGGGAAGGAAACGAAGCTAATTATAATTTCTTTTTCATTGGCAGTGCTCTCGAAATTGACAGCACACATAAATTTTATAACAATAACATGTTTTGGCATCTATCGAATTCTGGAATTAGAAAAATCAGTTTTAAATTCATGTCAATAAGGAATCAGGCCAGGAAGAGTTTATAAAAGAAAAATTCAGTTTCCAGTAGCTTTTTAATGTATGAGAAAATTTATTTAAGAAAACATAAGACTTAAGACACAAGTGCGCAATTAATTGTTGATTTAAGCAAAATAACGGCGAATAAAATGGAAAATTATAAATTTAAATAACAATAGAAGTTTAGTTTTTGAAATTAAAAATTTTTTCAAGTACAGTGTGGCCATATTGATTGAAATTTGTCTTGCTTTTTCGTCCTGGTCAAACAAGCATTGCATTTTTTGTGGTTGAATGCTTGATTTTATTCTTAAATTTATTAAGTAAAAATTAAATAAATACGCTGTCGGTGAGCTCATGAGTTTCATGATTTCTTTTACGATTACCATTCTTTATTTTAAAAATATATGCATGATATCCCGAGTATCATGCGTAAATTTTTTATTTATCATATGACACCGTATACATAGATTTGTGTATGTAAAATGGAGTTGAAAATGTGTTTTAGCTGCTTGAAAATATACTTTGTGTGTGTGTGTAAATCAAAAAATGTGTGTTAACATATTTTTTCGATGTTTATAGTTATACGTATGCGACGTATTCGGCTTAAAATTAAGGCGTGTATTTGCATATGAGCGTGTTTTTTTATTTTTAGCTATACGCATTCATAGTTGAGGCTATCAGCGTAGAAGTGGTGTTACTCAGATTCATGTTTTGGTTGCTATTTTGGTGGTAAATACATTATTTGCATTACCAACTATCAAAAAAAAAAGTTGAATACAGATAATAATATTGCAGAATAATAAAGGAAATAAATAATTAAAAAGAGCAATTGTATAAATAAATGGATGTTAGTCACACCATTTCTGCACTGATGGCCTCAGTTTTTTAATGGCCTATACTCAAAGCTTATCAAAAACGATACTTTTGTCGTACGCACTAGTCTTGTTTTTTTACGGCTCATGTAAAGTAGACTCACCTTAATCTACTTTGAAACATTTATGCATGAGATATCAAGAAAATATACTGAAAAATGTGTGTTAACATTTAAATTACATACAAATTACAACTGCTGAAAATAGTCAAGTATAAATTCAACCCCAAATTACCACTGTTAAGCTTAACTAACATCAATGTTAACTTAACATTACTTTATTAAAGCAAAAGAAAAGCTCTCTTACAAGTCATTGAAACAAGCGTAGAAAGTCGTACCAATATTTAGCATAATGTAATGTGGTAATTAAGCCAGTGAACTACGAAACAAAATATTAGAAACAAATACGTGCTCTTTTTTAAGAGAAAATTGAAGAAAACAGCCAGCCAGCCATAAAACAAAAGAAAAAAAAAACAAAGTAAAGAAAACACCTGCTGGCAAAACTGTTTTCTAATGTCTTGTATTTATAAGAGCTTAGTTTGAATAACGTTAGATATATTTTTTTGTAGTTTTTAAGAGAGTATGTTTGGATGAGCTTAAGTGATTGTTTCTTCAACTTCGTGGCAAGTCGTTAAATGATGTTTGCTAGACATAAAGACAAACGGACAAGCATTAGATATTATGGTATTTTTTGGCTGGCAGCTAAAGTGCGTTTTTGTTTGGTTTCAAATCGATATGGCCAAGTTATTTTAATAAACTTTATTGTGCATGAGCGTGTGTGTGTCTATATATGGGTGTAAGTTTGTGTGCATGTGATTTGCTTACAAGAAGAAACTCTTTTATTGGTGGCAATTTGAAAGATAGACCAATGAAGAAGTAACCTGCATGCTAGGCGAGCATTCAGTTTACTAACGGCGACCTTGATGGTCGTACAAAGCGCGTGAATGACAAAAACGAAGAAAAAAGAAAACAATGAAAAATAAAAACCGTTAGAAATAAATTTAAAAGAAAAAACAAAAAAAAAACTAAAAATTATTGACAGCATAATAAGTGCTAAGAAAAATGTAATAAAAAATACATTTAATTAAAAAACGAAATTTTAAAATCGAAATCGTAGTAATAGTGAAAATAAATACTTAAAAGTTTTTAAAGGACTATAATAATAAAAAAACTAAATGCTCAACTTAGAGATATGAAGGATAAACGGAACACATATTTTTCTTAGGAATTATAACAACAAAACTAATAAAATTTCTTTTTTAGGATTATAAAAAATATATTTTAAGCAAAGAAAGTGATTTAACTAAAACTGAAAATTGTTGCATTATAATGAGTATGAAATAATTTTTTTTTAATTATCTTATTTGTAATTTGAAAAATTTTTTCTGCAAAAAATTTTAACTGGGACAAAGGCTAAATTTCAAGGCTCAAATTCATACAAGAATAAAACGTATTTAAAATCCTTTTTGTATGAACAATTTGAATTTTAAATTTTTTCAAACTCATTTTAAATTTAATGAATATGGGAACAAAAATTTATATAATAACAGTGTGTGACAAAAATTAAAAAGTTATAAAATAAAAAAATATATATTTTTACTATTTGCAAATGAAGTGTTAAATTGAAATTAAAAAGCCGAGTCACAATTATTTGAAAATTTTTTTAATGTTATGCTTCCCTGTATTATTATTACCTAAATTTTGTTCGAGATACTGTACGTATTTCAATTAAAGTTCAAATACTTGAGATAACAAATAAATCACAATAAATTTCCGGATATACTCCGATCTCCAAATGATTTGTTTTCGCAGCAAATTAGAGTAAAAAGTGGTGTAGTTCTTAATTGATTTTTTTTAACTGGTCTTGAAATTTTTTTAGATTATTTCAAAAATTTTGGGTTGAAATCTTCTGAAGAGTACCTTCAGCAGGCACGAAATGCTTAAAGGTGGTGCTTAATCAACAAAACAAACAAAAAAATCTCTGTATACATTAAAGACTGAATGCCAAATAAAAATACTTCGGTATTTTTTCTTTCAATTAATATTTTTTAAATTACATATTTCAATATTTTTTTTAATTAATTTTTTTCTTTAATTTGTTTCATCAATTCTGAGAATGTTTTTTTAGTTGAAGGAATTGATTTTTAAAAGTTTAAAAGTTTCTTTAATTCTTTTAAGTTTTTAAAAATCATTCAGTTTATTTTAAATTTAGTTTTCAAAAGTTACTCAGTTAATTATTAATTAAATCCTTAAATTTTAATTGTATCTCAAAACATATTTCTCGATTATTTTTTTTTAATTTTCAATTAATTTTTTTATGCAATTTTTAAAATTTTTTTAATTAATTCCTCTGATGTAATCTTAAAAATTTTTTTAAATAAGTTTCTAACTTAATTTTTAGATATTTTCAATTATTTTTTTAATTGAATTTAAAAAATTTTTTTAATTGATTTTAAAACTGAATCTTAAAAAATTTTTCAATTCATTTTTTAATTGAACTTTTCAAAAAAAAATTTAATTAATATTTTAATTGAATTTTAAATTTTTGCAAATTTTGCAATTAATTTTTTGTTCATACAATGTTTTATTGAAAAAAATTATACTAAGGTTTTCGTAAAAAGTTAAAGTCTAATGAATAATTCATTTGAATATAAATGTTTTTGAATTTTAATTAATTTTTTATTGAATTTTTTGAAGTTTTTCAGATAATTTCTTAATTGAATTTTAAAAAAAGTTTCAGTTAATTTTTTAATTGAATTTTTAAAAAACTTTTAATATAATTTTTAGTTCATATTTTTTATTGAAAAAAAAATAATACTAAGATTTTTCGTAAAAAGTAAAAATCTAATTAAGATTTCAATTGAATCTAAGAATTTTGGAAGTGAGTGTTCATACTAAAACTAATAGAATTGAAATGAATGTGATTTAAAAAGTTATTTGTTGTTGGTTTGGCACGTCTATATGCATTAAATAAATAACATAACACAAAGATAAATTTTGTAAATAAATCTTCAAAAGTGACAAATTTTCAGATTAAAATCTACGATGAACTTGTGAGTAAGCTTACTCAAAGATTCGGATTTATTAGTCAGTCTACGTTAAATTTAATCTAGTACTATGGTATAAAATTAAAAAAATTATGGTGTTCTGACCAGAAAATGACAAAAGTATCATTTTAAATATTCTTTGAGTATTGGCCATCAAACAACTAAGAATGTGTACAGCTAAAAATAAAACAACACGCTCATATGCAAACACATGCGTTAATTTAAGCTGAATACATACAACTATAAACACCTGACAACTACGGTTATACACATTTGTGAAATTACGCAACACAAACAACTATAAATAAAATTTATAGATTGTATGAGCTACAATCATACGCATAAGTATAACAATGCTGTGACTATCAAACGGCTGCAATGGGACATTTGATTTACAAATACAAAGAGCACTTGTTCAAACAGCCAGAAAATCATCCACATATTTGAAATTCCATTTTATATACTTAAATAATTGTATATGGTGCCTAATGATGAATAAATATCCCGAGTATCATGTGTATATTTTTCCGACTAAATATCCATACTCTGAGTATAAACATATTCAGAATATAAATATCACAGAGAACGCTTAATACACATGAATCTTTTTATTTACAAATGTAGCGAATTTTAGCTTTTCGCATTAATGAAGTAGACATCCTCTTGTTTGTTGGGATCGACTATAGTCATACTTGCTTGAGAGAAAGTTTATGAGAGTAGGAAGATTGTGTGAGTTACAGTTGTGATTATACGCAGTTACTAAAATTAGCTCTATTTACTTAATTATATTTGGTTTGAGTACTCATTTTCATTCTCTGGTTCTGGCAAAGGATTCTGTAAGAGGATTTAAAAAAAATAAAAAGGTGTATCGTGCATGTTTTAACAGATCGCTTTGAAATTTTATTTCTTTACAAGACTACCCATTTTTTCTAACAAATTCCCTTATGGGAATATAATCTTTCCCGTTTTTTAACTGTCCCACAAGGGAGTTTGTAAGAATAAGAATGGGTTATCTTGAGTATGCCTGAATTTTGCAGTTTGTGTTAAGTTTTGAGCTTAAGTATGTTCTAGCATAATAACTAAAATTTTATGACCGACATTTTTGCAAAAAATTTCATCCTCGATCTGCCCATTTTGAGGGGTATTTTTTATGATTTCTTCAAATAAGGCCAAGAACTACGGTTATGTGTGGGGAGTTAGAGGGTTAATATATTCCACAAAAATATTGGCCACAAAATTTTTTTGCTGAACGTGCCATACACCTCTGATATAGTGAACACATAGTCTTGTATGGGGATTTCCAAAGTCCCGTTACCCTGTTGTCACATTACTTCAACAAGAATTTGAGCTTAGGATTTTTTTATCTTTTACTAAATGTAGAGCTATATGCTCTAAACATACGTTTTTCCTTGAAAAACAAGCTACATATGTTACCAAGCAACGTAGCGTGACAAAAAGTGTATTTTTTGTGGAAATACCCGTATAAAGATATGTTGAACGAATAGGTCAAAAGGTGAAATTTTAATCAGAAAAAAAGACTCTTTGAAGACAATAAACCAAAGAGTAAAATCACCCTCTGCACCCATAAAATATGCCATTGTTCATCTCTGTGTAATCTTTGCATGGCAGCATTTATTTTATTAACCAAATCAACATTTTCTTCTTCTTTTATTAATGTTTATTTATTTAAAACCAATTGCATGGATTAGTGTGCAATATAAATAAAATAAATCCCAAGTAAGCCCGGCTTAAATAAAACTGTTGCTCAGCTTGTTTAATTATCTAAAAAGTTTCTTCCATTTTCCACTTCCACCAGGAAATAAATATAATAAACCATGCATTAGACATATTATAATATGGAAGTCAATGTTTTCATATAAACCTGTTACATTACATCCAAAGTATGTAATAGAAAAATTTTGCTGTCGCATTAATAATAAATAGTTTTGGCTTAAAAAGGTTTAAAAACATATTTGATGTGAATTTCGTTTAATAAACGTTTTGTAAGAAATTATTTATTTATTTAATTTTTTTAAAGAGAAGTAACACTCAGGCAATGAATGCCTAATGCCTACTAATTATGGGTGTTACCTTCTTTTAGGAAAGGGATAGTGATAGAGAAGACAGGTGGTGAAGGAAGATATAGAGGAAAGCTTCTTTTTCTTTTACAACTCTATGTTTTGCACGTTATAATGCAGAGTTGCAGCGCTTCTGATTGCATTAAATTTTTGAAGCTGTGTGCAGTAGCCATATTTATTCGTTATTTTACTTCACCGATGATTTTGTTACACAATACCGACGAAGGAGGGCGCTGTGATGTTACATTAGGATTATTATCTGACGAAGTCAGTATAGTTTAGTGACCAGTTTTTCGGTTTTGTAGTCAACGTGCTAACTACTTCAGCCAACGTCACACTCATTATAATTAATTTTTTATGCAAAAAGAAATAAGTAATAAATAGCTGACTTTCTTAGCCCTTGTTGCAATTAGAAAATTTGTATAAAAATTATTAAAAAAGTTTGTGTTTTTGCATAAATCTCCTCTTCCAGTTGGCCATCTGGATTGTGGAAATTAAGAGTTATTTTTCACCAAAGATATTTAAGCAAAGTTTAATTTAAGCCTTCATTTAAAGTCTGTAAAAAAAATTATATATTTTTAGCAACTTAAATATTAAAACACAATAAGGGTTTTCATGAGAACTCTTAAAATTGCCATTTTTGTGCAATTGGGCAAACTTGCGAGACTTGTTTCATGAAGCCCCTTTTAACCTTTTGTGCAAACAACTTAAGTAAATTTGAAACAAACGTCAAAAAATTAATTTAAAAAAATAAAATAATAAAATTTAAAGCAGTATTTAGTTAAAAAACATATTTATAAAAATAAAAAAGGGTGTGTGTTTGTCTAAAAGTGCCTAAAGAAGTCCAAAAAAGCAAAAAGTTGATGTTAACAAAATGCACAATTGCACAGCTTAAGTTTACGAGTCAAAATTATTGGGCAAACTTAACAGGTTTGTGTAAATAAATTTGTATACCATTTTTGACATTTTATTTACGAGAGTGTAAAAATGCACAATTGCACAGCTTGCGAGACTTTTGAACAGTCTCATGAAAACCCTTAATAATGTATAGTTACGATTTGGTATTTAATATTACAGCGGTAACTATAAGCTGTTTGCTTGTGTAAAAAAATAGAAAAACAAATATTTAAACAGTATTTAAATATTCGATGAATATATCGTAAGATAAACTCCAAAAAATATTAAGCGACATAACATTGGACATCAATTTTTTTACGAAAATTTATTATTTACGATCGTAGGTAGTCAATTTTCGTCATAAAACGATGTTCAAAAACTATGTCGCTTAAGCTATTTTAGCCGTTATGGCTCCATATATTGAAGAAATCGATAAGCGATTTTTAAATATGAATTGGTGAAATCTGTTCGCTCTAAAGGTATACCCTAAATAAAAAATATTTTTAGCTTACAAAAGCGTATATAAATCTTTCTTAAATCAAAAATTTGTTTTATTGAATGAGACCTTAAATACACAATAGCAAACCAATGATGCCTTTTTGAGAATTAACAAATAAAAAGCGACATGAAGACAAAAGCATAAAATAAAAGCAAAATTTTCTTAACAAAAGCCCCAACAGGCCAACGAGCGAGCATTCACCCTTGCAAATAGTTTTTCATAAAAAAAATTAATATGCATATAAACATATTTTAAATAAAAAAGAATATGCATTAATTAAAACTGAATTTAGAATTTGAAAAATTTAGTTGAAACAACAAATAAATTAATGCAATTAAAAATAAATAATATAAATAAATATAAAATTTAACTGTATAAGTGAGTAAGCATGCATGCAAGTAGGCATGAGTGTGTGTGTTTGGATGCACGTACATATGTGTGTATGCATGTATGTATGTATTTATGTATGGGTGTGATTATTGCTTGATAATCATAACTGTGCTTATGTTTCCGCATTTGAGATAAAAAAGTAACAAAAACAAAAACAAAACAAATCACAATAACAACAATAAACCATTTCTTCTTCGTTAATTCCAATCCACACTATATCCAACTCTTGGCTCATTTGGTGCCTCTTCTGCTGAATGTTGCATATCAAATGTAGTTAAATTATATAAAACAACAACTGCAACAAAGAAACTATAGACCGACCAAAAACGCGATAGCGTGTTTGCGTGTCTGTTGCAAGCACTAGACACACAGACACAACTTACCGCTGCTTCAATTGTTTTGTTACTTTTTTTTATTTTCCTAACTACAGCTGCTAATAAAAGGGCAATTGTTTTGTTAACTTTTTTTTACATATTTTTTGTGCAACATTAACAAATATTACACCTCTCTTAAAGTTTGTTGAACACAACAATCATACATTTAAACCTTTTACAACACACAGGCACACACATACAAGCATACATTTACAAAATATAAACAAAACAAACCAACATATTCTAAACTAGTAAAATAACAATTGTGCGATTAATATTAAACAATAACCACAGTGCAACAGTTAAAAGTGTATAATTGAAATATAATAAGCAAAAAAAAACACAACACTCAAAAATTAACATGAAGTGAAAATTTTTACTTAAACTGAAAATGCCGTAAAATCTTTTTTCTTTTTATTTTTAACATAATAAAAATACAAAGCATTAAGAAAATCTTAAGACCAAATGCTGCTGAATGTGGTGTGCTCTGCTTAATGGTTCAAACAAAGTAAGTAGTTCTTTCTTTTTTTTGTAATTCTATTTTGTAACTACTCTTATATGTATATAATTTAATTTAATGAACACTTGAACACTAGGTTTTCAGTTGAATTTTATGAATTAATTACGCTAAAAGAAGCAGCATTTTCATTACTCCATACAGTCTTTTAAAAATGTGCTCCCGTAACTACTTTAGTTCTATATTCAACAGCAAGCTTTTTATATCATAGATGGTAATGCCAGAGGGTGGGGGGAGAATTCAGTAAAAATCTTTTATTTGCATTTTGTGATCTACAATCACATCTCGAATATTATACTAGGTCTGTTACTCACTCTGTTAGGAATTTTTTTTCGGCGAAATTCCGATTACTTCTTTTTATCAGAGTAATATTTTTTATTTAAAGGCGACCTTTTTTTTATTTCGCAGTTTTAAATTTTTTTAAGATTTTGAAGTGCTGCGAGCATTTATTTATTTCTTAGACCCTAGTAATTTTTATCTATTTTGGTCATTATTATCGTATATCGGCGATTTTTTCAAGTTTTAATATTTTTTTTTAGTTTCAGCGGATTTTCCACTTTTAAGATTATTTCGGTATTTATGATATTATTTCAGAATCTTTTTTACTTAAGATTTATTTATTGTTTCGATATATTTCAGTTACAGTAATATTTTTTGCTGAACATTTTTTCTGTACTAACGTTTTTTTTTTATTTAGCGATGTTCGCAACTATTTTCAGTTTTAAGCTTGGTACTCTGTTCACAATTTTGTTCTGTCAAACTACATGTAAGAGCATTTGGTATGAAATATTTGCGAAATAAAATTGAAAAAGTAGTACTCCGTTCTTATTGTGAAAAATGCGGAAGATCTATCTGGCAGCATTTTTTCCACACAAAATGACTCAAGCATAATTTTAGTGTCAGCTGCGCAGCACCATGAGCAGTACTTTTTTTATCACGGAATTTTAACGATTTTGCATACTTTAAAGCAATAAAAGCGATAAATTTATTTAAAAATAACGCGAGTTGGGCTACATTTAGTATATGTCAAATTTTTCATGCGAAAAAATTGATGTTGTTGAAAATTTTTCACAACTGAACAGAATACTAGGATTTACGGTTTTAACAATTTTTTTGGTTTCAGCGATTTTTCCGCTTTTAAGTTTTTTTTATTATTATTATATTTATGATCTCATTTCAGATTTTTTTTGTATTTTTTTCGATTTACAAAAATTTTATTTCTGAAAATTTTTCCTCTTATTAAATTTTTTTATTGTTTTGATTTTTTTTAGTTGAAGTGATATTTTTTGTTGGCAATTTTTTCTGTGCTGACAATTTTTTATTTTGTATTTACTGCAACTTTTTAAGGATGTTGCTCTTTTTTGTTTCGAGGTTTAGCAATTTTTTTCCATTTCAGTAATTATTATCTTAAATCAACGATTTATACGATTTTTTAGTTTCAGCGTTATTTCCGCTTTTAAGAGTTTTTTCTATTATATCGGCTCTTATTATAGTATTTCAACTAATGGGTTCTGCAGTTTAGTGTTGTTTTAAAATTCCACTTTAAAAAATTTTTTTCCTTGCTTATATATTTTTCAGTTTACTGAAAAGTTTGCTCAATTTAGCAGTTTTAAGAATCTAAGGATTTTTTTTAGAATATTTCTTTTTTTGGTTTAAGCATTTTATTGTTTCAGACAATTGTTTTTTTTCAGTTTTGACGTTTTTTTATTTAAGTGATTTTTCCACTTTTAAAATTTTTTGTTTTGTTGCGGTATTTTTGATCGCACTTCAGCAATATTTTTTTTGTATTTTATTATTGTTTTTTAAATTTTAATAACTTTATTTCTTTAAATTTTTCCACTATTAAGATATTTTTATTGTTTCTGTATTTTTTAGCTTAAGCGATATTTTTCTTGGCGGTTTTTATTGTACTCACGATTTTGCCTTTGCTTGTTCGAATTTAGCAATTTGTTCTTGGGCAATTTTTTCCTGTTCCAGGTTTTTTATTTGAAGCGATTCTTTCGCTTTTTGATTTTTTTATATTGTTTGGAACTTATTTTAGAAATATCTTTTGCACTTTATTATTCTTTTAGTTTTAACAATTTTCGGTTTCAGTATTGTTCAGATGTAGTGATTTTTGTGTTTTGGCGTTTTTTCCCTTCATGGCAGTTTAGACTATAAAACTTAGCTAACGAAAACAAAGTTATTTTTGCAGACGGCTGGACAGACATACTGAAACGCGAAAACCATGCTAATGTTAATAAAGTTCTGTTATTTTTTTTTAGTATGGAACCCAAAAACTATTGCCTTAATACGTTTCCGCTAAAATGTCAATAAATATTTTTTGTGTATAAGTCCCCCAAAATTATTAAAAAAATATTTAGATTAAAGTTTATTTAAGAGTCCCATAAGTAGGAAGGCAATGCATGTAGATAGTGCTTAACTAATAAAAAAATTATATTTTCATAACATATATGTATGTTGAAATATTGTCAGTTTCCATTAGGCCCTGTTAAATCTATTTTTATGTTTTTATTTAGTTAAGTTATGGTAAGATAACAAGGTCAAAACAACAGGCGACAATTTAAAAGAAGCAAAGTACTCCAAAATTACAAGAACTGGCTTAAGCATAAAAAACGTGAAACTTAGTCAAAAGTTAAATTTTTTTCAATTAGAAAAACTACTTCTGTGAAAAGAAAAAAATGAAATTATCCAATAAAGCCAAACAAACGGTAGTTCTGCAAAAAAAAAAATAATATACATAAATGTGCAAAATAAAAATAACCGCTTGCACTTCCAAAAAGTTTTATGAATGAAATGCTTACGAATTTAATTCAAACTAAGTAAAATATAAAAAAAAAATATAAAAAAAGAATGAATCGCCTTAGAAGAGGTAAACAAGTAATTGAATAAATGAATGAGTTTAGTGTTTTGTGTCCATAAAATTAACAAGCCAGCAAAAATGAAACACTTCAGCAAAGGTGAACCATAAGAAACTCGGGCAATTTCATCATAATAATACATTTTCGTTGATTATTGTTTACAGTTGTTTGTTCTTCTGCCACAGCAAACAAGCAAGACACTTGAAATGTTCAATGTTCTACTTCTTCATGTTCTTGTTGTTTATGTTTTTGGGCAATAGGGAATCTTGTGAACCAAAAAAAAAATTCGTTTATTTTGCTTGTGGTTTTTGATTTACTTTTTTCTTAATGAAAACACCTTAGTTAGTTTCTTTAGAAAAATTGCCAAACAAGACACTACAAACAAAGTATTTCTAAGCAGTTGCATAAAAAAACTGTAAAATTGAAGTAGAACTATAAAACTACTTATAAAATACTTAACAAACAACAAGTTTGCAACTAGGAAGTACTTGCAACATTAAATTATTTAGTTTAGTTTCTGAACTATGTATGGTAATATTCAGTAGACTTGCAAATTATTTGTTTAAAAGTCTAACCTCGTATAATTTGCATGTGCCCGAATTATTTTCTTCTTCTCAAATATACAAATTTATTTCTTTGCAATTGCAAATTAACATGTTTTCTTGCTTTGTTTTTATAGCAAAAAAATAAAAAATTATATTTTATCATCAATTATGTGCCGCCACATGAGCAACAAGACTTAGCCAGACAATATGAAATAGAAAATTGTTATTTTTTAGGTTTTGTGCATATAAAACTCTCCAAGTGTAACAAAACTAAACAAAATGCAATACAGGCAAATAAAAGTTTATTTAAAAATTTAATATAAAAGAGGTACCTAGTAATTAAAAAAAAGAAGAAGAAAAACATCATAAAAACTAAATAATAATCTAATCATAAAATGTCGGCTAATATATATGTATGAACATGGCTTAGTAATGCACTGAAAAAATATTTCGAGAAAAAAATTTTATATCTTAAGCGCCGAAAATACTCTGAATTTATCAACCCTCTTATAACCCCTGCTATAATTTAGGGTCTGAAAAATTCCCGACTTATGGGGTGATCTACTTAGACTGCCCTCGATTAAAAAAATTTATTTCTATAAGGTATTTCATACCTTTCGTTCTTTCTTTTCGTTTTTGTAATGTTTTAAAGTTTTTTGCCGACCTTTTTACTTTTTTGATTTTTTAAGCAAATTTAGCGATTTATATTATTTTTTGGGAAAGTTTTTATATATATATGTATATATATCATACCATACGAACGTTAGCCTATATAATCGGATATCTATTTTAAGTGATGTAGACATTGTTTTTGTTCTGGCGTTTTTTTATTTTTAGCGCTTTATTTCTTTTGCGAATCTTATCGAGTTTTTGGCGTTTTTATATTAGTGCTTTTTACGTTTTGGCATTTTTCGGTTGTTTGTTAGTATGTATAAGCGATTTTTTAAGCTTTCGCGCTTTTTTCGTTTGGGAGATTTTTTTCGGTTTTGGCGATTTGTTTTAGATTTTCTTTTGAAGCGTTTTTGCATTTTAGCGATTTTTGTGTTATTTTTCATATAAGCGTCTTTCGTTGCGACATTTTTTAAATCTTTGCGATTTTTTAGTTTTAGCGTTTTTGAGTGTTTGACAGTTTAACTTTTATTTTTGTCAAAATTACATTAACTGATCGAATACCCTTTAATTTTGATTTTTAAAATTTCAATGTTAATTAGTGTAGTCTGCATAAAAATATAATTTTCAGTATATTACATTAGGATTTCTACATGTTTCGTTGCTCGCTTTAGAACACCCTTTAATATTTAGCTGTTATATATTTGATATTGTAGCGTTGTTGTCAAAGTTTTATATACTTCAGGTTCTTAGCTTTTAAGGTTGTCGAACAAACTGGCTGTGACAGACAGAGAGACATCGTTGCGAAAACATTAGGGTTACTTTTCACCTTTGGTGAAAAAATAGACTAGACAAGAACTTAGGGCCATATAGTAATCTAATTTTCATTTCCAAAAAGGGTTGTAGCTGGAATATTAAAACAAAATATTATAACTTCTTACCAACAATAATTTTTCATTAAGTAAAGTTAATACAAAATTTTTTTATATAAAAAAAAAATTATTAAAGTTTGAAGTCATTTATTAAAATTTTCTTTAAAAATTTGACAAAACGTTTTGCTGTCTTTTCTTAGAAAATAATATATTCAATAATTCAACCAAAGTTTCTGATAATTATATTGAATAAAAACATAAATAAATTGCATGTGGGCAATTCCACGTAAAACGACTCTATCTAGTTTTAATAAAAAAAAGAAAACATTATTTTGCTTTACAAAAAATTTAAGAAACAAGTTTTGTATGGATTAGTTTTTTCTGAATAAGGCTTTAAGTCGTTATTGCTGAAAACGCTAATTATTCCTTTAATTGGCAGACTAATCAAATACGAAACCTCGTAGCAAATATTGTGCTCTCAGTTTTTTTTCAGTGTAATAATATTTTAATTACAATTAGTTTTTATTCAAACACGATGTGTGTTTTATAATTTTTACAGCAAAATAAAAATTATTTATTAAGCTGAAATAAAAATGCACAGATTTAGAACGTTGCACACGCGAAGTATAGTAAAACATAATTGCAAGTGAATAATTAATAAGCGAATCATTCATCACTCGCTTGGATACAAAATTAGTAATGAAGGGGTATTAAAACAACAACAACAACAACAACAGCTGCAACAATATCATCAAGACCCTATAGCAGACTCCAAATGCAACAACAAAAGGGAGTTTGCGGCAAGTAATAATAAGAACTTGGAGTTTGTTTCACATATCCCGTTGCTTTTGTTTTTAGAATTATCTATTTTTAGTATAAATAGTTACTGTTGTTGTATTTGCATTACAAATAATTATATTTGAACTTAATGCTGCTCAAACTTAGCATTAGTTAGAGACGTGGCAGATAAACAATTTGCTGTTTTTGTAATGAATTAAAAAGCAATTGTTCACCTCACAACCTATTGTACTATTCGTAGTTAGTAAATGAGTTTTTGGTAATTTTAATAAAAATATTGTTTAAAAAAACAAAGACGTTTACACGACCTAAGACTCCTACAACAGGTTATAAATTGGGAATATATAATCATTTGCATCTTTAATAGCTTTAAGGGTTCCGTAAATTAAAGGTGAAAAGAAAACCTTTTGTTTTCTCTACGTTGTCTATCTGTCCGTCTATCTTCCACAGGGTGTTTTCTCGAGAACCGTAAGAGCTACGGACCTTAATATGTAAAACTTTAGTCGCTACAACAACAACAACAAAAATTACAGTTAAAAATTAAAGAATGTTTTAAAGCGATCAACCAAACATGTGGAAATCCTATGTAATATATAATAAAATTTACAGTTTCAGAATGCTGAAAAGCCAAATAAACTGTAGAAAGCAACAACAAAGTAACATAAAGCCACTACAATAATACTTACATGCATGTACCGATGGTACATCGAATAAGTAAAAATAATTAATGATCGTAAAAGATAAGCAAGAATGGTTAAACATACTTAGGTAGAGTAATATAATTTCGTGCTTACCTAAATAGAAAAATTAAAAATATGGAAAAACTGAAAATTAATATTGATACTTATAAATGTGTTTACCAAAGGTAAATCAATTGTATACACAACAATCGTTTCTCATATTCCGTTTCATTGTAAATTTAAGTTAAATAGCTGATGTTAATAATAATCTCTACCCAAGTAGATAGACTAGGGTGCTGATGATGTGCATGGCTTCACAGAAAAGTATCGGTATTTCCCCCAGCTTAAAGTCTAAGTTTAATTTTTCTTCTCTTCTTTAGAAACTCACATTAATTAATAAAAATATTTCAACCACGTCCCTTTTCACAATGTATGGTTAAGAGTTAACATGAACTTTAACTGACACTTCTTCATACAAAAGTTGTCGTTAAAGTCCCTGTTAGCTTTTAATTGTACATTGTGAAAAGGGCCGTCAATAAGAATTGAAATTATTGAATTTAAACGAATAGATCGCCAAAATTTAAAAAACACCAAATACCGAATAAATTCACCAAAAAAATCGCCAAAATGAAAAAAGCGCCATAAATAAAAAACTGAAAAATATCATCATATTGAAAAAAACGTCAAAGGTAAAGAACACCAAAAACCAAAAAAATCCAATAACAAAACAATCTCATAATAAAAAAATCGACAAAAGCAAAAATTGCAAAAAACCGAAAAAATCGTCAAAACGAAAAAGCCGCAAAAACTAAAAAATTCGATAAACCTAAAATAAATCGCCAAAAACTGTACATCTCGTTAAAATGAATAAAACACCAGAATTTAAAAAAAAACCAATACCGAATAAATTTAGAAGCGAAAAAAACGAAAAGAAAAAATCCAGAAATGAAAAAATTCCAAAATAAAAAAATCCAAATGCCAAAATAAAAAATTGCAAAAAACCGAAAAATTCGCCAAAATTAAAAAAAGCACAAAAACTAAAAAAAATCGCTAAGGCTAAAATAAATCGCCAAGAAACTGAAAAAATCGTCAAACCGAATAAAACTTAAAATTTAAAAAATACCAAAACCGAATAAGTCCAAAGCGAAATAAGTGCAAAAGTAAAAAAACAAAAAGGCTGAAAAAAATTTCCAAAAATCGAAAAAATATTTACCGGGTGCCTAAAATTGTTTTAATATATAGTATGTCTTCTTCTGCTAAGATATTCTTTTGTATAGGCTAAAGTTTATATAGTATTTCAATCATTCCCAGTGAAAAAAATGGAAGTCATTCTAGTGGAACTACATTTTCATTGCTTCCAAAAAATCGATATTTATAATTTGCCGAGAGTGAGCACAAAACCATGTAGAAGCTTATTTTCGTCATACAAAACCTTTTAACTCCTTCATAGTGTTAGAAAATACTCGCCAGAATTAAAAACAAATAATTTGTTTAAAGAAATTTATGCACTAATTTTAGTCTAAAATTTAAAAGTTATTTGCTTAAATTTACATGAAAACACTGTTTTAGGCTTAAATTCGTATTGTTAAAATAGGTAACTATTTACCATTATTCCTAGATTAAAATATTATCATAGAACACAAAAAAAGGAATTTTCCTTAATATCGCTTCCAATTCAGTGATCAGGCATCTTGCAATGACAACCCTATGTAAAAATCATTAGATCGGATCGAAATTTTCACTACTTCCGCATCGCAAACTCTACATTTTCATGAATTTTTTGGAGTCTCTTTTTTAACTGGGTTGTTCTAGTAAAACGAATTGTAGAGAAGGAAAAATAGCGCTCAAACCAGCTGACAAGGTTTAAAAGAAATTAGGTTAAGTCTTAAAAATACGAAATGTGGACTTAAAAGTTATTCGTCTGTATATGGTATTCCCCGCATAAAACAAATGTGTAGTTTAATAGTTTTTTTCTTTTGTTTGTATTAACAATCGTTTTAAATGACTTTAGTATGCAAAATTTTACAACTTATATAAATTAGGTCTCGTTATGAAAAACATCAATAAAACACGCGCTACAATAGGTGCCAGTTGTCAATTTTAATAGACGGTTATAAATGCCGTAAGCTATTGCAGTAAAAGATGCTGGATTTAACACAGTGTTGCGAAAGAAAACAGACAGAGTCCATAAAATTGTAGAAAAACAAAAAAGCAAAAAAAAATAAAAAAAGAAAGACCATAAGTATTTAAGAAAATATTTAAGCGCTAATACTGTATGTATTAGCGCTATTACGCATAAATATTTATATACACTGACAAAACATGTGTATACTTACATTTGGAGAAGATCTGGTTTTTTAATATTGTTATTTGAAATGTGTAGAATTTTTGCATAAATCTAACGCATAATAATGTCTCATAGCCTACTCCAAAACTAACATCTAAATCATTTTATAATGCGCAGTCATCATTCTAGGCCCAATAAAGATTAATTGGTTTCACCAAAAATTTCAATATTATTGTTATTGCTGTAATATTTCTATTTTATCTTCTGTTTCAACATCTATGTAAGTAGTTAAGAGTGGCCCAAATGTTTGTAAAATCATACAAAAACCAAATGATTATTATTAAATATATACACACACAAAATGTAAATGCTTAAGAAAAAATAAGCAAACAATAGATTATTTTTCTTTAGTCATTCTAATTCAAATGAGACATAAACGGAATCATTATTAACTAAAACCGTTTTTATCTGTTATTTATACACACGTATTAGTTTAGCTTAACAAATAGCAGAATATAAAATCAATCAGAAATTAAATATTTAAATACGGTCAAATAACTGTTCTATACACAAGATAAAAGAAATAGTGTATGTGTGTGTGTGCAGCAGTCTCAAGTTATTTGATCATACAGTTATTTTTATCAACAAAAGGAAACAATCAAAACAATTTGTGCTAAAGCACACTACTCGCATCATATTAAGAAATCATTTCTTCGTTTAATATAAAGAAAATATGTAATAATAATAACAATATTAAGTTAAAGATGCATGCACGCGCAGTTAATGTATTCAGATGCTGCATAACTGCACTTGTGTGGAAATTAATATAAAATATGGTAACATTTACACAATACCTGTGAAAATCATAAAAATTTATATGGAAATAATCTCAACAATCAAATAAAATAAAAAAGCGTTGATGGATCTAAAAACGACATCAATACAGGATTTAGCGTAACAACAGAAAATAACATAATTCACATTGGAAACTTGCCACAATATACCACAATCCTAACGGCAGAAATAATAGCAATAACAAAAGCGATACAAAACATCTCAAACAAAAAAGGTAAATTCGCCATTTGTAGTGACTCTCTCTCCGCCCTTAAATCTATACTAAACATAACTAACCATAACACATATACTATGATGATTCGCAACATACTCATCACAAGATCGTCTGACATCAAACTAATATGGATACCAAGTCACTGTGGCATTCCAGGCAACGAGTTTGCGGATGCAGCAGCCAAATACGCTCTAAAATCTCCATTAATTACCACAGAAAACTGCAACCCCATAGATATATCAAATCTAATAGTGAATCACTACAAATATAACAGTTCATCCACGCTAAGTACATCCCAGTGGTACAAAAACATTAAGGCCAATTATCCTGATACAACAGCTAATTTCTACAGGAACTCAAATAGCAATAGACTTGACCAAATTAAAATCACCAGGCTACGACTCGGCCATACTAGACTCACACACGGCTGTATTTTGAAACTTCCGGATATATACGCATGCGATTGTGTGCTACCATACCCTATCGATCCAACACACCTTCTCACTGAATGTCAAAATCATCAAACCGAAAGGCAACAGTACTTCAACGGCAAAAACCCAATCGATCTGCTGGGCAATCTCACAGACGACAACATTTCCACTATCATTCGCTTTCTAAAAGCAGTTAATGTTTATAAGTATATCTAGAAAAACTATAAATCTAAATAAATTTAATATACATACATATAAGTACACGTAAATTTACATATAAGATATTTACCGCTATACAAGCTCTTAGCCGATAAAAAGTAAAGCTGAAGGCCTCGTTGCTATTGCTGACCATCATAAATTAGCATATAATTTGCAATTGTAAGCTAATTTCTAAATAAATAAATAAATAAATAAATAATTCCTTTATTAGTCTCTTTAGGCAGATCAGTAAGAAAAAAACGAAAGACTTAAAATGCAGACTTGTCAAGTGAAAAATCATAAGATACACTAATTGTCAGGTGGGTACTGGTTTGCCGCACAGTATATTAAAAATTCATTATTACTGGGGCTAACCAATAACCATCCGAATTAATAACGAGTACACATCTGGCCTTTCTCATATTGTCACCTTGTTCTGTCATTTTCAAAATGTGTTCAACGTTGTTCCAATTATGTTTTTTATATGGAAAGCAACCACACAACCAAAAATATCGGAAATGACAAACGTTGCCACCAGTATAGACTATTGCAATGTCATAGTGTGTACTCGGCATAAGACACATATCTATGTACGTACATACATAAGTGTATATAAGTGACCTGCACAAGACCATTTATACGACATTTCAAGACATGAGAGATTTTTCAAATGCTTTATTAAAGCGAAATATTCTAAGACAAACGCTAAATAACACTGTTGGCAAGACATATTTTTCAGTTGTTTGTCTTGCTAACACAGTTGTTTACCGTTTGTTCTAGAATATTTTGCTGTAGTAAAGCTTTTTAAAAATCTCTCATGTCTTGAAAGGTCTTATAAATGGTCTTGTGCAGGTCACTAGTGTATATGCCAATAATGGCCATTGAGAGAAATGTATTAGTCATGTGTATTCATTTGTATAAGAAGCCGATTGAAGTTCGGCACTCTGGTGCCACTTTGGACTTAAGTATGCGAGTAGTCTGAGTAATATATTTCTTTGGTTGAGATATTTAGTAGATAACATTTGAACAAATAAACAAATATTTTTAGTATCTGCAATATTTTAATATATAGTTGTGGTAGTCTCAATTAATATGAGTAAAAATTTATTTAATATCTGTTAGATAAATATTTATTGAAGTTTTTATACCTTTAACAAAAAAAAGGCATTGGTTTGTCATCCCGTGTGTAATTTCCGCAGTATGAATATGCGATCCATAAAGTATATACATATATATTCTGGGTCCTTATAAATAGGGAAAACAAATAAGCGATGTCCGTCTGTCCATCTGTCCGTCTAATGTACATGAATTATTTTTTCCGAAAAGCTTGAGACTTTGGTGTTGGACTTGTGTATCACAAATAGTCCAAAATAGATTAGTATTAAAAATAAGCAACATCAACGGTTTCAGAGCTGGAAAACATAAATATTATTATGCCATGTAAAAGTAACTACTGCAAACTAATTTTTGTTTTTTTTTTGTTAAGTAAACTGATTTAATATATCAGTTCGAATGAAATTGGTCTTACAAAATAAAAATATATTAAAAAAATTATAAAAATGTTTGTAGGGTTGGACGACTTTAACTTTTTTTATATAAAAGTAACCTACTAAAACTAATTTTTCCTTTTTATATATAAATCAAACAAAGCTTATATTATTAAAAGGAATATATTGGTGTAAGAAATCAGAAAAATATAAAAGGATGATTCCAGGGTTGGGAAACTTTTACTCTTTATGACAATAAAAGTTAGAAGGGCTACTTAATATTTTCTTTTTCTTATAAATTAGATATATATTTTGTTATGGAAAGAAAATTTTGCTATAGAATATAAGAAAAATAAAAACCACTGCCAAAGAGCTGAAAAGTTTGAACCTTTTTTTTAATATTAAAATAACTAAATAAAACTAATGTTTTTCTTATAATCTTTTTTCTTTGTTCACCAAACATAATTTATACATTTTAATTTGAAATTTATTTGCTGGTAGTTCAGCTTGGTCTATATGCATTTCATTGTTGCTGTAACAAATCATTAGTAGACTTCAACCACACATTTTGAATAGTCACAAATAGCAAATAAATTTCAAATTAAAATATAATTATGACAATATGTCGAATAATAAATTTCTTAAACATAATTTATACATTTTTAAATAAAACTAAATTGGTATAGGAAGTCAGAAAAATATAAAAGAAGATAATATAATTTTTTTGTACATAAAAGTAACTAGGTCAACTATTTTTTTTTACAAATTAAATGTACTTTATGTCTTAGAAGGAAATAGTTTGGAATAAAAAATTAAAAAAAAACTTTAACTTTTTCTGGTATATAGGTAAAACTAATTTAATCCAACTAGTTATTTCTTTAACTGTAAAATGTATTTTTTCAAAAGTTCCTTCTTCCAAAACGTACTTTTTCAAAACAATATTTTTGAAGGAGTCCTTTTGAAGAGGTATATTTTAAATGTAAAAGGTATTGGCGCATATTCATACCAAAAAAGTAAACTTTAAGAATTGAAAACCATATTTTTAAACTCCAAAAGTATACTTTGCTTTGACTTTTATGGCTCTGCAGTAAAAATATTTTGTTCAAGGTTATATTCAAAGTATTTATTTTATAAATAAAGAAACAAGTTTTTTCCTTATAAAAGATACCATTTATGCACTTAAGTTTATAACCAGATAAATTATTGGGAAACAACTTCATTTATTTTAAAACTAACGTTATAGTTTAAATTGTTTGTAAATATATATCAAATTATAATATTTAAATAATCAAGTGATACCACGAAATTTATTTACATATAAAAAAAGTGAATGGAGCCAATAAATATTTTTGAGACCGTATATTTTTTAATTCATTGTATCCGCCAACAATTTTTAAATATAAAAAATTTGTAATGCAACTTTGTGTTCCGTGTTTGGTTTTGATTTGGTTTGCATTTGGCTGATAGTTATACTTTTGATAAAGTAAATATTAAGACATAAAAACTAGAAAAAAAAGATAAGGCCCCCTTATAACTGGTTTATGCTATAAACTTTTAAGGAAGTTTTATAAAAATGTGCCCTCTTCTAATGCAACAATTTTTCGTAGTTCTCTCAATACATTTGACTATCATTGGTACTTGCTCGCCATTTTTTAGACATTCGAGGATAGAAAGGGCTTGTTTTTATACAGTAGAAAACTATTATCGACAACTTGTAAATAAGTAATAATGTTATGGTATTATATTAAAGTGATATCGGAAAATATTGATGGGAATACCTATTTATTTTGTTTTTTTTTATTCCATTTAAAATTGAGATCATCCTTCTAGAATTTTGCGTCTAACCTTACGTAATATTTCCTTGCTAACATAACTAAAACGTCATTATTTTTATCACTATCGCTGTTGTATTAAGATGCTTAAAATACGTATAAACTGTTCGCTTGAACATTTTTTGCGTTGGTAATTTTTGAGTTTATTAATATTTTCATTACTGTAAACAAGGTTTTGATCGTCAGCAGGATGAAGTGTCTATGGGTCCATACCGAGACTCATTAAAGTCATGGAACTCATTAAAATCACTAAACAGCTCATTTATTGTTAATGAGGCTTATATGTTATGGACTAGGGATTTGTATCTGGCTACTTTGAGAGAGCTTGTTTAATTTGATAAACAGTCTTAAAGAAACACATTGTCCATTGAAAAGCATGATTACAATTAACAACAAAAGAAATTATATAAATATTACGTTGGGGGAAATGCCACGAGTGACATATCACGTGCGACTGTGATTCAATTGATTTAAACAAATTTAGATTACAAAAATCAGCGTTTTAATCTTTGGCCTCAAAAACAACTTCTATTTTTGTCACATGCGAAATGAAAACAATTTTTCGCTTAAAAATCAAACTTAGTACAAATTAAAGTGCTCATTTAAAGCTTTAAGCTATGACTAGTTTCAAAATAAAAATCTGCTTTATTTTAAATATATTTTTTACTTTAGATGTGTACGACGGTCACGTCCAACATAACGACGATGTCATTAAGTGCAGTATTATTGGGTTATACAACGCAATAAGCATGTGTCTTTATCAAAAGGATTTTCATTAGTATGTAGAGTCTACTCTCAGTTGGGAAAGTATTTCCCCAAGTATTCTAATAGATATATACACATACACATAATAATACCTCTTTTTTTGTAATAAATGATTTTTACAACTGCAAGAAAATCTAAATATTTTACTGAGTGTACGAAGTGTCAAAAACTCATGGAAGCAAATAAATGGAACAAAAATAACATAAATATTATGATGTAAAATGTCACGTACGACATATCAAGTGCAGCTGTGATTGTATTGAAAATGTATAGACCGATCTTATTACATTAAAATATTACTTAAAGCTTCGCTGAAAACAGCATCCTAAACTTTAAATGCAAAAATGACTTTTGTTTTTGTCACATGCGAATGACTTGATTTTTCGCAATAATCTTGAAAACGCAAAATTGCTTAAAAATGAAACTCAGTACCAATTGTAGGGATGATTTATATGTATAAGTTACAATGGTTTCCAAAAGAAACTCAGTTTTATTTTCAATTAATTTTTCACTTTAAATGTAGATGACGGTCACGTTCAACATGATAGAAATGTCAATATCTATGTATATACTTAGGTATATCATGCATACCACTAATTTAGGAAACAATTAAAAGTTACAAACTTCGAAAACATTTTCCCAAGTAGACGTAACCACTAGATACTAATGAAAAAAAATTAGCCCAGGAAAACCCCAACAATACTAGAAAAAACTTTGATTCAGACAGTTTTTATTTACTTAAGCATTTTCATAAATAACAATATCGTAAAATCAAATATTATTGGATAATACTTTCCTGCTTATCAAATATGAGTCTGAATCACAAGGTTTCTAATTAATATTTAGTGGTTACGCTTATTTGGGAAAATGTTTGCTCTGGTGTGACCATACCTTAAGAATTATTCAATGGCAGACAACATACACATGTTAGCAAGTATTTTTTTCTATTAAATTATTTTGACAACTACACGTGTCTGTTTAAAATATGTTTATGTATTTATTTATTTATATTTATTGATATATTTTTTTTTTCAAATGCGATTATAGCTGTTAAAAGGCGTTATCATCTTCATAGTAAACTTGACATCGTAAACATTTTATATTTAGAAAGTGTGTTAACAGATTAACTGTTTCTTATTAAACTTATTAAAATAATAAACCAATGAAAGAGAATATTTAATATTTCTACATTTGGTGTTGTTATTGAAAACATAATTCTTTTCTTTGTGGTCTTTTGTAGTTGTGGAGTTTTACTTTCTTTTGTTTTTTTTTATTTTTCTTGCTTTTTTTATTTAAAAGCAGTTTGAAAACACGTCTAATTTAATAACAATAACTGTAAAAGTATAATGATTGTTTTTAAGAGCTAAAGTAATACACTTTAGTAAAATCATAGAAAATGTGTTAAAAATATTGCAAATATTTGTTGCTTGAAGCTGAGCAACTTTTTTTCACTGCGCTCTCTCAGTGAGAGTATGAAAACAAAAAATATTCTTCTCTAGCTTTCAGAAATGATAAATCTAAAGTGCTTAGCGGCTTTTCTGGCTCTTAATCATTTATTTAATATCAAAACATATTTATTTATTTGTTCAAATAACAATTTATTACATGGTTTTGATTATCACCTCGTGTTAAAAATATTCTGTATTCATTCATTAATTTTTATAACACGCATGCAGTAGACAAACACAAAGACAAAGTAAAGAAAGAGTTTAAATATATAAATATCTTTGGCATTGAAATCTAAGCAATGCCACTTCTGCTTGCTTAATTTTTGCCATAAGTCCAGTGCCTGTTTCTAAATGATTTTAAGTTTTGGTCAACAAAATGAAAAAAGGAATGTGAGTCCGATCACAAGGGAGATGTGTAAATATCTAGTAATGAAAGTTTTTTTAATATTGGCTTATGGCAACTAAAATAAGATATATAAATTTTTGACTATACTGTATTTAAAAATCTATGAAAAACTGCATCTATAGTATAGGAATTATTAGATGTGGGGGTTTTGTGAAGAATTGCTCATATGCAAGTGGAAAACGCCAAATAAAAATTTTGATAAAACTTGCGACTCTGGGTTTGCAAAATTTGTATTAAAATCTACATCCATAATAATTGTCATGATATAGAGATTGTTACCAAATTGTCGTGCACCAGCTTCAGTGTAAGGCAACAGTACGTAATGAAGATATGTTATAATAAAATATTATTAATTCTTTATGAAGACAGCTATATATTTTTTAAACAAATATTTGACATTTAAAACGCTGCTTTATTTAAAAGTCTATATTTATTTTATATTTTTCAACTTTTTTACAAAATTATCCCCCTGGCAACACTTTTACACTTCACAAGCAATTTCTATTAAAGTTAACATTGCTCCTGAAGGTTTGATTTAAAATTCGTTTGAGTGTATTTCTATGCAGCTGTTAAGCTTATCGGTACTTCTTGTTCGTATGATTAAACTAATACACTCATACATGGCATACACCGATTTGATAACGCTTTACGATCTTACTCAAAATTTGCGATTGTATTGTCAAAAAGATTTTTACCACCTAGCGTATAGATGTTTATACACAAAAATTACAAAAATATTTGCTTTGCTATTTGATTGTTACCCAAACGGAACAGCAAAAAATACTTTTATTCCGTTTTATTGAAATTTGTTTAAGCTAAAGATTTTTATATAATTTTTTCTTAGTAAATATCATTGAACTATTTTTTAAACTCTGGCTTCTTTAGGGTTAAAGGAAACATCACTGGCAAAAAAAGTAATATATCTTTTGGCAGCCAGAATTTTTAACAGCATTAGAAAAAAACTTAAACAGGCTTCTTTGCTGATAAACCATAAACTAAATAGTTCTGCTTGTTGAATTTCCAAATGTCTTTCCTCTGAATGAAGAAGTCTGCTGAATGTATAAAATCTCTGTTTCTGTCATCTCTGCACACACTTTTTTCTTTTTACAAAGATGAATATTCACACACAAAAGCAGTAGAAGCAGTTAAACAGCTGGCGGCTATATTAAGATAGACTTTAATGCAAAAGTTACGCATTTGATTGTAGCAAATACTGTTGCTGCAGTGAACATGAAAAAGAATTGGTTAAGACTGCCGTTTTGATATTTTGCATTTAAAATAGAATTTTCGTGAGGAAATACAGTTATTGTTGCCTCATTTAGACAGAGACAAAAAAATATTTTAATATTTTTTTTGCCAATTCAATGGGGCAATAAGATAATGTAAATGTTTAAGCACCTAAGTATACGACTGACTTAAAACTAAATTTGAGCTAAAGAATACAGATAATGTGAATTATTTTTGGAAAAATATTAAGTATTAAAATAATGTCCACAAAAATTTTAATTAAAAAGCTTTTAAGTTTAACATTTGTTAACGCACTAATAATACCAAATTATTATTTTGATTATTCAGTACAATATTTTTTATTGTAAATACATTGAAATTGATTATTGGGCGGCATGGATACCATAAACATTTCACTGTTTCTAGTGCATATCAAAAATTTCTTAAAACAACTATAGTTATTATGCTAAACTTTCATTTAAACAAACGAGAAGTTCAACATACATCAAATTTGAAACAAGAACTCAATAATCATTAAATTTTTTTTTATTTTCTTACTTTACCATTCCTACATTGGCTTATTTTTTCCAGATAAAAAAATAAAACAATACTAAAAAAGCTTTTTAATTTAAATAATTAAAAAGCTATCATTAATATTGAATCATTTATTTTGAAAATTATGTTCTAAAAATAAAAATAAAATGAGTGAACTTAAAAACAACTGTTAAATGGCCACTAAGACTTTCAATATCGTAAGTATGGCCAGACTTTGTTTTCAGTAACATTAACAAGCTTATTGAAAAAAAAATTAAAAAAAATCAAAAGACTTAAAAAAGCTTTAAGCGCATAAAACACAATCTACAGTGTGTTGTTCAAAGACAGCAGAAATCAAGTTTTTAGCATATATACTGTAACGCAGTTTTATTTTCCATGCAAGGTAGGAAGCATCGGCCTTTTAACAAACGTCTGCTTCCTTTGTAAATATAAAACTCAGTAAACTGCGACTTTGACTCTAATGATTCCGTGGGAACACTAGATAAGTAAGACTATACGAATTTTAGCCTATTCAATATATCGAAGTTTCTTCATGTTTGGGATTAGAATAGAGTTAAATTTTTAGTTTTTTGAAGTAGTTCGAGTAGGAAGTTTTATTTGCAAATGAAAATTTAATTAATTTTCTAATTGATAATGCAACAAAATTTTTCATATAACTTTTTTCTCTCATATTTTTCCAACAGATTTAGAATTAACAATTATTTTTTAAGCCATAAATTGTATCATCATGCTTATCTCTTAAATATTTATTTTCTTTTCAGTTATCTATATCGAAAAATGCTGCCGAATTTCCATATAGATCTCTTATAAAATTTCATGAATTTTCACATTTCTTTGGTTTATGTATTGAAAATCATGTTTTTGAGTATAAAAAGGCAGCAGTCACAACAACAACTATTAAACCATAATCCTTGTATACAACAACCCCTAAAAAATTCAACATACGAGTACATTACATAACATTTAATTTGGTAGCATTTATCAAAAATTTGAACTATAAATTGATAAACAACAGACTTTGTAAAACAAAACTATTGGAACAAACATTCAGTGTTTCCATGTCTGCACTTGGACGCAATGTTGCCAACAACATGTTGTTTTCATGTATCGCATTTTTAGTTTATATTGCCTTAACTACAAACACACTACTAGTGCTTATTGCTGCAGAGCCCTTAAGACCAACAACTGCCGACAGCATTATGGCTTCAGAGGCCAGAGGTTCAATTGATGGCATTAGCAACTTGTTGCCACGTCCAGCTAATTTTTTATTGGATAATATCGTGTCTACAGTTGGGGCTGGAGGCATAGTAACATCTGTAAATCTAACCAGACAACATGATGGTGATATATTTTGGACTAATGGTAAATTTATAAAATCGTTGATGATTTAAAAAGCATTAAATTAAATGAGTCTATTAAATAATGTAAGGTGTAAGCTCTTGCAACATGGATACTTGTGTGGGTCTCTCGAGTGGTACGGCATCGTGGTTACCAAAGGCTGCTGACAAATTGGGTGAGTTAAATAAGTTTTTAAATACTAGGTACCAGTTGTTGTCTGTAAGACATTTTAAAAATCATATGCAAAAAATTAATGATGTTCTATTAAGGTAATTACGTAAAAAAATACAAATAATCAATTAAATATGTAATTGTGTCAACCATTCAATTGTGCCAATAAAAAAATTTTATTTCAAAATTCTCCCAGCCAAAAAAATCACTATTAAGCGATAAAAAATTGGCATAAAAATATTAATACTCAGCGATAGAAAATATGTTTCCTTATAACTATCGAAGATGAATATTGTTTCTGAAACAAAATGTTAAAATAAAGGGTGCTTTTTTATGTGCATGAAAACTTAAAATGGTAATGCAAGACAAAATGAAGGGAAATGAAATGTAGTGAAATGAATGAATTTTTTATAATAATTTTGTAGATAATTTCATAGCATTTATTTTTACGATTCCGTACACCAAAGGTGAAAAATAACCGTAATGTTTTCGCTACGATATCCGTTTTTATGTCCGTGTGCCTGTCTGTCTATTAAAAGTTGTTTTGCCGAGAACCATAATTGCTGCCGTCTTGACATTGTCACATTATATGAAGAACTTTAGTTGCTACAGCAAAAAATATCTGAAAGTTAAAAATTAAAGGGTGTTCAGAAATGGGCAATGAAACATAATGTAATATACACACAATTTTATATAGACAGTTGAAATTTTCAGTGTTAGTGTATTTTTATGCCGACTACATCTCTCAAAACTGAAATTAAAAACATCAAAATTACAGGGTATGCTATCAGTTAATGTAATTTTGACAACTGCTGTATCTTGGAAAAAAACAAACTCTGCTAAGCCGCTAAAACTAAAAAACCTAAAATTAAAAAAAAATCCGAAATGAAAAATCGCCAAAGTGAAAAAAGCGCTTAAAATCAGAAACCGAAAAATAGCCGAAGCAAAAAAAAAACACCAAAACTAAAAAAATCGCTAAAACTAAAAAAATCACTAATAGAAAAAAGTCGTCAAAGAAGTAGAAAAATCGTCAAAATCAAAAAATCGCTAAAACTAAATAAATCGCTAGAACTAAGAAACATGTGAAAGAAATCGCCAAAAACCAAAAACAATTGGCAAATCAAAAAAAAAACAATTTTTTTAAATTACATCACATAAGTCATTCCATTATATAGGGAATAGTTTGTATGTCAATGTCATGATTTATTCGATCAGTCCAGTTATTTTGCTATTTCTTCCAATAAATCTGGCACCAGTGGTGGCTTTATTATTGGCCTTCAATTCTTCAAGATTTGCTGGTTTGTCGGCCCCATAGTAAAAAGGAGTCCAGAGGTGTTACATCACATGAACAAGGGGACGAGTGAACAGTACCAAATCTAAATACAAAGTTGTTACCATACTGACTTTGCTTTAAATCGATTGTTAATCGCAAGTTGTATCTTCTTTTTGAAAGCACTTGTCGTTGTTATTTAACTGATTAACTTTTGGAAGCAAAAAATTGGTCAGCATGGCTCTACAGCGCTCGCAATTCGCCGTAAAAGTAACTTCAAGAAATAAAAACCGATGATGCTACAAGAGTGTAAACTGCACCAAACAATCAATTTTGACTTTTTTTTAATTGAAAATAGAAAATATAGTGCAAAGAAGGTGAATTACTTCACTAAACTTTTTGTGTTGAACTTAAAATAGAAGAAGGGTTTTATGATATTGTCGAGCACATTTCTAAATTTTTTTAAAAAGTAAATTTACACAACAATTTGAAAGAGTTTTTTTCTGGTGTTAAACGATTTATTCATTGTGTCTCGGCAAAACTTACTGCACCAAAACTTTAACACAGTTTGATAATCTCAGATAAAAAGCCATAGGGAATGATATTAATAACTCTCATGTACCTCAAAAAAAAAACACCCGATAGCTACTGAAAACTAACTTAAATAAATATATTAACCCGAATTTTTGCACTGACCATTATAAAAGTATAAATACATAAAAAATCAATTTATTCAGAAAATTTTTTATTAGCTCTTAAATTTATAGATATACGTACTTACGTACAAACTTACATACATACAAATGTATATACTCATGTTTGTGCTTATAAGGCCTTAAAATTTTTATTGAAAATATGCCATTAATAATTAACTATTTGCTTATTTTTTGTTAACATGCAGGCTCGATGGCTGATACGAATGGTGGCAGCAAATCACAATTAGAATTATTGTTACGACAAACTCATAAAAAGCTAAAAGGCAAGTCATCGCCATCAGCAAGCGCATCGACAGCAGCAACCAATGCCAATGGGGAAAGTTGCCAGTGTCGTTGTTTGCCATACTTGAATACATATCGCGAAGATCTTGGCATATGTGTTGACGATATACACGGTGAGTTTGCAATAGCATGTAACATAAATATGTATACATATAAGCACGCATATACATGTATGTATGTATATACATATGTATATAAAACATAATTTCTTTTTAATAAAATCTCACAAACATTTGCGTAAATAATAAATGAGTGACTCTTCGTGTGCAGCTTGTTGCTTAAGTCTTTTGTTTTAGTGGCTGCTCGTTTCTTCAAAAATTGTTTTTTTATTGAAGTGATAAAAAGGCAAAACAACTGCAACATTTTTTTCATGTTTGCATGAACTAACATTAATGTTGTTGTTGTTTCTTGTTATTAGTATTTTACTGCAGCAGTTGGTTAATATAGGTGGACATAATTAAAACGAATAGGAAAAAGCATAAAAATAAGATATATTTGTTAAATTGTGTATTTGTTGTAATGATTAAGATACGATTATTAATTTGATAATTGTTTATATATTTATTTTCTTAAGTGTGTTTGACAGTTAAACATAGTTTAAATACTTAATAATAGTCAATAGTATATATTGCCAGGGCAGTCAAGCATACAACTCATACATGTGCTTTAATGCATATGATTAAATTAATATACTTATAAAGAGCAATAAAATATTAAAAGCGTGCAATTATTTTTGATTTATATTTTTATGTTATTATTATTGTTCAGTGCACTAACAATTTATCTTGCTGAAGGTTGTGTATTGTTGCTGATTTGCATAAATTATGATGAACAATATGCATACATTCATTCATTGATTTTGAACAATTTTTGTAAAAAAAAATTTATATTTTAAAAAAATTTGATGTCTGTTTTGTTACCTTTATATCTCTACAATTATGTGAACTAGTAATTTATTTTGAAATTTGGAATGTAAAGTAGGCCAGGCAAAAAAACACATATTTCCATGATAATCATGAGACAATTACTCAATAACTTCATTAGCCCAGCTGACTATTGTTATGGTAAATAGTTCAGATAACAAAAATTTTTATTAACACCCAACAAACACAAACGCAAGCACATGAGAGACATTTTTTAAATTGCCAAAAAAAAACGAAGATTATTATTCTAACACTATTTTTAATATATTTTAAAGCGCTTTTGAATTTAAAAATTCAATAAAAATTAATGAATTTTTTTAATAAAACTTAATGAACAAAAAACACAATTATGACTTAAAATGGAAAATTGATTAGTTTAATCCAAACACAAGTTGTTTGCCTAATGCTTGTTTTTCTCACATTTGAACAAGACGAAGAAGCAAAACAATTTAGTATTAACATTAACGAGAAAAAGCAGCTGCAAAAATATCAATATTGCCACACTCTCCTTAAAGCGGCTTTAGATTACAAAAAAAAAACAACTTTATTTTTTATTTACATACATAACAGCAGCATTTAAAAGTTTCAATATTATTTACTTTTTTTCTTTAGCCATCATCATCAATAAATTGTAGACTTGTGTCTTAAGTCTTTTGTTTTCCTAATTTCAATTTACGGCGAGTAATTTTGTACAGCATTTTTTACACATTTATTTAATCAACACTTAAAGTAGTTTTTTAACCACATATTCTTAAGCGTCAAAATGTTTCCGCTAAGACTATAATTTTTGTGCAACTACTTCTTCATTGCATCCAAATAATTTATAATTAAAATATGCAAATAATTAGAAGAAAAGCAAGTAAAAATTTATATTATTCATACAAAAAATTTTGTAATTCTATTTTATTTTTATCCCCATATTCATAAAATTTAAAATGAGTTTGAAATGTATTTGATTTAAGATTTTCCAAATTTCAAATACATTTAACTAGTATTTCTACAACACAGATGATCGACTTGAGTATTACATTTATATTGAAGGTAGAGGTGGATAACAATCGATAGTGCCACTATCGAAACTTTTGTGTGTAGTGTATCGATATATCGATTTAAGACCATCGAAAGTTAAAAAAATATCAATATATCGACGGTAATATCGTGATAATATCGAAGTTGCATTGTTCTCGTATAATATTTTTTTTTATTTGCACTAAAAATTCATAACAACATATTTTTAAACAGAACAAAACAAAATATAATTTTGTTTGTGGGTTCAATAAATAACAAAACTTAAATAATTGTATGAAAAATAAGTGAGATCAGCGGAAGAAATTTTCCCGTAATTCAGTTATTTTTGTTTATGAAGAGCAATATACTAGGGTGCATCAATAAGTCCGTAACTTTTTTTTGTTGCAAGACAATACAAGTTTTTGTATCCCTTCCACAGAAAAAAAGATTTTTCGATGTCCTTAAAATAGGTCAATAATTTCATCGTTGGACCTAAATATCTCTCCACCGAGTTATTTGTTTAGGTTTGTTAATAGCAAGTAGTACTTAGGGACTAAGTCTGATGAATAGGATGGATGTGGAAGCAATTTTAAGCCCAATTCAAAAAAATTTTGCCATGGAAACTGCACATGCATTTGTGCTCTATTGTGAGTGAACGCAGCACCTATTTTGCGAAAAGCTTTATCATACCAAATTAATCATTCAAAATAGAAATAAGTGAGCTATGTGAGATGGCATCAAAATTTCATGTACTTTTACTCCGATCGGCCAACACTACTATATCGTGGATTTTTTGACATTTTCAGTTGTACTGAGCTCAATTGGCCGTGCGGAAGGTTCAGCGTCATTTGTACTTGTGCGACCACAGCGAAAATTACTAAACTATTTTTGTTACCATTGAAATCGATAGTACAGAGTCACTTAATTATTTATCAAGCTTTTCCTTAGTTTGATTGATGGTTTTTGTTTCGCAAAAAATAATGTTTAATGAGCACTCGAAACTCACTTTTTTCATTTCTAGAAAAATAGATGAAGTTGTAGTCAAATTCATTTTTGGTTAAATCAAATACTCTCAAAATAAGAACATTTTGAGGCAGTATATCTCTTTCGCCAAAGTAAATTTAAAAATTTTAAAAACTCCCGAATATATCTAGAGAATATGCAATATCTTCTGAATGGCTGAACAGATTTTCTTAAAACATGGCTAAGAACCTCCTCGATTAAGTCACCTTTCAAACAAAGAAAACTAAATGAAAATCGGTCCAGCGACTTGGTCTGTACGTGGACAAGGGCAGACACACAGATACATACAGATGCACAGACACACACTACAAACTTATAACACCCCTTTTTTTAGTCGGGTGTTAATAAAATAATAATACATAATAAAAAAAAAATAAAAAATAAAAATTAATGGTTGAAAATAGACGATAAGTATGTTTGAAGAAAATCTTTATACTGAACAAATATTGGACGTAAGTCATACATTTGACTTCAATAGTATCACCCAAGGGGCAGTTAGAGCCCTGTGAGTAAATTTTATACAAATTTCGCCTTTGTATGGGAACACACTTAAGAAATTGAGGTAGGGCATAGCTATAATTGGAGGAAATGTTAAAGATAAAAATTACTTTGGGTCGGTCTTGCATTTTACCCCCTTAAAGGCGTAACAAGTGGCTTTTTTAGAAAAATATTAAAAAAATTATTTTTTAGTCACACATTTGACTTCGATGGGTATGAGGAGCTAGGTGGTCGATGTGTTTGAAAAAGATGTTGGGCGGAGAAAATTAATGCTGGTCATACATTAGACCCTTGTAGCGGTGACCGCGGGAAAGTTATATGAATTTTTGTAAATTTTTTTGGTCTTACTCTCAACTTTGAGCACGAAGAAGCGAACTTTGCCCCCGTCTAACCGCCACCACTTTTTTGAGTCAAATATTTTTTTCCGAACCTTATAAAATGAGGGGTTCCGGCAAGTCGGAATTTTGTTACTAAGGATTCTCATATAACACTTTGCCATAGCTAATGTATATGTATACAATAAAAAAAATTTTGGACTGTTAAATAATTTTTAATAATAACAAAATTTGGTTTGTTTTTCTTGCTAAGCAGTTGTCTGTATGCATTTTGTTCCCGGCTATGGAACTCGTAGGTAGACTTCAACCCAAAAAATTTTTTTATAATATTTTTTTTTATTTATCTAAGTTTGTAATATTCTGAATAAATTTTAATTGAATTTATTTCCTGGTGGTTAAGCATTGTCTATAAAATAAATTTGGTGCTTAGCCAAATCATCAGTAGATTTCAACCACATATTTTGACTAAGCACCAATGAAATACATATATAGACAATATTTAACAACCAGCAAATAAATTTAAATTGTAATAAACTTATGACAATATGTAAAATAATAAATTTTTTTAAATTCAGAATAAATGTTTTGAAGACATTACATACTTAAAAACTAATGGGGATTTCTTTTCTGAAGAAAATATGTTACACTATATATGTGTAACATTTTTTAATGTTACCTAGAATTACTCAAAGTGCTACATATTCTGTTACTACAATCAAACAAAATAAACTGTTTTTATTAACAACGGTTACATTTTATCATTAATGTACTTTATTAGCAATTTTTAAGACTATTTGAGAGGTTTTCCGCACACTATTACGATTCATAATCACACATTGACATCACTAATTATGTTTAAAAAAAAGCAAAACAGTCACAATATTTAAATAAATATTTAGTTATATTAATTTTTGTAATAATAGTTTTTATTATTTATTATTTAAGAAACCTTCTCTCGAAATTATAAGCATGACATGCAAAACAAAACCTTCGTTACCACAGTTGGAAAAAATGGCAGTATGTACACCTTGAATAAACTGAGGGTAAAATATGTAACATATTTTACCCTCAGTTTATCATGCAACATATTCAGAAAAGAAATTGAAAATTTTTCCCACTGTTGCATTTTTTGTACAAACGAACACATAAATGTAAAACATGTAATGTATATACAACATATTTGTCAGAAAATAAATCGCTATAAGTATCACACGAATTCCTATATTTTTTACTATATATACATTATAGCTTTAAGTAGGCTGTAAAGTGAATTTTAGATGTACACTTTTAAAACGCCAATACACGTACATATGTACATATATATCTTTTTTAATCCCCTCTACAAGAATCAGTTGACAGAAGTTTGTTATTTTGAAAAAAAAATTTCAATTTTTTGTACAGTGTAATTTGTTACTTCAGCCATATGTAGATAAATATCTTATAACATGTTTTTTTTGTTTTTATTTGAAACTATTTATTAAGCACTAATTTTATGATAACAACTACATACATAAATAATAAAAAAAAAGTTCAAGTGCTCTAAAGGGCGCTACAGAAAACTTCAACTGTTAATTTACCTGCTTAATGTTTTGTGTTATTTTCTTATATTTATTTTAAGTAGCGTAATATGTTTATAAAACATGTGTAAATTATTTGGTTTACTTTCACTTCCACATTATCTTGAAGAGAAAAAAAAAATAATAAGAAAAAACTGCTTACATTTTTAAATACATTTGTAGCATTTTTGTTTTTGTTGGTAACATTTGAAATAAGCAATTCTTCGCTGTTTTTAATCGTGTTGCTCTGTTTTTGCAAATATATGTATTTGTAATACTCACTACAATTATTTTATTTCTAAATTTTGCTGCTTGATTGCGGTAGAAAAGCATTTTTAAGAAAAGATACAAAAACCCAGCTTAATGCAGAAAATCAAGATAATACAAATAAATTTCAATAAAAATATAAAACATATAACTTTTTGTTGGTTAAGATGTGTAATTTTTTCTTTTGCTGCAAGAAATAAACTGGCATTAGTTTAGTTATTTGTTTAAGTACTTTCCATTTCATTTTAAAATTTTTTGTTTGAATTTTTGCAACAAATAAATAATTGTTATTTCATATTTAAGTTTATTTATATTGCGACATTTTCAGCTTACATTATTTTTATATTGTTTTTTGTAGTTAACAATAATTATTAAAAATTATATTTAGAGTGTGCTGCTGGTATTACAATCATGTGTGTGTGTGTGTGTGTCTATGGGAATTTCTACTAACTTATTATTGCTTAGACTGGAAAATAGACAATGACAAACATGTTGTTCCTCCAAATGTGATTTTTCAGAGATACTAATAAACAATAACTAAACTGAAAGATGGGAAAGATGCCAGTGATGCCGAAAGACAAGATAACTTTTTTCATTTGTTGTTTATTTTTTTCTGTTATTATATTTTGTAAATTATGAAACTGGTGCATCATAAACTTCCTTGAACGTAACAAATAGCAATTATTAAAACGCTCATAAAATGTGGAAAACAAAAATCTTAAGACACTAAGGCCACTGGGTGTAAGTAACACAGCATTCGAATGCAAGCAAAACAGATGGTGAAATTTAATAATTTAAAACAAAAGATAAGCTTATAATATGGCTGCATAGTTTTTAAAACTATAACATGTTTTGTTTTTAATACAAATAAATTAATTTAGGCCTAATTATGGAGTTGTGCACTTAAACAAAAAAATTAATATTTTTTTTAGACTATTTCAAATTTTGTAACCAGTGTAATTGACATCCATTAATAATTTTTTTATTTACGAATTTCCAGTCATTTAATTTTATGTAGCCATTAAAATTTAAATAGTTCCTGAATTAACTTCTTAACACAAAAATTAACACTACATTATTTTCGATATCACGCTGGTGCTTTTATTTATCATCATAAATTTTTAATTTGTTTATCTATCGCAGTGCTGTTGCAGCAGCTAATATTACCACCGTTGACAGGTGACTTGTAAAAGAAATGACCGTAAAAAACAAGCCTGAAGCAAGTTAATAACATAAATAAGAAGCTTCCCGATATACATACCCATCTTTACCTGGTTACAGAAAGACACTAACTCATTATTTGATTGAAATCAGTTTTTCTTCTTTTATATTTGGATAGAACTTCCAATGTGTCGTAAAATGCTAAAATCTCGATTTCAAAAATTATATTGGAGTGGGGGTCTTTTGATACTAAGGTAACGCTGTACAATATCTAAAAGAAAAAAATTAAAATTTTATTGACCAGAAAGAGTTAACAACAATTTAATAACTTTAGAATTACTTCTCTTCTAATCACCTGTAAAAAACAACTCGCTGGCAACTCGCTCCCTGGTTGAACAAAACTTTCAAACTCTTTTTGAGCGGGTGCTAGACACATCAATATATAAATATTCACACCAATAGTATATGTGAGACTATTTTTGATAAACAAACGCATACAACGGTATAAATTGAAGCTGAATATTGATGTGTCTGGCACTCGCTTTATAATGTACATTGTAGAAATTTTTTCTATAAGAAAGAAAAAGATTCAGTTCAACACTGTCTGAGTAACTGCTAAATTTTTTTCGGAACTACATTGAAAGGGGACTTGTCACCAAAATGTGTATTTTGTCTCTCATTTAGGGACAGAATTTCGTGGGGTGGGAAGGATTTCGGGACTTTTCATTTTCAGCTCTAACATCACTTTTTCTTAATACAATAATTAAGTTTTATAGGTTTTCTTTAAATTTCAAAGATTATTTTAAAATAGTATTAACACTTCGTCGGTTTGTTACTGGTTTGCCTTATGGAACATTAAAAAAATTACTTATTGATTAATTAATATATAGAAAAAATTTGTAATTTTTTTCAAATTCGTTCTCAGTTTTTCGATACATGGAATATACATATCAGGAGATAAAGAGTTCCTCAGAAACAAAATTGTTAAATATTTTAGAAACTGTTTTGCCTCATGCGTCATCTTTTGGGATGTGGGTTAATTATTAACATCATTATTGGCAATTGTTCAATTGTTTACAAGAAGCTTACTGTGGGACATTCCGTTCTTTTCTTATGATAATCAGAATGAATAAAATCAGTTCATACCATGAAAATCGTATGGGAAATCGAAAAGTGCGATACGCACCATTTCATCACAAATATTATGAGCTGATATTTTAACAGGCCTATCTTATTACCTAAACAAAAGTTTTAAGCTTAGTTCTGAGAAAAAAAAACGATTTTTTTTAGAATGATCCTAATGTACATGCTGATATTTATATACGTGCCCATACGTATGAAGAAGCAAGCATCACAAATTTTTCACTCATAAAGAATTTTCTTCCTTACTCCTACGTCCTCGTCCATACTGTGAAACATTTGCTGTGAAACATTTTTGATTTCTCTTTTAAAACTGCATTTGTGTCCACACTGTGAAGTTTTTGTTTTGCAGGTTAATACATTTTCTCATATGTTTTTCATGAGAATGACGTACTCAACAAGAACTTCGTGTACATCTTACAAAGTACCCTTTGCCATTCCTCTTTCCCCTATCGTCTACAAACTCAAATGTTTTGCAGCAAATGTTTCACTGTATGGACGAAGACTACACCTGCAATAACTGAAACATTTTTCTTGCCAACAGTGTTGTTTAGGTTCCGTTTTAAAAGATTTCGCTGTAATAAAGCATTTAAAAAATCCCTTATGTGAACTTAAATAACTTTTACAAGTTTGTACAAATATCAAACACTACATTGTTATTTTACCGAAAAGCTGTGCAAAGAGTTTTGGAGCAATAAATTGAATTAGAGTATCATTTTAAAATGATATCAAACAACAAAATATACTTGGAGGGAAAATTAAGATTCTTGTATTGAAATGGGGATTTTTTTGGGATATGACGTGTTAAATTGGGGACAGGAAGCAAAATTTTTCTGGCAGCACTGCTGAGAAACATAAGACGGCTAGCAATAATTACCATGATCTCGTGAAATGCCCTCAGTAAGACTTATTTCACTTTACTGGCGAGCTGGAGTATTAAATCAACACATTCAAATTTTTTATAGAACTATTTGTCATCTGTTAACTAGTTACATGACAACAGCTGTTAAAATGGGCGGGCTAGTCAAAATGAAACGTTTTATTAGAACACCCTTTATATATGTATTGATTTTTTCTTTAAATCCCAATAATATTTATCTCTTTATAGAATGCACTTTATCGCCCTTTGTAAGCGGCTCTTCATCGGAGAAAATACCGTTTGTTTTCCTGCCACTGAGAGGGCAAATTATTTATCCCAGCAGGGAAATAAGCTTTGCCGGTAAAATATTACATTAATTTCTTTTTTAATTTCATAAATATGTTTGTATTATTGTTTAATAAATATCAATACTTTTTGCATAATTCCAGATATTCGCACACCTGTTTGTGCCGTCACAGGTGCCCAATACTTAACATCTAATGGCTGGTCAGATCTGCGCAATCCCATTGATACAGATTATCCATTTCGCATGTTTCGCGATGAGGGACGCACTTTTTTGCAAGTAAGTTTAGTAACACTTTCTTCTTTGTGTGTTAAGAAAGAAAAACTAATATTGCGTGTTGCAAACAAGAGCAAGAGTGATTTTTTTTCTTATTTTTAAGTTTGTTAAATCAAATCAAGTGCTATTTATTTTGGTAAATGAAATGTAATTTAGTTTTATGTATCAGTTAAGTGGGTTTTAATGTCTGCCAATAATTTTTTTTTAATTTTTTTTAATACGGGTATTAACAGTCTATTAATTTGTTTAAGCAAGGCAGAAAGAGAGAGATAGAGAGAGAGAGAGAGAGAGTTAGATATAGAGAAGGAATTAAATGTAGTTCAAAAGTGTTAAAAACTGAAAGCACATAAAATGATTTTTTCACTTAACTATTTTTATGGTGGTAACTGCGTTTTGTAGCGTGACATTTTTAAGCGGAAAGTAATTTTAAATAAAAACATTAAATCTTAGTTACAGCTAGTCTTATTTTAAAATAAACCTTGTAAATTACATTACTCGCTGCATTTACTTGTTGTCTTGGGTTGACATTTTGTCGTTTATCTTTATTTTGTTTAACCATTTCTTTGTTGTATTTTTTATTTTGTCTTTTTTTCCAGTGGTTAGGCGAAGCGGATCTGCGTCATAAAATGCAAGGTCGTCTTATTGTTGTACATTTGGTGTGCCGTGATATGGCATTGTCGCTGAATGCCACTGCTGCTAAAGGTATGTTGTGTTGCATGCTTTACGTATTTGCATCTTTGAAATACTAAAACATTTGTTTATTCTTTCTTTAGAACAACTGCAGCCGCCAAAAAATGTTTTCTCTCCCTGTGTCGCTTTTCGTTTAAATGGCAGTCCAGTTAAATATGCTAATAGTAAGTAAAAGTTTAATTTTTAACATTATTGGCCAGAAAACAAATATTACTCGGGAAATAGTTGCCACAGAATTATTTTTTTTTTTCGGGAACAAAATACTCTTATTCTGAACAAGTGGTGAGAGAAATAAAAGAAGTCAACTATTTTGTTTCGAGTTGTTTAATTTCATTTAGAAGCTTACAAATAATTTTTTTTAATAGGGAACATGGAATATGTAAAAATCCCTGGAAATTTATATTCAGAACTTTTTTTCATCCCTACAAATCAACCCGCCCTACTATACACACATAAGTGCCCTTAATTATAAAAGTGGTCTAAGTCATCTGCATTTTTGGTTCGAAATATTAAATATAAAAAAATTTAATAAATATTTTATAAATATTAAATAAATTTATATTAATTGGAACTATTAAAACTCCAATATAAAAATATTTTTCTATTTGTTCAAATATATCGTCCCCTCAATAAAACAATAGTGTATACGCATATACAACATTGTTTTTTATTGCTTAATAATAATCTACATAACTGATTCTAAATGTTGTCAAAATTTGGTGAAATTCTATTTCCACAAAGTGGGTCAAATAAAATAGCCTAAGTGACATCATGGTACTTTGAACCCCATTTATTTGCAATCAAAGCACTTGTAAATTAATGAAATATCATCTACTAGTAGCCTGATTGTGCCACCACATATTTAAATGACCACAACTTAAAAAATATTGATTATTTTCTGAAATATTACTGTTTTCCCAGGCGTGTTATAACACAAAAACTCCATTATCTTGAAATGACAAACAAATTATACACTATTGTTTTATTAAGGGGGAGATATGTATGTAGTTAAAATAGTTAAAAAAAATTTTTGTTGTTTTTTTGGTAAGAAAATATTTTTGTTTAATTATTAAGAACAATATATAAAAGAAGTATATTTTGAAAAAGTAACACTTAAAAAAGTACCTTAAAAAGACCATCTTTTGGAAAACATACCTTATTTAAAACACTTTTTTCTGAAAAAGTAGCTTCCAAAAAACTTCACTTAAAGAAATATTCTATTTGGAAAAGTATCTTTGAACAGTCAGAATCAATACTTAATATATGAGTTCTAAAAAATCCCTTTTAAAATACTACCTTATAGATCATGGACAATTTAGTAAAACTAAGTATTTTGTAAAAAAAAAGTACTTTTAAATTTTTTTAAGTTAGATGAGCTTTCTAAATGTAAAAGTACTTAAAAAAATATATTTTATTTTAAAAGTACATTAAAAAAGTACATAAAAAAAAGTATTTTTAAAAAGGATACATATTATAAAAGGTTCCAATACAAAAAACCCTTTAAAAATAATAGAAAACTTCCTTTTAAAAAAGTACTTTTCAAGCAAAGTACATCTTTAAAAAGTAGAATTAAATAAATTCAATAAAGTGCGACTTTGAATCGCACACGAAGAGTTCCATACGGACACTAGTTATGTAATACTATACGAACTTTAGTCTTTATAATATATTTAGTTTCCACGTTTTTTTTCGTTTTAAGATTTTTTCGGTTTTTAGCTTTTTTAATTTGGCTTTTTTTAATTTTTGGCGTTTTTTCGGTTTTTGGCGATTTTTTAGTTTTGCCGCTTTTTCTATAGTTCTGGCGAATTTTTATGATTTTTGACCTTTATTTTATTTTGGCAACTTTTTTTCATATCGGCGATGTTTTTCAATTTGTCAATTTTTTTCTCATTTCGGCGATTTTTTTTAATTTTTGTGAATTATTTATTTTAGTGTTAGAAACTTTTTTTATTTGGTGCTTTTTATTCGTTTTTGCCATATTTTTTTCGCTTTTTAGCGATATTTTTCGTTTTGGCGATTTAATAGTTTTTGAATTTTTTAGTTTTACCACTGAAAATTTCAAGAGTTTGCCTCTTCCGGTTCCCAAGTTGTCAAAATTACATAGTCACTATGTTACAATACATTAACAACCTTTAATTTTAATTTTTTTAAATTTTAGTGTTAATTGTTGTAGTCTGTATAAAAATACGAGTATACTAACATAAAAAATTTTATGTGTCTATATACTCGTGCATATAATTGTATGTAAGTTAAATGAGATTTTAAAAATTTTCGTTGTTTGTTTTGGAACACCCTTTAATTTTTAACTCTCATGTATTTGCTGTTGTAGTGACTAAAGTTTTACCCACTCTGTCGAAATTGCAAGTCAGTATCTCTTACATTTCTTGAGAAAATAGCCTGTGACGGTCGGACAGACAGACGGAAAAACGGACATCGTAGCGAAAACAATAGGGTCCCTTTTCACTTTTGGTGTACGGAACCCTAAAGTACGAGTACTAAAAAGTAAAAAAACAGTAAATTAAAAAAACTTAGTACATTTAAAAAAAGTACTATCCACAAAATTACTTTAAATGATCTTTGAATTTGATTTTGAATATTCAAACGTATAAGAAACCCCCTTTGAAACGAAACCTTTTTAAGAAAGTACATTTTAACACACCAGGTTCAAAACAAATTGTTTTTTCCCAAAAAAATTACTATTACAAAAGTACCCTTAAAGTAGTTTATCTAAGAAGTTCTCTTTAAATAGTACTATTGAAAACATATACCTTCCAAAATAAGTACATTCTAAAAAAAAATTAATTTGAATAAAATATTTTTTAAAAAGTTGAAGAAAACTTAAAATCATATCTTCTTAGAAAAGTATTTACTTAAAGCGTATCTCATTTAAGAAAAACCAATTTTGTAAAACAGTGCACACATAAAAAATTATATTAAAAATATTCCTTTGAAAAAAAATTTCTTTTTTTTAAAAAGTACTTTTTTAAAAAGTGTACCTTCTAAGAAAGTATCTTTTTTAAAAAAGTTACATTTTAAAAAAGTACTTTTTTTTAAAGAGAGTACCTTTTTTTAAAAAGTACCTTTTAAAATAGTACCTTTTTGAAAAAATTAACATGTTTTAAAAAGAGTACCTTTTTTCTAAAAGTACATTTTAAAATAGTACCTTTTTGATAAAAGTTATCTCTTCTCAAAAATCAGCTTTTTTTAAAAAAGTACCTTTTTGAAAAAGCTACCTTTTTAAAAAAAGTACCTTCTTTGAAAAACTTTCTTCTTTTCTTTAATTCATAGATGTTTCTGAAGTTCTCTTTCAAGCTGAGGCCACTACAACCCTGGCCTCTACATCGGATGGCATGAGCACCAAAGAATACATAGTAATTGGGGTGTGCAGTTTGTTGTTAGGACTCATCTATGTTTCTTCCGTATTTTTATATCTGCACATGAAGAAACGCAAAGGCAGCGAACGAACTCACAGTCGCAATTCTTTGGATGATTTGAATAACGAAATCAATTATCCCAAAAACGATCAAGTAACTTTTGGAGCCCCTTTTACACGCAGTGGCAGCTTATATTCGGCAGGTAGTCTAACAACATCCAATGAACCCCGATCTCGAGCATCACTTAGCAGCCTTAAAGAGGAAATGGGCATCGTTAAAAATAATCCTTTGCTGCAGCATTTTCCTCAGCTGAATGATCATCATTCCGGGTTTACCAGTGACATATCGAATTCAAATTCGGAGTGTGAAATGGATGGCAATGGCAGCAGTTATCATGATAAAGTCAAACAGGTTTGTTTTGAACATAAGTCCTTTTGAAAAAAAATACTAAACAGTTCCTTCTTTAAACTTGAAAAAGATGCAAACAAATGCTTTGGTGCATCAGCAAGCGGGCATGATGTTAAATAATGGTTCTCCTAAAGGCTCCCACCATTCTGGCAATAATGGTGCTAAGAGCCAGGGTAGCAAGGAAGATGATAATTTAGATACGAATTCTAATAGCCAGGACAATGAATGTCTGCCTACAGAGAACGTAGCAATTATAGAAGAAATGATGACCGAAGAGAAACTTGAGAGCTTGCGGGCCATGGTTAATGGTAATATACGTAAAAAATTATATTTCAATCCAGCCTACTTTGAACCTCATCTTTTGGCGGTAAGCTCTTTCATTTCCTTTTGCAAAAGCTGATAACAAATTTGTTTAGAAAAGTTGTTGAGTGGCAATTTTTAGTAACTTTAATATGCCTGAAATATATTTTTGCCTCATTTTAGCAACCACCACCAGCAGCCTTGGAGTTTTTACAAAAAATTAGAGAAGTTATAGCCATAGCAAAGTATAAAATGGCCACAAAGAGATATCAACCCTCCCTGACACTGATTCCCGAAGAAGGTACCCCGAGCAGTGGTACACCTTCAGTGTATGGCTCGCAATTACACACACCCTCCGAGTGCCAGGGTTGTGTGACAAATCGGTGCAGTGGTCATGTTAAGAATTGTGGCGATAAGCGCAATAGTATAGAAAAATGGTTACAAACTGTACAGTCTACAGAAGACAATCGAGCGTCAGGATCTAGAGAAAATAAAACTAACGATAAGGAAACACATACTGCAAAGGCTGCTCATGCTTGCAACAGTGGAGCATTAGCAGTTAAGCGCATAGGCCCACCCAAACAAAAACCTCCACCACCTCCAACACAAAAATGCTCAATGAGCGGCTCTCTTAGGAATATTGAAGAAAACCATGATCGAATAGAAGAGAGATCTGAGTGCAGTGTTCACACAGATCCCAGAAACTCTTCTAGCTCATATCAAAAATGCAGAAATATTTCTAATAATTCTTGCACACAACATAAACTAGATCCTTACTCGGCCTTGGCAGCCTCAGCTCATATGTATGGTTACGCTGAGACGGGCAGTGAAATTTATAATAATCCAAAATTTACGCTACACGACTCACCAGCAGCTTCCCAAAGAAGTCGAGGCTCCTCTCAACGTTCGAAGAACTCACGCAAACGTCTCGATACACTAGATCAGTACGCGGCAGCGTCGACACCAACGTCCTTGTCCTCTACCGAAAGACAACATTACAATATGTTACGCAGCATGGAACAAAGGAACGAAAACTTAGAGGCAAGTACATTGGAAAGAATTCATCAAGAGTACAACGCGACTCTCAGATCGAATGGTAGTTTCAATCTGGACATACCCACACCAGACTACGATTCAACCATGGAGAAAAGGATTAAGGATATTTACAATAACACACAAAGTAGTGGTCCTTCGGTGCCTACACCGGACTACAGTTCCTTAAGTCGCAAGTCATTGAAACAATACCAACCCGATTCTCCCATCTATAGAAGAAAATCTCCCCAATATTTGATAGTCGATTATGAGACCGACAGTTTGGAACGTTTGGAGGCCACCAAACGAAAGAGCTCTCAGTCTTCTTCCTCGCCCTCTTCAGATGTTAGCTCCCAACTTAGTCCTAGCCTAAGCACAGCACTGCCTTTGGAAGAAGAATTGGAAATAAGTCATACTGTTTATCAAGGGGAAGGTTTCAACTCAAAATCTCTGGGATCTCAAAAAAAGAATATGGCACGCACCTTGGATTCAACATCCTTGAAGAAAGATGTAGCTGCACGCATAAAATATGATACTCCGTTTCGTGGTAGTATGACCATAGAAGTGGAGCATGAACCTCCTTCCGATCTCGAGCGCTCCACCGACAGTGATCAGTATGAGCCCGATACACTAGATCGCAAGCCCAAAAAGCAAAGTTTTTGTGATGTTAATGCCTGGTCAAATATTGAAATGAAACGCCCAACTGATAACTTAAGTTCACCGCCACAATCTTTGCCGGATATGACAAAACGGCCGGCCACAGTCGATGCACAAAATTCATTTAGATTAAAACCCAGTGACACACCCAGCAGTACAAGCTGTCTGAGACAAACAAGCAAGGACACGGCTTATGAGAGCCAAGTGGAGTTGAGAAGACCTTGTGGCAATGAGGACTTAGATGGAGATACCAACTTAAAGGTCAGTAATCTTAGGGAAATATACCAGTCTTTGTTGGTAAGACAAAATAGTGACTGTAGCTGTAAATGTGGCGGGCAGGCCACAAGTATGTTTTTGCAGGAAAAAATAGAAGATCTCAGTGATAAAGGACGTATTTTGACGCTGGAAGCTAAGCACTCGCGTAGACAACGACCGAGCAAGCCACCTTCACCGCCGCCCACAGTGAAAATATCCAATGAGTCTTCGAATAAATGCACTATAAAAATTTCAACACCCAAAGCGAATAGAGTTAGTGTACAGGCAGACAAACGACCCACCGAGTATGTGGAGCCTAGAGTACACCAGAAGCCTGCTAAGGATGTTGAAAATAATACTCCCGCCAACCATGTAAAATCACCTAAGCAAATGCGCAGCTTAAGTACATCACCTCCCTCCAGAATTAAACGCAGCTTATCCAAGTCACCGCAAACACCACCTCCGCCACCTCCACCCACTTCGGCCTCTACTACTCTCAATAGTAGAACCAGCCAAGCATCGTCTACAACACAACACCAGTATAGAGCACATTCTCACACCGAAGAGGAAACCATGAGCAATCACAGTGAATCTACCGAAGTCACGGGTGTCTCTGGCACAATGACCAATTCTGAGTTTGGTGGCACAATAGACAAAAAGTCTCCAGCATCTAATGCCAATAAGGCGGACAAGTCTCTTGAAAAAATTAAGAACGATACTATAAACTCGCCAAAGGACTTAATAAAACCGGAGACTACGGAGGCCCAGCAAACAGCCAAAAAACTTAAGGAAGATGAGTTTGGTGCCATATTTAATACTCACATCAATGGCTTGCGAAACGATTATAGTTTAAATAAATATTTAAACAGAAGAAAATCACAAGATCGCTGTGACGATAAAACACAAGAAGTTCTTAGTGACTTGCAAGCAGAAAATAATAACAATTTAAGGCCTACAGCAGAAATAGATCCCAATAAGCTGGATGTGGTGTCCTTGAGTTCTAGATCGAATAGATCTAGCAGCCGCTTATCCGATCGTACAAAAGAAATGTATCGTAATGCGGGAGTACCAGTGGGAATAGCTTATCCGCAGCGTAGCAATGCCAACAATAGCAACAGCAACAGCAACACCAACAGCATTAGCAATACTAACAACAGCAGCAGCTTAACTAATGCTGTTGCAACCAATCCTCCTGCCAACAATGTGCAAACTGTGTACAGATGTGAAATAGAGCCGGTACAGCTAACGCACGGCATGCAAATAGCTATGGGTCTTAAAGATCGCCCCAAAAAGGCCAAGGATATAAAAAATGCCTGGAAGAAGTTTGTAACCATGGCTGCCTCTAAATTCAGTCCCACCCAAAGTCCTGCTCCGCCTTTTGACAAAAAATCCAGCACCCTGCTAGAAGTACTGGACAGAGACGAAGGCATAGCCTCCCTAATCGAGGATCACCCACAAGTATCAACACCCAAAAGCTCATACTCAGCACCTGCCTCACAAAACTATTACGAACAAAGATTTGGCCCGCGTACTCAAGAAATGGACAGTGGCTACATGAGTGCTGATTCGGGTGAAGTGCACAAAAGAACCTTTTACGATCGCTATAATTTCAAAATGATGTCTGAGCGTGATCACATTATAAGAGTCAGTACTATAGAAGACAATTCAGATGGCGATAGTACACTTACGGACAGGCACAATGGTCAAGAACTCTCTGCTAGGCGTGGCTCCATCTTAGATACCAATCGTTTTGAAGATTTCGAACATATCAATGAACAGAAACATAAACATCAAGCTACTGCAGTGGCAAATAATGTTCCCGCTATGGATGATGTAAGCGATAATGATTCGGAAAAGACTTTAACCAGATCAAATACACAAAGACATTCACCCGCTCAGTCATCGTCGTCGGCAACATTTACCTCAGACGAGGAGGAAGAGGAGGAACAAATAACCACCAGCTATGGCTCTTCGGAAACAGATGGCGATACGAATGTGGAGGATATGTGGGAATCAGGAGCGGAGAGTGTAGAAACACATTCGGTTCTCTACAAAAATGTAAGAAAATCCTTGGAGAGATGAGACACGTAGAGAACAACACTCTGAATACATCAGCAATGTTTTCTTCTTCCTGTGAATAGAAAATCAGTTTTAGTTAGTTATTTTTTAACCCAAAATTTTATTTGTTTTTTGAAAAAGAGCAACTTTTAGAGAGGGCATCCTACAACATATTGCTCATTTACTCAAACAACTCATAATGATGCAGAATTAATCTTCATATTGTGTAAACATTTCATACAAATATATTGTTTACTCAACTTTGAAAAGAAAATAAATTTTTCCATTCACCCGTATTGCGTATTCACGTCGAATACTCGACTACGAGAATTTTGTCCTAGATTAAATAAACATTTTACACATTTTCTGTAATCTAGTAGTAAATTCTCGTAGACGATTATTGGACGTGACATACGCAATACGGGTGTTTAAAGTTTTTGTAAATTTAAAACTTTAAACGTATTTCTGCAAACTATTTTTTTTTTTTTGAGTTATGATGTTCTTCGAGTAAATAAGCGATATATAGAATTCAGATTCTAAATGGCTTTATAAGTGCAGCTGTAGAGATGGGATATGTGCTGGCAAAAGAAATAATTATATTGATGACCACAGTTCTCGAACACAGTTTTGGTTTTAGGATTTTCTCTAAGCTAATCTCTTGTTTTAAATACTCAATGCCTTTTAAAACTGCTCAATTAGAATATTTCTTCAGTCCAGTCAAGTTCTTAGCAAATAATTAATGTACGTATTTAAGTTAAATTAATTTATTAAATCAAATCATATCAAATAAATATGAAACACATTGTTGTTAACAAGTGCAATATTTGTGCAATTTTTTTAAAGTTAAATATATAATTCTTTTAAGTCAATTATATTAAAATTATGCAAATATTTAAATAAATTTTAAGTGAAAAATGTGATATTTTTCCGTTGTCTTCAGGCCGGAAATGTGCAATCTCTTAGTTTGTAGGCATAATGCAATATATTTTTATATAATTAAATTAATTAGTTAAATATGTTTTATCAACTTAATATATGTATACGTATATTTTTAATAGTGAATATTTCTTGATTGTTTCATAAATGTTATATTTATAGATACGAGTAAATTTTATAAAATAAGGCTAATAACATATAGTAATAAAGTTAAAAAAAATAAGTTATATATGTTGGACAGCTATGTAATCCAAATGGCCGTATATATTTAGATAAAGCTGAATATAATTTTGTTAGAAAGAACAAAAGAAAAATTCATTCGATCTTATATGTATATATGTAGATTGAAACGAGAAATATAATTAAATGTTAGAAAAAAGTTATATATTTCTTTTTAATAATTTTAAGTAGTTTAATTGTCGACAATATTTTATTTATGTAGAGTAAATTTAACATATCATTAATTTATATTATTTAATTTTAATACTTTTCAAAGTTAAGTTCGAATAAAATATATATGTATGTATACTAAATGATTAAATTACGAAAAAAATTAGTTTTATTAAAGAATTGCAGCTTTTTGAGCTTTTCGCACTAGAACTCCTCAACGTTTCAACAGATATACTAATATCATGCTTAAACTTGATTAAAAATGTAACTAAATGAGAAATTCATAGAAACATTATAATACAAAAATAATTCATTAAAAAACTTCTTCTTCAAGAATGGCATCTTCTTGAAGCACTTCATAGTTTTTTTTTACATAAATTTTCCACTCTTAAACTATTTCGTTGATCATCACACAACTGACGCTCAAATAATATCAAACAAAACCCTCAGAAGAACAAAACTAATGGTATATTTTTATTAACATTCCTATTTAGAATTTTTTGTAGAAATTATGTATGTACATATATTTAACTTTTTTATACATATTTGTTAGTTAAACCCAGTACAAAATAAAATTTTTGCTCATTATACAAGATACTGAGTAGAAAAAATTTGGGTGTTTATTAAATGCGATGTACATTAAATCGAATGTTCCTTAAATCGGAAAACTATGGTATGTATATAGAAAAGTTAGTTATGGCTGTCACAGCACACTTTTACTGAATCGGCACAGTTTTCTTAAAGAAACAAATATTATTTTGCTTGTTAAAACCAATTTTCCTATATAAAAGCTAAATGTACATGTCATTACACCCATTTCTTACCGAAAAATAGACTACAGGCAAATATCGCTTTAACGAAAATCCGATATAACGAACAACAAAATTTTTTACATTAACAACCTTATATAGCGAATAATAATCTAATTTTATACTGTATATAACGAATGATGAAGAAAAAATCGCAAAATAAAAAACAAAAACTTCCTAGGAACACATTTCTAAGATTTTGTTCTACTTTGTATAGCAAACAGTTTGATAAATTTGTTTGTATTTGGTAGTTTATTTGGAAACAAAATTGATTTCATTCTTTTTATTGTACTGTATCATGTCTACAATAATAATAATTAAAATAACACGTGAAAAAAATCTTTGCGATATAACCAATTTTTCGTTATAACGAATGGGCCTGACATTATATCGTTAGTTATGCCGGGATTTGCCTGTACATCGTTGACTCACTGTTGCAAGCGTTAAAGTTATATATAACGCCATCATTTTCTTAGCGGATGTATAAATATGTAAATACTGTTACAAAGTGTTGTAAATGGCACTTGTGTGCGCAAATCAGTTCACACTTGTTTGAATGCTTGTATGAGAATACATAGCCAACTCTTAGGCTTTTGGCATAAGTTTGCTGACCAGTGCTACCAATAGCAAATTAAAAAAAAAACCATATATACCGCACCAAATAGTTGCCATTTGTTGTTTTGCTACTTTTAATGTTTGTAAAAATTAAACTCTTTAAAAGATATATCATTTGTTGTAAACCATTAAAAAATTTTAAACAATTTAATTTTTATAATTGCCGAAATCACGTAAAATTTAAAATTCACAGCTACCTGTACGACTGGTAGGAAATATGTTTGCAATACCCATTTTATTGTAGAGTTTACTGCGTTAATTTTAGGGTGAGTGACAGTGTTAATTTGTACAATAAGTTAGCGAAGCCGCAAGCCAAAGTTTTCATAAAACATTCACAGAGAATAGACTGCTTCAGTATAATAACATTTTGGCTAGTGAGGACATGAACCAAATAAACATTATTTCGAAGAAAGCTAAATATTGTCCCAAAATTTGAACCAAATCAAATATTTTTCCCAGTAATCAATTAGGAAACCTAGTTGCCAGACTTAATAATTTAATAATTCCCTTAAGTATTTTTAATTTTCATGGATATATTTTTTTTTAAATATTAACGGTTTTAAGAATGAAATGATTTTGGCCACAAGAATCGCTTCCGGAATCAGAAGAGTGGGAATATAAATTACGTTAAAATATCTTGAAATTCCGTTTGGTATCGAGTGCCTTATTTTTACCTCATGTTAAAATATATTTGTGTTTTATTAGCAGGGAAACCAGAAATATGCTCTAAAAATGTAACAAAATGTTAATGAAAATATATTTTTAATTCAAAAATTCAACAAGATTTAGAACAAAAATAAGCAAATTAACTAACATGCGCATAATTAGTAAAGAACAAACAACAATGGCATCACTGTTGTAAATTTAGAAATGGCAAAATTGAGCTTTCAATAACAAACAAAAAATTTCTGCAAATTATAATACGATGAATCAAAACAATTCACTATTCACATTTGCAATAAAAGTTGCGTGTATCAAGCAGAAATCTCCATCAACTGACACCACACGCAGTACACCAAATACAAGGAACGCTGATGAGGAAGGTTTAGTGTCATTCGTAAACAGCTAGTTGTTCCGTTGAATTATGTGTTAGTTAGAATATTTACAACTAAGGATGAGTTTACATCTGGCATTTCTTGTGTGTCATTTGTCAAAAAAATGTATCCAACTAATTACTAATGAAAAGCTGTTTGATTCAGACATATATTTATTGATTTAAACAGTTTGCAATTATTTTGGATTCTATAAAATTGTTTATTAATTATGTATGAAACTGTTTAACTTAATAAATACATGTCTGAATCAAATAGTTTTTCTTATTAATTAGTTGGTTACGCTGTTTTTACGCTTGTGTTGCATTTGGCACACAGATGTAAGCCCGGCCTAACTTTATCACATGTAATTTGGCTTAAAAAGAGATATGAACTTTTATTATAGCCCGTTCAAATCATGAATATATAAAAATTTATTTTTATTGGATGCTTTCATAAGAATTTAACCACAATTTCAAAACATCACAATAATATAATTCAGGCTTTGGAACTGTATTTTGAAGAAGATTTTGATTTATAATTGTTATTGCAATAAATAACAAAATATTGACTTAGAATTTAAAATAAAAATCGTTTCTGTCTCATCTCAATAAGCTTTTATACATTGACAATGTTCCTTCAATGTCTACTCGATGCAGAGAACGTCGCAAATAGCCAAACTGAATTTGTATTGAAATTAACGTCCATTAAACTGAATAATATACAAGAAAAATTTATACACTACATGGAACATTGGAACAAAGATTGAGATGGCGAAAAATAGAAATAAAAATATTGACCAACCAACCAATATTGTAAGCATATTAACCCAGATAGCGCGGAGAAAATTTTTTCTTTAACACTTAAATTTTCATTTCGAAAATTAATTTTTAATAATTATCTATAAAAAAAATGTATAATTTTTTATCGGAATGGGTTGTTCTTTTAAAAGGATGGTTGTGCCAAGTGGATTAAAATAAAAAATTCAAAACATGCCCTAAAATCGTAAATTGTATTATAAAATTTCGAAAATATGCTAAATATATACTGATATATACAAAAACATGCTTTAAAGGGTAAAATATGCAAAAATATGCACAACCAAATCGATGCCAAAATTCAAAACGGATAAATATCTTGTCACACAAGAAAAAACATGCAATTGCATATTTGCGGTTTCCCTGCTTATTGCTCAATGTGTAATAAATATATTCTAAAACCTTTTGTAAAATGTGTGTGCTGCAGCCAGTGTTGCCAAATGTGCAGATTTATCTATCTTTCGCAGTTTTCTTGTAACTGTTGATCAGTCGTGCAATTTTTTTCATAACAAATTGGTTCCCTTTAAAATGTTCAGTTTTTATTTAATATTTTTTTTTTTTTGATTTTTTCAATATATATTTCAAAACTATCAGTAATTAGTTTTTTCTCGGCTGATGTCAGTGACATGCTCATTCATGTGTTAATCGTATAACTTTATTGTGAATTCTAATATCAGGCTTTCTCTTTTAAATATGTTTGTTAAATTTCGTTGATTTTTATGTGTTTTTTTGTCTGTAAAATTAAATTAAATTATATTTTTAGAAAGGTATTCATGAATGATTGTTATAGTTAAATCATTCTTTAAATCGGGTTTCTCATACAAATTTCATATATTTAGCCAACATGAATTTTAACAGTCGTATATGTGTAAAACCCGGTACTATTGTTTAATTTTTTTATGCTCCTTTATAAAATATATAGTTGAAATTACAAATTGAGTACAAAATGTAAGAATATTGAGAATGAAATTAAAAATTTTTATACATCACTGACGTTTTTCTAGAGTGTGACATTGACCCTCCATTTCTTTGGGAAATGCAAGATTAAAAAAACTTGACCACAAAATTGTTAACTGCAATGCACATTCTTTCCAAGACGTTTTAAACTTATCTTCATCACAGCTTTTAAGAATAAATTATATTTTACTTATTAACACTTTTTTGTTATTTATAAAATCAACAAGACATCAGTCATCAGTTATTTGATTGCGGTTTTAGTTTCAAGCCTTTTATTTTTATCTTATAAACGCTTATTATAATTTTACTATAGCTTGCGTTTTAAATCTGATTCATTGTTTGTTTTAGCAAACAGCTGTAAATATTTGAGAGCTTGAAGCTCCATCGCAAAACACTATACGTAAGTTCAGTTTAAATGAAATTACGAGTAGGAGTAACGAAATGTTTATTACTTGGTTTCATAAGCAGTTCATTTGGTAGTGGGATTTTTACCATTTAAGGTGAGACCGGTTTAAGCAAGAGAGCCGTGCTAAAAGCAAAACAATTCAGTTTCATTCATAAGGTGACAACAAATAAACGTTGCGGTCGAGTCGAAAAGAATTTTGTAAATAAAAATTAAAATTAAGTAAATAGTAGATAAATAAAGATGTCTGTATATACGTATGTTAACGTTTTTAATAAATAGTGGTGATTGTGTTAACCAAGTTAACTATTGGTAGCTAAGGATGAGTTTACATCTGGCATTTCTTGTTTGTCATTTGCCCATAAAAACTTAACCAACTAATTACTAATGAAAAACTGTTTGATTCAGACATATATTTATTGATTTTTGCAATCATTTTGGATTCTATAAAATTGTCTATTGATTATGTATGAAACTGTTTAAATTAATTTATACATGTCTGAATTAAATAGTTTTTCATTAGTAATTAGTTGGTTACGCTTTTTTTGCGGTTGTGTGGCATTTGGCACACAGATGTAAACCCGGCCTAAGTTGGACGTGAACAGTTGTGCTTGAAATCTATTTCTATTGGACTTTATATGTGGGAAATTAAAAAAGCAAAATAAAGTAAGATTTCAGTCTTTCTTAAAAGCTTTTTATTAAAATAATTTTTAGCGTACATATCGTTTCCTTAATATAGAAAGGCCGTAACTGATTATTTTATTTTGAAATCGAGTTTTGTGTATATTTCGATAGAAGAACATCAAACCTATCGAAAAATGCAAGAGGCGTGTTACTTAGATTCGAGTGAGCTAAACTTTATCCTGCGCCAAATCTAACCAAATTGTTAATTATATCTTATATTATATAGGCCTTAGTTATGAGTTGCATTTGATTTTCGATCTTTGCTGGTTATCAAACATAAAAAATCGATTAACAAATTCATATTTTGAGCATCGAAAATTTCGTTGAACAGCGATTTTTCAGATGAACAGAATTTTGCTTTTGATGCAGTATTTTAATATTGAAAATAATTAAAAATATATTTGTTAAACAATTGTTTTTTATTTCTGTATACCCAAACACAAATTTTAAACTATTTTTATTGATTTTATATAAATCTAAAATCGTAAGGATGAAACTATTTCAAATTTTTAACTTATATGTAGGATCAAGTGTACTTTTTTAATTTCCATTACCCACCCCCCCCCCAAATCATTCTGTAGGCACTAAATTTTCATTGCTTCCAAAAAATCTATATATTTAATTAGCGATTTTTTTTTAACAATTTTATAAATTAATTTTGATAACAAACTAAAAGCTATTTGCTTAAATAAACATAAAAACATTGTTTCGCACTTAAATTCGTAAAAAAAGAAACTAAATGTTCGAATTTGCAACTCCTTACAATTTTCTCCAAAACGATAAAAAAAATTCCTAAAATCGCTTTTAATTCAGTGATTGGACATCCGAAAAGAGAACTTCTTGCGCAATAAGAACCCTATATAAAAAACATTAGAAAGGATTCAAATTTGCACTACTTCCGAATTGTAAACTCTACATTTTTATGACTTCATTGGAATGTCTTTTTTATTGGGCCTGTATGATTCTTGATCAGAAAATCTTAAACTCATTGCAAATTTTAAAAATCACATTGATTGATATTCACAGTAACAACATTTTTTGTATAATGCTCTTCATAATAGCAAATTAAAATTCTTTCGATCAGCGTTTTAGACTATAGTCGAAGATCGAAAGTTAACCATAATAAGGAAGGACTTTAATCTTTCTTATATATTTTTGAGTTCTTATCTATTGATATTTTATTAATTATATTAGTTTTTAGCGATTTTGAATTTCCAAATTTGTTTCTAATATTTACATTAACTATACCCTAACAGATATTTACCACAGCTTTTAAGTTATATATATACATATAAGTTTTATTTAAGAATATAAGTTTAAGCTTAAACCACAGTTTCTCTACACAAACTCAACTTATTGACTAATAACTACTTTATTAGAGCGACCAACTTTATAAAAAAAAATTATTGAGTGGATGCTTATTGTGAGCCCACATGCATCATACTCTCTCAAAAATACATAGCGTGTAGAGAAAAAAAAATTCAAAATAAAACACTTGCAACAACATCAAGCACAGCAAAGATCTCCTCTCACTGATGATATTTTAGTGGGGAGTTGTTCCAAATACATTTGTTCAGCTTTATTAACAGAGATGTTTCAAGAAAATTGTTTTTGTATTTTACTCACACAATTTTAATAACCCACTTATTTAAATGAAACTCGCTTTTGCAGTTGTAGTAGTTCGCATATGTAAATTATGTCTAGTAGGAAGGCAGGGATGGAAAACTGCAGATTAAAGATGCAAATAATATAATCAGGGGCCAAATTACCGCATTTATTATAATTTTTTTTTTAATTTTTTAAATAGTTTTTTTAATAATTATTGATAAATTTATTTTCACAGCTTCATTATATTGTTTATATCTTATCCTCCAGTGTGGTTATTAAAGTCAGTATTTCAAGATTGACTTAGAAAGTATGCATAAAATCGATCCAAACTCATCACACTTTTTCAAAACGATCGATTTTAAATCATCTTCCATCATATTCTCATCTAGAGTTAGTGTTATTAATATTCGGTTTTCAGTTTCACAATCAATAAAAAGTCGATCAAACAATGGCAACCATTCCAACTAAAAAAATTTTTTCATTATTTTATTTAGCAATTGAGTGCGAATATGAATTTATAAAAATGAATCGAAAAAATTATATCCGTAGAGAAAAACTGACAGCTTATTTGAAATACCTCAAAAAATGTAGCGTCATTAATATTCAGTTTTTCCTTGAGTAAAGAAAAAATCAAGGGAGTATGAACTTTTTTTTTATTATGATTACTACTTTTAAGGATATTTTTCTCACAAGAGGACTTCACTTAAACAATTTGAGATACTTTAAAGAAAAAAAAAATTCGATAGTTTTTCCGAATATATTAGTTTCGCTCCCAGTTGTAACTAAAGTCGGGAATGTGTCACAGACTATATGGGATGAATTTGTCACGCATTTGCCTTCTATAAACTAATAGTAATTGTCAGAAATTAAATTTTAAACAATTTTAATTGCTAACTTATTTGGATCGGTGTTGAATGTTGTTTAAAAAAAGTACTGCAAACTAAAATTTTGCAGTTCTAGAAAGGATTTGCAGTTAATTTACACTCAGGACATTGAGTAATTAAAAATCTACGATACCCTTGCTGATAGTAGAGACGCCCTATTTTTTCATTTAGACTTCAATTGACGATATAAGTTTTATGTAAAGAAATAACAAAAGGGACGAGAGAAAAAAATTAGTTTATTAAGCCACACTCTAGACATTAACGAGGATATACGATATATTAAGATATTACTTTAAATGTCAGCGCTGTATACAAACAAGAAAAATTGTTAAGCAAATCAACTAACATGTGCATAACTAGTGAAGAACAAACGACAATGGCAAGACTATTGTAAATTTAGAGATGGTAAAATTGAGATATTATTACAAAAAAAGCTTTCAGCAAATTGAAATACAATGAATCAGAACAATTCACATATTCCATTTGCATTAAAAGTTGCGTATATAAAGCAGAAGTATATATCAACTGACACCACACACAGTGGACCAAACACAAAGAACGCTCATGATGAAGGTGTAGCGGCTTTCGAAAACAGCTAGTTGTTCCTTTCTACTACGTGTTTGATGAATTTTTACAATTAACTTTGGTGTTATTTGTTACTTAATAACTATCACATGTAATTTGGCTTACAAAGCTATACGAACTTTAGCCTGATCAAATCAGAACTATAAAGTGCTGATGCTTTTGTTTTTTTCCTGTTTAAGAAACTTTACTGACATATCTTTGATTCTAGCGCGTGACTGGCACAACTTGTTTATGCAGTCGTTTTAATGAACACTGAACGAAAGAAGCATTCTGAAAACAAGAAACTTGTGTTTTCGTTTTTTTTTAATTATTTTGAAAATAAGCATGTTTTTTGCAATATGTAAAACATTGTTAATATTTTTTAATTTTTTTTTTTGTTATTCTGAACCTTGTGACAAAGTACAAAATTATAACAAATGACAATTTTTATATTTTAAGCAATGTTAAAATTGTCATTTGTTATAATTTTTATTTTTTCATATAGCTTAGAATACGGGTGAAAATTTTATATTTAAAAAATATAATAATAATAAGAATAAAGTATTCCTAATTAAAATTCATTCCAGTTCAATTACATTTCAAAATGTATTTATTTCTTCTTGATTTAAAACATTTTTTACATGTTACATAGTATATTAGAAATTATACTATAGCACTGAACTTTCCAACCCCGATTGTATACAATACACACATACTCTTGTGTATGTTCAAATACCATGAAGTGGAGCAAGAGGGCGTTTGGATACACACTTTGAGTACCAAACGATCTTGGTTAGGTTTGACCATTCAGTTTTAATACTAAGTCACTGCATTGCGGATCGCTCAGGCATAAAAATAATAAAGCGCGGAATCAATTTGAGAAAAAATAAAAAAGAAAGAAAAACTGATATTTTGAGTGCTTAAATGGAAAATTAAAGCGCGCTTAAGAGGAAGAAGAAAAAAAATTCAATACGCTGGCAAACAAGTATTCTAAAGTACGAATAAATAAAAAAACAAGTGGCCGTTGTAATTGAATTTAATGAATATTATTCTTTTTTCATTTATTCATTGCACAAGAAAGTATTGAAATAAATGAGTCAAACAACTGCAATTTAGTGTGGTCTAAATTAAAAGGAATATAAAATTTATATGTTTGTGGTAATTTATATATAGTAATTTTTTGCTTTAAAATAAGATGGTTTTCGGTTACTGGTTTATTTTCTATTTTTTTTTCAAATAAAATTCGCTAAAAAATCTTAGTTTCCAGTGAGTTGTGGCCAGTCTGTGTGAAACATATAAAATGCTGCAAAAATAAATCACGACCTGTGCAAAAAACAAGTTTAGTGCAGTTCAAAGCTAAAATTAATAAAAAAAAAACAAAATTGAAAGGAAAAACTCTACAGTTTTTGCCAATATAAAACATGTTTTAAATTAAAAGCCCAAGCCAAGTGCAGTGTTTGTTATTTAAAAATATTTAAGCACAAAAAAAGTAAACGTTTGAAGCTAATAAATCGTGTGATTTTGCAAACAATAAAAAGCCACCAGCTACAAAAAATTTAATAAAAATATTATTATAAATTTGTTTTTTTTTAATTTATCAAGTGTACAAATTTTACAATTAATTTAATAAGAAGTGAGTAAGAGCGTTTTTTTTTACGTATTATTCAATTAAAAATAATGCCCACCAAAATGATGTCATCTCAACTTTGACATATTCGAATAACATTTTTGTACAGGCGATCACATCAGCAAACAGCATCATTAAACTCTACATATACCAAAGGAAATATTAAAGAAAAAGTATAAATGACTAAAAATATTCCAACATGTGGTTGAATTCCCTTATAAGCTAATACTTATCACTCGAAATTAAATAAAAACTGAGGGGGCGCTTTGAACAAAAAAAAAACGCTTGCTTAGAGTGTTTCAAACAAAAACAATGTTAACATTGTAGCATTCACCACGTTAGGGCGAAATAATGTAGTTTAGCCGTTTGGTTTTTTAATTGTCACGTCTGCGAAATTGTCGTTTTACCCTTTTAAAGGTCTCAATTAAATTATCATTTTATTTAAAATTATTTACTTATGGTCAATCCATTTTTAGATGTAGCACGTCCGTGCGGCTTTGATTTTAGCTATTTTTTATTATTCTAATATAAATATGAGTATATAATATAACTAATTAATAAACATAAAAATATCTTTATTTGGTTTAAATTGACACATAAAAATTTTACAAAGTTTAACGGGAAGTTCGTTAACAAAATTTATTTTCAGTTAATTTTTAATTATTATTATTCGAACTTCATTTGATTCTATATATGTGTATGATTTGGAGGGCTAAAGTTCGTATCGCTATTTAAGCCAAATTACATGTAATAGTTATTAATGAACAAATAACACTAAAGTTAGTTGTAAATATTCTGACGAACCCACAGTTGAACGGAACAGCTAGCCATTTTCAAAGGCCACTAAACCTTCATCATCAGCGTTCTTTTGTGTTTGGTCGACTGAGTGTGGTGTCAGTTGATGTAGATTTCGGCTTTAAATACGTAACTTTTACGCAAATGGAATATGTGAATTGCTTTGATTCATCGTATTTCAATTTGCTAAAAGCTCTTTGTAATGAAAGGTCAATTTTAACATCTCTAAATTTACAATAGTCCTACCTTTGTCATTTGTTCTTTACTAATTATTTACATGTTAGTTAATTTGCTTATATTTTTCTACTTATTTTCGCTGAGGATCAATAATTTAAATCTATTTGCAAGTATGTATAATATGTTGACTTCGGTAAAGAAGCTCAACTTGGAAAAAATTTCTACTGAAAGTCTTGATGTTGAGAGTTGTGAGAAAAACATTGGCATAGAAAGCCAATTTTGCGGAGGCAATGACATTCATACTACTTTTGCCCTCCCCTCTCACCCAAAAATTATTAAAAATTGCCTGTAATTATTTTTGTTAATATTACTCATTAAACCCCCCCCCCCCCACCCATCCAATTAAATCTTTTTAGTTACGCCATTGCAAGAAAATTATCAAAATTTTTGGCTTTATTTTGTAAACTAAAGATATATAAACATTCCGAAATGGTATAAAAAGAATTAATGTATAGTTTCCACATATCAGGCAGGCAACTCGTCTAGAAAAGTGTTATGAAAATCACTCAAAAAAATTCGTTCTTTTCATATTAATTTTATACTCAATTCAGGCGTCCTATTGTAGAAACAGAGGTTAAATTAAAAAAAAACGATATATTTTAACTAAATTAATATGTACCCGTAGTTCGATATAAATAAATTTAAGAACTTAGTACTTACATATGTTATTATAAAAATCCATTTTAGCAATACTGTTACGAGTATGTAAGCCAGGCTACTAAAAATGTGGCAATAGTGTTCACTACCATTTCCTTTTGTAAAACGTCCCTGTCAAAAATTACGCTAACTTTAAACTAACTTTAAGCTAACTATTTCACACCTGTTACTGACTGACAATTAGATTACTTTTCAAGGTAATTAACTGACTATTTTAACATTGCGATGTCCTAGGCGGTAGTCATTTGACCCAATCTGCATTATTTTCAGCTAACTTAAAGTTTATTTTTTTAAATTACCTGGTAGTCAGTAAATTAAAAAAATTTCTGGGGTTCGAACATGTATAATCACAATTTGTATACTCAACGCGCTACCAATCAGTTAAGCTACCACCTAAAATAACAACAGCAAAATGTTAACCATATTCAATACTTTTCACATAACAATATCGATCAGCTGTTTTCTACTGTTGCCGTTACATTCCATTACAGTCGGCTCACTGAGCCTTGAGGCTAATTTCAAGTTTTGTAACCGACAACGAGCAAATGCAGTGCTGCCAGTATAATATAAATTGTGAAATGAATATCTCAAAATTCATATAAACAAATTAATTAATAATTATATTAAGGGTTTTCATGAGACTGTTCAAAAGTCTCGCAAAATCTGCAATTGTGCATTTTTACACTGTCGTACATAAAATGTCAAAAATTTTATAGAAATTTATTTACACAAACCTGTTTTGCCCAATAATTTTGGCTCGTAAACTTAAGCTGTGCAATTGTGCATTTTGTAAACATCAACTTCTTGCTTTTTTGGACTTCTTCAGACACTTTTAGACACACACACACACTTTTTTATTTTTATAAATATGTTTTTTAATTAAAAATTTCCTTAAATTTTATTATTTTATTTTTATTTAATTAATTTTTGACGTTTGTTTCAAATTTACCTTAGTTGTTTGCACAAAAGGTTAAAAGAGGCTTCATGAAACAAGTCTCGCAAGTTTGCCAAATGACAATTTTAAGAGTTCTCATGAAAACCCTTATTATAAATGTAAATTATTTGCAAGTGACACCAGAAGCATGTATTTATTCTTCAATATCAGATGCTTATGATGTCGCTGCCGCTTTCAAAATAATTAATTATCTGATTACAGAGTGACAATTTCTGCTTATTTTAATTTTTATTTCTCTCTATTAATTATTAATAATTAATTTAATTATTTAATTACTTTACTTTGCTATATTATGGTCTACGCAAACCGATTTTTTAGCTCCATATTCTTTAGAATACCAAAAGGTGGCTGATTTTACTTCTTTTTTTTTTTTTGATAGTTGGTAATATTAAGAATGTGTTTATTATTAAACAAATAACAGTTACAACACTTCTGCACTGTTAGCCCGAAATTGTGATTACACGTTTTTACAATCTTATGACCATTATTAGTTTTAGCGTTCCCATAATGAAAAATAATTTTGGGTTTCAAACTGTAGTCTTAAGTGTCATAGTGTTATTAGGTTTTACATTATTTTAATATAATTGTTCTTGATTTTTTTTTAACAAACATTATGACATCATGACACTTAAGATTATCACTTGAGTTTCCCCAAATATGTATGTTATGATACAGATAAATATATTTTGGTTATTAAAAGTTAACCTAAATCTAAAAGTGACCTGCAAACATTAAAAAGAAATTTCTAGAAATTTAGTCAATTTGAAATCGTAGGACTTTCAAAATTAATAATGGTCCTACAGACGTTTAAAATGATATATGCTAATTTTCTTTCAGATATGATATTTGAGGCTCTATAAAATAGAAAAACTAAAAAATTCTGCAATAACCTTCTATTATCGAAGTTTTAAAGCAGAAGTTAGTTTTCTAACTTATAAGCTGAACGAGGCCATTCTGCATTTAATGCTGTCGTCTTTCTTGATATTATTATGTCATGCTTTCTGACGTAGACATGGTAACTTCAATTATATAAAATTATTTTTAATTTGAATAAAATATATATGTTACAATATAAGCAAAAAATAACACAAAAACTAATTCACACAAAAAATAAAAATAAAAGAAGATACAAAAATAGTTTCCTTAAAAATATTTTTAACTGGATGAATAAACAAAAACAAATCGTTGCCACAAAGTATTTTTAACAATTAAAATTAAGCGGATCCACAGCAATGTTGCCACAGTAAAAATATTGTATTAAAGATATTTACGTCAACCCTTGCAACTGTGCAAAATATTTAATTGCAACTTTCTGGTGTGGTCAACTGGGTTTAGACTGGGTTCACACACACCAATTTTATTTGAACAACGATACGATTTTCTCATCGTGTCTTATACATTTTGCAACATATAAAAATATTAAATTATTTTTATTTCCCCAGTTACAATATAATAATAAAGAAAAATTAAAAGCTACTCGTATTTAATTTAAAAAAAATTAAATAATTGTAAATTTATTAAGTTCTAGTGACACAGTTGTAACTAAAACTTGTAGAAATTCTATAGATTAATCAATATTTTCATTTAAGAAAATGTAAACCTTCATTTTTTTGATATTAATACCTTGATTCTCTACTTCGGATCGAATTTTCCTCTGTAAGTCGTCATGTAAACGTTTCCTTAACCTATTATTTCAGTAGTCGGAAATTCGACCGACATACATAATCAATATGTAAGTGTATTTCAAGAAATATTATTTTCGATAAACTAGAAACCACTCGTAGTTATGCTGAGTTCGCATTTGGTATTTCGGTTGTTATCATTTTGTATTGTAATTTTGATATGATTTTTTTATGATTTTTGTAGGGATCGCAATGCCGGAAATAACAAACCTTTCCAATAATACACACTATTGTGATGTTATATAATGACTTAATGTGTACTCAGCATTAAACATTTGTATATTGATATCATGACATTCAAAGCTTTAACATCAAAACATAAATTTAATTTACTATCCATTTCATTTTCATTTTACGTATTTTTTTTTTTCAATAGTATTTTCATAACATCAATTATTGCTTAATATTTACGACTTACGATTGAATAATTTTTTATTTAATTCCCTAATATATTAGTCGTTATTTGCCTTTTATATACATATTTTTGTTTATAATAATTTCCTAATTTTTTATTTTTATTTTATTTATTTCTTACTAATTGCAACCATTTTCTCGTTGGAGCTTTTTTCTTGGCAATTTTTGCTTTATTATTATTTGTTGCTTATTTAACAATAAAAAAATAGAAAAAAAATATATAGTCAAAACAATATTGAACTTTTTTTACACTCTTGTTTGAGTTAAAGACTCCTCCCAAAATAATGTGCTAATACGGTGGTGAGTGTATGTGTGAACCCAGTAGTTTCCAAAGCATTTATTTTGACTATTATCTTATTTATTATTTCAGTTTTCAAGCATTTAATATATTTTTAAGTGGTTGTTGCCAAATTACTTATCACATAATATACGTTAGTTTGATAATTTATTAATATGTGTAAGACTACATTGATAAGCATCCGAACTGCAGGGCTAAAATAATTTTTTAAATTTTTTTTTGCGTCAGAGTAAAACTTTTATTTTGTAGATTACACGTACCTATCAAAACAATTTTTTCTTCGTATTTACGTGTATCTGCTATGTATTGAGTATAAAATATATAAAGGCAGTACGATCGATCATTTGTGGTTTTGGTTTGTGGCTAAAAAGTTGAACGTTAGACACGTAACATACAAGCGCAAAGGGCTCATACTCGTACAATATTTATGACTCATTATAATAAGTAGGAAGATGAGTTGAAATTTAAGTTATAACTTTTTATTTAATTTAATTAAGTTTTTCTTTAATTCACTAAAAGGCACAATTAATATTTTTTATAACTAAAAATAAAAAATTATAGTTTTAAGCTAACGGACATTTTGAGAGCAAAATACTTTGAGAGCTTTTAAATAAAGAGTGTTCCAATAAGATGTTAATTTTTTATTGTATATAAAAACAAGTATTTCTAAGCAAATTCAAGGAATGTGCGTTATAAAAAAATTATAAAAGATATGTAAAAATATTTGATTTACGACAGTGCAACAGAATTATGCTAAAGTAATGTACAATTAGGACTTTCCCAAAATGTTTAACTCCTTAAACGTGTTTTCATTAAAACTTTTTGAATTTTGGTAATCTTATTACCCGATTGCGCGACGCAAAAAAGAGTAACCTGTGTATGTAACTCTGTGTGTTCTTTGCAGCATTATATAAACTGAACGCGTTGCCCGAGTTTGATGATTCTTACACCAATAGATTTCTCTTAGTTCTAGAAGTGTCGCTAAGGGTATGAAAGTAGTCAAAACTGAATATGGCAGCCAACAGAAAAAAGTCGGAGAAGTATATCAAAAGGTGTACCTCTCGACAGGTATTTTAAAATCATATTTAAGTTTCTCACATGATTTCTTATTTCGAATGACTATTTAGGACATTTAAAGGTTCAAAGTAGTCGAGTTTTCGGATTTTTTTAATTCCTATTTCCCAGTAAAAAAATTTTTAATTTCTTGAAGCAATAGGCCAATAAAGCGCATCATACTTCGCTTTAAAATACGACCTTGTTAAAAAGCAGTGAACGTATATGAAACAAACTACAGGAAAAAATCGATTTAATAGTGAGCAAAAATGTAGTGTTACAAACCGAGAACTCGCCATACAAAAATCAGCAGCGATATCAGCAGGTTTGTCAGCGCTACTTTTATTTTATAATAGTAAAAACCTGCTTTATTGAAGCAAAATTTTTGCTGGGTTGCTTCATAAACTACAAGCCAATCAGTGAAAATGTCTTATCGTCTATCTGAGAATAGATCATAATGATTTATTTATGGTTATGAATGAACTAAGTACTTAATCCGGTAATTACAGTATAAACCCGATAATTCGTAAGATCAAGGGCCGATATATTTTTTAGGAATTGCAGGGGCTTTCGATATGACCAGATTTCCGCGTAGGGAGGTTAAAATAAGAAAACTACGGATAAACAGGATGTTGCTATTCATCCTATGCGTATGATTATTTGAAAGGCCATTGTTTTGGGGGCATTGCCTTTGTTTTTGCCTGTAATTATCTATTTTAACATTAGTCATGAAAATCAACAGATGTAATGATCCCCCTTTTGTATTTTTTTTAGCTCCGCTTATTTTGTAAATCGAATAACAAACTTGCCACATTAAAAATTAAAATAAAAGTTAACGGTAAGACCTGCTTTACTTCCTACTATGGCTTTGTACAAACATAATTGCACACATATCGAGCCATAATCGCCAAAAATACTTAAGTGACATATTTTTTTAACTTTGTTATTTAACGAAAAACGATTACCTACAATCGTGACTAATCGATTTTTGTCAAAAAATTAACCTAGAAAACTTTGTACCTTAAACTTTTTGACAGTTATGGCACGATATGTACATACATATAGTCATCTAAAATCCAAAAATCCGTAAACTCACTTGTTATGTTTTTACAGGAGAAGTAAAAAGCTTGATAAATTTAAAACTATTTATTTTTTAGTAGCCAAATTTTAATATTAAGCCTACGTCTCCACTAGCCATCGACTTGAACATGACATGAACATGATGCCGGCGCAGAGAAACTGTGAAAAATACATCATTTGTTTTGTTGTGGTGAACATGTGTGATGTCCATGTTCAGGTATATCAAAGTATTTTGCGATAGTGCAATATAGATAAATTATTTACCAACTTTGTTTTGTATCTTTTCTTTCCATTGCAAATGGTTGCGAACGGCAAATCTCATGGCGAACAATGTTGCTCAGACATACGCTCGGGCATTGATGTCAGAGCATAGACGAAGTCTTAGTAAAAAATGTTTGTCCCGACAAAAATTTTGTTCGGTGAATCCAGCTTAACTATTTAAATAATTAAAATAATTTAAAATTTCAATTGTCTTGCTTTTAGATTCTTTAAACTTTTAAACAAAACACAACACTCTACATAAGTTTAAATGATCTAAACTTTTTTCATGACGTAATCCTTTAACTTTTCATTTGTTAATAAAATAATTTTATATAAACTCGCACATAGTACATATTGTATAATTTTTCGATTGGCTGTTCCCACACACTAACAAATTTCTCTATAAAAAAAAATTAAAAGTAATCAAATTAAAAAACAATGTGTGAATAAAACTGTGAAATAATTAAAAAGCGTTTCTAAAATTCTACGAAAGTATAATAAACGCTCATTTCCAGGTAGCAAATGCTTGTGCTGCATAAACAAACTCCATTATTTGTTTGTATCTAAATTTTTTTCTGTTGTTAATTATTTTAAAGACTCTTATATTTTTGTTTGTTTACATTTAAGATAAACATTTGTTTACTCTGGCTGTTATTCGAAATTCTTTGTTCGATTGAGACGAAAATTTTCTTCTGGTTGGTACATTGTAATAATTTTGCTACTTTTTCATTTGTATTTTAAGTTCATTTTTTTTTTGTTGTTTTTCTTTTGGTTTTGTTTATTTAAGCGCGAAATATGTACTTCTGTTCGCACTCGTTTAATGAAGGCAAAACAAAATGTTTATCTTATAAACTTCTTTTGTTTACATGCGGATACTTTAAGGCTTTGTTCAAAATTTCTTGGTGTCAGCAGTTTGGAAAGAAATTAATATACTAAGTTAAATAAAAATAAAACTAAGAAGCTGCCTTTGGTGAAGATATTGATAAATGTTTAGATAAAGTGGCTGACTTTTAAATAAAAGATTATATAAATTTTCCATGAAGTTTCAACACACATAATTATTTCGATTGGAAGTGTATTGATACATTCATATTATACCAAAACTAATTTTTGAATTTTAGTTTTTTAGCAAAAATCGATTATTTTCGATCGTAAATAAATTTAAAAAATATGTTGCTTAATCGTTTTTGGCAGTTATGGCTTGATATTTTAATAAATTTTAATTAAAACAAGTAAGAGTGCTATATTCGCTTGTGCCGATTCTTATATACCCTTCACCGACGTATGTTTATGGAATAAACCTATTTGTTTTGTGAACGGAATACATCATTTATTTATAGTAAGTGACCTAAAGGTATTAATTCCACTGAAAAATTTCCCACAGATTTTATTTTCAATATAGGCAATAGTTAAATATTTTATTCTGCACTGTGTACTTCAGAGTTTTTTAACATTTTAATATAAAATAGGACTTTAACAGAGCTTAGCATTTTCTAATTGCAATTTATTTATGGATATCTAAGGCAACTGGAATGTGTATGCATAGGTTAAACCTTTTGCCAGCATTTATCATATTGATACCGACATCGAAAACTGTTTGTTCAGTTTTATAAAAAAACTCTTGAGTAAAGATCTTTTAAAATACAAAAATATGCTCAATTAAAAGAAAAACTAATAAATTTTATTCATTTAATTTTTATTTACTGAAATAAAATAATTTTAATTTTCCAACCCTGGAAACATATTTTTAATTTTTCTTTTCTTTAATATTAATTATTTTCTATTTAAACTATATAAAATATGTTACTCTTACTTAGTTACTGTAGCCGTGTTTTTATTTTTCTAATTCTTAATACAAAACTTATTCTTTCTTAAACATAATATATCTTTAATTTATAAAAAAATAGAAAATAAAATAATTTGACCAAAAAGTGTAAGCTTTCCAACCGTGGAACCTTTATTTTTACTTTTCTGATCCTTAGTATTAATTTATTTTTTTATAAATATAAAACAAGTTTAATTAACATAAAAAAATTCTTTTACTTAGTTACTTTTAAGCAAAAAAGTTTATATTTTCAAGCTCTGGAGAAATATTTTTATTTTTTATCTTATTTTTACATAAAGCATACTAAATTTATAAAGAAACAAAGTAATTTGTTACTTTTACTTACTTTTATATGCCAAAAAGTGCAAACTTTCCAACTCTGGATTAAGTATTGTAGATTTATTTTTTATTTTGTAATACCAATTACAAAATTTTATTTATTTTGAAATTATAAAATATGTTTAATTTATAGAGAACAAAAGATTAGTTTTAGTTGGTTACTTTTATATACCAATAAAAGTTAAAATTGTCCAACCATGGAATCGGTTTTTAATTTTTCATTTAATTTTTAATACAAAGTTAATTATTACTGATGTATAAAATATAACTAAGACAAAATACAATTTTTCTTAGTTAGTTAGTTTTATATACAATAAAAGTCTAAATTTTCCAGCTTTGAAAGCATCTTTTATATTTTGCTGATTTTCAATACCAATCTATTTTAGACCATTTCGGACACACCAGTCTTTCTAGTTTCTAGTTTACACACAGACGGACAGATGAACAGATGGACAGACGGACTTCGCTTATTCGCTTTCCCTATTCATAAGCATCCAGAATATATACACTTTATTGGTCACATATGAATATTATGGAAATTTCACACGGAATTAAAGGTATAAAAATGTATGTCAGCTGTCATCCAAATTTTTATTTGTTGGAAAGACGAAATGATATTGGTGCCATTAATTATAGAATGCAAAATTGAACAAATGTCCGCTGCACAATGTTCTATTTTCTTCTGACAAAGCATCCGAAATCAGCTGTGCGTTATGTCAAAGGCATATACATGTATGTTTCTGTACACAACACTTTTAACAAACATGCCCAATTACATACGAATCACAAAGATTACAAGTCAGATGTAAAAAACATGTCGCCACACCGTGCTGCCCATAAAGCACTGTGGTACGCAACCACTTAAATGCTTTAGGAAAGTACTATTATTTAATCATGGTAATGCCTCTAGGGAGTGTTTATAAAATGTTTGCTTATTTATACATTTACCAGCCTTTTGCTACGCCAGTGGCACATGTTTGTAATTATTTTAAACACTTTACAAGACCAAACAATATCAACTATCATAATTTTTAATATGCTCCAGAGATACAAATTTATTTCTCTATTCTGCTAAGGTTTTTACAAATCTACACATAGAATATTCCTACTAAACAAAGTTTAGGGAAATCTGTTTCATTTCATTTTCCTAGAAATCATATAACAAACATCTGTGTGATTCAATGGCAAGAGGTTCGTAAAAACAAATTACATATTTTATTCAACAACGTTTTCAACCTTTATGTCATAATGAATAAAACTTAATTGCATAGTGTTGGGGTATAAGCAATCCAGTGACAAAACTAGCGCAAAGAAACAAGCACTTACTTCAAAATCGTGTCAAATACAAAACATGCCACACACATCAAATCGAAAACAAACCAAAACGTTGTTATTAGTTTAATTGCCGAAACGTGTTTGTGAAAATATCCAATAAAAATTTTGAATCTTGATTGTTACAAAAAAACTAAAAATGTCCAGTTTAAATATACAAATTAAATCCTAAACTAATTCTAATGCTTATGGTTGTTATCTCTAAATGATGTTTTGTTTTTCAACTTATTGAATTAAGATTTTTTTTTATCATGTTAATTTGTTTTATCTGGTTTTAACTTCTTAACTTTCTTTGTTGTAAGTGCTTTTTCTTTAGCTTTTAATATTTGTCAGTCTTATCAAAACAATAAAACAATTTGTGCTTAGTGTTCAATAATGCAAATCACTTGAAAGTACGATAAATATTTGCTCATTTTATTTTTTCTCTTTGGTTTTCTTTTTCCACTTGAGTGTTATGGCCAGCCACTTCAACACAATGAATATGATTGAATGAGGCAATTAAGTTCAATTCGTTATGAAGATAAAATATGTACTTTAGCATATACTATACGTGTATATACCGTTATCTTAATATAGAAAGGCCCTAACTCATTATTTTTTTAAAATCGAGTTTTTTGTATATTTCGATAAAAGAACATTGAACGTATCGAAAAATGCAAAAATCTGGATAAAAAAAGAATAATTACTTAGGGCCTTTCTATATTAAGGTAACGATATGTATGTGCATATGTGTTTACATAAATACTATGTATGTATGTATATTAAAATGTTTAACAAATATTGACAACCTTTAATGTGTGTACAAATACAATTGACCCACATGACCTTTACGCATTACAATTAAGGATAACATACGAGTATCAAGCCATAACAGCCAAAAAAAGCTTAACCGACACATATTTTGGATATCGTTTTTTTTTACGAAAATCACTAAATTTTGGTAAAAAAATTAAATTCGAAATTTATGTCGCTTGATCTTTTTTTTTTGTGGTTTTGGCGCAATATGTATGTACAATGTACATTAAACACATTACATATTTACAATAGTGTCAGCATTTATTAAATCGACGATTATACAAAAAAATGAAACAATTACAGTCAAGTTTATTTTACAGTTTCATTAAACTGTATACAAATTTGTACCAAACAGTCTGTGTTTCAAAATATTAAAAAAGAACGTCGTGTGCTTATCACATTTTTATTAAATCATTCATAATTTGACCTTCTTAACCCGAGTTAATATTATTAAAAACTGTATCAATTTCCGTGTTACCAAATGGTAAAATATAAAACATATTTAAAAGAGGGTAATTATCTTAAAAACGTTTTCAACATAGACTTTTAGTTGTTTACTGAATTCGGTAGTTAAGATTTAGCTTAGCCATATACCAACTGTGGGCACAGGGTTAATATACCATGTCTCTATGGAAAAGAATAATCAATTTATTAGAGAATAAGGAGAAAAAGACCCATACGGAGAATAGTCAGTTTGTCTCAAGAAACCTTTCATCATTTAAAGAAGGAGATAGAGAAATAAAATGTTTCATACGAAAAAGAAAACATTCCAAAAAAATTTTCTAAAATCTGTGTTGCTGGTTATGGAAAAAGAAGTCAACACTATTCTGTATTTGATTCAAATACATTGCGTATCAAAATTGCAAGCAAGGATTAAGCTGTGTATACAAACAGCAAGTTAGAAGTATAAGCTTTGTACATATGGAGTATAAGCTTCCTAAGAGTAAATAGTACTCATGTTCATGGTTAAAGCAGATTTTCATCTAAAAATTTAAGGAATATAAAAAACTCTTCTTTTTCTTAATATATTAAGTATGTTTAATAAAAAAAATTAAATTAATTTTAGGTAGAAACTTTTATATACCAAAAAAAACTTTAAATTTCCCAACCCTGCATTCATTTTTTTTATTTTTTTTATTTTTAATATTAATTTATTTATTTCTAAAATATAGTATGTATTTAATTATTAGAGAACAAAAATTAGTTTAAATTAGTTTTTCATATATGTATATTAAAAAAATTTAAGCTTTCCAGCTCTGATTCTGTATTTTTTTTATCCAATTTTTACTACTAATTTATTTATTTATTTATAATAGACATTTGATTTAAAGAAAAAATTAATTTCTCCCAGTTACTTTTATAAAGTGAAAGTGAAGTTTAAAGTAAAGTTCAAATTTTCCAACCCTGGAATAATTTTTTCATAATTTTCTGATTTCTTATACCAATCTCTTTCTTTCTAAAATACCAAATATGTTTATTTTAAAGAGAAAAAGGAAAATTTAATTTTAGTAGGTTATTTTTATGTAACAAAAAAGTTATAATTTTCCAACTCTGGAATTGTACTGTGGATTTCTTGGATTTTAATACCAATTTCAATTTCCAATATATTAAAAATATAGTTTTAGCTGTTTGCTTTTATATGTCAAAAAAAGTTTAAGTTTTCGATTTTGCTGATTTTTAATACCAGTCTACTTTGGACCATGTCTGATACACCAGTATCAGACGCTTATTAGTCTTCCTTATTTATAAGGATCCAGAATATACCTATACATACTTTATGGGTCATATATATTCATATTGTGGAAATTACTTACGGAATAACAAACCTATATACACCATTTACCATTTTTGGTGCAGGGTATAAAACGTGGCTGAAAAACTTGGAATTCATCCACATATATAATATCAAGTATCACTGAAAATAAAATTTGACGCAACAACTTTTTTCTTTGATTCATTAATGCCCTAATTTAGTTAGAATATTTAGCACGTTTTTATTTGAAAATACTTTTGAGTTCTTGTGTTTGGATTCTCTAAATTATTTTCTTCAAAAATTATTGTTGTCTTTGATAATGAAAAATAAAAATATTATTGCCAAGTTTTTAAAACATAAAAAATAAATTAAAGTATTATGCAATAGTTTCGAAAATATGTGAAAAGTTATATGTTGGAAATAATGTTTGGAACAAAATTATAAAGCAAATACACGAACCTTCTAGCATAGACAATAAATAATAATAGTTTTAAAGAATCACAACTGTCTTTTTTTCGTCCATAAACAAGACGACACAACCGTCAAACAGAAATAGTTCATTATTCTTTACTTTAGAATAAAATATTTTGAAAAATTACCCAGTAAAAAAAATTTACGAGGAACTTCTTTTACTCTACGTCAAAAAGAAGAATAAGTGTGTATTGTTGACCAGAATTTATATATACATAAGAAGTTTGGGATCCTTGGAAGCTCTTTTTTTAGTGGTTCGATCTCAATTTTAAACCAGCCGTTTACAATTTTAGAAGGCCTTTTCTCCTTGTGTATAGATTTTTACTTAAAGGAAATCTAGGATACACAATAAATTTGTAATAACTAATCAGTAAATACCCAGGAAAAGCTAATGCTTTAGTTAAACAGGTACTGAAGCAAGAGTAAATTGTTCCTTTTCCTGCCTCAAAATATAATTCCATAAAACATTGTCGGTGATTAAGGATTGAAAAATAATAATAAATGGAGGACGAGATGAAATAAAATCGAAAATTTTCGAACTCACACTCTGTTTATTCTGATGATTGTTTTAGATAAAAAAAATCTGAACAACAATTCAAGAAATTCCGTCTTTCATTAATTTTAATGTTAATGTAAGGAAAAGAGGGAATTTTCAACATTCTGTTTCCACAAGTCAGTCAGGCGACTCGTCTAGAAAAATTGTATAATAAAACTTAAAAAAAGTTAAACCGACTTCAAACAAACATAAGCACTAAAGAGCTAAAAATAATATTAATCTATATATATATATACATATAAATATCCAATACTATATATATATATATACACCTAAAAAAAGTATAGACGAATTGTTAACCTTCTCCTTTTTTGGAAGTCGGTTAAAAATCACTCAAAAATAAAAGTGCTTTTCATATAAATTTTCTACTCAAGTCGACCGTCCGTGTTGTAGAAACAGGGGTTAAATAGTCTACTGGCAACTCTGTTTTAGAACATTATATTGGAACAGATTGAATTTTTTTTATATGTAGGTTATAGTCGTTACGATAAATCGTACAAGTAAAAAAACTAAAAGCAGGTTTCATGCTGTCGTACTAATGTAATATACGAAAATCCAAATTATTTTTTATTTTCATGGGCGCAGCTGAATATGAAATTTAGTAACGTCTATATTCTGCATAAGGCCAATGCGTCGCCCTCTCTTTTGATGTAGTACGTGGTGGAAAATTCAAATTCTCTTCATACTTCAACCAGCCATCTCATATCTAAAGTATTTTGGGATAATTGAATTAATTAAATCTAATTAATTTTATTGATTTCATGTGTGTAAGCCGTCATGTACTAGAAGTGACCAATCAATAACAATAAGTAAATGTTTTTTTCTATTTATTTTTGTTTCAATTTCTTTTGTATAGATACATAGATACTCAATTTGCCCTTAAGCACTTACCAGCAGTTTTTGTCTTCAACAAAGAAATTGTATTTTAATGTAATTAACCAAAACATTTATCTAATAAATTTGTGCTAATGAAAGATACATATCTCATGAAAAACAAAGTCCCTTTTAATAACCTTAACAATTAAAAACAAACTATACTATTGTACATTTGACACGATAAGAGCATAAATTGAAGAGCTCTAAAGAGTTTCCTACAAAGTGAACGAACCTACATATGTATCCATGAGTAAACGAATGGGTGAGTGAGTGTGTCTATCAATGATGTCTTTGAATATCTATCCGTGTTTATTGTTTTTCATTATATCGGCAGTCATTTGCCTCATGTTGAACAAATGTTTACTTTAGCATAATTTTCAGCCAGTGGGTTTGGAATTTTGCATTTTATTTCTTTTGTTGCTTCGATATGAACTTACGAGTATATATTTGTTTACTTTATTAAATTTATAGTAAATAAAATATTTAAATTTTGTTTACACTACAGCAGCATTGAACAGCGAACTTATTCCTACAAGTTATTGAGTGTGTAAGTTATTGTTTTCTATAAATAATTATGCAGGAAAAGATAAGAAAAGAAAAGACTTGAGTTTTATGGTCATAAAAAAGTTTTACTTAAATTATTCGAAAGAGTTTAAAGTGTAATAAACTGTGCTCTCTTGCCCCTTTTTTTAACTTTTCCATTAAGCATTTGTAATCACCAGGGAGAGCAGAAATATTTAATTAAATACTTCATTTTCTTTTTATTATGTAACGTGAGGAGTAGAAATGCCAAATGTAACAAGTCTATTTACTTGGTTAGAGAACATCTAATATAAGCTTTTTATTGAAATGGAATACGAGAAGTGGTAGTATATAGACTTGAGTGCCGATGAAGTGTGTGGTGGCACAGAAAATACAGCATCTCTCCCCCCAAACCAGTCCAATTTAAGTTGTTTTCTCTCTGAAAAAAATGACTGATAAATACATATATATTTTTAAAACAAAAATAGTTTATCCCCTGTTTACAAATTCGGACAGACGATTCAAATAGACAATTTTTTTATGGAAATCCAGATTGTTTACTTGATTTGATGGTTTGTGAAAAGTGTAATAAAGCTTAAATTAAAATCATTTTTTGTGATTTCCATAAAAATGTTCAACACAGGAAAAAATTATTTTGACATTTGAATAGAAAAATCACCAAATTAATAAAAAAATATTGCATTTTCTGTCTTGACGATTTCTGCATATTTAATAAACAAATTTGTAATGCACGCTTATTGAAAATTATAAACATATGTTCAGTTAATAAAAAAATTTAATGAACGAAAGCAAAAACTTGGTGAGTGACATTTTATTTTCAGTGATAACTGTTATTCTGTAGATGAATGCCACAGTTTTCAACAACATATTGTTGTTATATACAGTTTAATGCTTTCTTACAATTTTGATAAGGAATGTATTTAAATGAAATACGGAATTTTGTTTTCCATATTCAACAATACACGTTTTTAAAATTTTTGATTTGGATTATTTTTTTCGGTGCAGATAAGTTGACTGGTTGTAATGTGAAAACTACATATAAAAGTATTTAAGCCATTTCCAGGCAATTTATATACATTGACAACAAACGCAAATTTTAATATTTAATTGTCGTTGATAATAAACGAGGGTGGTGCCAAAATTAGCCGAAGTGACGAGTAGTTTAAAATAATGACTTACGAGCCGTCAAGATGAACACCCTCTACGCCAGATATGGTTAAGAAAATTCATAAAATGGTATTGGATGATCGTCGGCTGAAGTTATTTTGGCTAGCTAAAATGATAGATATTTCAAAAAAGGCATATTGATGGATAACTTGGACATTAGAAAGCTGTGCGTGAGATGGGTACCACACATTTTTTTGAACAAACACAACCCGCGAAGCGATTGGCTTGTCTGCAGAAAATACCCAGGGTCTATGGTGGGAATCGAACCCACGACCTCTGGACTGAGAAGCTAGCATCGCTACCACTCAGCCTCAGGGTCAACCCATGCAATAAAACAAGTTGAGCTTTCACGTCGATTCGTTAATATATATAAAACATGGTTCCAACCATGGTGTAAGTATACAGGTGACTGCGTAAGGATTTGCTATACAATAATACGGCAACCATAGCTGTGTAAAGAACCGAAGAATGTCAAAAGTACAATAATGTTTGTACCAAAATCAAAACAAAACGAAGTTTCTGACATTCGTTAGCTACAAAACACATAGAGCAAAAAATTATCAGCTGAAGTAGCGCTGCCACCTGTTTAAATACACCTTGGTTCCAACAGCTTAAACCTGATACAAACAAATATTTAAGGCATAAGAGAATCATGTCCAAGGAAGGCTAGGACAGTTTCATCTCTAGGTCAGTGGCTTATTTCTCAAAATCCTCATATCGCTCATTTACATCAATAGTGTTACAACTCAAAAAAAAAAGTTTTGCAGAAAACGCGTTTTAAGTTTTCAATTTGCATACAACTCAATGAAGACATGAAAAAATACTCATCTCTCAGGAGGTGACGGTACAAGCAATTTATATGAAATTTTTGCAAAGGATTAAATACGACATCCCACATTATTATGCATTGTTAACTCAAAAAATTTTTTTTTTGAGTTATGACACTATTGAAGTAAATGTGCGATATGTTGTAATATATCTTCACTACTACATAAGCATATGCATATAAAATTCTAGTTCACTTGTAAAATAGTATAATTAATTCAAAAAAAAGTAAAAAATCGGATGTGCTTTGGAGTTCCCGACAATTCCCAAAAAAAAATTCGGGAAATCCCAAAAATAGGATTTTTCAGTATTTTTGCTGTATTTTTCTTGTTTTCCGCCAGGCGAGAATAATGTTGTTGGAAATATTTCAAAATGTACTATATCCTAAGGTGGCATGATAAAGTTTTGTTTGCAGCTGTGAAATTTGAAAAAAGGCCTTAAATTCGCTATATCAAAAATAGATCAAATTCGAAACGATCTGATTCCTTCAATAACGAAAATTTCAAAAAAAAAATTTTCTTTGTAATATTTCTATAGTCTTACTTTTTAAATAAGTATAAATATTGGGTTGGTACTTTTGCAAAAAGCTTGTTTTAATTGCAAAATAGTCAACACCTTTTTTCTGCAAAAACGGCGATAAATCGACTTTTTTCAAAGTTTTAATTTAAACTACATATTGCTTTTGACTTATTTGTTTTTTTATACCAATTTTTTTCATATAACAATCACAACTCGGACTAGATTTGATTTCTTCATTAGCAGTGGAACATTTGAATTGCTTTTCTCGAATATTTTCTAAACTATAAGCGAAACTCCATAAATGTGGAACACTTTTATTTAGCTCTTAGATAGGAAAATATACTTGCAAAAATTCTCTTTTATCTGATTGAAAACAACAGCTTGACATAAATTTTCATTTTACATTAACCCGAGTGGGCCCACTTTGGAGCTTTGTGGACCCGCCTTTTTTGCCAAATCCACAATTTGTTACATTAAGGTAATTTTTGTATGAATCTTTATGAAATTATTTATGTACATCTAAAATATGAACCATTGTCGTCCATTTGGTATTATTAGTGTGATATAAATATATAATGTTGGTTTAACATGCGAACTTTGTATCAGAAAACCGGTTTAATGAGTTCTTCAACTTTGCCAATACCGATGTTAGTATGTTCTTGTAACTGGAATTTCTTTATTCTTTCACTAAAATGCTTGTGCTTACGACTAGTGTCGTAAGATGACTCGACACATACACGTTATTGGCAAATATTTCGAATAACAAACGAATAATATTATAAATGTTGGGTTATATTTCAAATCAATTACAAACTTAGTTATTGTTGTATTGAATAATACTAAATAAATAATATAGTTTAGTGTTATAAATTTTTCTAAATCGAAATAGTTAAAAAAAATTTGGTAATTCGTGCTAGCGAGAGTAGACTGTATTTTATATACGAGTACATATATATATATATATAATATTCATTTGACTTATTCAAAATTTTGTTCATAAAACTTAAATTTTAAAGCATATTTCTGGTTCCTCTGACAATTACTTATGTATTTTTTATCAGCTACATCTGGTATTTATAGACTTAATGAAATAAATTTTGCGGTTAATTATTCAAAAGCCACAATAACAGTTTCCTTAGAAATTTAATTCGATTTAGTGGCGTTCATATGTATATTGTAAGCTAATGTATTTATTGTTGAAAACATGCATATATAAACTTACTTAAATGTTGTATTTATTTATTTTAAACTCTTTTAAATTATACAATTGCTCAATTCACAATTTATTGTAAGAGTTGTAGGTAGTACATACGGTACTGGTTAATTCTATACAAACATTTGTTAATAATGTAACGCAATTTATTTTCCAGCTGGTGTGAGACTTAGTCTGCCCAGGGTCTAGTTAAAGGTCTGCTTCCTTTGAATAGTATGTAGATGTTGTTGTACTAACACACAACCAGTTTTATATACGAACTCACGACTTCTAACGCCTAAACTATTAAAAAGAGAAGAGGTGATATTATGTCCGATTAATTCACGAACTATAATTATTACGAATATAAAGTAAATTCAGGAGAGTTTATATTCGGCTACAATGCAGGTAACTACAACGAGCACGAAGTAAATTTGGGAGATTTCGTATTCTGCTAATTTACGAAACAATATTACTTCGAAATATAAAGTAAACTCAGGAGTCCTTGTACTCGGTTCTCGTGCAGCTAACTATAACGATTAAAGCTCCAAACACTTAGACGACAGCAGACTTCACAACTTCACGACTTCAAATGAAGTTGGCTTCAAATGCTGCCGTGTAGTCAGCTACATAATTATTTTGAAGGCAGCAGCAAAACTATATATAATCAGCCAGATATATATTTTACATAAATAAAATTAAAGTTACTGACTCAAAACGTACTAATATCACGTAAAAATGTAAAAACACATCAATTTATTTCATAATTTTAATCTTGTAATGTTATTTTCTTTTAAATATTACGAAAAATTTTAAGCTCTTATTTCTTCCAATTTATATTTATAGTGGCAGCACTGCATTTGCTCTTTGCTGCTCACGAAAATAGAAATTAGTCTAAGTTGGCAGCAGCAGCAAATGCTGTTGTGTAGTCGTGCTGCTGTGATGTCGTCAAAATAATCGTTTTCATTTAAACACATGTATTTTATTTTTGACACTTTGCTGTCTGCTGCCTGCTGTCGTCTAAGTGTTTAGAGCTTAAGAACTAAATTTAGGAGACTTCGCATTCGGCTACGCAACGAAATAATATTAGTAATACGGGAAATGATGTCAGATAAATTCGGTAGATCTTACAGTCGCTAAAATACGGTTTATCTACGGGTTAAATACTTAGAACAAGAGTCGGTAAAACTTTCGGACGACACTTGTAAGTGGCTTACTCATAATTGTCATTCGTACGGTACCAGAACTTGGTCCCTGATTGTGTGCAAACGTTTATTACTTATGCGAAGTATAACATGATCTGAGTTTGAGTCATACTTTGCGTTGGCTTGGTTTCAATCAGTGGTGACGTTTACACGTGTGTGTGTGTATGTCTTGCTTTGTTCAGGTATACGGTAAAAGGTACATGCAATTTCACTACGGTATACGGTTAAGATTAAGAGTATAAGTATAACTGTAACTTCACATTACAATAAACAATGTTTATAGTGAAATTACCAACAACTCATGTGCAAACTACGACTCCTACAATAGGTTGTGAACTGAGCAAATACCTTTTTCTCAACCCTGCTTGAATAATTATTTTGATAAGTATTTTAATGTAAATTATTACATTTTGTAAACACCAATAAAGGGCATTATTTACTAAAATTCAGCGCTAAGCTTTGAAACAATTAAAATTATAAAAATAAAACAAACTTGGTCAACGATTAGCTTTGCTTTATTTACTCGTATTTTTGTTCAAACTTTAAAATGAAGCCAAAATTTTTGTATTGTAAAATCGTTGTGGATTTTAAAGCATATCAATAATTCCGTTCGATATGGTTTAGATTTTGTTCTTACTATGCTGGGTTAAGTAATTTAAACTTGAGTAATTTCAACCCCCTTTAGTTAATACCCCGACATTAATTATTTAAACGTCGTAATACTCGTACGTCTACATTTTAGTCTCCCCTGCCTGCATATAGTGGTTAGAAACTTTTTATGTTTCTTTTGTGTGGCTCAATGGTTTGTTTGATTTTCTTAGTATAAGATTAAATTATAATCTTTTGTGCATAAATTTTGATTTTCTTTGGAAGCTTTTCATAAACAGGTCTAATCATGTTATCGCTAATTGTTGCCATACAAATAAATCTTAAGCAAATTGCATGCTTCATTGCCTTCTATATTTAGAAATAAGACTAAATTTAGTTCAATTGAAATCTCGATATGTTTTTGTGTATCTTTAATTACAAAGTTTCTGCTTATGATAAGTCTCATTGAATAAATCAGTTACTATAAATAAGTTCTATGGAAATTCATAATTTTAATTAAATTTAGAAATTAAATTTAGAAATTGCAATGACATTTAAGAAGCAAGTAAATCACTTAATTCCCACATATCATATAAAGCATATCAATAGTGTGATTTATTAATAAATACTAATTTTTTATACATTATGTTTATAGAAACGTTATGACGTCTTCATTTTAAGTTAAAAAAGCTTATTTTGCATAAAATGAAAAAATTTCATTTGCGCACAAATTTTTTATTTCATTACGTGAAGGAATAAATAAAATAAATTAGACTTAATATTATCTTCATAAATGTGGGAGAGAAAATTATATTACGGCTATTATACAGTATATAAAAAATCTAATTTTAAAAAATGCTTCCATCACGTTCAGGGCAATAAACTAAATTTCAATGTTTTATGTCTTCTGATGTTCGATAAGGTTGTACAAAAAAAAAATTGCTGTACGAAAAACACTTGTATTAACAAAAATTCGTGAGAACTTTCATTTAATTGAAGATGAAAATTTAGTTTTTGTTACCTCTATAAAATTAGAGATGACCTTGTTTATTGGCGATTCAAAAATTACTTTGGAGGTCTAGACTCCAGAGATAACCCTTTGTAAAATGGTTTAAAAAAATAACACTAAATTGCTAGAAATTTGTAACTTCATGTTTTGTTATACAATTTTTAATTTTAAACGTAATCATTATTTCCACTTAATTGTTGTTATTTTTCTTTTTTATTTTTTTTTTGTTTTTCTTTAAAGTCAGTTTCAGTTTTCATTATGTGGCCAGAAATGCTGTCAATTTGATATCCGGTGTCATATTGTTAGTTTGTTTTTTTTACGAACAAAACAAAAAGCAAAATCGCAACAGTGTCAGTTTCCCTTTATTACGAACATGTCGTTCTCTAAACAATACTTGTATGTGAAAAATAGTTTTTTTTTGGGGGATTGATGGATGAATGGCTGTGTATCGTTGGTTAGTTTTCTTGTTGGTCTATTCCAATTGAATGACGTTAATCAAAAATAACACTGCTCAACTACAAAAATAAATAAAAAAACATGGGTTATATTATTATGGTAAAAGTTTTAGTTTAGTAGAAAAAACGTGTTTTGTTGATTAAAATTAACATTTGATTTGAGTGCTTGAAGTGTTTTACTGCAGTAAATTTCCTATAAAATTTTTTTTGTACAAAGAATTTAATAAATTCTTTGATCCACAATATTTCCGCTTGGTAGTGTAACGAAAGGGAAATGGTGTCTTTATTATAACTCCGTAAGCAATCGGTTTGTCTTTTTTTCAGAACCGTAGAGAAAGTTTTATTTTAAATTGGTGACAAGTTTAGAAAATATAGTCAACAAAATATGTAATGATTATCAAATTGTCTGTTTTTTTAGTTATGTTACTTCCGTACTCTTTACACCGATATTAAAGGTTAATTTTTTGTCTTACAGGGTCCCATTTTGAAATATGTGGGAGGATATAAGCCTAACAGTAATTTGTTTTTTTGATTTTATGCTATTTTACTTATTTCATTGATGTAAAACTTAACAACCATATTAGACTCTCGTAACAAAATAATTTCGAATTTAAAAAAAGGGGCGGAGCCACTCTCATTAAAACTAAATATTATATTTCATTTCTGTTTCTATTAACGCCTATTTAAATTCAATATTATATTTCACGTGCTCCTACTTTATCTAATTTTACAAAACTTAGCACACATCTTGAGTTCTCAAAAATACTTGATGTTCTTTTTATAAAAATGGGCGGGACCACGCCCATATTGCTATTAAATTATGTGTATGTACTTCTATTTATTCGATCCTCACTAAACTTGCCAAAGGGTTTTGCCTCTTAGAAAGACATAATTCTAAGCTTAAAGAAGTGGGTGGGCTCATGCTCATTAAAGATTAATATTAAATTTCACGTGCTTCTATTAAACCGATTTTTATTAAACTTGGCACACACCTTGAGCTCTGAAAGTAAAGCGATGTAGAATTTAGAAAGGTGAGTGGATACTAATATTTACCGAAATTGGGTTTGGTCACGCCCCTATATAATAATATAAAATTGTCACTAAAAATTCAAAAATTTAACTTATTTAAAATAGTTAAACCGGCTTGAAAAAAATATACATTATAAAAATTTTGCTTGATTTTATTGTTAAGCAATTTTCTTACTACAAACATACCTAAAGTCAAAAAATTTTTTGGGTTGAAGTCTACTGATTAGTTCCAAAAGCGGAAACGAAATGCATATAGACAATTGCTTAATCATAAAAAGAAGCAAAATGTTCAAATTAAATAAATAAAGACTTTATGCCAAATAAATATACTTCGGTATATGTATTTCATGTATGAAAATATATATTATGGAAATGTCCCACGATGTCGACAACGTTCAAATTGTCAAACTTAAAAAAAAAATTGTAAATTTGCTTCTGTTTTGAATGTAAGTATGCGATAAGTCAAACGTTATTGACATCATGGTACAGGCCGTATACTTAAAAATAATTTAGACTCACTTGAATAAAAAATTCTTATATGTACCCTTAATTATGAAAGTGGTCTGAGTCATGTTCATTTTTGCTTTGAAATTTTAAATAAATCTGTAAAAAGTTTTAACATTAACATTTTATAACGGTGAACCTTCAAATATCATTTTGGTATCAGATGTTTTTAAAATTGTTTTCATTGCTTCAAGTATTTTGGTGTTTAAAAAATTGTTGAAGATCCTGTCCATCATATCAGTAAAAAAGACACTAAATATCACACGTGATATCTGTTGGCTTGAGTGAAATTGGCTCACGAACTATGGCACGTCAACTTTTTTTTGAAAAAATTCACTAATTGGTAAATTTCTTAAGGAATATCTTTTATTCTTAGAGTATCATAATAACATCCACTACATATTAATACAAGAACAGTATTTTAGCTTTTTTTATTTCTACATAAAAAATGATTCAAGAAAATTTTATTATTTTTATTTTACATCACAAAGTTTCATGGCAAAATATTTTCAATATAAAATAGATCCTCCTTGTGTTTACTGGGTAACGTCCGCTGCATTAGAATATACCAACATACTCTGGCATACTTATCCGCTCTTGCAACCAAGTCATACATACTATTTGCAACATACGCATTTCCGATTTCGCATTATGTTGACATAAAAACATGGCATTATTACCGCAGGCGTGTTGAATGTTAATTTCTACAGAGGTGCTGTCAATTGTGGCAATCGTGTGTTTCAGACAGACATTGTTTAAAATATTTTGTATGCAAAGAATAGTTAAGAAAAAAAATTAGTTGAATAAAACATATAAATGCTTTCAATTTGATGGCCAGTATGTGGGTAAGTGTGTGACATAATGCACAAGTTGCTTTTAAATATATTTAAATTTTGATAATTTCATTTGTAACATGCACTAAATAGATAGATAATCGTGATGGTTTTTTAACAACTTTTTTTATTTAAACTATATTATGAACAATATAAATTTATTAAGGAATAATTTCTTAATCAAACTTAAGTTCAGTATTTGAAATTCTTATTGAATGAAATATTTTAATTGATTAATGTTTTTTTCTAAACAAGGTTAGGTTAGATTAAAAATTAAACTATACTTTTTTTCCCCGAGCTAAAAATTGTAGTTTAATTTTTTTTCTTCTTTAGAAAATCACAACAAATATTGGTAACACATTATGCTAAAAAAATTGTTCGTGCTTTACTTTTTTGTTTTTTTTTTTTTTGCAAAAATTAATAAAAACTATTTTTTACTTTTCCCATAATAACTCTCAGAGACTCCTTATTTTTTGCTAACAATATGATATTTAATATATGACAACGTGCTAATGTGTCTTGTGGTTTTGCGGAAATCTAAAATATTATTTTTCCCATAATTATGGTGTATAAATCAAGCTGGATTTGACTGATGGCATGAGTTATTTTAGCCTTAAGAACAGCTGTGAATTGTGGCTCATTAAAAATTCAAGAAGAAAAATTCTAATGGGATCACAAAGCACCATGGTCATCACCTCCACGTTTGATAACCAGACACTCAAATCATTGGTGAAGATATCAGCTAGCTATCATATCATATCATATTATATATCATATCATTTGAATATTATTCCTTTAACGCCAACAGAATAAGGTAATCATCGCTCCATAGTGCTCCCCGTTGGCGGTGATAGTCCTAGCTCAGTGAATGACCCTTACTCATGCAATGCAATGTGGTAGAACCTAGGTTTACTCCCTCTATCCTCCTCTCCCTAGTTATGGGGAGAAGAATAGAGGGAGTAGTGTATGTGGACATTAGATTTGAATTTTTTTCACGTTGAAAGTTACAAGAAACATCTCTGCAGTTAGTTTGTTTCAAATACGAGCAATTCGCCTAAAAAATTAATTTTCTCTGTAATGCGTAAAGCGATTTGTTTGCCAATTGACCACAAAAGGATGTGCCCTGAGTGAAGCAAGTTGTGTGTGTAAAAATTTACGACTTTTCAGAAACTAGTTCGCTTATTTTAGCAGAACGCATTCCAATGCAGTAGCGATAGAACAGGGAAATGCACCCAACACTGCATCGATGCTCCAATGATATCAATAGAGTTGGATACCCTACTGTCACGGATGAGCTTTTTTGCCCTCTCCTGTGTGAGTTTTTTTTTAATTTTCTTATCTTACTGATCTTTCTTTTATTCTTGACTAAGCAAATTACAACTTGTCTTTTTTTATTTACTTCTTAACGTTATTATCCACAGCACGAGGTCTTTTACTTTTACTTTACTTTCAACAATGTTGAATCCACTAATTTCTGATTAGCACTGACTCAATCTCACACATGGCAACTAATTTTATACTACATGAACCGGATCTAGAATGTTTAAATGATAGATGGTGTAGTAACATGCATGTTTGTACTCAGTAAAACAAACTGAAGAAACTATTACCGCTCAGGCGTAAATGTTTATTGGTAGCCAGATGATCAAACAGTCTTCTAGCACAATCGGAAAAATTAATTTTGCCGTTTCTAGATGTTTGTAGTTGATTTGTTTGACCGTTAGTTTTGAATTTTCAAAGTAATGACTTGTATGTTGGCAATGCGGTGTGCTACTGGTAGTACAGGGTGGTTGCCATAAGTGCTCACACTTTTGTTTGTATACGTGTACGTCTGTATCTATGTACACAATTATTGTTGTTGCTATAGTGCTTGCACGTGAATATGTATGTACGTTTAGTGCTTTAGTTAAATACTTCTAGATAGTTCTTTGCATTAACCCTGAAGGAATATTTTTACGTAACAATATAATTCGAAGCACCGGCCTATAGGTGATAGTTGTACTTAATTTTCGGTCGTATATAAATTGGATAAATACCAAGGAATCATATGGTGTGAAGTATCGCTTGCACCTTTTCAGGAGTCCTAGGCACTTGACTGCTTTTTTTGAAACTTGAGAAACGTGTTCAATTCAATCTTTAAATTCCTTAATATTTATAATCCCCATAGTTATAGAGGGAGCAGCATCTCGAGTAATGTGTCTATGAGTAATCATACAACAATGGGTCTTACGAACACTAAAAGTGACACTATTCTCATTCAGAAATTTTTGTTAAATTATAATTCAAAGTATCACTCATAAATTTTCGCATAGCCTCAACCTCTGGCAGGTTTGGTTTATTGCTGAATGAGAAAGAATGGTAGATGCTGCTGTTGTCTGCGAAAGAATAGATGGGTTTAAAAGTTTGACATAGAAGGTCATTTAGAAAAATAAAGAATAGAGTTCAGTTTAACATTTATTAAAGCACTAATAATCCCAAACTATAATTTTACTTATTCAGTAAAATATTTTTTTATTAGAAGTATATTGAAATTGATTATTGAGGGGCTTAGCTGGATCTTATGCGTATTTCACCGTTGCTAATACCAAAAATTATCCAAAAATTTTTTAGAACAACTAGAGTTATTATGTCAGACTTTCCTTTAATGAGAAGCTCAACAAATAAAAAAAAGTTGAAACAAGAACTCAACATGTTTTTTTCAGCTCGAATTGTAGTTGTAAAAAGTACATATGTAAGGAAAATGAATGTAAATAAAAACTACAGCTGTTTAAAAATAAAGTGTTGCCACACAAGTATTTTTTACCAGGTGCAGTCAAGTTAATAATTAGTGTGTTTTTTGGGAATTGTTACAATTTAAGTTTAACATATATTAACGCACTAATAGTCCCAAATTAATATTTTATTTCCTCAGTAAAATGTTTTTTTATTAAAAATACATTGAAAGGAATAGAGTTGCTGAAAGAACGGAAACTCGCGGTAGCCCTGAAATTAATTTGAACTCGTTTGATGAGAACGCACACCAAACAGTAACTTTTTCGGATTGCTTTGGATATTATAGGATCTCGTGTAGATTGGTTTTGTCCCTAATTCGACGGTTGTATTGTTGACATACCCATTCATCCAAAAATGGACAGCATCACTGCTACGTAGTGCAAAAAAGAATACTTACTTTGATAAAAACAATTTTTACGTGCGCGTGTTGTTACACGCCTTATCCATTCAAGGTGATTTTACAAAACAAAGTGTAATCTATCAGCTTTCAGCTGTCAAAGTTCAGAGGTGTCTTTTTGGAAAAACCTTTATTATCATAAGAACACTTTAGTTAATTATAAAATCCGAAAACAAGCAGGAAAGTGAATGTACAAGAAACTTGTACATTCCGGAAAAATATTTTTTTTTTAATTATTGAAAATTGTGAACTTTTAGCTCACTTTTTGTCAAACAAGCATTTTTAAACTGTCAGATTTTGAAGGAAGACAAAAGTTTTCATTTTAAGCTTGATTAATCACATATAGAAAGACATCTTGTTTTAAAGTTCCAATCTAAAGAAGAGGCAATTTTTTTTAAATAAAGTTCGAACTACGTACGCTACAACTTTTGCATGACCATCATAAATTAGATTAAAAATGTTAACAACTTAACCTAAAGCAACCCTTATAAATAAAGTTATTAACGATGATACATACGAATTTATGTTGAGAAGAAAAAAAGTGTGATTGAACTCAATGACTTTTAAAAATTTAATTTCTCACTGAAGATTTTTTTAACCCTGATAAAAAAGACGTACAAAAAAAACTGTTTCTTTTGTTTCTCGTTTTTTTCTTATTTGGAAATAAACGATTAATAATGTAAAAAAACATTTTGGTAAGTGCGTGTATAGTATCATTTAATTTAAAAGACCAGTCAGTATTTAAAATATAAGACTTTTCAACAAATTATTTTATAGATTTTTTATTTGTTGTCTTTATCATATTAACAAGAAACTTAACGCATAATTAAATTGAGGGTTTAATTTATTTAACAAAAGCTGAAGAATGACAGATACACAATCAGATATTACGCTACCTGGCGAATTATTTAGATTAATTAAAACGTCGCTCGTTTGTTAAACAATATGTTAATGTTAAATTTTTATCATATATTTTTTTATTTTTATTTCTTTTTATTTTGTTTAAAAATCACACGCTCTTTCATTGACCATGAATATTAAAATAAATTTTAAATTTGAATAAAGTTTTCAGCAAAAAATTCATTCAAAAAATTCGCACGCTATTAGTTTTTCTAAGCTTTTTGTTCTTTGTGCCATAAAGAAGGAATTTTTAACAAAGTGTTGAATTATTTTTTGATAATTAATGAGTTTTCTACCACAAATGCTTCAATTTGCTTCAGATAAACTTATTTCCTTAAGAAGTTTTCAACAAAGATACGCCTTTTGTCGTGCTATTCATTAAGAAAAAGAAAACAAAGATTCGGCGTAACTAAAACCATTAGAAATACTCGTAGTGTGTTTCAAACAAAAGTTAACGCAAAAAGTTTTGCTTGCTCTATAAAAGAAGATGAAAAGTTATTTTCCTATAGCAAAGCACACTGGGATGAAACACACCGAAAAGTGGTACCGATTTTCAACAAATTATTAGCAGAAAATAAATTGTTTTTTAAGCCGTCTGCCGTAAGTCGTCTGCCATATGTCCCTTTCTTGAACTTGTGTTAATAGGTGTGTTCATTTACTTTCCTAGCAGAAACTTGCAACGGGAAAGCAAAGCAAAAATTTACAAAATTTCTTTCCGAGATGCGACAAAGTAATTGAACGCTTTACTTGTAAAAACTTGCAAGAAAATTTTATTCATGTCAGAACCATGGATGGAAATCATGATGTGATTGTACTTTTTGAAATGTATTTTGATTAAACTTGTTTAAAAATATTTTAAATCACGAAAAGTAATACAGCTTTATGTATTGTTTACCTTTCTTATGCATTTTTCAATATTTTTAATTCTATTCTATTAACAAATACAAAAAAAACATTTTCCATCTCTGATCCTTGAATATAAAATTGAATTAATGTGGCTTAATTAAAGAAATAACAATAAATTCCGAAAATATGCTTTCTATTTAAATACGTATACATGTTTTTTTAATAAAGAAATTCACATTTTTGAGTTTAAATTTTTCAGATATTTTTGAAATAATTAATTTAAAAAGAAAACGCATAACAGGTGATTGGACAATTCTTGCATTAAACATATTACTAGTAATAATTTGTAAGAATTTTTTTATCTCTAATTTTTTTTCTTTCTCTCTTGATGCTCTCTCCTTGAAAACTTTTTGAGTTAATGAAGACTTTCCAGTAACAATTGTTACAAATTCTTTAAAATTTTTAGTAAATGAACAAACCTAATTAATATTGTTTTCATATAGCTTGGGTGTCACGAACTGACTGTGTTTTGTTATTCGAATTTCTTTGGCAAAAATTACTTAAATATATTTCAAATCAAACAAAACCATTATTCAATGTATATAGATCATCTTACAATTCATTGAACTAGTGGGTAATGAACACTTGAAAAATGCTGACTTGACTTTTGTAGAAATATTTGTTCAATGTCCATTAAGTGACAAAATTTATTTAATATTAAATTGCATACCATTGTAGTTTCCACTGCAAACTTCTTGTACATGATGAAGCTTAAAGATATCTCTCAAATTAAATAAACATAAAATGAAGCTTTGTAAGCTTCTTTGTTGGGCTAAACTATAGGTGTCTCATTTTATAGGAAAAAAACTTTACATTTATGCAATTTTCATTTAAAAAAAACTCACAATAAAATGGTGTTTAGAAATACAGATTTTATAAATAAGAAGTTATTTATCCACTCCTTGTGCAGCTAGAAGTTTTTGGTGTCCCTGTTAATAACTCACAACAAATAAGAATTTTTAGAACTTAAGCTGTTATAAAAAAAATTTTCATAGTGTTGTTATAATATTGCAATTTCTTTTATTTTTTATTTAATATTTTCCTTGTATTTTTATTTTATTTTATTTTTTTTATAATCTGCTTTTATCACAAAGCACTCCCACGCAAATAAAAACTTCTTAGCTTAAACTAAATTGATTAAATTGAATTTACAATTTTCCAACTATTTGGCCGGCCATGGCTTCAATAACAGCCGTTATGCACAATTTCCTAATTGAAATCTAATGGAAAAAAATCAACCAAGCAATGTAACTTCCAATTAAGCTTATAATTATGCAAAACTGATTCATTAAAATGAAAAAGTTTGCCATCAAAAGCAGACTATTCAAAAAAAAAAAGGCACCGTGGATCTGAAGAAAAAAAGTTCAGTACAAATACCCAGCAAAAAATTTCAAAAAAGGTAATCGGGTTTGGAATTAAGCATTTTTAGTGGAAGCACTTCCCTACTGGATTACCAACTTAATGATTTTAAAAAGGCGTGAGACTAAAATAATCGATTCTTGATAAGTACTTACTATTTAGGGTTCCGTACACCAAAGGTGAAAAAAGGAACCCTATTGTTTTCGCTACGCTGTTCGTCTGTTCGTCTGTTCTGTCCGTCTGCCCGTCACACGGTATTTCCTCAGGAACCGTAAGAGCTACGGACCTGATATTTGGACAGAGTATGTAGAACCTTGGCCGCTTCAACAACAAATATATGAGAATTAAAAATTAAAGGGTGTTCCAAAACAAGCAACGAAAAATCTTAAAATCCCATGTAATATACATATAATTGTATGTACATACGTATATTGACACTTAAAATATGTAAAATTAGTGTATTTTTGTATAGACTACAACAATTAACACTAAAATTTTAAAAAATTTAATTCAAAGGGTGGTCCATCAGTTAATGCAATTTTGACTATGTAATTTTGACAACTTGGTATATCTTGGAAACCGTAAGAGGTAAACTCTTGAAATTTTCAAAAACGGTAAAACTAAAAAAATTGTAAATTATAAAATCGCCAAACCAAAAAAAATCGCCAAAAATTCAAAAAAATCGCCAAGAGGGAAAGAAATTGCCAAAATTAAAAATAAAAATTAAAATAAGTCGCAAAATTCGAAAAAATCGGCCGATTGAAAAAAATCGCCAAAATTTAAAATAAACGCCAAAAACCGAAAAAAATCCTCAAAACGAAAAAAAAGTGTCAAAACTAAAATAATGGCCAATATGGAAAAAAATCCAAAAACCAAAAAATCGCCAAGACAAAAAAAATCTCCAAAATTAAAAAAATTGCCAAAATAAAAAAAATCGCCAAAATTAAAAAAAAACGGCAAAAACGAAAAAAAACCGAAACTATTTTTATACAGGCTACTGAAGTTCGTATTGAATTACATATCTCGTGTCCGTACGGAACCCTTCGTGCGCGTGTCAAAGTCGCACTTTACTGAATTTATTATTTTAATTGGCAACTTGTTCATAATTTTTTTAAATTTTAGGTAATGTGATTTGTAAGCGAGTAATGAAATTTGGTAATCAGAAAAGTAAGTCATTATATGGCAAGTAGTTCTGGTGGTAATGTGTAATTTTTTGCTGGGTACTTATGTGTATGAGTTTTGTAAGAATTTTTTTTTAATATTAATTTTAATATTTTTTAATAATTACCAAAAAAAGATAAGTGACTTCAAATTGCACTGTACACTGAAAGATTTTGCTTCACACTTTTGTCTAAGGAAAAATTGTATGCTCATGTTTCGATTGGTCTAAAGTTTATTTTTCTCTTTAGGCCAACTTACATTTGACAGTCTTGACAGTAGAAAATGAAAAATAGTACACAAAAAAAAATAAAATTAAGTAAATAGTCTTCATTTTAGTAACTGCGTATAACCATAATTTATACCCTCACATATCTTTTGTCAAGCATTTTTACTTCGTTTATACGGGGGAAAAAACTAAAATACGCTTTCACTAAAAACTAACAGTCACCTGCATATCAAGAGTATCGACCCTCTCTCCTACCTAGAGTCTGAGTATGCTTAATAAGCATTGCTTATACTTAGAGTATAGATATTTCGTCGGACAATAAAAATAAACGCATGACACACGGAATATTTATTCATCATTTGCCACTGTCTACATACATTTGTATATACAAAATGGTATATGAAATTTTTTTTGGCTGTTTCAAAACATGCTTTATGAGGGTTCATATAGTCCATGAATTCTAGTTGAAGTCTTTTGTGATGCGTAATTTAATAAATATGTATGAGCATAATTGGTGGTTGTTTATACCCTGTTGGAAAATCACTAGTCAACTTCAAAAATAATTAACTAATTTATTTTATCTTCACAAATGAACTAACAATAAGTATTTAAATCTTGAGTCTAGATATAAATATTAGGCCTAACTAGTGCCATACATTAGTGATAGTAATTAATAATACATAATTTTCGTATTAAATATTAGAGCCCTAGTGTCCCTTTTTATAACTTATAATTAACTTATATTAGACTAACCAAAAGTTAACTACAAAATAATCCAGAACTGTCCCAAAATCAATTTCTAAGTTGAGTACGTACAAGCTCACTTCCAGCTACTTTGAAACTCATGCCAATTTTATGTAAACATTTTGATGTTATTGTTTTAAATTATACCTTAGCTGAGTGGTAGAGAATTTGACTATACAACGTGTGGTAGTTCAAACCCCAGTAACATTTTTTTTGGAAAAATTTACTGACTATCACCTGACTTAAATAAAGCCAGCTTAAAATAATTAGTTGTAGTAGTGCAGAGTGAACCAATTGACTACTACCTAAAACATCACAATGTTAAAATAGTTAGTTGTTTCCATTGGAAAATAGTCCAAGTCTCAAGCAGCACTAGTTGCAAAATCGTTAGCTTTAAGTCAGTTTAAATTACCTGAGTTTCCAACTGAGTAGTTATACGTATTGCATATGGTTGTGTATGAGCATATGATTGTGTATGAGTGCTTTTTTATTTTTAGATGTACGCATTCATAGTTGTTCGATTGTCAATACTCAAGGAGTACCTTAAACGACACGGATTCAAAGCCATTTGAAACTTAAATATAAATATTAAAATTTATATTATTTATATTTATGGAAGTATTAAGATTAATTGGATTACAGACAGATCTCTTTTTGAGCTTATAATTATAATTAAATATCGAATGGAAAGTGAGTAAAAAGATTGAAAAGAAGTGGTTGATCGAAAGTAATTTAATTAAATGCAGTAAAGACAAACAAAGTTGCGCAAGAATCGATGAAATAGAACTATATATATAGAGATAATACTAAATTTTAATGGGCGTGGTTAGAGCTACACTGTATCATTTGAACTGCTCAAGATATTTGATAGAGTCCGCAAGAATTTGTTTTCAAACAAGTACCGGTAATTAAAAATGGATACGAATTAAAAAAATTTATTTGTTGAAGGCCTCGAATTTCTGGATACATATTGTTGCAGCTTAACAAAAATTCAGTAAACTTCAACAAATACATTTTTTAAATTCGTAGTAATTTATTTATTTATTTCTATAACATTAAATTTGCAGAATATGGTTGCACAAATATGGGAGAGTTAACTAGACCATGTGCCCAAGTTGTCATTAATGGCATTTTAAAAAACTTTTGTGACTGACTGTACACAACCTATGCCTTCACATAGAGAGTAGCAAAGTTGTTGTCAAAGAAATTTCACAAAAGAATCGCAAGATTATACGGTTATCCGTCGAGGATCAGTCAACCACCAGTGCGAGAGAGATGAAAAACTCTCGAAGGTCAAACAACACACACAAGCCTGAAAGCACTTGAGAAATATTTATGATGACGCGAGAGCTATTTTTTCAGCCCAGCGCTAAAAATCAAATATTTAAATTGAAATTAAAAATTAACTTTTTTTGGGCGCAATTTCCTGCACTTTAATGTTTTTCATCTGAGTTTATAATAAATTGTAAAATATAAATAGATGCTTAAATTTAATATGTTTTGATATAGTGTTTAGTAATAAGTTTATCACTTTTACATTTTGAAACTGCGCAATTTGATTTAAAATATCTTAAAATGTTTTCAAATATTTACAATCTCTTTACCACTGTTCAACGATTTGCATGACATTTACGTTATGCAAAATTATTAAACACACACACACAATTTAGACACTTAATTTATTCCATTTTATTTTTAAAAAAATATAGAAGAAATAAAAATAAATATTAACGTAAATAATGATGATAAAATTAAAAAGAATTTCTACAAACATAAATCATAAATTCAAATTGGATACGAATAGGGCTTGTTATGGCTCATTTGCAAGTATAAGTATAAAAACGTATCTTCGAATGTGTTTATAAAAATGTTTACATCTTCGGTTAATCTGAAAACAAATCGCTCATCATTAGCGGCAATAGATCATAACAATTAAAATTAATTGACTAATTTACACATTCTTAATATTAATTAATGTTAAAAGTAGGAAATTAAGCCTACCAAAGTCATCCAGACAAAAGCTCCACTTGGGGTCAAATTGTTAGCTCATGCTGTAACAACCAGTTTTATTGGCTTAATGATGATTTTTTTAATAGTCTGCTATTTGTAACCTGAAGATAAAAATGCTTTAAGAATATTTAATTGCATCAAGTTTCATGGTAGTTGAAAAAAAACAATATTTCTTTAGCTTTTCGTGTATGGACTAATCGTTTAAGTCAACTTAAGCAGAGTAGGGTTTATTGGAAGCTGGGGCGATACCGCTTAAATAATAAATTGTTCTAAAACATGTTGAGAGGGGACAGGGTGGGTGTTATTGCCAACGTTTTTTAAATTCCTATTTTAGCAACAGGGGATGGTCTCTACACCAAATTTTATGATACTTGCTCATTTGGAAATAATTTTACCATAATTTTAGCTTTTGTTTGGAGACATACACGAAAAAAAAGATTTAAAGGATACAATTAATTTATTTGTAATAACAAATATTTTAAAAAAACTTGTTTTTCAAACTCTAATGTTACTATTAATATTAATATTAATTAATAATAATTTATTATGTTTGTTTTTTTTGTGACAAGCTTACAGTCATTAGTTAATTAAACTAAAATGATAATTATTATTATTAACTAATACTTCATATTCACAGTGTATTATTTAACAAAAGTTCTTAATATGAGCAAACAATGGTAACACTATCAAACTATTAAGTTTCAGTATTGGCAGCTCTGCTATAGCATATGATTTTTCTTTACATTTCTTATACTATCTCTTTAAAATGTATAAAACAACAGCTAAATACAAAAAGAAGATGCTTGGAACGTATAAGTGAAATGTTTCTAAGCTTTTTTAATAAGTAACAGTACTTATAAAGTTTTCAACGAATCAGCTGCTGTCTAACTATTTGTTAACCAATGACATTTGGCGGTTTAACTAATGGTAAACAAAAATCTGGAAATCAAATGTAATTGGTTTTAAGTTTTACATTCATTAGTTAGCTAATAGTTTAACTGATCTAATGACTGTGAACTTGGGACAAATATTTTCAATTATATTGAGTAGTATGATGTGACCAACTATGGCAAATACGCTAGGTGATATAATGAATAAATAAATGAAAATGAAAATATGAAATAAATATATCAACAAATAGTTTGTTGACAATTGCTTTTTTACAATTTTGTTTTATTGATTTCAAAACTTTAGGTTAGGTTAGAAAGGATGGTGCTACAACGCACCTCCACTTGCATACTTGCTGGGTTCATTCTGATTAACTTCTATTAACCGTTGATAATAATATTTACCTCCATGAAGATGCCCCTGCTCTCACTAATGCTCTCATTGAAAAGCCTGCTAAGTCATCAAAGCCTATGACATTGCAGCTTCGGGCAGTGGCAGATAATACGCTCAATAGTTTCTGGTTCCTCTTCAACCCAGTTTGCAAATGCTGGTTCTTGCTTTGACCGAGCAGTGACCAATCAACCTGCCTATCAACATTCGTATTGCCTAGCTATTCATATCCAGTAGTAGTTTAGATTTTCCTGAGTCCACCTTTGGCCACCTTTGGCCACCTTTGGCCACATAGCCTTCGAGAGTCCACAATCCTCTTTACTTTGCTATAAACTATTCTCTATCAAGTTAATGAGTTCCCTATAGTAATAGCCTATTGTAGGGGTTGGTAAATATCTTTAAAAATCGATTTTCGATTTTTCGATCACCTTTTTTAATTTCGATTTTTGAAATCGATTAATCGTACGTGAAAATCGATATTCAAAAGACAATAACAACCCAACACACCAGGGTTGTATATTTTCGCAGATCGCACGACTTTGTATGATAGTGTGTTTCAGCCTTAAGGCAGATTAATCTGCTTTGATTAATACTTAAAAAATTGCCAGAACTTTGATAATAATAAAAAATCGATTTTTATAGCCAATCATCGATTTCAGTATAAAATCGCAAGATCGATTACAAAAACTCGGGTTTCTTTAACATAAAATCGGTTCTCGATTGGAATCGAAATCGATTTACCAATCCCTAGCCTATTGGTAATTTTACCGATCTGTCATATATTTCCTCAATCTAATGCCGACCCTATTCTTGCCAGCTCATCGTCAATTTCGTTTCCCTTTACAATGCTGAGGTCAGAAACACAACATAGCCTGTTCATAAGAAAATTGAGAGCTCTGCTACAGTCGCTAACAATTTTCTACTTGACATTGTGTCCTTTCAAAGCTTTTAGTGCTGCCTGGCTGTTGCCGTAGGCTATCTCACCTTCAGCTTAATTGCACTAGTTCTGTGGTCTTGTAGAAATATTTAAATTTGTTATATCAACAATGATGATGAGAGAGAATGAGAATTTTTTCACTAGTTTCAATAAACATTTTTAATCCAAAAAAATATTAAAAAACTGTAATTCCTTACCAAAAAATTTGGTTAGTTCAATTTGTTGAAAAAAAATTCTTTGTTTGTCGTATCAATAGCTCAATTTGTTACATTAATTAAATATTTTTTTTATAACTAAATTAAATAATAAAAATTTGTTTTGTTGGTTGCACTTTGATGATATTTTTTCTGTGTAGTGCATTCTTATGAAAAAAATTAAGTTAATATTCTAAAATGTACAAATAAAAACCTCCAGTAGTCATGCCTGAGTTGATGTGGCCCAGATAATAACAGAAACCATTGACCGATTAAATAAATTAAACGAACATTCTACTTTTCACTTGCTTTCACTATTTGATTTTTTTTAACAAAACAGTTTCTATTTTTTAGCTTTCAGCCTGAGTTTAAATTAAGCTCAAAGTATAACGGGTTAAACTAATCAAACAATATTCAACACTTTATATTTTCAGATATATTTAATCACCACATTGACTATATGAGACCTTAGAGCAAAACATGTCTAATAAATTTAGCACTGTTGATATATCAGGATGCTTAGCAGATCCTCAAGTAAGTGTTAATTAATGTTTGTAATAAATCTCAATTCTACGAGCTTTTTTTGTGTGTATATTTTTTTTTCAAATAGACTCAACTAAGTAGGGCTCTGGCAAATCGTGATATTAGGGATTTTCGTGTGGCCTTGGATATGGGAGCTGAACCCTGCGCCTTAGATGAAAAACATGTCAGTATTTTTGAAAAAGCCCTGCAAACTCATGGTTGCTCAGAATTTGTGGAAGAATGTTTGAAAAGAGACTGCAATGTTAATTATGTAAGTGTTGCCGATATTCTTGTCACTTATCACTCTCCGAGAGAATAACCACTTTTTGCTTTAATAAATATATTTTTTTCCATTTTAAGATTAATCATCACTTGAATAAAGGCGCCATTAATTATGCTGCCGATTCAAAAGATCCCAAAATTTTTAATACCATTCTACGTTACCCGGGTGTACAAGTTGATCGCAAATATTCACAACTAACTCCGCTCAATTCATTGGCCAAAAATCTGTCTAGCGAGAATGCAAATGATGTGGCCAATTGCCTACAAATGCTGCTTAACTATGGTGCCTCTCCAAATATACCCGATCAAAGAGAAATGACTCCCTTGCATTATGTGGTGAAGAATCGCAAATTGGATGATGTAAAGAAAAGAGAAATAATACAAATGATTTTGCAAACTCCCGGCTTGGACATCGATACATATCGGGATGGGGAATTGAGAACTTTACTGAGCGCTGAGTACAGCGATCTTAACTTGCCTCCTTTGCGTGACTTTAAGACTGTGGACCTGGATATACTAATGAGTCATATACGTAATGGAGATATGGAAAAATTTCAGCAGCAGTTTCCTGAATATCAGTTAAATATATCGGATAAAGATAATTTGAAAAACACCAGCAAAGAGGAGAATGTTCCCTTGCTGTTGGAGGCCATCAGGAGGGGAGCTATGGAAGCCTTTGATTTGTTAATGAAGAATGAAGTGAATTATAATGCAGTTGTTAATGGTAATACTCCTTTGGAGGTGGCTACAGTATGTGGCAATTGGTATGCTTTACAAAAACTTTTAGAACAGCCTGATTTAAAGATAAGACATGAAGATCAACCTTTAATTACCGCCATACGCAAATTAAACGAGATGCCTGTGCTTGATTTTTGCGATTATAGACGTTGTTTTTATATATTATTGGACTCGGAGAAAATTGATATTAACGAAATGGATAGAAGTAAGTCTACACCTTTACATTATGCTGTTAAATATCGCAACAGTGAAGCTATAAAAGAGCTTTTGAAGAGGGGAGCTTATATAGGCATCAAAAGTCAATTTAATGACTTGCCCATAGATGGCATGAGTCCCGAGATTTTAGAAGAACATTTTGATAGTTGCATTACCTCGAATGGAGCCAAAGTGGGTGATAATAATTATGAAATTTTTATAAACTACATGAATCTAATGCCACGCAACTCAAGCGTACAAAAGAAGACTGCTCATCAGCTGAGAGAAGAAATGCCACCCATCTCTTTTCTGGCCAAGTCAAGAGATCACAAGCACTTGTTGCAGCATCCTCTCATCACCAGCTTTTTATTCCTCAAATGGCATCGTCTCTCGGTGATATTTTACATCAACTTTATGTGTTATCTCTTCTTTGCCGTCTCCATTATCACTCACACCATGTTGAAATTTCGCGAGAGTGAGCATGAGCATGTGGCCACTCTTTTTGGCATATTCTCTTGGATTGGCATTATCTATATGATATTTAGAGAGGTCTTGCAGTTTGTTATGTCACCTTTTAACTATTTGCGCTCTTGGGTTAATTACATGGAAATAGCTTTGATTTTATTGTCGATTTTGACCTGTGTCGAGTCCAACTATGACAGAGAGATTCAACGTAATATAGCTGTATGCACTTTCCTCTTAATAGCCATAGAGCTTTGTTTTCTTGTCGGCTCCTTACCGGTATCTTCCATATCTACTCATATGCTTATGTTGGATGCAGTATTTCGTACTTTTGTCAAGAGCTTTTTGCTGTACTCGATTTTTGTAATTACCTTTACACTGTGCTTCTATATAATGTTCGGCAAGCCGGGCATAAATGCTGAAAGGGAGCTAAGTGATGCTAAAAATAGCACAGAGACTACTACTGCCAGTCCCCTAAGTGTTAAAGATAAAGATGAGGATACTGATGAGGACGAGTTTAGCCAATTTAAAAGTCCTCTGGGCGCTTTGGCCAAAACAATTGTAATGCTGACGGGAGAATTTGATGCTGGTGACTTGAGATTTGATACTTTTTGCAGTTATTTACTATTCCTACTGTTTGTTTTCACCATGACCATTGTATTGTTTAATTTGCTTAATGGTCTGGCCGTAAGTGATACTCAGGTAAGTGTGATTTTTTTATAAAAAAAACTTAGCCAGAACTCAATACAATAAATACTTATTTTCTTATATAGGCCATTAAAGGTCAAGCCGAGCTCAATGGCATCATTGTACGCACCAACTTGTTAACCCGTTACGAAGAAGTTCTTACCGGTCGCTCAGAACATGCCAACTTTATTGTGAACTATGGACCTATTCGTAATATTTGTCGCCGCATTATGAATTTATATCCCAATTATATAGCGAACAAGCAAATAGCCATACTGCCAAATGACAGCAACAAAGTTCTTATACCTTTGTCCAATTCATTTGAAATGAAAGAAATGTCTAATGGTTACAAGGACTCATTTATACCGCTGGCAAATCATGACAATGAAAAACAAAGCAAGCTCTTGGATCCCCCCGTAAAATTTCTTTCCTGCTGCTGTTCTTTCTTAACTTCCAAATGCTCGGAAATGGATCGACGTACTGTTAAGCTGGCCTTAGCCGTAATTGATAAGAAATCAATGACAGTGCAAGAGCAAATGAAAACACAAACTACAGAGAAACGTCTGCATAATATCGAGCAAAAGTTGGAGAAAATGTTTGAATTGTTGCAGGATTTACAGACCAGATAGTGCATTGCAGCAAATACTAAATGACCATATTACACTGAAAGGGTATTTCAGTCAATTTATCTATTTATACGAAAATTCAATTAAATATTTGAAATTTTAAACTTTACAAACAAGTTTTTGTGGGTTTTCATAAAGGGACTTTAGCTACTTTTATACTAAATGGCTCATTTGGATTAACCCTCAAGCAGCAAAATTTAATTGAAAATTTATTTCAAATTCGATTTTCGTCTTAAAGTATTTCTATTTTATTTAAACTGTAAAAACATTTAATACTAATCACTTTAATATTTAATATGAAACCCAAAATTTTTTTCTCATTATTTTTTTTACTTTTATTTCATTGACACATAATGTATTGTATTTATTTAGTATTCGCTGAAGCAGCATATTTTTGTATGAAGAAAATTTTTGTTATAAATAAATGTTTTTTTTAATAATTATAGAAAACAATTTTATCCTGCTATGAGTATTTTACTTCTTACTATCCAAGTGATTTCATAACAGGTAGTCCCAATCAAGAATGATAAAATAAAGATTACTTCAGCGCGCAAGAATAAAAAAAACATTTCTGCGCATTATGGAATTCTGACGTCACTCACCCTGTGTTCCCATTGGCTAGTAAAATTCAGTTGTAGAACTATTACACACACAAACACTCACATTTCATATTTCCTTCTCTCTTCGCCATGATACAATTATACTAGGTACATGCACAAGCCCAGCCTGTCACTGTATACATTTCACCTAGTTGTCAAACTTTGTTTACAAGCTGCAAAAATGTTAATGTATGTGTGTAAACAAAATGATTACAGTGTTGCCAATGAATTTACACATGGCTGTGTCTCCAATTACACATTGAAGAAAATTACACTACACATATTTTGTGTAGGTTAAAATTAAAACAATAATAAATAAAAATAGAGCCCAAAGTAGAATTACACACATATTATACAAGAATTCAATTACATCTTCTACACATGTGTGTAGAAATTACACACTGTCTAACTACACCCATATTGGCAACACTGAATAACTATAATCATGCAGGAATGCTGCGTCTGCAATTGTACTTTAGTTACCCTGTAATTGTTATTTTTATAAACAAAAGACAGTTGTTTCCGACAATTTGGGGTTTGTTTATACCAACAAAATACATGTGTTTTTTGGTGTTGTAATTTTGTTGTAGTCGTGCATGTACCTAGTATAATTGTATCATGCTCTTCGCTTTATTTTGTTTTTATTTTATTTTAGTTTAGTTTATTTTTTTTTTGGAAATCTCTCTGAGTAAATTATTACAGGGCTGCCAACTACAACAAAATACATACATTTTTTGCAATAAATTGTAAATTTCACATCTGTTACAGACTTGGTAACCTTTGCGAGGGGACTACTACGTCATCAAACGGTAAATCATGTGCAATGCATAATCTTTATTTTATCATTCTTGGTCCCAATCAGGGTTGTCAGATTTTTTCCGATCTGATTCGCCAAATCGATTTTAAAAATCGCCAAAACTCTCCAAAATCAATTTTATGTACTATTTTTTTAATATATATTTGATAATAAATTTGTTTAAATACTTTTTTATACATAAATTTTTTTTATAAAATAATCGTATAAAAATTTAGCAGAAAATCGCCAAAAGCAGAAACAAAATCGCCAAAAATTATTATTTCTAAATTTTTCCCATCCAAATTGAAGTAATTAATACTATAAATAATCTAATAAAACTCATCAAAACAAAATTTTTTGTAATTTTTTGGAGACGAGTTTTGGTAGGATTAATTTTTTTAAACTACTCCTTCAACAAAATAGTTCAATTTTGTAAAAAAATAGCATTAAAAATCGTCAACAAATATATTTATCGGCACAAAAATCGCCTTGTCGCCAAAATCAAAAATCACCACGTTTGGGGAAGAAATGGCCATATCTGACAGCCCTGGTCTCAACAGCCTAAGTGACCAGCGTTGCCATATTTCTTATCAAAAACCTTCAAGAAGAACAACAAATATTATTTTTTTCTCATTAAAAATATTTATTTAGTGATTTTACTCAAAATATATATTAATATGGATTGATTTTACCGAATTCAAATTCAGGACAATTTTACTTTATTTTAAATAAATTAACGCTACGAGAATAGTATCAGTCAATAGACCGGTCATTTAATCGGAGGCCATGCAGGATATATTCGTCATTGCGTACAAATTCAAATTCCGGAACTAACACTACAAGAATGGTATCAGTCAATTGAGCGGTCATTTGATCGGAAGTCATGCAGGATATACTATTCATTGCGTACAACAAAGTTTTATATTATGTAAGTAACAGTTTCTTTTTCTTGGTGATGAAAGAAAGATACAGACAGACAGAGTCACGGACAATAGTAGCAAACGGACCTTTTAAACAATCAACCAAGAATTTAAATATAAAATAAAATATTTCAAAGCTGCTACTCAGTCGATGAGATGGAATTTAAATAAGGCATTTACAAAATTGTTGAATTGAGAATTAGTATGAGATTGTAAGATATACTCGGAAATTCTTGCCTTAAATTAAGACCATACAGGAAAACATTTACTGCGATAGCAGGCAATTCGCAGTAGGGATAAAAAATTAACAAATCTTGAATACGTAATAAATACGTGTCTGAAGAAAACAATTTTTCATTATTCCAGATGTGCATTCTGCATAAGGTGTTATTAAGTTTTACGTAATTTCAAATATATTTATACGTCCAGTAGTCGTTATAGCTGTATCTGTATGTGTAAATATACGTGTACATTATATTTACACGACAAAATAAAATAGCACACTTATGGGCATTGAATTATTTAAATAAATTCAGTGAAGTGCGACTTTGACCCGCGCACGAAGGGTTCCGAACGGATTCGAGATATGTAATTCAATACGAACTTTAGCCTATACAAAATATAGTTTTGGCATTTCGTTTCGTTTTGACGTTTTTTTTTTTATTTTGGCGATTTTTTTATTTTGGCGATTTTTTCGGTTTTTGAAGTTTTTTTTAATTTTGGCAATATTTTTAGTTTTGACATTTTTTTCTCGTTTTGGCGACTTTTTTTCGGTTTGCGGCGTTTTTTATAGATTTTTTTCGTTTTGGCGATTTTTTAATTTTGCCGATTTTCGGTTTTTGGGGTTTCTTCATTTTGGCGACTTTTTTCATTTCAGTTTTAGCACTTTTTTTTCTCATTTTAGCGATTTTTTTCGGTTTTTGGAGTTTTTTCAATTTGGAGATTTTTTTTAATTTTGGTGATTTTTTTATTTTGGCGATTTTTTTCATTTGGACGATTTTTTCAAATTTTGCGACTTATTTTAATGTTAGAAATTTTTTTTAATTTTGCTGATTTTTTTCGTTTTGGCGATTTTTTTAATTTTTGGCGATTTTTTTTTTGGTTTGGTGATTTGATAATTTTCAGATTTTTTTGTTTAACCGTTTTTGAAAATTTCAAGAGTTTACCTCTTACGAATTCCAAGATGTAGCAATTTGTGAAAATTACATAGTCCAAAGTTGCATTAACTGATGGACCACCCTTTAATTTAAATTTTAGTATTAATTGTTGTAGTCTATATAAAAATACACTAATTTTACAAATTTCAAGTGTCAATATACATATTTACATACAATTGTATTTATGTTGTTCGTTTTGAAATAACCTTTAATTTTTAATTCTCATGTATTTGTTGTTGTAGCGGCCAAGGTTCAACATACTCTGTCCTAATTTCAGCTCTTACGGTTCCTGAGGAAATACCGTGTGATGGACAGACGGACAGCGTAGCGAAAACAATAGGGTTCCTTTTCACCTTTGGTGTACGGAAAGGGTGACCAAGATAAATTTAAGGTTGTGTAAATGAGTGAAAAAAATATATTACATTTCTCGCAGTACGTTCGAGAAAAATGAGTAAATAGATAAGCAAAAAATTTTCTCAGATAAAACTAAATGAAAGAGAATAAGAATACGTGTGAGTTCTATTTGCAAAAATTTGCTACGTGATGTATACCCATGGTGTATGGAACCCTAAAAATTAACTTTTTGTCGTTCTATACACCATTATATTTTATGGAATTTGCTCGTTAAATATATGTATGTATGTTATGTATCGATAGACATGTAAAGACAAAAATTGTAAAAAAACTTTAAAAACCTGAAATGGAAACTTCTATCGATACCAAAGAAAATAATCTCAAACAAACTATTATACATTTCTAATAAACTATGGGCAAGCATCCCACCTGTGTTGGCCCTAAATAACTGCTCAGAAAAATTTCATACATTTTCAGAGTTAAGTCATTCCTCATAACGTTAAATTTTTAAGGATTTATTTAATTTCTTACGGGAACAATTAATAAATTTTTTTTATTTTTTAATTCCTTATAAAAGACATACTTAAAGCAGTCAGGAAAAAAGCTTTCTAGTTTTATATCCTTGAGCGAAAAATTACAGAATTGGTAAATTTCTTTTAAGTTAAACAAATTCCCGAACATGTAATTCATTTTTAACTATCATGTGTTTCTAAGGCCTGCTACTCGTACTAAAAAGTTTAAAAAAATTTTTTAAGCATCATTCAATATCAAATGCCTTAATTTACCTTCTAATTTAATAAAAATTACTTTCCATACTAACGCATGAATATTTTTAAGCGTAGCAGAGATTATTGCAGAGCTGACACTAGCAAATAGAAAACTTTCCTTTGGAAATGGCTGATTTATTTCTCAAACATTTTGTTATAGTGATTGCAAAATTCTCATTAGTTAGTTTTCTGTAAATTACTGTAATCATCTGTTCATATTTATGGAAATTGTAAATAATTATGAATCATAAGACTCGAGAAAGTTTTTATAAATAAATATAATTCTTACCACAAATAATCGTATTTATTATTAAACTTTTTTTTGCAACATAAGCTGCGGCTCAACTTTATATTATAAATTTAACTTGTATTCATTTCAATTTCATTAGTCGCTCTGTAAGGAACTTTCTTATTATATTTATAAAAAATAAATAAAAAATGGCCACTGATTTGACAAGCAGCTTAGCTGATCCTCAAGTAAGGAAAAGATTTGTTCACTCCCCCAACAATTTGCAAACAGCTTTTTATCTCTGCAGATTAAACTAGCAAAAGCTTTAATTAATCGTGATATAGTTGAGTTTCGTAACGCTCTTAATATTGGCGCAAATGCTCTGGCAAAAGATGAGCAAAATTTAAGTATCTTTGAAAAGGTTCTACAAACTGCGGGCTGTGCAGAATTTGTTAAAGAATGTTTACTTTCCGGTTGTGATGCCAATCATGTGAGTGTTTAATTTTAAATTTAATCTTTCAGCTTTATTTATTTTTATAAAATTTTGAAGCTGAATACTTTCTATGATAAGGCAGCCATTAATTTTGCTTGCGATTCCCGCGACCCGCAAAATATAAAAGAGCTTTTAAGCTCACCGGGCATCAAGATTGATCATAGATACTCCGGTTTAACTCCACTCAATTCTTTAGCTAAAAATCTTACTAACGAAAATGCCAGTAATGTGATCGAGTGCATGAAACTTTTACTACGCTATGGAGCTTCGCCCAATATACCCGATCAAAGGGATATGACTCCCCTACATAATGTCATAAAAAATCGTAAAATCATCAATGATCAGCTAAAGTATGAAATCGTACAAATGTTTTTGTCCTTAAACGACATTGATATCGATACTTATCGGGAGGGAGAATTAAGAAAAATCTTAGAGTCAGAATATCCTCTCATGGATTTGCCTGCACCCAGGGAAAATAATTTACCAACATTTCATTCTTTAATGAATGCTCTGAGAAGCAGTAATATGGTGGAGTTTGAACAGCAATATAAGCATAAATCCCGCAGCACTAGCTTAGATGAAGAGCTGCAACTGTTGGTGGCCTCTTTAGAGAAGGGAGCACATAGAGCTTTCGATTTGATTTTGGCGGGCGATGTGGACTATAATAGAACTTTTAAACATAATAATACGGCCGTTGAAATATCTTGGATTTATGGCAATTGGTATGCCTTGGAAAAGCTTTTGCAGAAAACTGATATAAAAATACGTGCAAAGGATAATCCTTTGAGCAATATAGTGTGCAAACTAAATGAGACTTCTGTGCAAGAATTTTGTGATTATTGGAAATGTTTTTATGTCCTACTGGAGTCGGATAAAATTGACATAAATGCCAAAGACTTTAGCAAATCGACAGCTTTGCATTATGCCGTTAGATATCACAACAATAAGGCGGTGAAAGAGCTTTTAAAGAGAGGAGCTTGCATAAGCTTAGAAAATAGATTTCATGATTTACCACTAAATGGCATGTGTGCCTCAGTGCTGGAGGAGCATTTAGATGATTGCGTTAGCAGCAGTGATGACAAATTTGGTGATAAGTCTTATGAAATTGTAATAAGCTTTAAGAATTTCATGACTTGCCAGCAGCAGCAAAAAGGTAGAAAGCAATTAAATGAAGTTCTAAAGCCCATAGCGTTCATGGCTAAATCGAAAGAGTACCGTCATTTGTTGCAACATCCGGTAATAACCAGCATTTTATATCTCAAATGGCATAAATTGTCTTCTATATTTTATATAAATTTTCTGTGTTATATGTTCTTTGCAATGTCCTTAATAACTCATGCCGTTTGGAAGTTCCGTGAGAAGGATTATGAGATGGTTAAAATTATTTCAGCTTATTGCTCTTGGTTGGGCATTGGTTATTTGATAGCCAGAGAATTTGTACAACTAATAGTTTCCCCCGTTAAATATTTACTATCTGTTACCAATTATTTGGAAATCCTGCTGATAATAATGTCTTTATTGACTTGTGATTGTTTTCAAATTGATATGGATACGCAACGTAATATAGCGGTGGCTTGTATTCTACTCTTGGCCTATGAATTGTTTTTGCTGGTGGGCTCTTTGCCAGTTTCCTCCATTTCCACACACATGCTCATGCTAGAAGCAGTTTGCAAAAGTTTTGTCAAGAGCTTTTTGCTCTACTCCATATTCATTCTAACATTCGCCTTGTGTTTTTATATAAAAAGTGACCCCACCTATGAGCCAGTGAGTGAAGAAGAAGCTTTCCATAGATTCGCCAATCCTTTGATGGCTTTTTCCAAGACCATAGTTATGTTTACGGGAGAATTTGATGCTGGCAGTTTGAAACTAGACTCCAACTATGCGTATTTGCTGTTTCTCTCCTTCGTATTTTTCATGACCATAATACTGTTCAATCTGTTAAATGGTCTGGCGGTAAGCGATACTCAAGCCATTAAGGATCAAGCGGAGCTGAATGATATTATATGTCGCACCCATCTTTTGTATCAATATGAAAGGGCTGTTTACACTCAAACTGTTAACTTTTCTTTCATACTGAAGCGTCAACCTTTTCGGGTGTTGTGTCAAATGTTAACAAAACTATTTCCCGACTATACCACGGATGTGCAAATTTCAATTCTACCCAATGATAAAAACAAGATATTGGATTCAAAATTTAAAAGAAAATTTTCTTCTCTAAAAACTAAGGACATTGAAAAGGATGAGATGATGTCTCTGTCGCAAACTGATGGTGAAGAAGATGATGTTTTTGCTAAATATAAATATATAAATTGTTGGCTTTCTTGCCTTACTGATCGCTGTTCGAGAATTGATGGGCGCTCAGTTAATCATGCCATGGCAATTTTGCAAAAGAAGTCTTCACGTAGCATAGAAAATCGCTTGGATGATATGGAAGATAAATTGAATCAGATTTTAAGTTCCTTAAATGTAAAAGGAGCAGAAAACGTTGTCAACATATAAAATAAAATAAATTATACTGAACAATATAATAAATTTAATTAAAAGTAACAACTAACAAGTAAACTTATTCTGGCAGAGTACACAAAAAATATAAGCATGTAACGATATTTAAAAAATTTGCTTTTGGATCATATGTATGTATTAAAGACCTGCACAAGACGTTTTATAAGAACTTTTAAGACATGAGGGAAATTTCAAATGCTTTACTACAGGGAAATCTTCTGAAACAAACGCAAAACAACGTTGTCGGCAATACATTTGCTTAACTTATTGCAGCTAGAAGAAAATAGAAGAAAATAGTTCGTGACTGAAAAATTTGTGGTGCTTGTGGTTTTTTCCATCATTGACGCGTATACTAACGTCATGCATGTACATACATACATACCTACATAATTTTTGTATGCTCTCTTATTTTTCTGCGCACATACAAACGCACACATGCATTTACATGAGTTGTGTGCGCTTGCTTTAAAAAACCTCCCATAAACACAAACATAATAGCTTATCATCTAAATCTTACACACACCCAAACGTACAATATGCAAAATAACAAGCATGCATGTATCAAAAGTACTTCTTTTCATTGTTTGTTATAAACCAGACATCTTGGCGACATCGCTTGTTAACAATCATATACACGTACACCAATACATTCATCGTGCTTCGTTTATAGTACGACAGCATTTATTATTGGCTTAGTATAATACATGCCACGAGAATACATTTAAAATACATAACGTATTTACATTTCAAGACTGCTTATTCAGGCCACTAGTATGTATATACATACAGATCTATTAATCTATGGACAAGGTGGATATCTACCTCTATATAAAATATGAAGCAAAATGTCAACAAAACTAAAAAACACTTTTTGCAAATGGATTTTGAGATCCATTGCACCATAAAATAATTTTGCTTTAATATCATGTTTCAGCAAGGGTTGCCATGCTAAAAAAAAACGATTAGAGCCTTTACACTGAAAAAAATAATTAGGAAAATCAACAGAACACTTTAGTCTAAGTTTTAAAATAGTAAAAACTAATTTTATTGCAAAATATACAAATCGAAAAGTATTCGATTCAGCCGGTTTAAGGTTATAAAAAAAACCGAGCTATTCGACTTTCGAAAAATCAACATTTTGAAAAAAACGACAAAAATTTTTTAAAAATCGGGGTTTAAAACCGGTTGAAAAACCGAGTTGATCACCCTAGTATGCACATATATACATCCTGTGTGACTGTTGGTATGCCGCAGAACAATGAAAAGTTGACTTACGGTAGAAAGATAAATTTTTCTTTGAGACTAAGTGTTGCCCTTAAGGAATTTTCATGTTTTACGAGTTGCCGTGGTGGTTTTCTGGGAGCTTCAAGAATTTTATTTATTTATTTATTTATTTATTTATTAATCTGCTATTTGCCTTTAAGGCAAATAGCGTATTGCTTACATACTTCATAATAATTTTAAATTATAACAAAGAAAAATCACTTAAAATTAAATATAAAAAGCGTTACTGAGTAATAAACATATGTATATGTATTTAAAGTGAAAAGTTTTATTTTTATGTTATTTGTTTTTATTTTTTGCATTAAATGAAATTTAATAAAACTATACACAAACTGAATGCGGATGAAGGTAGGAATATTTGGTTTGATGTGAGTCCGCAGCGAAACACACAAAATGTTTTATGATTATATAACTATATACTATTAGTATTACTTAGATAGGAGGAGAGATTTTTCTTGAATACATTACAAGAAAACATGAAAAAACGTAGTTCCACAATCTGGCAATTCTTATAAGAAGAATTTCTATCAGACCTTGAAAACTGAAATTTAGATCTTAAGTAATAAGGTATGCTAGAAACAATCATCTTGTAAAAGAAAATTAAAATACGAATATTGAAATACTGTGGTATAGAACAGCCCAGAAAGCTTATAACGGAGCGGGATACATGATCGCGATACTTAATGCCATACACAAATCTTATAATCCTCTTTATAATATTGCATAATTTGTTAATGTTGTATGCTGATTATGAGATGAGATTATTTTAAAACAGTAATTTACATGAGACATTAATAAAGTATGTGCAAGTCTATATTTTATTCTTATGGGCAAATGTAAGTAATACACAATGTTATAGATATCTTAGACCTAACGTCACCTTAGAACTCTAAATCAATTTTAGAAATTTTTAGGTATACAAATATATTGTGCATATCTGTAGACAAATATTTTTCCTAATCATATACATACATAAATATGTTACCACCAATATTCTTGGACAATAAAATAATTAACAAAGAACTATTAATAAATAGACTCAAACTCCTAACCCAAGTCGCTACAGCGAATGTTAAAAATTTTTCGGAGAGGCTTTAACTCTCCTTTCAATTTCGACTCACTTATTATATTATCCCAATTCACAAACTTGTGCAAATGGTATTGTATCGTAGCATGAGCAAAACGCTGCAGTAAATTGATACTCACCACTTAACAATTCTTAGTGGTGAATATCAATATACGAGTACTATACCATTTTGCACATACTACGATGCAAGACCATCTGCACAAGACTGTGAATTGGGCTATTAATATTTTTTTTTTGCTTATTGTTAAGGAAAAAGCTTAGTTTTGCTGTATACTGTTATTTTAGGGAACTTTTCTCTTTGATAATGCAAACTGTTTCACTTACCTGAATTTTAAAAAAATTCATATAACTCCATATTTAGTTTATTTTTTATATTTGTATCATTTATTTGTTGTAAATTAAATTTGTTCAATTGTTTTCAACATTTACTTGCTAACAAATTCCAATTTATAGACAGACGGCTTATTAAGCAAATTTAGAATAGGGTATATTTTTAAATTTGAAATTTGTTTATAATCTACAAACTTAATAATAACTAATTTTTTATATAAAAAACACTTACAAACATCTGTTCTGCTCTTTCTTTTCATAAAATAATTGCTAATGGACTTGCAAGTTTTAAGCCCCAATTTACATTTTTCTTTTTAATAACCATCATTAATTGTTTTTTTTGTGTTTAAGTTTATATAATATCAAAATTTTATGGTTTGTAAAAATATGCAAACATGTATTCGTATATTTTATTCTGTTATTATAATTACGAGTATAATTATTATTTGTTTTGCTAAATTCATACATTTATATATAACCATTAATTATAAAATTTAATTTATATCACTTTTGTATTAAAAAAATTATATAAAAAAATTAAATTGGTGTTTGTATTTTTAAAAAAACTGTTTTTTTTATAAGTTGTTCAACAATATCGAAAGAATACGTGTGTTATCTTGCCTTGTTATTGCTTCTAATACAAACTATGGACCGAACTAGATTTCGATCGAATTATTTCAGTAGCTCGTTTTTGACACACACAAAAAACCGTTTAAATTATATAGGTTTGATCATTGGTTTGTGTCAAAAATGAGCTACTGAAAGAGTCCGATCCAAGTCTAGATTGAACATGTTCCTCCGACATTGTTCATATAGCCATTAGATTTTCGTAGTTATCTTCAAAATTTGTTAAAAAAAAATTATATCAAAATACTTATTTCGTGTGTTATTATTTTAATTAAATTCTTATAAGGATTTTATATATTAAAAATTCTATTTATTTTTGTGAATTTCTACTGTTTTCTTTGCATATTTGATATTTTATTTAAAATTCTAATTAACTGTTTCCGCTTTCGAACTGATTAAATTCGTTTTATTGTGCGTTTTAAAATAAAAATTCGGTTTCATTACGCAACTGCATTTATTTAAAAAAATCCTACTTTTAATTGGTCACCAGATTATATCTTATAATAAAATAGTAAATTGCATATTAATAAAAGTTGTTGATGAGATCTCTACAGCAAAAAATAACCAATGTTAAGTCGTTAAGTGTGGTCTTAAAACGAAAAAGTAATAACACTCTGTTATCGCAGTACAGATAGTCGTATCATTTACCCTGAGTTTATACAACCTAGGCAGTCATATTTCATTTTTAATTTAAATGTTCTACTCCACTCGACTTCTTGCTCTCCTTTTGACACTTGCCTATTGATCATTTTAAAACCATTCCACCTGAAAACAATTCCATTTGTAATTAATTTAAGTAAATAATCCTATTAGGAACTTAGAAAATTAAAATTCCAGCACTTGAAATTTAATTTGAAATAAATTTGAACTTAAGCATTTTTTAAGTAATTTTCAAAACTGAAAATAATTTGAAATAAATGAAACATAAAACTTTATAAAAAAAATTAAACCGACTTCAAAAATAAGCACTAAAAAGCTAAAAATAATATTGATCTTGTTAAATAAAATATTTTTACAAATGTTACCTATAGTGTTGTTTGAAGTTGGTGCCAGCAATATTGGTAACTAATAACATACATACATACATATATGTATTACATAAAAAGTTCTTGCAATTTTTTTACGGTTTAATTTTTTTTAAGTTTTATTTTTAGCTTTTTAGTGAAATATAGTATTAAATTTCATAAGAAGTGACTACGCCCACTTTTATAAAAGAAGATTATGTATTTTTAAGAGTTCAAGGTGTGTGCCAAATTTCGTAAATACTGGTTAAGTACAAGCACATGAAATATTATACTAAAATTTAATAGGCGTGCCCCGCCCAATTTTTTGAACGCAAGATTGTGGCTTTTTTTAAGCTTAGGCTGTGAGCCAAGTTTAATAAAAATCGGTGAAATAGAAGCTTGTGAAATATTATATTAAATTTTAAAGGGCGTAACCTCGACCATTTTTGAGTGTGGTTAGTTTCGTAGAAATTGGTTAAGTAGAACCACGTGAAATCTTATAATACATTTTAATGGGCGTAGCCCCGTCCATTTTTTCAAATTTAAAATTTTGTAATTACAAGAACCAAAGGTATTTGCTAGGCTTCGCAGCAATCAAATAATTAAAAGATCGTAAAATTAAGTTTAAAAACTTTTGGGCGTATCCCCGTCTACTTTTTTTTAGAATCGGACCAATAACAAACTAAAACCTCAGACAACAAAAAACATTTCACAATCGGTCACAAATGTACCGGGTTATAAAGCTACAAACCTAAAAAAAAATTAGAGACAAATTGCTAACCTGCTTAAGTCGGTTAAAAAGAAGAGAGGTTCCTTAGGACATCCCGTTATAGCTTTGCTGCTTAGTTACTTAAAACAAATTTCATGTGAGGAATAGAAATGCAATGATGATGATATCAAATTCTCTGCAAATATTTCAAAACGTTTCCATTTATTTCCAATTTTTTTATTTTCTAGCGGCGTACGATTAAATTAATGTATTGTTTGTGGTCGGTGGTAGCTATTAGTACGCTTACAGCCAATTGGCTGTGTTCTCTGATTTGTGCTCATGTACAAAAACAAAGAAAAATCAAATTGAGCAATGATTTGCATTGTCTTTTCATTATTTTTGTTTCACTCACTTCAAACAACGAAACAAAACATAATCAAACAATTTGTTTCGTTTATTTCCGACTCTTCTTTTCAGTACAAAGAAATGAAAACAAAAACAAATTTAAAACTCTAATAATGTCGGTTTTTTTTAAACAAAATCACGTCCTAACTTCTGTATCGCGCAATAAATAGCAAAGCTATACATCATACATATATGTTAAAACCTTGTCAAATGCGTAATTCATTTATTAATGAAACTAAAATTGTGGTGAAAAATATAAAAACTAAATACAAAATTTAATTTTTAATAAGTAAAAGGCAAAATCTTAAAAACAATAGAGAAGGTAGATATGCATAAAATTATTGTTAAAAAACAAATAAATTGCATTTTCATATCTATTTGAAAAACATTATTTTTGAAGTTTGAAATATACTTGAATTCAATTGTAATATAAAACTAAATTTTAGCTTAATTCAAGGCTTGAATTGAATTATAATACAACTGAATTTTTCGAATTGAATTACAGTTGCCTTTTCACTAAAGAATGCTATTGAAAGTGTGACTTGAGTATCAATTTCTTTACACTTGATTTCAAGCAAAATTGCTTATTGGGATACTAATCGTTAATATGCATAAATGTGTCCATAATTCTGAAAACAATCTAAGTCGTCTGATTATAATTTTTCTGTAAAAAATTTAAGTAAATAATGCAAATAGCTTAACTCCCATTTCATAGAAGTCATGTAAAAATTCTCGGCTGTCTATTGATATTGAAAACAAAAACAAATTTTGAGTGCTTTGTTATTGTTTTCAATATAAATAGGCAGACGAGAATTTTTTCATGGCTTCTATGCACTGGCAGTAAATATATTTTAAAGAAATTTTCATCAGTCAAGACAAGGCCCAAATAAATAATGCCCAAATAAGAAATTAAAATAAAACCCAAAACAATTAAATAAGGCCAAAGAGAAAATTAAAAAATCCCAATGACCTCAATCAAACTCAACATGAAGTGAAATAAAGCCAAACAAAAAATGAAGTAAGGCCCTATCAATCTCAATTTTAAAGTGAAATAAAGACCCAAGTTTTTTAATTTTATTGGGCCTTATTTCACTTTCTTATTTGGGCATTATTTCCTTGGGCCTTATTTCACAGCGCCTTAATATAATATAATATAGAAATGTTAAATAATATAAAAATATGTTTAAATCTATTTAAATTTAATTTATGAAATGTCTTGATATAACGAATATGTGACTTATACCACTTGCATAATTACTGGCTTAAATGTTTATCAAAATTCTATTGGCAAGACCCAGGAAAATTCACTTTCAGGTTCTATCAATAAAACAAAAAACAAACCAAAACAAAGAATTTTTTTTAATTCTATATCAGGTAATATATTAGATTATATAGGCTTACGTTCGTATAATATTACATGTACATACTTACCTCAATATAGAAAGGCCCTAACTAATTTTTTTTTTTTTGGTATAGAGTTTTTTGTATATTTCGAAACATTGAAAAATGCAAAAATATCGAAATCCAAAAATATAATGAGTTAGGACCTTTCTATATTAAGGTAACGTAATGTAGTGTCCGTATGGAAGGAAACCTTCGTGTGCGAGTCAAACTCGCACTTTACTGAATTTATTTAATATTCTAGTACTCGTGTTTATTTTAATATATACGTATAATACGAATTCTTTATTTGGTTTTAAAAATTCTCAATGTTTTTATTTTGGACATATTAGATCAACTAGGAAGCCGTATTGTTTTTGACTTTGTTGCAATCAAGGCGAATTCATACTAGATGGTCGCAAGGGATCAGGTGACTACGAGTATTTTCGCCGCTTGTATTCTGAATATACATTTGATGTCAACACACATTTTTCTGTATATTTTTTGATATTTAAAGTATAAATTTCTCAAAGCGAATTGAGCTGAGTATACCTTATATGAATTTGCCTTGGTTGTCATCATGCAAAATTTGTTTTCACCTGTAAAGTAAATTTGCCTTTAGCCAGACATTTATATAATTTTTTCTTTATACATAAATATATTAATTTTTTTATAAAACATATACTACATACAAATATATTTTTAGCGTATAAATTTTTTAAACCTAAATATTAAAATATAATTATTTGTTGCTTAGCAGTTTCCTTAAATTAAAACAAGCACAAACATGTTCGTTTAAAAGTTTCAAATAAAACTTACTCGCTGTACAAAAAAGAAAATCCTTCTGACCTGCATAAAATTTTTCTTAACACCTCTAAGTCATTGTGCAGGAATGCCTCTTCAGACTACCACGATGAGATGGACTTTTACTGCCCTTAGCCGAGGTAAAGGAAGGCAATGATTGCCTTCTTCGTCTGACGGCCGGACTGAGGTTGTAGCGTATGTTTGCCTGTACCAAAAGCTCTTTAAATATTTCCACAATGCCGGTATTTTCTTTAGCTGAACATTCTACATAACCGCAACGCCAGTCTTCACAAACCACCATTTCGGTGACTTCCATGCCCACCTGGCGTTCGCTTTCATCGGTATCAGTTTTATTGCCAACAATAACAATCGGTGGTTGGTTACCTTTTTGGTTGATGATCTGCAAGGAAATCATGTATGATATACATATAAATAAAAGAGACATTTATGATTGTTTTCATATATTTATTATTTCTAGGAAGTCAGTATGAATAGAAGATTTTTCAAACAAAAAAAAATATACACATACTTACTTAATACAGTCTTTTTTTTCTTCTTATCATTGATTCTGAGAGATCTATTTTGAAAATATTTTCTTATGTTTACAAGTCTGTAGCGATTTAATTAAATTGAGCAAAACATGTTTATTTGTAAAAATAAGGGCTTGCTGTTTCCCTGGAAATTATCTATCTTACAACAAAGTAATACGAAGGAAACAATAGAAATGAAGCCCACTCAAATTGCTCAGTTTTATATTTCCTCATTTGTTTTCCCAGAATAATATCCTTTTTATAACACAAAAAATCTAGTACAATAACTCAAACGTTAAATATTTTTTTCGATACGAAAAAGTTTTTTTGCAATAAACTGCAAAAATATAAATTTCTTAAATTTCTCCCAAATTGTTTGGTTCCATAATAAAGAAATTAATTATTGCCGATAAGTTTGGAATTTCACATCATGAGCTCAATTTCAACTATTAGCATGTTAGTGCAACAACTTAACCCTTTTGAGGTCGAGGTAAGTCCATCGTACCTTATATGTACATTTTTGAAGTGATATTAATTGTAAGAAAGGAAGAGGAAACATTTTAACATCTTCAATAATTTTGATCTTTATTTTACTTATTTTACTTAAAAATACCTTTACTTTAACATTTGTTAACACACTAATAGTGTTAAATTATTATTTTACTTATTCAGTAAAATATTTTCTTATTAAAAATACGTTGAAATCAATTATTGAGGGATTTATTCTATACGCGTTTCACTTTAGCTAATCCAGATCATAAAGGAACTTTAACCCAAAAATTTCTTATAAAAACTTGAGATATTATGGTAAACTTTAATTTAAATATATGAGAAGTTCAAGTAATATTATAGTTTTTCTTTTTTTGCTTATATAATTTGTTTTTCTATTTTATTCCATTTTTGCTGCCATGAAACACAAAGCCCTAAATCAAACAAAACGAAAAACTAACGCTGAATACACACTATGGCTTTTCGTGACATTGCAATAGTGTATACTGGTGGCAAAGTTTGTCAAATCCGATATTTTTTCGTGTGGCATTGCTTTCTATATAAAAAAACACATTTTGTACACATTTTGAAGATGCCAACACAAAATGACAACACATGTAATGACAGATGTGTAGTCGGCATAACTGACAACTGTCAAACTATTCAACATACGTTACAAGTTGCCTAACTTTAAGGTTAAATTAGTCGTGCCATAATCAACATTCTCTTTGAGATATTCTTTCGTAAAAATTCATTCAAGTTTAAAAAAAACTACTAAAAATCTGTATAAATTTAAAATCGAGCATTTTATTTTTTTTTCGTAGAATATTTAACTGATATTTTTGATCGATTTACGTTCCTTTTCACAATGTATATTTATGAGTTAACTTGAACTTTAACTGACAGTTCTTCATATAAAACTCCCTGTTATCTTTTAACCATACATTGTGAAAAGGTACGTTAGCATTCGCTGATTTAAATTTTCTGGCAACACTGGCCGTAATCAAAAACAGCTGTTTGCTGTTAAAAATAAAAATAATCCCAAATTATTATTTTACTTATTCAGTAAAATCTTGTGTTTTTTCTTGCAAAAATTTAGAAAATTTTCAAATTTCAAACAAAGAGTTACTCACCATATTGCGTAATCTTTCCACCTCATGCCACGATTCTCTATCATTGACCGCATAGACCAAAATAAATGCAGCTCCCGTTGTTATGGACAGTGTACGCATTGCAGGAAATTCGAAAGAGCCTGAAGTATCCAGTATATCCAGCGTTAAAGCTGAGCCATCGGGCAACTCATAATCACCACGATGCAATTCTTCGACGGTTTGTTTGTAACGTGTATTGAATTTGTCATAGAGAAACTGTGATATGATGCAAGTTTTGCCAACTTTAGCTGCTCCCATCACCACCACACGATGCTTTTGTTTACGCAACAAATGTGTGGTGGAGCCCGTGCTGTGACTATTGCTGCCGGTTGTAGAGGAGGGGTAGTCTGCGCTGTTGGCACGTGGCGTGGATTTTAATACTGATGTTAATGAGGGCAAACGCAATCGTTGGCAGGGACGAGGCATGTTTGCGGTTGCTATTTAAATAAAATTGATTCCTTCCTACAGTAAGTTGAAATTTTATTTAAAAAAAATTTTATTTCTCTTATGTACGAGTGTAAAAGGTGCACGTGGTGCAAATTAATGCACCCCAACTACAGCGCTTATGTCAGGAATGTCGTCCTTTTTCTTTTGAGTTGCTTTTATGTTTAGATTTTTTCTTTAAGCTATTTTGCTCTTTTCCCCAGTTGTGATTTTAATCAAGAAGTTGTTTCTTATTCTGCAAGTAAAAAGAGAAATGTGTAAAAAAATTCTGTTCTTCTTTTCTTTTCATTATAATTTTAAGTGCTTTCCTTTGTATTAACAAATAAATATTTTCTTGCGAAATATTTTACAATTTTCTTTGAGGGCAACATGCTGGGTTCTGGCTGACATTTTTCCTCAAACACGCTTGTTTCTATTACTCTTTTTTTATTTAATTAAAAAGGAAACTTTGTTAATGATTTTCATTAAACTTTTACTGTGTTTCAAACAATGACCTTTAGGTTGTATTTACGGTCGCTTTTATGTCATATTTGTTGTATATCTATCAAGCATTCACTATTCTTGGGTTATTTAATGAAAAAAGAACGATATAAAATTACAAAAAGTCAGCAGTAATATAAGCCACAGAATGTTTTAGGTAACAAATAAAAGAGCGGGTGTTTGTCTGCATCACACTTTATGTATCCTTTGATTGGTTATAAAACAGACAATTAAATGAAATTTTAAATTAAAGAACTTTTTCTCGGAAGAAATGTTTTCACATGTATAGAAAGTTTTTAGATTTGAGTTGTTAAGCTTTCAAAAAGGTGGCTTTTTTTGGTTTTTGTATAACAAAAATTTAGCAACAGCTTGTACACAACAAATAACGAGCTGCCAACTTGAATGTTAATGTATCAAAGGATCTCTTTAGCAAAGTAACTTTTATCAATCTGCTAAATAATATCAACTCTTAATTTTGTGGATGCCACATTATTATTACTAAATACGAGTTTATAACGATTATGCCTGATTTTGATTGATTTATTCATATATTTTTATACGCACAGTATTTGCAACTAACAATACTTGCAAATAAATTAACTCACAGTTTATACGGCATAGCGAAAGTAGACAAACTTGGTAGCACTTCTATAGAAAACTTACGTTTAACTTCCCAGCTAAAAAAATTATATATTGTCCATATATTTTTAATGTATGAATGTATATAACTATATATGAATATGTGTGAATTCATGTATGGAAATATATGGGATTATACTTGGCAAAAATATTATATATGAACTAATATAAGGACTAATATATGAAAGGTATTATAACATATGAGCTCATATATGAAAATTTAATTGTGAAACTCTTCATATGTGGATCCATATATAAACATAAGATTTTATAAATGGAGCCATATAAGAATGTATGCATACATGATATCTAACATAAGATCCTTTGTGCAATTTAAAAAGCTTGGAATTTTATCACTGCTGAATTGGAAATCTATTAGAAAATACATACGGTATGCAAAGTTTATATGCGTACCCTCAACGTTTAAAAAAGAAAAACTTTTTGTTAAAAAAACCATTCTTGTATGATTTTATACATTGTGGCCCCATTTAATATATCAAATAATCAAAAGGATAATCGAGTCATTAATTTTATAGAAAATAACAAAATTCTCTAGATAAGAAACAAATTTCATATTACTGTATTGAAAACTATTGTTAGAGGGATTATTTTTTCTTTTATAATTAATTGCATTAGTTTTTAATCTAATTTCTTAAGCTAAATCTTATGCACGAATATGATTTATGTGTTTTTTAAATAATTGATTCACCTTTTGGTGAATGAAATGACTTTTACTTCGTTTTGAATTATTTGTAAAAACAAATGTTTCATTAAATACAACCTCTCTCAAGTCTAAAAAAATTTAGTAGTTTAATTTATTGCACAGCAGTGCGCTTTTGTGAATCAAGAGTGTATGAATATGAACTTTGCATACTGTGGAGGGAATTTATACATACATGTATGAAAATGTATGAATATATATAATCATATATGCCCATATACCATAATTTTTCGGATCCGAACCATATATGGGATATCATATACGCTCCATACATATTTTTTTAGCTGGGTTGGCAGTATTAGTAAAAAGCTAACAAAACCACACAGCTCTGTTTTTAAAATCAGCAAATATGTATCTTGTCTTGTAAAAGATCAGCAATATCTCATCTGCTAAATCCTCTTGCAAAATTTATAAATTCTAAAGCAAAAGTCTTTCTACAGGAGCAAACAAAAGATCATGGGCAACAGAGACAATACCAAGGCCAGGGTTATGTTTTTATTTAAACAAATTCAGATATTGAAATATTGTAAAAAAAAAATTATTCAAACGTAACATAATAAAAATTAATTAAATGAAAACTAAAAAAAATATCGGGTTGCTAAAATGGGGTTTTAAAGAAATAAACCAGTTTTTTTGAAAGTTAAACCGGGTTTTTTTAAATAAACCGGTTTGTTTAACAAATAAACCGGTTTGTTTAACAAATAAACTGGCTTTTTTAACAAATAAACCGGGTTATAGCTAATATCCTGCTATTCTAGATTTTATATCAGCAAAAAATCTCCCAAACTCTTGAACAACTCAAGTTTATATCAAATCATTAAATTTAACATTGACATCCAAGGCCACAAAATTGTCTTTGTTTATTTGTTTCTTAATAAAAAAAAGCTACAGATATTGAAATATCGTAAAAAAAATCAGACAAGCTTAATACAAAATATAAAATAAAATAAATAAAAAGAAATAAAAAACCGGCTACTGAAACCAGTTTTTGGAAAAATAAACAACCCAGTTTTAAGAGAAAACTTGGATTTTAGCATCAAAAAAACTGCTATTTCAGTTTAAGGAATCGATAAACTGTTTTTAACAATAAAGACCGAAAACCGTTTATATGTTCATTTTATTCGTTTATATATTCATTTTTAGGGTTCCGTACACCAAAAGTAAAAAAAGGAACCCTATTGTTTTCGCTACGCTGTCCGTCTGTCCGTCACACGGTATTTTCTCAGGAACCGTAAGAGCTACGGACCTGAAATTTGGACAGAGTATGTAGAACTTTGGCCACTACAACAACAAATACATGAGAATTAGAAATTAAAGGGTGCTGCAAAACGAGCGACAAAATATTTTAAAATCTCATGTAATATACATACAATTGTATGTACATATGTATATTGACACTTGAAATTTGCAAAATTAGTGTATTTTTATATACACTACAACAATAAACATTAAAATATTAAAAAATTTAAATTAAAGAGTGGTCCAGCATTTAATGCAATTTTGACTATGTAATTTTGACAACTTGCTATATCTTGGAGACCGTAAGAGGTAAACTCTTGAAATGTTCAAAAACGGTAAACTAAAAAATCCGAAAATTATAAAATCGCCAAACCGAAAAAAATCGGCAAAAATGTAAAAAAAAAATCGCCAAATCGAAAAAAATCGACAAAATTAAAAAAAATTCTAGCACTAAAATAAATCGCCAAATTCGAAAAATTCGTTTAAATGAAAAAAATTGGCAATATGAAAAAAAACGCCAAAACCCGAAAAAAATCGCCAAAACGCTTAATATGCGCCAAAACCAAAATAATTGTTTATGTGAAAAAAAATCGCCAAAATGAAAAAATAGCCAAAAATTAAAAAAAAATCGCCAAATTTAAAAAAAATCGCCTAAACGAAAAAATCGCCAAAATAAAAAAACGCCAAAATAATAAAAGTTGCCAAAATTAAAAAAAAACTTCAAAATTTAAAAAAAAATCGCCAAAACGTGAAAAAAGTGCCAAAACTCAATAAATTCAAAAAACCCCCAAACTAAAAAAACGCTTAAAACCGAAAAAACCCAAAAACGAAAAAAATGCCAAAACTATAGTTTATATTGTTCGTATTGAATTACATATCTCGTGCCCGAATTTATACTAGATGTTTAGATTTTTCCTTGCTTAACACTAAAACTGGTATTATCTTTTAGCAAAAGTATGCAACAAGCAAGTTATAAGTTATTATAGCATATTTCACTTGCGTACACTAGTGACAATTGTAAAATTAGCGCACAAGTGTAATAATATGTGTATGATAAAAAAAGTTTTATAATTTATTAATGTAAGATAAATAAACTAAATATATAATAAAGGTATTCATTTCAGGTTTTTCTCGTTTGAAAAATGGAAAAATGTAATTTTATTGACAACAAACACAAGAAAAAAAATCAAAAATTTTTTTCAATTTTTTTTTTCTGTGTTTGTTGTAAAAAATTAAATTTTTCCATTTTTCAAACGAGGAAAAACACTGAAATGAATACCTTTAATAAAATATAAATAATATCTCTCACAATGGATATAATTGCAAAAAAGTTTTATTATCACTTAATACTTTATGAAATTTTTAGTTTGTGAAATGAAGTATAGTGTGAAATTAAGAAGTGTACAAAAAAAAATATTGCACACTAGACACATCTGTCGATTCAATTGTTGTACACTGGTTTTGTGCATTTTTTTGTTTCATTATTCTCTATTTTTGATTTATACTCAATTATGATCACCACTACAAGCAACATTCGCTCTTGAAAAAAATACAATACTGTGCACTTTTTCACGGGTTGTGCTCACTTCTAATATATACTTACACACATAAGTTATTATTTTGAATAAGAACAACTCAACTTATTGAAATATCCTTAAAAATAATACAAGCGTAATACAAAAAATAAAATAAAATAATATAAAAATTTCAAACGAAACCGGGTACTGAAACCGGGTTTTGGAAGAATTAAAACATTTTAGTAGAAACAACCAGTTTGTAAGTTAAATAAGCTGCTGTTGCAGTAAAGTGAGCTGAAGACTTATTTTTCAAAGAATAGACACAAAACTGTTTATTTTTAATTCTATTCAACAAATAAAAGCGAAACGAATATTTAAGTTATGATTTTTATTAAAAAGATATTGAAACATCCCAGCTAAAAAAATGATATATGGTCCATATATTTTTAATATATGAATGTATATAACTATATATGAATATGTATGAATTCATGTATGGAAATATATGGGATTATACATGGCAAAACTATTATATATGAACTAATATATGGACTAATATATGAAATGTATTATAATATATGAGCTCATATATGAAAATTTAATTATGGAGCTATTCATATGTAGATCCATATATAAGTATAAGATTTTATATATGGAGCCATATAAGAATGTATACATACATGATATCTCACATAAGATCGTTTTTGCAATCAAAAAAGCTTGGAATTTTGTCATGGAAATCCACTAGGAAATACATGCGGTATGCAAAGTTTATATGCGTACCCTCAACGTTTAAAAGAGAAAAACTTTTTCTTGTATGATTTTATACATTGTGGCCCCATTTAATATATCAAATAATCAAAAGGATAATCCAGTCATAAATTTTATAGAAAATAACATAATTCTCTAGATAAGATACAAAGTTCATATTACTGTATTGAAAACTATTGTTAGAGGGATTATTTTTTCTTTTATTATTAATTGCATTAGATTTTAATCTGATTTCTTAAGCTAAATGTTATGTACGAATATGATTTATGTGTTTTTTAAATAATTGATTCACCTTTTGATGAATGAAATGACTTTTAGTTCGTTTTGAATTAATTGTCAAAACAAATGATTCATTAAATACAACCTTTCTCTCAAGTCTAAAAAAATTTAATTTTATTAATTTAATTTATTGCACAGCAGTGCCCTTTTATGAATCAAGAGTGTATGAATATGAACTTTGCATACTGTGGAGGAAATTTATACATGTATGTGAAAATGTATGAATATATATAATCATATATGCCCATATACCATAATTTTTCGGATCCGAACCATATATGGGATATCATATACGCTCCATACATTTTTTTTAGCTGGGATTGTTAAAAGAAATAAGAACTTAATACAAAAAAATCAATGTAAAAATAATAATATCTAAAAAAATTAAAAAAAATCAGGTTACGCAAACCCGGTTTTTACCAATAAAGCGGCTTTAACAGAAAACACCAGACTTAAGTTAAAAATTATTGTTGCAGTAAAATGAACTAATAACCTACTCTTAACATAATAGACCGAAAACCGATAGTTTAATTATTTAATTCGAAAAATAGCATCAAAACAAATATTTAATACTTTATACTTATTAATAATAAAAATTCAAGATATTGAAACACTTAAGAAGATAATACAGCACAGTTCGAAAGAATTAAATAAAAAGGACTAAAAACCCCGGTTACTGCAACCGGGGTTTTAAGCAAACAACCCGGTTTTAATTAAAATTGAACCAGTTTTTAAGTAAAAACAATCTTTGAATTCAGTAAACTGAACCGAGAATCTGTTTTTATTCGGATGAACCCAAACCCGTTTATTTACTGATTTTATTCAAACAAACAAACCAAAAACAAATATTTGCTAACGGTATACATACATACAAACATATTCTTAAAACATTTAATTGTTCTTGAAAATATAAAATTATTTAGAAATACTTCTTTCATAATTCTCAACTAAGAATCTTCAACGTATCCAATTTTGTCTTAATTCCTTGAAATACTATTTGACTTGTACATGTACAATTATAATATTTAACAGCATGATGTTTGTTACATTATGACAAATGCCTCAAAGATAAAAGAAGCATTTGTTAAAATTCAGTTTTTTACACGAAAAAGCAATTTTACATTTTTTTAATGTATTCTTACAGAAGCCTTAAAATTCTTTATTACATTTTAGCAAAGAAAATTTATAAATTCTTGGAAAATAGTTCCTTCAGGCATTTATTTGTGTATGTATGTATATATGTATGTGTGCACAGACAGATGTTTACACATGTTTTCATTAGATATTCTGTGTGTGTACACACCGCCTGCAAAAGTTAACCAAGAAAGAGGGTAAATTAAGTCATAAATTTCTAATAGTTTTCACCAGAAACTCTATGTAAAGAAAGACTTTAAATTTTTATTGGAAATCCTGGCGAAAACCGTAATAGAAGCCAATTATTAAAAGAAAAGACGAAAGCAAGTAACGAAAATTTCTCTTTTGTGTATGTAGAAGCTCAATTAAAAAACTGTTGCATGCCTAGATCAAAGGACTAAAGCTTGAAACGTGAACTGTAAAGTAATTTCAAATTTAATATTACATACGTACATCTGTTAAAAATAGAGATGTAGTTGTAAGTAAATATGAGTTTTACTTGGCACTTGTGTCCTGTTATATGAATGTAACGAAAACTTGCGCTCTGGAATTAGTCTAAAAATTTTCTTTCTAAATGAAATGAATAAATAAATAGAAAAAGTGTAAGAAATGTGTGATCAAATATTAATAAAAAAAATTTTAAAATAGTATTAAAAGCAGCTATAAAATATATATGTACATATCGTCACCTAAAATCCAAAAGACCGTAATAACTAAAAAGTTCAAAATATACTTCTTGATTGATTATGATGTGATTAATTAAAAATACATATTTTCTTAAAAACTTATATACATATGTTTCAAAATGCCGATTTTATTCATTGTTCAATTTGGCACCTAAGAAATAAATAGTCTTAAATTTATAATGCTTCTTGCTTTTCCTGTAAAAAAGTAAACATTGTACGCACGGCCTTTTGGATTTTAAGTGACAATGTGTACACAAAAGTATTTAAATAAACACATTACACCTTCTATGGTTTTGAAGTCGTGTACTTATATGTCTAAATTGCCTTCAATCAAATATACAATTGATTACAGCCCGTTTTTTTAATATATCACACACTAAATCATAAACATTCACAACTTCAAAAATACCAGATGTTCAGGAGTGGCACGAAACTGTTTATTTACACTGTGCAAATAATGCAAGCTTGTTACATAGACTGTTATGCAAAAGAAATGTTTGCGTTCGTTAGAGCCATTTCACACTATGACTTTTTAGCGTACCTTGTATTTGACAATTGTCCTTGAAGCCCCCTACGAAAAGTTACGCACATTTACATTAAGCATTTTTTATTTTTTGTAACCGATACCGATACCGATTCCGATATATCGGCGATACTTCTGATTTGCCGATATATCGATATCGGCGATATTTTACTGTCGATATGACGATACTTCTTAAACTTTTTAAAGCTGTTTTGAACAAACAATTAAATTTTCAATGCTTTTTTTGTATAACAACTAAGAAAAATAACATATTTAAAGCTTTGCACTTTAGTAGCAAATGTTCTCTCAATGCTAAATCATGGACGTATTTTGTTAAAAAATACATAATTTGTTTTTTTTTTTAATTTCAGAATGAATTCAAATATCAATTTCAATATTAATCATCTCTTACACTGTAATATTGTATAATAAAAGAATAACTCTACTTGAATTTTGTTAATTTTAACTTGAGTTAAATTTCAATATGCGTATCTGTATCGGTATCGGATCGGCAAAACGACGTATCGTTACATCCCTAATTTATATATTATATATTTTCTTATATTTATTCATATATTTTTATTCATTCAAACGATTTCTTTAGTTTTGACGCCTTTTTTTCGGTTTGGCGATTTTTTCGCTTTTTGGCGTTTTTTTATTTTAAAAATTTTTTCATTTTGTTGGTTTCTTTGAATTTTGTCGATTTATTTTAATGCTAGAATTTTTTTTTAATTTTGTGCTTTTTTTAGGGTTTGGCGACTTTTTTTGGTTTGACGATTTTATAATTTTGGGATTTTTTAATTTGACCGTTTTTTGAAAATTTTAAGAGATTGCCTATTACGGTTTCCAAGATACAAAAAATTTAATTGACTAATGGAACACCCTTTAATTTCAGTTTTTTTTTAATTTTATTGTTTATTGTTGTAATCTGTATAAAAATACACTATTTTTAGAAATTTCAATTGTCAATATACATATGTATGTATGTACATACAAATTTATGTATGTATATCGTTTCCTTTTCACCTTTGGTGTACGGAACCCTAAAACCGTATACACTTAAGGCTCAGTTAGCCGACTGTAGTGGAGTGTAACGGCAACGTAGGAAGCAGCGAATGCATATTTGTATGTGAATTTTAATTACTTTTCACAAAAGTTGAAATTCTATCAATTGGTATCTATTCTTATTCACTGACATAAACATTATCAGCTGCTTCCTTTCAATTTAACTTGGCAGCACTGAATTTAGCACAGGGAAAAAAGGTCGCATTTCATAAAACCAACTTGAAACCAATTCAAAAATGGTTTTAAGTTAATTTAATCAAAAACCATTTTGTATAGCAAAACCAGGGGGCAAATTACGGCACTCTTTATCGAACGAAATTACGAAATATTTCTTATTGTGTTTCACGTTTGGCTATTTATGGTCAGATTTCTTGATTCTTAGGATGCAAATAAAACCAATTTATTTCATCTTTTTTCTCAACGTTTCGTCAGCTTTTTTCCGACGTCTTCAGGAGAATTTTTATTTTTTAATTCTGGCAACAAATTACAAGTTTTTTATTATTTTTTGTCATATTTTTGTAATATTAATTTTTATGTTTGACTTACGATCTTCAGTTACATTATTGAATAAATTATAAAACTGGACAGCACTAACAATTAATTGTAGGTATAATTTAAATAATAAAAATTAATGTAAAATATCACAGGCAAACTTAAAACTAATATCACAGAACTTCACTTGTCAAGTTATTGCAATTGAATATTGCAGTTTGGTGTTGTCTTGGTCTTCTTTTGTATTGATCGATTTTTTAATACGTTGCTGTATTCGTAGGCTTTTTTTTATTCGCTCTCTTTTCTCTAACGAAATATTTCAATAGAGTTTATATGGAAATATTTTTCGATAACGAGTGCCGTAATTATTTGCCCCCAGGTTTATAGCAGTTGGTTTGTTATTTACGGCGTATGATTAATAAGGATAATTTTCTGATAATAAATCATACGCAACAGTTAACAGATGGCAGAGTAGCACCTACAGCAGTCAGATATAATTCTGTGGTTTTCATTAATGACAAGGTATGTATCAAAATGTGTGGTTAAAGTCTACTGACTAACGAGTCGTCAAGCAACAATGACAATAATTAATCACCAGCAAATAAATTTCACTAATAAATAAAAAAAAACTCTTAAGTAAAAAACTGTTATTTTATTTGCTGCTTTCTTTTTATTATTACTTCTCTTTTTTCTGAAAAAAAACAATATTTTTGGACCGTCATCATAAAATTCGTCCTGCAGCATTGCGGGTGGTCAATTATTGTAATGATGATGATTCTAATCTAAAACTTTATAGAAAAATACGAACTGGAAAATGTTTTCCTAACTTTGATATCCTGTAGGAACAGTTTGTCTTAACGCAGAGTGACCAAAAAAATAGCAATTTTGAAAGCTTAAAAGTTGCTCGGCTTTTTTATTTTGTAAATCCATAAATTTAATTTTTCAGGAGATCCAAAAAGAATTTTTTATGAAATTTTCCAAATTGTGTTCCCACAAAACAAGTTATGTCAATGTAAGTGATTTAAGCTGAAGAAATATAATGTCTGTGCAACACCCAAGAAGATATACTTATTTTTGTATGTACTTACAAAAGGGATAAAAATAAAAGAATAAACACCGTATAAAGCATCATCTATGACTAAAAAAGTATAAAAAAACCAATACAAAAATTTATAATAATTTCTTATAAACTAAACAAATCTTAAAAAATAATTTTCAATTAAGTTGAGATAAAACGACGTAAGTGGCTTTGGTTCCTTTGTAAGAAAATAATTATTTTGGGATTTATAGTCATTACAGGGGAAAAAAACGTAAATATATAGATTTACTTAAATTAAGGCTACCCGCAAAAAAAATTTAATGTAAAAAATATAAATTTAATTTTGGAGAAGCCAAAGTAGCCGTAATAAGATTCTATTTTTAAAACAATTCTGGAGGTGTTTACGATAACATTTTCTTTTCTCTGTTTTATTTTATCTTTTTTTTTAAAAGGGAATTATTTTATACAAATAAAAAATTTTAAGAGCTCAAGTATTTTCCCACTTAATTTATTGTATAATTACGAAAAACGAAAAACATAAAAAAAGTAAATCTTCTTAAAGTATTATAGCACTTCCTGTCAGTTCTAAATTAAAAGCCCATCAAATACATAATTCACAGGCGTAAATAATTTTAATAACTTCTTTATAAAAAAGAAATTAAATGCTCTTGCAAGTTACAGAGAAATTCATTGCAGACTATTAGAATTAATGAAAGCTCTTAGAATAAAGAAATATTGCTTTTCCAAATTAAAAATTATATATACACACACACACACACACACATATTTTGTCTGTTCATTAACACCAAAATTTTCATTCAGCAGCTTAAGGATTTTGATGTTGTTGTGTTATAGATTCTAAAATTTTCTTTAGCATAAAATAACGAACGCTAATAATAATTGTTATTATATTTCTTTATAATTGTAAATTCATCAGGCGAAAACAGGCCCTCACACCCTCAGTGTATGAGTGGGTGTTTGTTTATGTTTTCGATCGAAATAAGTGGCGAAATTGTTAATAATTTTAGTTTTAAGTTCTGTAATTTAGTAAAGTAAATATTTTTGTTATTTGTTTTTATGAGTATTTATGTTTTTGTTTATTTTTTTTTAAGAAACTTGTAACTTATTGAGGCTTTAAGATTCTTGGAAATCATTATTAAAATTTTTTCCATCTCAATTTTTTTATTTATGGAATGAGAAAATGTTGTTCAGAAAAGCGCAAGCAATTTGTACTAGTGAAGTAAAGTTTTCTTTTTTTTTTTTTGCTAAATTTCACTTAAATAATTTAGAAAGAAAACCATACACCTAAAGCTCTATTATTAAATGTTACAACAACAATTATAAATTACAAATTTACTTCTTTTCACGAGTATAGCAAGAAAGATCTTCATAATCTTGGAAAGTAATTGAATCCATGAATCTCCCGGTAGGCTGCAAAATTACCTTATCTTTTATTTATATATTTGGAAATATAGAAAATATAGTTTAATGATATTTTCCATCAGAGGTGTTTTGGATTGTTTAAGAATTATATTTAAATCAAACTTAAGTTTGTGATATAACAATTCTTTTGGTTAAAAACTCAAAGATTTTTTTAATCAAAGTATTTCTAAGGGAAAAAAGACCTTGTAATCTAAATAATCGTCCAACCAATGTGCTCTTAACAGGCTTCAATAAAAAAAAATTGGATAAAATGGTTAAGGTTACCTAAAAGACTGCATTAGTAGGTCCATTCGTTAAACCGATTTTAAAAATTTCTAGTACAAAAATATTTGATGAAATTTTGTACTTAACCTCTGCCGATATATAAATCATATACACACTATACTATTTAACTATAATTTGAAGTAGGTCGTGACATGCTCACACAAAAAAAATATTATTTATCAACCCAAAAAAAATAAGGGATTTGTGGAAGTTAGAATTTTAAGAGGGTAAATTTAAAAAATAAATTTCCGGAACTACGTAAAACTAGCATCGAAAATACAATTTAATCTGAACTTATACAAACATATTAGATATTATTAATTTTTATACTATTTTTATATTGGATAGTTTTATAAAACTTTTTCATTTTTATACTTTTAAGGGGAAAATCGGGCTAAAATGCAGTTTTTGGTACTTTCGTGTATCCGATTTATACTCGAATGAAATAAGCACAGAAATTACATTTAAATAGAATTGTTGTCCTTCTAAAAAAAAAAGCTCGAAAGAACTGGGAAAATTTTTATAAATTTGAAGCTTCAAATTTTAAATGTATCCCTCTCTTTAGGCTTCCATACACCAAAGGAAGCCTATTGTTTCCGCTACGCTGTCCATCCCTCCGTTCATAGAGTATGTGAAACTTTGGCCGCTACAACAACAAAAAAGAGAAAGTGCGATTCAGCAGCTTTTTAACGATAATCGCATAGTTAAGCTAATTAAAACGAAAATATATCAAATTTGCTTTAACATAATGCTTTTAACGATACTGGCCGTAGGTTAATGTTAGCTGTGTCGTTATTTAATAATGTATGAGCAGTTAAAAAGAAGTTACAGAACCACACAATCGTTCTTTCAAGCGACAAAATGTATAGACAAAAATTACGATTGTCGGATCGTTAAAAGTTATTGAATTGCACCACTGTGTAAGTAAGATATTTTTGGAGAAGCAGTAATCCTTTCTATGTCGTGCGGTCATATAGACTAGAGGCGAAATGAAGGAAAAATGGCATACTTTTGAAACTTTTTAAAATTTTTGCTTTAATAGATTGCTTCCAAAATGATAATTATTATTTACTGAGTATAGGGGGTATAGGACCCATTTCTAAGAATTTAAGTGTGGCCTCCAATAGCCTTCTTTATTATTACCTCTTAAAAACATAGAAACATACAAACTGTTTACCTTTATAATATTTGTATAGAGTATAGATATTGTCCCTCTCACGTCAAAATATCCAATGTGCAAAATTCATTTCTTGGATTCGTTATCTCGGTATCCTAATTTAAACGATATGCCTCGTTTCAAAATGCTGAAATTCACATGAATTATAGATAAATCAATTAGAAATATTTTGAGACTGACACTTTCAGGAACGCGCTCTTTTGAAAAGTATTATTATTAGAGCTGAGCCAAAACATATTCTTAAAAAGTGTTGATATGCTTCAAGCATAAAATATATCTACGATGAAAAATAGCAAAATATAAATATTTTATTGAATTTCTTTGCCTTAAAAAAAATATTAAAATAAAACATTCCTTTGTATTCTGCTCTCGTCAACGGCAAACATGAATGAAAAAACTAGTGGAAAGAAGACGTTAATGGTTGTTTATAAAATGTACTTCAGCTCTCGCATGCCAAAAACACTCTCAACAAAACAAACGTGAATGTCAAAATCAGTCACTAGCTTTCTAATAATAATGAAATTTTTTTTAACAAAAACCCAATAATGTTTGTAAAAAAGGTTGTCTTTTCATTTTATTGTATTATTTATTCACATTGCTTTCATAAACTTTAAATTTTTTATTCATACTTAAAAGCTATAAATAAAATCTTCATAAAAATGTTAGAATATTAAAATATTTTCATTTCGTTTATTTGTTTTATGCACATCATAAAAGGTACTTGCAACTTTTCAACACAACCGGTGTTGTTCTTGGAGCAACAACAATAAAAATTTGCGTTTAAGCCATTCATAAGAAAAAAAAAACGCACGAAAATTAATAAGTATCACAAAATAAATTTCTTTACACAATATTAGAAAGTATGAGTAGGAAATGAACCCTTAAATAGGCTTCAAGATTTTTGACTGCTGTTTAAGTTTAATTTCGAATTATAAAGTATTGTTAAAAAGATTACCGGGAACTGGCCTAATACAAATGTTTTCCATAAAACCATTTGCTAGCAATAATAACAATCTAGATACTACCAGCTACAAATCATAGAAGAAAAGTATTCAAATACACAAAACTGCATAAAAACAACTGCAATAATCTTATACCTTCTGATTATTAAGGATATATAGCAGTGATGTCAAAAATAAAATTATGCTTGTATGTGTGAGAAAAGTTGTCTCATTCGTTTCTGAAGTACACAGAAAAATCAAATATTTGGGCAAATGCAGTTTAGTGAACCAGCTCCAAAAAATGTTAAAAAGAGCCTGTGTTATAGCAAATTAAAATATAAGAAAAAAATTATATAAAAAGTTGACATTACCCACATTTTCCAAGTTATCTAGAAAACGTGAAGAATCCCAAAAAAATTTAAACAGTTTATCTGTTAGAAAATAGAGTATACGAAAAATAATTCAACAAAAAAATTTACTGCGACCCATATTTCCCAAGTTGTTGGTCTTTAAAGTTTTGAAAGAAAATGGCGTTAAGTGAAGAAGTGCGAAAAGCTACGTGACCGTTTTTGTCCCCATTTTTTAAAGTGAATTATATAATAATACATTAAAGTTAAAAAATTTTAGTGTAGTTGTCTCGTTTTTTTAATCTTGCGCTTTTTTTGATAAATTCCCTATTTGGTGCCATTTTTCTAAAAATGTCATCGGTCACTCCTGTCGAAAAGAATCAAAAATTTCTTTTCAATACATATTCATTTCTTTCCTTAAAAGTTCTATAACATAAAACACATTGAGTGTCGAAAAAAGACATTGGTGATCATAAAGTATTTTTCGCATATTACTTGTTTTCTTTCAGTACGTCGCTGTCTCATTGGCGACTAAATGTAAGGACAGCGTGCCACTTTTTGTTCCCCTTTTTCTAAAGTAAATTATAAAATAATACATTAAAAATAAGAAATTTTAGTGTAGTTGTCTTTTTTTTTTTAATGTTGCCCCTTTTTTTTGATGAATCCTCTATTTGATGCCACTTTGTGAAAAATGTCATCGGTGACCCTGTGTAAGAGAATAAGAATGTGTGTGTTTTTAGCTAGCAGAATTGTGCTATGAAACTGACACCAACCCATAAACCAAAACAGAGCCAGACAAAGGACGCCAAAAAATTATCACACGAACGAAGGCTTAAGAGTAACTCGTCAGATTGTGCATACGAGTTCTGAATACTTTCTATACCCAAAAAGCGAAGGCTTGTTTTGATGCAGCTTCACAATGTGTGGGGAAGTGTCGCTTCAACACCCTTCGATAATTGGTTAAAATCGAAATCTATCGAAACGCCGGTACATGTGTCTTAGGGTTCCCTACACCAAAGCTGAAAAGTAACCTATTGTTTTCGCTATTATGTCCGTCTGTCCGTCTGTCACAGGCTGTTTTCTCAAGAACCGTAAAAGATGAATATGAAGCTAAAATTTTCACAAAATATATTAAATTTGGAACGTTACATATATATGACCAAGGCAAATTCATATAAGGTATACTCAGCTCAATTCGCTTTAAGAAATTTATAATTGAAATAACAAGAAAGTGAAAAAAAAAATGTGTGTTGACATTCAACGTATATTCAATTTACAAAGGGCGAAAATAGTCACATGATCCCTTGCGACCACCTAGTATGAATTCGCCTTGTATATGACAGTTAAAAATTAAAGGGTGTTCTAAATCGAGCACTGAATATACAGACATTTGAAATTTTCAAAGTAAGTGAATTTTTATGAAATCAAAATTAAAGGGTATTCTATCAGTTAATGTAATTTTGAATATGTGATTTTGACAACTTATTTACTTAACTTACGCCGTCAATTCCTTGAAATTTTCAAAAACGCTAAACCTAAAAAATTCCAAAATAAATCGCTCAAAGGCAAAAAAATAAAAAAAACAAAGTAAAAAACTCGTCAAAAAACTTATAAAATCGTTAATACAGAAAGAAATTGCCAACACCGAAAGAAAGCGCCAAAATTAAAAAAAAAATCTATAAAACTTAGAATCAAATGAAAAAATCGCTAAGAACTGAGAAAACCGCCAGAAAAAGAAAAGCACTTAAATAAAAAACCGCCGAAACAAAAAAAAAAACGAAAATTCTATAACTAAAACATACCAAAAATAAAAAATATGCCAAAACGAAAAACAGCAAAAAAAAATTAAAAATAAAAATAAAACACTAAAATTTAAAAACAAACAAAAAAACTGCCGAGAACAGAGAAAATCGCCTAAAGAAAAGAACCACTTAAACTGAAAAAATCGCCAAAAACAAAAAAAAAGGAAAAATTTGCAAACAAAAAAAGCACTAAAATAATAAAAACGCCAAAACAAAAAACTTTCAAAAATGCTAAAGCTAAAGTTCCATAATAAAAAATATGCCAAAACGAAAAACTGCCAAAATAAAAATATTTCACCAAAATCAAAATAAATCGCTGAAAGCAAAAAGAAATCACCAAAAGTAACAAACTCGCCAAAAAACTTATAAAATCGTTAAAACCGAAAGAAATCGCCAAAACAAAAACGCCATAACGAAAATAAGTACCAAAATTTAAAAAACGCTAAAACTAAAAAACAAACAAAAAAATTGCCAAGAAGCAAGAAAATCGTAAAATCGAAAAAAAACGTTTTTAGCTGAAAAAATCGGTAAAAACAAAAAAATTGCCAAAAACCGAAAAAATTGGAAAACGAAAAAAGCACTAAAATAATAAAAGAAATTCAAAAACACTAAAAAATTTCCAAATAAAAAAAATGAGCCAAAACGAAAAAACGCCAAAATAAGAAATGAAATATACCACCAAAAACAAAATAAACGGAAAAATTAGAAAACAAAAAAAGCACTAAAATAAAAAAACGCCAAAAAAAATTCTTTAACTAAAAAATACCAAAAAACAGCAAAAAAAAATTAAAAATATCACTAAAACTTAAAAACAAACAAAAAAAATAGCCAAGAATCCGGAAAATCGCCAAAACGAAAGAAGTGCTTAAGCTGAAAAAATTGCTAAAAACGCCAAAAATCAAAAAAATTGGCAAACGAAAAAAGCACTAAGATAATAAAAGACATTCAAAAAACACTAAAAAATTTTAAATAAAAAATAAGCCAAGGAAACGAAAAATATTACCAAAAACAATTTAAATCGCTTAAAGGAAGAAAAAAACCATCAAAGTAAAAAACTCGCCAATAAACTTATAAGAGAAAATAAGCGCCAAAATTAAAAAAATCAATTTAAAAAAATCGCCAAAAAATCGAGAAAATCGCTAAAAAAAACGAAACAAAAACGCCAAAAAACCAAAAAAAAAATTGGAAACGAAAAAAGCACTCAAATAAAAAAGAGCGAGTCAAAGTTGCACTTTGTTGAATTTACAAGTATTTAAAATGTGTCTTCACTTTCGGAACAAGTCGTAAGAACTTTATTAAAAGCGCTTAAATACCAAAAGATTTTTATTTTCATACGTTTCAATATATAACGATATGAAGATTAATTCTACATTATTAAGCCAAAAGTTGCAATTTTCGCGTTATGATGTTCTCAAAATAAATTAGCTATATAGTTAAAATATTTTTATGATACTTCTTGAATCAAACATTTTTTTTTCAACTAAATAAAAGTCTCCCACCATAAATTTTACACCTCTACCGATTCCTAATATGTTTGTCTTATTAAAAAGAAAAATATCAAATATAAAATCCTTTAATTTTATTTTTTTCTTAGAGTTCACTAAACTCTATACCGACGGCTCATTCAAACTTATTTAATTATTTATGTTTTATTTGGCGTATAACTAAATCCTCCATTTATAACTTTCACATTAAAAAAAATATATATATTATTTATGGCAGTAATAAAAAGAGAGCATCTGGCAAAACGTTTATTATCCATAAGCAAACTTAAGAAATTAGCTCATTTACAGAAGACCAATAACAAAATAATACCCCTCAACTTTTGCCATAAATCCTACTCACCTTAAAAGCAATAAACAAAAACAATTTTAAATTATAAAAACATTTCATTGTTTTTCATTTGCCCCACGTGTAAATTTTCCGGCGAAAAATGTTTTATGTTTAAAATTTATTGCACAAGTTTGCCGCTTAAACTTACTTGTTCAACTATTCCTGAAGCATTTTTCATTTAGATTTTCCTTTTTTTCGTTTTTTGAAGCCTCATCAAACTTTTTGGATACTTCTCGGGAAAAATTAAAGTTCACAACAAGGAAATAATTTTTTTGAGTGGTTAGATGAAATTGGAAAAGTTTTTATTGTTTCACTTTTTACATTTGACAGACTTTTATTATTTATACATGTTGTATTGTTTGTGATCTTATTTTTAATACAAATACTTTACGTTGGAAATTTTTAATTTTTAATTAATTTCTCTTGTTATACACACACTTAAAGAAACACATGAGAATGTTTTACACGGAAACGGAAGTTATTGTAGTTTAGGTGTTTCTGCTAAGAAGACTATTTTACAAAAGAAAATATTTCGCTTAAATTTCAACGGTAAGAAATGGAATTTGTTCAATTTTATTTTATTGTTTTTTTTTTGTATAAAATTTTTTTTGTAACGTTTTTTAGTTTCGTTTAATATAACGCGCGTTTTATTTTATTGATTCAATCAGTTCTTAACAACGCAAACCTTAAGAAACTTCTGACTGTTAAAGCATCTAAGACAATGTTTTTATATGACAAAATATTGCAACTATTCCCAGTATTTAAAAGTATTTTGTAATGCCATCTCTCCTGTCTGGGCTTAAAACATTTAAAGAGATACTCTCTTCTGGGGGGTATAAACAAGAAACACTCAGCAAGAAGCAGAGCTGCCAGTAGTAAGAATTTTCCCCCAAACGTCAGGCCTTTTCAAAATTTTTGGGGATAAAAAGTGTAGTAACAATATTAAAATTAAATATGACTTTAAAATTTGTTTTTTTAATAAGAATGAATACATTAAATTTAATTTTGAAAAATTCATTTGGAAACAGAAGATTTTTTGGCAATATTTAAAAATAGTGTGGAGAATTTTCAAGTATAGATGTGTTCACTTTTGTAAGCTTTTTTGAATTGTTGTTGAAGCGTACTGAAGTGTTGCTAAGCAGCAATTAAGTGCATCGAGACGTTCTAAAGCATTAAAAAAAATTTTATAAACTTTTAAGTGTTAAATAAAAATAAAATATTCAAATAAATTACTTATGTTCTAATACAGTAAGAGTATTTAGGACTTTTTGTTTGAAAATACTTCTGAGTTTTTTTGTTTGAATTCTCTAAATTCTTTTCTTCACAGATGGTTGTTGTTGATGTTGAAAACTGCTGTTTTTTTCGTTCATACACAAGACGATACAATCGTCAAACAGAATAAGGGCATTACGAGTAATTTCAATTTTTCTAGATTTTAAAGTTTCCTAATTGGGTCACAATAACACATTTTTTTTTCTTAGAGCTATGCTCTTTATGTAACAAAAATAATCGACACTATTACATTTATGTTTTTATTCTTATTTATTTATGTTTATTTTTGTTTATTTATGTTTTGTACGAAAATAAGCGAAACAAAATGTTCAACTTTGTTTTGTTTCGTTCTTTGAAATAAGTGAAACAAAAACAAAACGAAAACAATGAGAACGATTGTTCAATTATTTTTTTTGTATCGTTTTTGTACATGAGTACAAACAATACATTAGTTTAAGAAAATAATTGCGGCTAATTTGACATCATCATATAATAGAATTTTATTTGCATTACTATTTAACACATGAAATTTGTTTTATAAAGGTAAGCACCATAGCTCTTACAGGATTTTATAGGACACCTCTCTGCTTTTTTTTAATTTTTTTTATTTTTTACGTGAAATAAATTTGCAAAATAAAATTTAAATATAATTTAAAAAATAATATACACAGGCAGGGTGAAATTGAGAGTATAACTCAATATATCCAATAAAATTATCCCTTTGTGCTAGCTGTTAGTTGACGAGAAGATAGTGAGACAGAATGATAAGGAAGAAATAGTGATAGAGAAGATAGGTGGTGTAGGAAGAGATAGGGGAAAGCTTCATTCTTTTACAACTCTGCTTTTTTCTTGCACGTTTTTAATAATGAAGTGCTATAGCGCTTTCTGGTGTCAAATGAGGCATATTTAATTTTTGAAGCTGTGTTTAGTAGCCATTTTATTGGTTCTTTTACTTTGCCAATAACTCCGCTACACTACAAAGGAGGGCGCTCTAATTCTAAATTGGGATTGGTATCCGATGATGTCGTTATAGTTTATTGAGACCAGGGAGCAAATCACGGCACTCGTTATCGAACGAGATTACGAAATATTTTAATAGAGTTTATATGGAAATATTTCGTAATTTCGTTCGATAACGAGTGCCGCGATTTGCCCCCAGTGCTTTATGCCTGCATCACTAGAATTTTCCCTACAACAACTGATACAAAGGACACGAATGCACATCGGAAATTTGTGTGGGTTTGTTATTTTTAATGACTGTCAGAGATCGAGCTTGAACCCAGGACCTTCGGCTTTGTAGTCAACGTGCTAACTACTTCAGCCAACGCCACCCACATAATGTACATATTTAAATACATATTTCTTTCAGAAATATGATGAATATTTGGAAAAAAAAGTTAATCAGCCCAACAATGAATTCGCTAGGAGTTGTCCCTTTTTTCATTCCACAAATTATGAATTAGAATTTCACTGGGAAAAAAGTAAGTAAATTTTTCACAAGTCTTCAAATCAATGCAAAAATAAAAATATAAAATTCAAAAATGTTGCAAGACAATGGTATAAAAAAATGGCGTTTAGTTAGAGAAAAAATTTAAATGAGCATCAGAAAAATATATTTCCTTCTTGTTTTAGGAATTCCATCAGAAAAAATATTACACTCTAAAGTTTGCACGCCTCTTTAAAGTTCAAATAATAGGTAAATGGAGAATGTTTTTTTCTGCATTTGCCAAATCGACAACAGGAAAAACTTCCTTTGTACATACAATAATTAAGAATTTAATCCATTTGCATCCTTACCTGGTTGAGTTTTTGCTTCACTTTTTCAACATAAAGTTCTTTTGCATAATTTTAAAACACTGTCTTACTTTTAATGAAAACATAAAATTTTTATTAAATATATGTTACTGAAATTTTGTGTTAATGTAAAATAAAATGTAAAGATGATCCAATTTTTTGTCCATCCCGTATTTTGTTAATTCCCGGGAACAAATAATTGGGTAGAGAAAAGACTTCCCGAGAAAATTCATAACTGGGCTGAGTAACACTGAGTGTAGTAATTTATAGACATATGCACATTAGAGCGACTCAGGGAAAAAAGTTTTTGTTACCCCTCTCAAATTAATATTCGTTCTTTTTAAGGAGGATTTTCAAAATATTTGAGGAGTCTAGCGATGACTGCTTGTGAGCTGCACTGTGTAAGAAAATAGATAAATTTTCATAATTTTTTGCATATTTTTTTATTTTCTCCCAAGACATCAAGTTAAAAAAGTTCACGACTCAAACGACTTTTTTAAGACTGAAGTATTTTTCCTTCATTATTAAAATTTTTACTACCAGTATTACAGATGTAGTAACTTTACCATCTTCATTTCCATGAGACATTTGAGAATTTGTTAACCACTTCACACTTTAATTAAGTCTTTATTATCCTTACTCTAACTTTTTTACTTAATCCATTTTGTTTTGTTTTAATTATGGACATTTATTATTAAACATTTCTGTTGTGGTCTGGCAACACAAAATACTGGTAAGAGAAAATTATACAAATATTACAGAATGTTAGGGGTTGAAAATTATGTGAGAACATAAACAATGGATACGCTCTTTCTGTTCCCAACACAATAATAGATAATTAATGCTTTTATTTTGGTGAGCATCAACACGAACGAACTGTTGCTTTTACCTTTTTTTCTTCGGCATTGACCCGGTTGCTCAGTTTGTAAGTTTTATTTTGTGTTTTTGTTTTACTTCAATATTGTTGTCATGGTCAAGGTTTTTCAATGGCAATAGAAGGAACCAAAAGTAAGGCCAACGAAATATGAATGACGCTTGTCATTAGTTAAAAGAGGTAAATTTGATTTCAACAATTGTATTAAATAAATAATATGAAGCGTGTGAAATTAAATATTACCCATATTGATGTATTTGACGAGTTGCAAATGCTTTGTAAAAAGAAATCAAAACCAAGACAAGCAAAAAACAGTTGTACAAATAGAAAATCGTTTAAGATGATTTCACGCGACGTGTTTATACGCAACGTTTATAAATTTTGTTTCTATAAAAGTCAGCTTATGTTACAGCGCGTCTTACTTTGGTCTGGGAGAGCGTCGGGTAACAGTCTTAATTGAAATATGGTAAAGTCTTAAGTTTACAGGTGAGAAGGCAAGAGAGAATACGAGATCTTTTCCCTTCTCTCCCCCAAATTTTAACTGTCAAATTGCTTCATCTGGAAGTTTATTTGATAGATTTAACTGCCTCGGTTTTTTTCTAATTCTAAGCTTGAAGAAAAAAATTGTTCCATGGTAACAGATTTGCTAACAACGAAAACGCGGAGTCTGCGTTTGAAAGCAATTTTAATCCCCTAGGCTGTTCTTACTGTAAGCAAAGTATCGAAGTTATTGAATATGAGATTATGTTGACAACCAAAGTAATTTCTTTTTAGTGCCTTAACTCATTTTTTAACTGACTTTAAAAACAGGAGAAGGTTATAAATCCGTCTTAATTTTATTTTAATTTTTTTATTGTTACTTCATAGCTTGGTGCACCTTAGACCGATTTCAAAAGCTATTTTTTTGTCTGAGAGCGTGTATCTTCCAACTGATCCCATTATAAAGAAAAGGTCGGGGGGGACATGCCCAAAATTTTTTTATTTGACTTTGTGATATTCTTTCTTTGGTTCTTGTGATATAATTTATATAAATAATTTTTAAATTTAAAAATAGGCGTAACTACGTCCATTAAAAATTAATTACTATATTTTTCGTGGTTCTACTCAATGGAAACTTACCACACCTTGAACTTTAAAATAAACACAATTTTGTATTTAAAAAATGGGTGGAGTCATTCCCATCATTCTTAACCAACAGATTTTAATTTTTTTTTAAAGAGTTTACTTCCAGTTTGGTCCCATAAATATATTCGAAAATGTTCTATCAAATCTTTGCATTGAAGAATGTTTTCTTTCCAGATTTATTTATTATTATTATTATTATCTCAGACACACACATCTTGCGTGTATGTGAGCATGCTTGATTATTTAACTGGGCATGTGTATGTCTATATGTAGGTGTTGTTGGCCTTGGTATTGATGTCCTTAAATATTACCTGTTACACAAAATTATTAATTCCAAAAGTGTACGAATGTAATTTTTTCTTATTAAGCACAACTTCAACAAACTCTTTGATATAAAAGTTTTTTCTGTTATGAAAAATTATCTTTTCCGTTTTTATTGTATTCTTTTTGTTCCATTTATGTGTACATATGTACATAATCACTTTTCCTCTTTGCAATTAATCAAGTTTGACAACTCTTGCTGGTTCCTTTTATGTCAGTTAAATAGATCTGGGTAGCTTAGTGGAGGAAAGCAACACGTTTTTAGTGATTTTAAAAGAGATGGTATGTAACATGAGCTAATAAATCACTAACTCATGCCTTAGACTCGGCAGTTTTGCTTGAAGCAAGTCTGAGTTTATAGGAGATGAAAGAAGAGGGGTACTGACTTGCTTGCACCCAAAAGTTACTTCAATTCTATTTTGTTATTTCATTCGCTCTATTGAAACGATAGGAAAATTGAACAAGAAACCATCTGAGTGTAAGCAAACGAGCAGTTTTAAAAAATAATTGAAGAGAACTGCTTCAAGAAAAACTGCCAAGTCTAAAATATGACTAAGAAAACAGTATGCTTCCGAAGTAACTCTCAATTCTAACTTCTGACCTCTTTTTTTCTTAAAGAGACAGGAACCACCAAGCAAGTTTATGTGGTTTCTGCTTATAATTTTAAATAAAGGTGCTAATACATTATATACCTAAAATGAAGGGTATAGTATAACATAAAAATATGCAAATTATAGAGAACTTTAAAACCTTAAAGGCCCCGGTAATTCCTCAAGTAGACTTAAGGAAATTTAGCTTTATTATGCCTTATCATTCTACAGTTGGAATTTGCAACCATTAACATGCTACATCTGCATGCAAAGGAAAAATATGATTGAGATAACCATAATCAAACAGCAACATACTATGATTGAATTATATGATTGCAGTCAAATCATATTATTCATAATAGAAAAGCAAAGTTCAAATAATATTATTATCTGAGTTAATAAGAATAATATTATCTACAAAAACAATTAACTTTATTATACATAATCTAAGTATTGTAAATATGACAACAATATTGTTAGATATGACTAAAATATATGTAATTAAGACTTACCATAAAATATTCTAATATTATAATAATATTGTTAAATACAACCACAGTATTATTTTATATAATAATAATATTTTTTTAAAGAGAAGTAAAACTTATTATATTGAAGATTTTAATATAATAACTCTAGTTGTTCCAAGAAACTTTGGGTAAATGGTTCCCTGATGATCTGCATTAGCAACAGTGAAATGCGCATAAAATCCAGCTAAACCCCTCAATAAACAAATTCAATGTATTTTTAATAAAAAAAATTTTAATAAATAAGTAAAATAATAATTTGCTATTATTAGTGCGTTAATAAATGTTAAACTGAAATTTTAACAAATCCCAAAAAAAAACACTAATTAAAATTATTTTTTTATTTGACGTAATTTAAAAAAACATACACACACATTAGTTATTGATAAAAAGAGAGATATAATGCTGTTCTTATGCAGTATAATGCTAATTAACTTTTGCATTGAAAATTTATCTGTAATATTTTTAATCATTTCCATAAAATTAAAAACACCCACTCATTTGGCTATGAAATTGTTATGCAAATTGGTTTTAAATCAATTCTACTTTTACATAAAGCTAATCCTCACAATTTTGGTATTATATATTTCTATTAATGATAAATGCGCCAGTTAAAAAGGGAAGAGTTACATAAATTTAAAGGGTAAAGCATAAGGAGTGTAGACTTTTATGACTGGAAAAAGTATTATTGTGTCATTACAAGAGGTCTTAGTATGAACGAAATTTCATAAAAATGGTTTGGGTACAAAAACATAATATATAACTTTAATGGGCGTTAACACGCCTACTTTTCCGATTGTGTAGTATTAACATAGTAAAGCCTGCTTAGTCGAAGTATATAAAAAAAATTTTAGAATTTTATAGACATTTACATGCTCATTTTGGAAAACGCAAAATTAAAGTCTTGGCTATGTGTAGTGTGTATTTAAAGTTTCAATAGAGTAGCTTGTCTTTTAGTTTTAGGATTTTCCAACTTTTCTGGATGGTAACTCTATGAGGCTTATTTGTCAAAAAAATCAGATAACTACCGTATAATATTACGAGTACATTAAATTTTAATGGACGTGTTTATGGTTCACATAAAGTTTCGTATGAAAAGGGCTTATGAAGAATATATCAGTAATAGATTAAAATCTGCAAAGCCGAAAGTTCAGATCTTATAAGTGTAGTCACGAACACTTTTCAACAGAAAATAATCCCTTGGATAAGTGCTCTGTATATGGAAAAATTCAATAAAATCTATCGAGTTTAAACGCCTTAACATTTTATTCTTAATTTTGAGCTAAAAGGGCACTGGCCCCCCCTCTGATTTCCGGGTTCTTATATTTTTTTAGGTGATCTGTGATCTCGATTTATTTGTGCACCAAGTTTCAGCTCTCTAGCTCGATTAATAGTTTTAATGACATGGCTCGGCTAAATTTTTAAGAAGATAGATTAAAGCAGTGTTAAGCAATGTATGTGTTTGAATTAATATGAAAGAGAGTAAAATACATGCTTGTAGGAATGTACGTAAAAATAAGATCATAACGAAGTACCCACGGGCGGCCTTTTGATGATCTCTGGTTTAAAGCAATGCATACGTGCAACAGCTTGAGTTAAAAGGTGTAGGTGAGCACAAGATGTTTGCTTGCTTAATCTTCATGGTGTACAGTATTGAATTTTTCTCTCTTATTAGTGCTTTTGATTTTATGAGAACGCAAAAACTGGTATTCTCTTTTAGCAAAAGTATGCAACACCCTTTGCTTATCTGCCAAGCGAGGACATTTGCTATTGTAGTGTCGAAGCATATTTTACTAGTGCACACCGAATGACAATTGTAAAATGAGCAAATATGTGTATGTGTAAAAGCAAACAAAAAAACTTAGATTATTTGAGCGTGTTAGTTTGCATGCAATACTGTTTATTAATTTAAGACTAAATAATAAAATAAATAAATAGTAACATACAAATAATATTTTTCATAACCATGAAATGCATATAGACAAAGCAGAATCACCAACAAATAAATATAAAATTTTTCAAAATGTATACATAATTGAAAAAAGTTTTATTACCACTTAATATTTTATGAAATTTTGAGTTTTTGAAATGAAATATTGTGCACTATGAAGTGTACAATAAAAACATTGGCACACATGACACAACTGTTGTACAATGGTTTTATGTGTTTTTTTTTCATTGTTCTCTATTTTTGCTTCACACTCAATTACGATCACCACTACAAACAATTTCTTAATTCACAATAATCTGTATCATGTATTTGTGTATCAAATACACTTTCTATTTTTTAATTGTGAATATCCTGTGTGTAGTGTATTAATGAATTTTGTATTTTTAATGAAAAAAAAAAGAACAAGCTACATACAAATTCTTTTAGAGAGTCCCTCTCTGAGTACAACATTTTAAAAACATATGAAATAAAAGTGCAATAGTCCATTTCATTTTTATATGAAAATTTCAAAGAACAAATTTTACACTATTGTATTTAATATGATAATGCAATCGATACAGAGATACAACAGGTTTTGTGAATTAAGCAAATATTCGCTCTTGAAAAAATACAATACTGTGCACTGTTTCACGGCTTTTGCTCACTTCTAATGTATACTAAGTTTTTGATACCGAACAATATTAGCTCGCCACCTCCACCGACATCACCTCCCTCTTCCGGTTAAAATTTTTGGGTTACAGATGTGTGTATCAAATTGCAGCTCACTAGCGCAAATGTTAGTTTTTATGGGCGTATCCCCACCTCCTGGCTAAACTTAAACTTAAAGGTTTTCATATATTTCTAGTTAGTTGGCCACCTTGGTCTGCTTGTGTACCAAATATCAATTCTCTAGCTATAGCAAAAGTACTTCATAATATTGATGAGTTAGTCAGTCAGTGAATCAGTGAGCCAGTGAATGAGTGAATGTCTTGAAATATGCACTTTTTGCACCTTCATATATCAGGAAGCTTTCATTATAAAGCTTCCAAGCTTCGCATATGAAGCTAAATGAATTTATTCTAGAATTTAAAATAATACGGTAATAATTTTACGATTAAGATATATACACTGCGTGCATTAGCCTGGTGCACTAATTTGCGCATATATAATTACTTTAAAGGGGCTACCAATAGAGACTTCTTAACCGTTAGACTTCATGGTGGCGATATTATTGAAGGTACATCTGCACAATTAACTGTCTGTTTTGTCAAATTACCATTAGATGGAGCAGTTGGAAACTGACTCTAATCTACATCGATGATGGGCATTTCGAATGATGGTCAACGAACATATATAATGGTCAAATTTGTGACGATATACATCTGGAAAAAGTGACAGTTTCTTTAAGCAAGAAATCACTGCGACCCTCATATCATCACTAAATTTCAGCCAAAAGTTAGGAAAAATGCCTACCCAGATTTTTGCACGATGTTATTTTGCATTACATAAGGGCATCGATAGAGCTTTCAAACAATAAAATATTTTCGATGAAGACTCAAAAAAGCTTTTTTTCATTAATGTAAATTTTAACATTAGAAGTAAATAATGAAAAATCCTTTATTTAAAAACAAAGTTCACAGCTCATGTGTTAGCAATATCTAATACATATGTATGTGTGATACAACATATTGAGGCACATGCAGCAAATTGAAACGTGACCTTTGGTTCACAAGTATTTTTTTTTTATTATTTTTATTATTTTACAAAATGAATTGTGATAAATTATTGTTAATTCTTTTGTATATATGAATGTATATATCTACTTATTGGTTGAAAATTTTGCACCCCCTGCTGAACATAAAATGTTCTTTTGTATTATCGCTTGATTGGCGTGTGTTCCATACGACGCACGTACTCGTATGTACTTACGTGTGGTAAATTTAAAATTTGCACGTGTATTTTCTTGCTGTTCATTCATATATTGACTTTTTAGACACTTGAATTTGGTGTTTTGTACTTATTTTTCTATATACTCTTGAACTGTTTTTTTGTTTTTTTTTTTTTTGAATCACATGCCAGACTTGATGGCAATTTATTTTTATTGTTGATAATGTGGCACGAATTTTATTATGATAATTTTTGTAATTTAAAATCACTTTAATATATCCACCAGCAAATGTTGTGTTAACACAGACTGGGTTCAACGGGTATGTTGAAACAGAAGCAATAGAATACTCAATTGATGAAAGTTTAACTTTTTCGGAAGTAAAATGCTTATAACAAGAGACTTAGTAAAAATATTTTACGGAAAGGAAGGAGCAGATATTTTTCACTTCATCTTCCGAAATTGATAATTTTCATCTCAAAAAATTTTGCCATTTTTAGGCGGCCCATCCATTATACAATATTATTGCAAATGTTGTTGACATATTATTGTTGTCTTGATCTGTACTATGTAATAAATGACAAAAGAGAAGTAAACAACATTGAACAATGTTGCCACCACATTGGACAATTATCTTGATTGTATAATAAAAATCAAAAGTCTTTTGATATTTGCCAATATATTGTGCCACCTTCGAATATGTTATGTACATTGGCAATATTATTGTACAATACAAAAAATTGCTTAATTATATTGCAAGTGGGCCACTTTAGACAAATCAGCTTTTCTTGAAGCAAGTCTGAGTTTATGGAGGAGAGAGAAAAGAAGCAATAAGAAGGGTACAGATTTTCTTGTACCGAAAATTTACTTCAATAGTTTTTTTGTTATTCCATTCGCAGCCTTAAACAAATAAGAAAATTAAACAACACTCAAAAAAAAATACAGATACTATTATTAAGAAAAAAAAAAGTTACTAAATTTAAGTAAAAAAATTTTCTAAATTTAAATAATTTTTTCTAAGTTGCAGTAAATTTTGACAAAATTCTAGTAAAAATTACTTAATATGAGTAAAAATAAAAAGTTCATATCCTTAAAAATAGTTCATATAAATACACACAAAAATTCTCATATTCAAGGAAATACTTACCAAAAATTGGAAAATGGTTTAAAACTTTAGGAAAATTGTATCCTAAGAAATAGTCAATATCGTTTTAAATCAAAAAATAAATTTAAGGAAATGACTTACTCTTGATTAGTTCATCAAATTTTACTTACATGAAATATATATTCTTCTTTTCTATTTTTTCTTTAAATTATAGAATATAACTTTTATTTGCATTAAGCAAAAAATTTAAATAAATTTTTCATATTTCCAAAGAAAATTTGAACTTGAAATATATTTTTTTGTAAATAAAATTAAATTTTAAAAGTCAAAAATTTCAATGCTTATTCAGGCTGCCCTATCAGTCAGAAGGTTTTTGGTTCAATACTTGACTCTTCTCAAGGAGTTTATATATATGTATGGTGAAAGGTGAATTAATTAAAAATATAATATGAATAACACATCATGTACTACAGAATTTAATTAAAAATAAAAATAAGTGCCGAAATTAAAAAAAATTTAAAAATTTAACAATTTGAGATTAAAGATAAAAAAATTTTGTTGCCAAGCTCCGAATTTGATGGGAAAATTTTACCTAATTTTAGAAAAATTTTAATTAAATATAACAACATAATTCCTATAAACTAGTTCATTAATGAACTAGAAATTTAGTAAATATTTTATTGGTTTCAAGTAAAACACAGATTTGGCGCCATACGACAACTTTTTTTACTCAAATTTAGAAAATTTTCCAAAGTTTTAGTTAGTTTTTTTTTAGTGTGGCTGTGTGTAATCAAATGGTAAATTTTTAAAGAGTATTGAAGAGACTTGATGTGAGAAAAATTGATGCGTGCAAAACATAACGAAATTGCTTAATGAAAATTTGATAAGTATGAAAAAGGAAAAGTATTAAATCCTCAAAATAAGAAAAACTCCCTTAGTGCAAAAACCAAATCACATCATCTATCTCCCCCTCCCTCTCCCCTCCACCAACCCAACTGTCTGCCCGAAAACCCGACAACCAGAATGTTAGAAAACCAGTTTACGCCATCTGAATATTTTACTGTAAGATGGCGTATACCAGCCATTGGAAAGGTTTCCCACCAAGGCTGGGAAAAATTGCATATGAAACTTAAAAGCGAAAGCATACTTTTAAAAACAAAAGTTTTTATAATTTTTTATTGAAAAATTCTTTTAATTTTTGAAAAATCAGTTTGTTTTATTACCCGACTGCGCAACACAAAGAAGAGTATTGTGTTTATCAGCCTATGTATGTATGTATGTATATATATATTTATGTGTGTTCTTTTGCGGTACTATATAAGCCGCACACGTGGACAATTTTTTGATTTCTACATCATCACGGAAGTGTCACTAAAGATATGTCAGTACTCAAAACTCAATATGGCGACCAAGAGACGCCATTTTGTAAATACTAAAAATATTAAAACTTGGTGAACTATACCAAAATGGGCATCATTCGACAGGTATTTTAAAAATATATTTAGGTTTCGAGGCAAGTTCATCCTAACTGGTAAGTTAAATCGAATTTGCAATAAAGGAAAGCTTATCATACGTCCGATAAAATCCTACTTTTAACTAAGTTTAAATTGTAATGATGAGCCTTAATGATTCAAAGTTGATCGCAGTAGGGTTTTTTGATTTTTCTACCAGTTAATTTTTTTATTTTATTTAATATTCTAAAGCTTTTAAATTTGAATTTTATCAGGCCTTACTACGAGTGCTATATTTTAACGTATTAAGACAATTTTGTACTAGACTAAAGGACATTACAACATTTTCTCTTTAATTTAGTACAAAATCGTTGCAGTCGAAATACGACACTCGTAATTAGGCCCATTATTTACTGGCATCTTCCCGATACTTCGTTTGCATCCAGAAATGAACTTAAATTTCCCTATTAACTGTATTTTCACCAAGCTTATTAAAAACAGAAATAGTACCATAAGTAAAAATTTTTACCCCTTATATAATATAAGTGGGATAGTGGCACAGAATCCACAAAATAAAAAATTCGACGTTAACACATAATTTCAAAAAGATATATAGTAAAACTTAAATTATGATAAATTTTTAAATATATATTATTTAATAATTTTTTGTTTTCGTCTTCAAAGCTAAATTGTAACCGTTTCAAAATGTTTTACGTTTTCTAGCTGTGTTGGATAGACATTCATCATGAATTAACATATATATGTATGTAAGTATGTATTTATGTATATCCCACTAAAAACAAGTCCTAGGGAGCTCTCTTTCTCATTTATTTCATTTCTCAATTCTTTTGGTACTTCTAAACAAAAATGTAAGTGCTGTCTGTGTCTGTTTGTAAACGTGAATGTTTGAGTGTTACACGTGTTACAGCTTACGTATCATAACATTATTATGAATATATTTGTTTTGTCTCACAAAAAAAGGAAGAAAATATAATAACAATGGGTAAAAAATATACATAACAATAGCAGTTGAAAAAAATATTCAACAAGATTATTTCTGGTTATTTAAACGATGTGTGTGTGAAAGAATTTTTGGATTTGAAATTGTAATGAATAAGTTTTAATGAACGATTTTTATCTTTACGTAATCCAAAACAAAAAGAAAAATAATTAAAAAAAAACAATACATAATTATGTTTATTCTGCTTAAGCTTTTTGTATGCTGTACTGGTAATGCAAGGAATACAGTACGTCAAATTGGTATGTCTACCAACAAAATTTCGATTGGAATGGCAGAAAATCATAGTTTTCATCATCATCAACTTGAACTCTTTCAATATATTATACATTAATGTATTTTAAGTGACTAGTGTCACGCTCAATAACCTTAAACTAAAGCCAAACTTACATATGTGTGTGATGTGACCAAAAAAAACGTAATCACTAGTTGCAAATAAAAAAAATTTATGATTTAGACATGTGTTTACTGATTTAAACAGTTTTCAATCATGTTCGATTCTACGAAATTGTCTATTACTTATGTATGAAACTATTCAACTTAATAAATACGTATCTGTTGTAGATATTATTCACACAAAATTGTATTCTAATTACGCGATTTAATTGGTTGAAGTATCTCAAACACTTGTATTGAGGCCAGGTCTGGGAATATTCAATTTACTAAAGTTTACTAAAGTAATTTATAATTTGTTGCAATAGCTAACACCAGAAAATAAATTCTTTTTTCTGATATATATCTATATATTTAATTTAATTCAATATAAAATTAAAACTATTCTATTTTAAAAAAACTGCTTTGCCCTGATTTAATCTCATGCTATCAAATTAAATGGATGTCAACTTAAATTTCTGATGTCTAAAATTGTCACAAATAGGGTCGCTCAAAAGCACATAACAGATACTGTGTCAAAATGGATAAGGTGCATGCTTACGTCAAGATAAGCTGATTTTGAGTTAATAGCACTCCTGGTAATCTTCATATTCGAAAGGAAGAGGCAGGCTATTGAAATTTTCAAGCATTATAAAACTATAAGCAATATGAAAAAATTGCTAAACGAAAAAATCATCAAAAACAACAAAACAAACTAAAAACGCCAAGCACAGAACAAAAAACCAAAAAACGAAAACAGCACAAAAACTAAAAAAAAATCGCCAAAAACTGGAAAAAAGTTAACCGGGTACTTCATCAGGTAAGAAATTCGATCATATAGGCTAAAAATCGTATGATATTACATATGTAATATGTAATCCTCACAAAAACATAAATGTGAAAAAAGGCCAAGTTCCTGTCCAAAATTTCGGCCATTAAAAGTAGTGAGATATAAATTTTGACCAAGTTCTTGTTTGCCACAATACCTAACACAGAAATATGTTATGTATTATATAAACTTGTAATCGTAAGGATGTCATATAATTTAAGAAATTTATTATTCGACACATTGTCATAATTATATTTTAATTTGAAATCTATTTGCTGGTGGTTCAGCTTGGTCTATATGCATTTCATTGTTGCTGTAACAAATCATCAGTAGACTTCAACCACTCATTTTGAATAGTCACAAGCCTCTTATCTTATGCACAGACTTTCTACTGATGATTTGTTACAGCAACAATGAAATGCATATAGACCAAGCTGAACCACCAGCAAATAAATTTCAAATTAAAATATAATTATGACAATATGTCGAATAATAAATTTCTTAAATGTTAAATATTAGATTTTATTTTTCATTTTGCCTTGTAATTACTTTTATTGTTATCCAATGGATTTCTAATTGTATAAAGGTGTAGAAAAATAAAATAGATTCATATCGACTATAAATTATTTGCTGGGTTTTGTATGAGTTTCTAAGCCTACTATGCTTATTTTTCTTTTGTGATTTTCAAAAATATTATTATTTGTGAATTCTCAAATAGTTCTTGAAAGTCTGTGCATAAGATAAGAGGTTTGTGACTATTCAAAATGTGTGGTTGAAGTCTACTGATGATTTGTTACAGCAACAATGAAATGCATATAGACCAAGCTGAACCACCAGCAAATAAATTTCAGATGTCATATAATTTCTAGACAACCTGCTAATTTGAAAATATTTTTACCGATTTAAAGAAATGAACAAATAAAAATGTTTCTCTACTTTTTTAGAAAAGTAAAAATATTGCCAAGTTAGCAGATTATCTAGAAATTATATGACACCCTTACGATTACAAGTTTATATAATACATAACATATTTCTACGTGAGGTATTGTGGCAAACAAGAACTTGGTCAAAATTTATATCTCACTACTTTTAATGGCCGAAATTTTGGACAGGAACTTGGCCTTTTTTCACATTAATATTTTTGTGAGAATCTGACTACTTTTTTAAAAAGGTTCTTTAATAACACTTTTTAAACTTAAAATTTCTTGTATGTCTTATTTCTATTAATGATCACTGTGCCAGTTGAAAATGGCATAGTTGCATAAAATAATGGGTTAGAGCGTGATGAGTGTTGGATTGTACACCTTAAAAATGTACTATTGTGTCATTACAACAGGTCGGTAGTGCGTACAACTGTATCTGGTAAGAGTCGTCTAGAAAGAAACATGTAAGATACAGCGTAAATTTTAGTGGACGTGACGCCGTCTATTTTCTCAATATATTTACATATTAAAGTCTGCTTAGCCAAAATACATAAATCAAAAGGATATTCCCAATGCGCATCCAAAGTTTCAATAGGGTAGATGGTGCTTTAATTTTTGGACTTTCCGATTGAGTACATTAATTACTATTTGTGTACAAAGTTTTAGCTCTCTATAGTATAATATGTAGTAAAATAATTATGGGCCTAGCCCCGTCGACTTTGATATCTGCTAGTCCTCATAGTCCATGCAAAGTTTCGTATTGAAAAGTTAATGAGAAATATATGAGTAATAAATTAAAAACTGCTAAACCGAAGTACATGAAAGAAAAAGCTACGATTTATGGGTGAATTTACTTTTACTTTTCAAAATAGGAAACTTTTATTTTGGATAAGTGCAATGTGTATGAAAAGTTTTAATAAAATGTATCTTAATTTTGAATTTAAAGTGCTTATTTCCACCACCTGATAGCAACTTCTGGTTTTTCTTAGTGATCTCTGATCTAAATTTATTTGTGTATCAAATTTAAGCTCGCTAGTGCGAATTGAAGTTTTAACGTCGTGGCCCCGTATACCGAGTAAAACTTTTTTTTTTAAGATTTTCCCATTGGCTTACGCAACTAAGCTTATTTGTGTATACAATTTTAGCTCTCCAGCGCGAATTATACCTTTAAATTTTATCAGCATTACCTCTCCCACTATTTCTAACTCAAAATTTTGTTGTGAGCCGCGCTTATAATTCATGCTAATTTTCTTCTAAAATATCCTAGATCAAAGTAGATTAAACACAAGGTTAAAATTGTATGGGAGTAATCACGCCCACTTTTTAAGATGATAGTTTAAAGTATTGTGCACGTGCAAAGCGTATGCAAGATTTCACTACATTGGCTTGAATTAAAAGCTGTATATTAAGTTTTTAGTTCAAAATAATATTAGCGTGGTCCTGCCCATTCTGATAAAATTTTTTGGGTTTTCAGATTTTTCTAGTTGGTTTCTCACCTAGACCTACTTGTGTTTTAAATTGCATCTCCCTAGAGCAACTTGTAATGTTTAATTTTTATGGGCGTAACCCTGCCCACTTTTCCAATTTCAAAATTATTTTGGGTCAGTGCTTAGTATTCGTGTTAAGTTTCGTTGCAAACGGATAATAATAATTACATAAATAGTATATCTAAATACGCTGAGCCGCAGGGTATTAAAATGAGGTTTAAATTGTAGGGGCGTGTCAACGTCCACTTTTTTAAAAACAAATTTATAGCCTTGCATTACCGCAATATATATACCAAATATCAATTAAATAGCTTCCATTAAGCGCCTTATATTAGTAATTCTGACTTTCATGGGCGTAGTCCCGCCCATCTGGCCAATATTTCCAAGTTTTCAGATTTTTTTATTTTATTTCTTACCTAGACCTAGCTCTATATTGGATTTCAGCTCAATAGCACACATTTTTATTTTTATGGGCGTAGCCCCGCCCTCCTGGTTAAAATTTTCGGGTTTTCAGATTTTTCTGGTTCATTGCTCACTAAGATCTTCTCTTGTAAACAATTTTAGCTCTCTACCAGAGTGTGTCAGTGGTCAGTGAGTATGTCTTAAAACATGCACTTTTTGTACCTCTATATCTCCGGAATCTTTCATTGTAAAACTTTCAAACTTGGCGTATGAGGTTATAAGAATTTATTCTAATTATTTTTTTATTATTCTAATTATCTGAATATTTTTTAATTCTTATGTATGTATGTATTTGTTAGAGATATGAATATTTATATTTCCAATATCAAAAACAATTCCTGGAATAATATTCAATTTCATTTAAGTAAACCTTAATTTTAAGAACATGCTTAAACTTTAGCCTACTACTGTACTCAGTTGTCGGTAGATAAACCATTCAATTGATTTGCGCTTCATTAATAAAACATGCAAAAATTTTATACGCTGAATTGGTTTGCCATTTCATTTCGCTTGCAAAATAATTAAGGAAAACTCGGAAAACTCGGAAAACACTTATTATAAAGCAAATGAAGCACGTAATATTTATTATTCTTCTGTCATTACAGGAAGTGTGCGAGTGCGTTTGTCTGTGAGTGTGAGTGCCTGGAATTTATTTTTCAATCAAATGTTTTATTAAAGCAAAAAAAGCCAGTTGTTCATACAAAAGAGTTTTTTTTTCTGTTAAATAAAAAGACACAAAGTTTGTTGTTTTTTTTTTGGTTTTTCTTCTTACCAAATATTGTATTATTAATGAACTGACAACATTTTGGTAAACCTTTTTTGTCTGTGAATCTTAAATTTCATTCTTTTGAAACATATGGTATACATATATTTTTGTAAATCATAAGGGTGTTTATATTTTTTGCTTATACATTTGTAATGAATGTTTAATTTTTTATATGAATAATAGCTTTTACCAGGAAATTTTTATAGATAATGCCAGACTTTTTGTGTTTGCATATGGTACTTCATTTGCGAGTATGTTGTGTATGTATGCTTGCATTTAAGTTTTTAATACAACCTTAATTGCCTTTTGAAAAGATTTCAAAAGCACAAGTCTAATAACCTATAAAACCTTTTCTGAGAAAAACATGTTAAAAGAAAATGTCACCATGCTCGAAACACATGTCAAGTTGCGCATACATAAATTATTTACACATACACTTACCTAGTCAAAATAAACATTTATAGCAGCCTCCTTTAGGGAAGAAAAAACTTTATTCTTTAACTTTATTATATAAAAATTCATTGATTTTTTTCTTTTTGTTCTTAGAGTTCTATACGCCAAAGGTGAAAAGGAAGCCTTTTGTTTTCGCTACGCTGTCGGTCCTTCCGTTTGTATGTTTTCTCGAGAACCATAAACAGATTATCTAGGAATTATATGACACCCTTACGATTACAAATTTATATAATGCATACCATATTGTAGTGACAGGTATTGTGCTAAACAAGAACTTGGTCAAAATTTTTATCTCACTACGTTTGATGGCCGAAAGTTTGAAAAGGAACTTGGTTTGTTGTGGCTGTAGCAGTAGACACGTTGACCACCACGCGATGAGCTACAGTTCAAATATTGGCCGGGAATGACAATACACAAATATTTTCCTGATACCCTGTGCCAATATACACACTAACTTAAATTAAAATATTAATAAAACACAATGACTACATTAAATTAAACTCATGCTGTTTCAACTTGCAATAACTTTGATTTTAACATAGTTCTTTGTGTTGCTTTAGTATATAATTTACGTTGTTCCAACTTGAAATAAATTTGATTCAACATGATTCTTCATTTTGATTTAACAGTACTGGAGTTATTTCAAAATGATAATTTTCTTTGAACATTGCATGTCCAACTAATATGCAAGACACATAAAACAAAATTATTGCCCACAAAATTTTAAATTTACCTTGTCTACGTAGACTTCTATGTAAAAATTTTGTGTGTGTAAAAATTACTTGTTAACTAATCACTGAGTGAGATATAAATTGAAGTCCTTAAACATATTTTCTGACGCCCAGTTCAGTCCAGTAAACATTTTATCTAAATATAGAGTCCGCCAGATAACTTTTTTTTTGTTGAAAATGCTATAAAAGAAACTACTGAAGCTTCGGCTGTGTCTTGTTGAAACCAACTGTTGCCCAATATCCTCCTCTTCAATTTTTGTGAACAATAATTCGTTCAACATGGACCGATAGCGATCGCCATTGACTGTAACGGTCACTCCTTGCCCATTTTCGAAATTATGCCTCTGGACCAAAATCTGCACCAAGCAGTGACTCGTTTTGGGTGCGTCGGATTTTCAATGTATGCGTGCGGGTTTTCTGTGTCCCAAATTCGACAATTTTGCTTGTTTACATACCCACCAAGATCAAAATGAGCTTCTCTGAAAAGATGATTTTTTTGGCAAAATCGGCATCTTCTGTAAGTTGATCGCAGGCCCACTTAGCGAAGCGAAAACGCATTGGGTGGTCTTATTTCATTTTGTACTTTTTTTTGCATCTACATTATATTTTTTATAGTTAAATAAAGGATATATACACTTAATTCCTAAAAAAAACTAGCTTTTTGGAGTTATGATTATAATCCAATAAAGTAAATAAATTTCAATTTTATTTTTAATATTTATATATATTTATTTTTATATATGTAATTTAAAAAAAAAACTTAATATAAAAAGTTGTATGACAATGAGCATATTGAGCTTCTAAAGAACTTTCCTACATAAAAATGTACGTGCAATGAGAGCACGTTTATTTAAATTAAAAGCGATTCTAGAAAAAAAAATTTATTTTTTTCTCAAACATAAAAAATATATTAAAATTTAAATTTTATAATTTATATGCTTAAACGTGTTATAAAATCGTACGCTGTTTCCCTAGCAACTTCTGCAATTAACATAAATAGATCCGCCAACTTTTTCAAGTCCAGTACATAGTGGGAGTGAGACAAGCAACAACTTGTTCGTGCACGTTTTAAATAATTAGTATTATATTTTAAATATAGTCAAGAGTGACAGTTTATATGTGTATGTACGTAGGTATAATTTAAATAATTTTTTCATGCCAAATCATTATTAAGAACAAAACTTACAAATATTTGCAATAAAAAACAAATACTTTTTATGTGTCTGTCTATTTGTCTCTTCGTCAATTCAACACATTTTTGAAATTATCCTACACAAACACATTTTATTATTTTTATGTTTCGTAAATTACTGTCAACGTAGTAACCCAAACTTTTTGTTAAATGAAGAAAAAAAGTAAATCTTAATAGAGAATTAATGAAAAGTTATAACCAGAGAAATAGTATTTTTCTTAGAAATAAAACAGTAGCAAATTAGTTTGACTTATTGTATTATTCCAAATCTTATAAACTTTTTCTCGCAGTAGGAAGAATAAAGTTTTATAGAGGTTATAGCTTTTATGAAGTTGCGTGCTTTAAATATAAATTAATTTTTTTTTTATCAAAATGTTGGCACTATTTTGTTAAGATTTGCTTACATGATAGCTCTTAGCCTACAGAAAGTTGAATGAACTTAACTTAAGTTAGCATTAACATAAATATAATTCAAGCTGATATTTGGGTTTGTATAATACGTGCCACAAAACACAGTAATCCAGTATATCCTTCAGATACGGGTGTTCCAATGAGATATTTAAACACTTATTATAACTCAATGTGCAACTACTTGAGAGATGTAAAGTAAATATTACGCCAATAATAAAAATGAAACGGAAAAAGTTCAAGAATGCATTTGAATTATCAAAACTCACAACCCAAAATTTTAAAGCTTCACAGTCACAGTTCGCAAAACTCAAGCATCATTGCATCATCATGAAGCTACTTCTCGGATAGCATTTATGAAATTGTTAAAATTGTTGTTATTAAAAGCCATTGGTGTGAAGAATGTACCTTGTGCTTAAAGCTCAAGATAAACTGACATTATTAATGTCATAGGCCATAGTGTTGTTGTTGTTATTAAACACCCTGAGAGTTTTTTTCTTGGTCTTAAGTGAAGACGAGTTCTATGAAAAAAGCTTATAATGGATTCAAAACCCTAAAAATGAAGTCCGTGAAGCTATCGGTGATATACAGTAGAGGCCTGTATAAACAGTCTTGAAATGTAAATTTGTCTGTTTTCTCTCTTTCTTTTATACTGACGAATAGAAGAAAAATTGTAGACAATGTAACTACTACTAGAATTTTAGTGTTGTCATAGAGACACTTGGCCCCAGTCTGACTACAAAGAGGTAAGTGCATGCATGCAATTAATGTCAATGCATTTGTGTGTTTGTATGTGCACAGAAAAATAAAATATCAAACACACAACACGAATGTGTATGTACATGCATGACGTTCGTATACGCGTTTATGCGTGTGAAGAAGCCAGCATCACAAATTTATCACGTCACGAAGTATTTTCTTTTTTACTTCTATACCTGCAATAGCTGAAACAAAGGTCTTGGCAACAGTGTTTTTAGCGATTGTTTTAGAAGATTTCGCTGTGGTAAAGCATTTGAAAAATCTCTCACGTCTTAAAAGTTCTTGTAAGTGATCTTGTGCAGGCCTTTAATATACAGCCGCAAATGTCCGAATTGATGATGGAAATTGTCATGAAAAGCATAGACTAACTGCAAGCCTAATCGTGGCGGTCATGGTCATGTATATTGTTTTCCATTATTAAGGAAATATTCTCTCTTGAAAATTTAATATTTTTCATAAGTATATAAAGCCCTTATTGGAAAAGACATATTGACCCCTCAAAAAAACTTCCATTCGCAGCTGGTTTCCTAACTAACTAACAGGTTTTAATGCAATCACTTTAAGAAATTCGTAAGATTAATTCGTTGATTCACAGAGCATCTTATACAAAAAAAAAGTTACAGGTAAATCTAACCAATTTTTATAGTTAAAAATTATTTAACCCACAAAATTGGTTAAAAAAATTAAAAAATTGCTTAAAGTACATGTTTGGCGTTTGAAGTTATACAAATATTTTCTCAACAAGCATTTAGGCCAGCATACTATTAAAAGCTGTTTTCTTTATCCATATAAATGAAATTACAAAGTTTTTATCCAGTTCATTTTGCAAACAAAATCATCTCGTTCAGGAATTTATTCAAGTATTTTGCTCATATCTGCTATCAAAATTATTTATGGATGTGCTTTTCTTTTTAATTTTTATATTGGGAGTGCAAGAAAATAAATGGATTTTCTCAGTTTAAGTGAACATAAACTTATTAATTGGGCTCAACCAAACATAAATTTTCTTCTTATTTTAACGGTTGGACAAATGAGAGTTTTGTTTGCAAAACTGATGCTGCTCACCAGGGTGCCTGGTTACTTTACCAATAAGAAGTGCCTAACGACTTCTGCTAACACTTGTATTGTTGCTGTTTTTGCTATTGTCTTATGCCATAATATTTTATGCGTGATTCGCTTATAAGTTATGTCACGCGTGATCGTGACGTTACTTATATATAATAATAATTTAAAAAAATAACGTTTGTGATATTAGCTAACTTTCTTGGACTTATTAATACATATATTTTTAGATAAATCGTGTGCAAGGTCAATCAATCTTCCCAACTGGATTACCAACTTAATGATTTTAGCAAGGTGTAAGAGTAAAATAATCGATACATCCTTCTGACATACATCCTTTACAAATATTTTGAAACTATGTATTCAAAGATTGATTGATAAAATTTATATATAATTAAAAAAAGGCCGAATAAATTATTATAATATTTAAAATATTGGAAGCCCACCATTGTAATACATTCAAACAGACATTATTTCAAGAAAATTGACAAAACCAAATAACGATAGAATAAAAAGCGAAGAGGATCAATCTTGGAATACATAGTTCAAAAATATATGTAAAGAAGTTAGAAGGATTTACTTTAATAATATTCAAAATAACCGTTTCAATGATATTGGCGGAATCAATTACTATTCAGATGTATAAAAAGCTTTTTGAGCTTTTTTTATTTTTTCAGTTTTGACAAATATTTTTCATTTTATATATGTATGTATTAGTAAATTTAGAATAATTTCATTTCCTGAAGAAGCTACACAAATCTGAAGCGAAATATCGATAAAAATAAATAAAATTGTAAATTTATTACAAAAAGACCTATAGCTTAAATAAAATTTATATATAACTAAATAATGATTAATTTTTATATTTGGTACCTGTCTCCGCACTTCTTTACCACCAAGATTTTGTGTGAGCATGCCGTTCTTTGTCTAAGATCGACTCATATAAATTTGGTAACCCACACTGTTGTTGTTGTGTGACACTGTACATCGGATGCTTTAAAAAATGTTCGAGTTTCTAAGCCTACTACGCTTATTGTTCTTTTGTGATTTTCAAAAATATTATTATTTGTGAATTTTCAAATAGTTTTTGAAAGTCTGTGCATAAGATAATTGGTTTGTGACTATTCAAAATATGTGCTTGACATCTACTGATGAGTTGGCTAAGCAACAATGAAATATATAGATACACCATTAAAAAAATTTCAATTAAAATAGATTTATGGCAATATGTCGAATAATAGATTTCTTGAACTTCATCAAATACATTTGAGCATAAAGAAAATAACTCCCTACTTTTTTTCTGGTCGAATATTACGACAATTGAAAATCGTTAACCTCTTTAGGCTTAGAAATTTTAAATTGCTGTATACATATAGCTTTTAATACTTTCCAAATTATATTGTAAAATCAGTGATATCAAAACGATTCGTATTTAAAATTTTTGTAGTTTTATTTATATAGAGCCTCATAATAAATAATTGAGAATTGTGAATATGCTTATATATTAAGTCTAGGACAAATAAAAACCCGCTTCCCTGCTTTTTACAACTTTATAGAGCATGAGATCAGGAATAACATTTCACTCACAACCCCAACTCTAGCAGAAGCTAATAAAAATAATAGACAAAAACAATATTCTTACAAATATTTCTTATTAATGTACTTGAACATGTGTTTGTGTCTATATGTTCCCAATAAAACATTTAATACATATGTATAAGCGCACCCTCATTACAAGAACACAAGCACGTACTCCAGATGTAAAAATATTGACAAAAAAATATATATTTTATTGCGGAATAATTTGTTTGTTAAATTATTCCACGTGTCATTTATGAATTTCTCACATCATATTTTGCTACAAAAAAAATAGAAAATAAAAAATAAGAAAACAGATTCTTTCCCCTCACACAAATATACAATAATAAAAAAAAACAATAGTCCTTAAGTCAGAGAAATATGTGCATAAAAACCATAAACTGACCAGATATATGGGTTTTCCTAAATCCTTATTAAAGCTTAAGCGAAACCTTTCATCTGTAAACTTTATACAATGGAGTTCGGCTAGAATGACCCAGAAATTTTCTTCATTACAAATGTAGCGCTGAAAATTATTCCATAACTTTAGACAATTTACAAATTATATATAAAAAAAATTCACCGTATTGTAGATTTGAGTTGGCAAGCTTATACAATTGTGAAAATTTCATAGCACCTGTGGTTAGCGTCTTTTTTAGATTGCAAATACGAAAATTTACAGCTGATATGCTTTACTTTTTTAACATTTTATGCTCTTCACCAAAAATTATAAGGAGTTTATAGGTGATCCATAAATTATATACATTGTGTGTCCTTGTGAACAAATAAGACGAACATGAAATCAAGTTCCCAAATCTTCCAAAAAACTAAAGAATTTGGACTTAGACTGGTTTTTTAGAAATGGTCCAAACTAGATTTTTACTGAAAGTCAGCAAAAACAAAAAAAACGGTTTCAGAGCTGGAAAATTTAAACTTTTATTGGTACGAGTATATAAAAGTATTTAGCTAAAACTAATTCTCGGTTTTTTTGCTAATGAAACCTATTTTATAATTCAGTAAGAATTAAATTGTCATTAAATTTAAATAAAATCAAAAATACGATTCCAGAACTGCGATATTGGATTTTTTATATAAAATTTATATTTTTCTTTTTTTCACTATAAATTAAAAATATTTTGTATTTTAGAAGGAAATAGGTTGGTATAAGAAATCAGAAAAATTTTAAATTATGATTCCAAGGTTGGATAATTTAATTAAAAAAAGCAACTAGGTCACATTAGTCTTTCCTTTTTCTTTAGAAACTTGATATATTTTAGAAAGAAATAGTTTGGTATGAGAGATTAGAAAAATACAGACCTGAAAAATTTAAAAACTTATTTTCTACATAAAAGAGCCTAAATAACACCATCTTTTTCTTGCTTAATTGAGAATATTGGATATTTTAGAAAGGAATAAATTATTATTAAAAATTCTATTAATCAAAATATTTTTGATTACATATTTTGATTACATTGATTGATTGAGTTACAGGGTTGGAAAATCTAAACTTTTTTTGGGTTATAAAAGCAACTAAATAAAAATATTTTTGATAATTAAAGATATTTTACTCCAGACTTTTTTAACTTTTATGTTTATGAAAAAATAATTCAAAAGTTTTACTCCTTTTAGGCAATATGTAATTCGTTATAACTGAACTCCATTATGTGTGTGTGTGTATGTGTGTTATTTATGTCATTATATTTCGTTAACCCAAAAGAAATCGAATCATCAAGAAAAATAAGACACTTGTTGTTATCCCTAACTAAAATAATTAATGTCCGACCGAAGTCACTTTTTTAGGCCGAAGCCACAGATCACCCAAATATTTTCTTATTCGGCCAAACGGAATTAAACAAAATAAATCATTACAAAGTTTAATATTTTTAAAAGCAAATAATATTACCCAATCGAAAATAACGGTACTTGATATCTAACGCCCAAATAAGAAAATGCCATAAGCCCAAATAAAATAAAATAAAAAATGAAATAAGGTCCCAGAAAAAATTTATGAAAAAACACTCAATATAAATAAAATAAAGCCCAATTAAAAATTCCAATGAAACTAAACTTAAAATAAAATAGAGTCCAATCAAACTCAAAATTAAATTAAGGCGAAAAAAATTAAATAAAGCTTAATTAAATTTTTTTTATTAATGAAATAATTATTTTCTTATTTGGGCGTTATTTCCTTGGGCATTATTCCATAGCGCCAATTTTTCTTATCAAACCTTTATAAAGACATAAATCTTTTTTTTGTTTTAATAGGGCACTAAGGTTTTAAATGAATAAAATTTAGGCAAAATTTATACCAGTCATAAAAAATCCAATTTCGAGTTTTCATGCTGCCAAATTTCGGTTTTTAGCAAATATGCAATTATTAGCCGATACCGAAGTCGAAGATGTTAAATTGGCCGCACACTAAATAATTTATAAAAACATTTTTATAAAGAAAAAAGAAATAAACGGAATACAAAAGGAATTACACGTGGATTAGAAACATATTTTTTTTTCTTTCCCCTTGATTACATTCAAAGTTGGTTGGTTCACTCATATGGAATTATATTGAGCGCATGCATGTGCATGTATTTCTTTTTAATCCAAAGATGAAAAATTTAAACTTGAAATATGTGTTTGAAGTATTTAGTAAAGAGCAATGCCCAAATATTAATGAAAACTGTTGGTGCGTAAGTGCTTTATGTGTATTTTTAAGAAATGTTTTTTACTACTTTTTATATAAATATAAACATTTTTTCTTTAATTCTGATAAATTTTACTACATAGAACAATTCAATTTATGTGTATACGAATTTACAATAAATTAGGATTGGTGAAATAAGCTCATAATACACATTTTATTTAGTTTTTTCTAGTTTTGAAAAATGTTTAAGCTTTAGAAATCGTTCCTAAGTACTTGTAAGATAGTCTCTAAATATATAAGGGAAGATTCAAATTACAACTAAATTAAGCAATTAGCTATGCTAGTAAGGCTTTCTGGTAAGGATTTGCCTTGGGGAGAATCTTTTCATCACGGCAAGTCCATATCAGGTGGACTCAACTGCCCAGTAGACTATTTTTGTTACTTGCACTTTCAATATCTCTCAGATTTTAACAGACATTATTCAATGCAGTTTTTTACATCCCATATGAATTAAGCATTGCTTAAAATTTTATTTTCAAAGAAATAAATTTAAAAAAATGTTTTATGAAAATTTCAACGCGAAAAATATTTTTTAAATTGAAAATTGGAAAACTAAACCACATTCAATGCAAAGATCTGATAGAACATTTTCGAAAAATATTTATGGGACATAAAATCGAATTTTAAATTTTTAGTTTTTCAGAATTCAAGGTGTGTGGTAACCTTTGTAAAAATCGGTTAAGTAGAACCACGTGAAATATAATAATAAATTTTATTGGATGTGGTACCGCAAATTTATTTAACTTTAAAATTGTGTGCTAGACTTCGTAGCAATCAAGTAAATAGAATATCACAAAATCAAATATAAAAATTTGTGGGCTTGTCCCCGCCCACTTTTTTAACAATAACAAAATTTTTACAATCGGTCTAATATGAACCGAGTTATGAAGTAGCAATGTCAAAATAAAAAAATCCAGACGAATTGATACCCTTTACCTTTTTTTTGAAGTCGCTTAAAAATAAAAAAACAAGAATTATGGGGAAATTCGAAAAATACTTAATCATTTCAAACAAGTCAAATTCAAATAACACACAAAAAAGTAACACGAATAATTTTGTAATATTAATTAAAATATTTGATGTTTTCCCATTCAAATTAAATAATACAATTAAAATTTTAATTAATACAATTAAATTCTTAATTGAAAATATTAATTGGTGACTACTTTTTTCTGTAAAGGCATACTCGAGTCAATTCGCTTTGAGAAATTTATACTTTTATCAAAAAAAATGTACTAAAAAATGTGTGTGTTGATTCAGCAAAAAGATCCACCTGATCACTTGCAACCACCTAGTATAAATTTGCCTTGGCCTTAAATTCTGCCACTGAAGGCCATGGTAGAGAAATAATAATAATAGCTAAATATTTTCATCGCAATAATCCATCTTGGAAGTTTAGTTGCTTTTGTAATTTCTTTTAACATATTTATTTGCTTATTTAAATAAATATAATGTGAATGAATTTTCTTTCCATTTAGTTTTACAAATTCGTCTTGTTTCTATTTTTAATATATTAAGTAATCCTAAAAGCCGCGACTATTTTTGCATTCTTAAAAGCTTTAATTTGCCTTAAAAATGCATACCTGGGATGTAAAAACATTTAATGAAAACTTTGTGTTAACATTGAAAGGGAGATTCAAATTATAAATGGCAAAAACTGTCATCTGTGTAGTTGTGAAATCCTGATATTAATCCATGTTAAACAAATTTGTTTCTTATGATTTTATTTTAACAGTCAATAAACTAAAATCCTTTTTTCAAACAAAATTAATTTCAAAGGTTTTTTTTTGCTACATCACATATTAAATTCCACAATTATATTCCTTTTTCCGTCTTCAGAAGCTCTAATATATTTGTTTTTCTATTTTTCTTTTACCATTCTAAGCTATTTTAAAACATATTAGCAGGGAAGAAGTAGAAAATATGTTTTTAAGTAAAATTGCGAACAAAAGTATGTGTGTATCATGAAATGTATACTTAAGCAGTTTTTTTAAGAATTTAATTCTTTTTAGAAGTATGAAAGCACACGCACATACGGACAATCTCAATTTCAACCACTTAAGCAATCGTTAACACTTTTCATGTGAATGAAGAACAGCAAAAAAAAACGAAGCTAAGGGTGTCCCACTTGATACTTTTCATGGCAAAGAGAACAATATAATTAAATAAATAACTCAAAGAACGTAACAAAATAATTTTTTGGGTTAGTGATACGAAATTAATCCTCATATCGTTCTTTATGTTGTGTAAAAATTTTTTTTTTCCACTATGAGAATTAATTCTGTATCACTAACTCAAAAGTTAAAAGGTAATTTTTTTGAGTTAAGATGTTCTCTGAGTAAATGAGCGATATGTACTCTAGTAAAATGTTATAGGGTACGTATTAATGTTATTAAAATAAATAAATAAATAAATATCAGTCATACGTTACCACTCACAAGCAGGATTTCAAATGATTTAAATTTGATTAACTTTTAAGAAGAAATTCAATTTAAATTTAAAATCCCGCAGCTCTTCTCTTCAATACCAATTAATTTTTAAGACACAGAATTTAATTTACGACTACTCGCACTGCCTGGTTTGGTTAAAATAATTTACTATGCCTACAAAATTTCAAATTTAAAATAAATAATCTCTGCTAATATTGTTATAGAAGTGGTAAATCCTATAGAAATAGGAATACAATACAACAACCCTTTTTATTCTTAAATACCTAATTTAAACTAATAATCTTGCCAAATAAAAATATACATGCAACCGACTTTCTTGCAATTCAATACTTTCAAAGTATGCGAAAAATTAAACTCAAATACAAGTTCCCAAATCTTAGATTTAAATTTCATCAGATTAAATAAATTAAAAACAAATTCCAACCACCTAAAAGGGTAGATAAACAAAATGGTTTTATTTATTCAAAATTTAATATGCATATTGAGGCTAACAGGATTTGCTTTCATTTGCCGACAGTTATAACCAAATAAACCACAAATATTCCTTAATAAAGATTTAGCTTCAAGCAAAAAAAAGGAGGCCCATATGGTGCAATGAAAAGAAAAAAGAGAGTTAATATATTCATCCTTAGATCTTATGCAAAAAATTTTAACACCTTCTTTAACTAAAATACGCAAAAAAATCGAAATTAGCCCTTAAAACTAATCCAAGTCCGGATTTATTTCTAGTATTTAAACAAAAAGTTTAAACTTAAGAGAAGCCTCAACCAGTAGGGTTAAAATAATTATGATAAAATTGATTTTATGCAAAAAGTCTCAATGCGTTCTTTAACTAAAAAAATACGAAAAAACAAAATACGAAATTTGCCCTTCAAAGTAATCCAAGTCCGAATGTAGTTCTAATATATAAAGAAAAATTTAAGGCTTAAAGTGGGTGCCATATACATCAATATTCAACTTCAATTAGGGATGAAACGATAGCACTAAGGTATCGATACTTTTACTTGATACGGCATCGGTTCAGAAGTATCGATACATACTCAGTATCGAATAAAAAGCATCGATACTTACTTGTATCGGTCAAGCTTTTCGCATGATTTAAAGTAGTGAAAAATTAAATACCCACCAAAGCAAATGCTCGTAAAGAAGAATATAAGAAAAAACTAATTGTTTAAATTTCTTGTAGACGAGTTTTGGTAGAATTTATTTATGAAAATACTCCTTCAACTAACTAATTTTTCTGAATAAGAAAAATTTTGTAGTTCAATTTTGTTAAAAAGATAGTTATAAAAATTGCCAATAAAATCATTTATAGCCAGCAAAATCGACATTTCGCCAGATCAAAAACTTAGACCCCAAACAAAGTGGAAAAATTGCCACTTTTGGGTTGGACTGGAGCATGAGATATAGCCGAGATGACATTTTAAATGTTTGTGCAAATTCGTTATGTTCCCGCAATAATGCACGCTTTTAAAATAATATTTGCAGATCGCAAATTTTATCGTCTTTTTTTATAAAAAGTTTGATTTATATAATATATATTCCAGATATAAGTTTACATTTAACACGAACAAATAAAATTGTGTTAAACTGGCTTCATCCTTAACTTTTCTATAGCCAATAAGGAGTGAGTATATTTTACCGATACGAGTACTTTTTACCGATACCTACTTGGTACTCGGTAGTAGAGTATCGATACCAAAAGTACTTGGTTTCTAAGAAAAAGTATCGATTATTTACTTGTATTTACTCGTATCGTTTCATCCCTAACTTCAATATAAGTGGTTGTGTGCGTTTGTTTATAAAAAATATTCAAATCAATAGTATATACATATGTGACTATTTTTGGTAAACAAACGCACACAAGTATATATATTGAAGCTGAATATTGATGTGTCTGGCACACGTTTTAGAGAGTCTCAACCAATAGAACTTATTCTCCTACATATCCTTCCATTCGTAAGCAATCTTTGCAGGAAGTAATTGGTTACGTATGATGAATATTAACTTTAATATGGTTGTTATTATTAATCATACGCTTTACTTTATTTGCTTAAAATTTCTTTAAATGCTATTTTAACAACTCTTGGTACTTTAAACCGAATTTTAAATGTTGTTATAAATATAAAAAATTCTTCAACAAATGTTAATAAATTTCTTAATTTTTGTTTTAAATCTTTTACACCAAATTTTAAATGTTGTTATAAATAAAAAATCCTTCTCATAAAAGTTAAATTTGAAAATTTTATGTAAATAAAATTCTTGATTTGCATCATATAAATCCTTTATTTAGAAAAAAAATCTTAACAACAGCATAAAAAAATAATACTACAAGCACAAAAATATTTATGTGCCATGAATTTTTCATAAGTACAAATGCCATCAAAAACGTTTGTTAATACTTTGTATCCCATATTTGAGACTTAAATCTCTATACATACATATTTACATATATACATATATATAAGCACATAAAAATACAAAAAAATAAATAAAATGACCATCATAAAACAACCAAAAAAGGAATGAGCATTCAAATTAATTTATTCTTAAATCAAAGTGAAATTTATTACTCGTATTAAAGAGAAAACGGTTTGATTTTATTCCCACATATTGTTGTGTATCACACATAAAAAAAATATTGTCGGAGTTCGTACCTGTCTTCCAACACTTTAACTCTTGTTTATTAAAGACACTGTTTACATTGTTCTAGCAGCACTAAACAAAGATAGAAAATTTCCATAACAATCGATTTAGCATAATGTTTCCCATTCCCTTGAACTGCTCACATTTCATTATCTACTGTCAACAGCTGGAACAATCTCGTTTATGTTTCTCATGAAATTTTGCTTGTTCTTTCATTTCAATGACTACACACACAGTTCAACATATTTACATTTTTAGTAATAACAGAAGCTTAATTGAATTAGTTCTTTGAAAGAATTTTATTTTAATCGAGTTCGAGGGTAACAACAAAATTATTTCTTGAGAAATCTCCTTTTGTTATAAAACCAGCTATATGCTTTTTAGCATATTGAATAAAAAAGGCAATAATAAATTTGTAATCGAATAAGACTAGAAAGTTTTTTTGTGATTCTATTATCTGTTTCCAATTTTATTCAAATAACCCTATATTATTATATTAAATATTAGTAGGTTACTCCAAAAAAAAAAATACATATTATATAATATTCGAATTAAAAATTGTATCTACTTTCTAATCGAATAACATGCAAAATATTTTAATTTTTCAAATATTTTTTATCTTTTGTTTTCATAAATTATTTATACTTCATTTAATCGAATAAGATTATATTATTATCTATAATATTAGTTAGTTACTGAAAATAAATCTTTATAATCTATTATTTGAATAAATTTTTTATTCTGTATTTATTCGATTAATAAAATTATAATGAAAATTTTTTCGATTTTCGGAATAAAATTATTATTCGAATAAAAGTTTTTAAAGCCAAAATCAATTAAAAAAACTTAAGGTTGATTTAAAAAAATGGTAGTGCTTATTTAAATATATTAATATATCCAACAATTTATACGATTACTTGGATATTTTTTTTAAAGTAAGAAAATAAACTATTTGCAATTTGTTTAAATTTAATATTATTTGTTTACAATATTTATTAATTAGCTCCAATACTCAAATAAGACTTTACAACAAGTTCTTAAAAATCGTCATTCGAATAAATATTTTTATTCGAATAATCGAATAAAACGATATTAATAAAATATTTTCGATTGGATTTATTTTTAAAAAGTCTTTGGCTATATTTGGTGCAAAAAATTTGAAAACATATGTACATACATACATATATAATAAATTAGTCGAATAATTATTTCGAAAAAAAATGTTTAGCAGTTAACTTATTTTTTGAAATGATTTCTTAAATGTTTCTTAGAACAACCTTTTATTGGTCATTAATCAACAAACCAAATACGACCTTGTAATAAATTTTTAAGAACTTTCGTTGGAATAAAAACTTTTTTCCGGATAATCGGCTAAAAGTTGAGTAACCAGAACAATTTTCAAATAATTTTTAACTTATTTATTCGAATAATTTTAAAAACGTATAAAAAAACAACTTGCAATTTAATTTATTTGAATCTTATTTGAATAAAACTTGTATCGAATAAAAATTGTCATTCTAATAAATATTTTTAACTAGAAAAATTTTCGGTTAATTTTTATTTAAAAAACAAATAGTTACTGCCTTTGCAAATATTGAAATAAGTACCAATATATATTAAATTATTCGAATAATTTTAAAAGCCAATTATTTAATTTGTAAGTGGTGGCTAAAAAATTTATCAAATAATAATTTTATTGTATAAATCCACCAATCAAATATGATTTTGTTATAAGTTTCAAAAGTTTTTGTTTGAATAAAAATTTTTTTCAAATAATCGGCCAAAAGCAAATTTGCCAGAATCACTTTCTGTAAATTTTTATTTCAAAAGAATTCTAAGCAGTTGCAAATACAATTACTCGAATAGTATAGTATAGTATAATTTATAATTTATTGGAATAATTTCTTAGCTAAGAAAAAAAAATATATAAATATTTATCTAATTTTTCGAATGATTTCTCAAATATTTTTTAGCTAATACCTATAGTCAACTAAGATTTTCGAATATAGTTCAAATTAAAACTTTTATTAAAAAAACCAAATAAAACTCATATGAATAATATGAATGAGGCTTATGGTATTCGAATAATTTAAAAAAATCATTTAAAAAAATAAGTACATTTGGATGTACGTATGTATATACATTATTATATATATAATTAAAAATTATTAATATATACATATATAATTATAAATTATTCGAATAAATGAATGCATAAGTAGCTATTTATTCGAATATCATACCAAAATTAAATAAAAAAATTATTCGATTATATAAATAAATGTTGCTTTTTATTCACATTTTTATTTTATTTACATATTCAAATATGTATTTGAATAAATATACATATTTCATTCATTTATTGGAATAATTTTTGAATGATATTAGAGTATTTATGTATTCGTTTATTCGAATAATTTTTATTAGTTTTCCTAATATTTTTTTTAATTACATATTCGACTAAAACTTTTATTTGTTACTTATTCGAAAATCGATTAAGACTAAAACCTGATTTATTTCGATTCTTTGATTAATATTTTCCTAAATAAACGAATAACATACAAAGCTTAATGCAAATTTTTTATTAAAATAAAAATCCTTAACTTATTCTTATTCAAATATTCGAATAAATTTTAACATTTGTTTATATTTAGTTAATACATAGCTAAATATACGAATTTCATTCAGTATTTACTTAAAGCTTTCATTTATTTATAAACTGTTTCCCATATAACTTTATGCACTGCAACAAATGTACATCTGTACGAGAACAATATAAAATTTAACACAATATACATATAATTTTGTCTAAATAAAAATGAAAAAAGAAAAACCTGTTTTATACTTACATAACAACCAAAATACTTACACACACACATAGACCTACACATACACATACACCAACATATAAAGACCTGCCAACATAAAAATTTATGTACGTGTGCCCATATAAAAATTAAAACGTAACGAACTGTTAAAATCGATTTCAGACACCTTTTAGTCAGTAAAACCTAAAGACAACCTTTCTTATTAAGTTACAAACTCAAGCCATCAAACAGTCAAACATAAAAACTTACACCAAACTAATACATACATACACACGAACATATATCATCACATTCCGAGAAGTTCAAATATTTGAGTTTTATTGATTTTAGCATCCTTTACACAGTTTGTCATTTTGTTTGTGATAACATTGCATGTATTGAGGGAGAAATAACAAATAAAAGATGCTGGGACTTGTGTGTTCAACTGTCAGATATAATTTTAACAAAATTTTCAATAAGAATCATTGAAATGTATAAATACTTCAATTATATACGCTTAAATATACATTAATATAATTTACAAATTTATTTAAAAAAAACGAAAAATTCACTGAACTCATACATTCCATCCGAAATTCATCAAAAATTTAAATAGCGAAAATCAGCATAACATTTACCAATTATTTTGAAATATGACTAAAATACGTAGGCTTAAGTCTGATATCGCTTTTGCATATTAAATTAAAAGTTTAAAATTATATAGAAACTATAAAATATGCCGAAATGAGTAAAAAAAAAGCTCACATCAAAATTTGTCGACAAAAAAAGAAACTAACAAGGGATGGAAAACTGATACAACCATAACTTTTTTGATAACAAATAATGTTCAAAAACCCAGCTACTTAGATACTATTTCTTACTCTTGAAATACTCTTAGTATTGTACCCAGATACATGGAAAATTAGGATGACTTTTTTTATATATTTCGGTATTTAATAAAATTTAATATTGAAATAAATTCAGTGAAGTACGACTTTGACCCGCGCAAGAAAGTTTCCGTACGGACACGAGATATGTAATTCAATACGAATTTTAGCCAATATAAACCATAGTTTTGGCATTTTTCCGTTTTTGGTCTTTTTCGGTTTTAAGCGTTTTTTTAGTTTTGGGGTTTTTTGAATTTGTTGGCGCTTTCTTAGTTTTGGCACTTTTTTTCTCGTTTTGGCGATTTTTTTGGTTTTTGAAGTTCTTTTTTTAATTTTGGCGATTTTTATTGTTTTGGCGATTTTTTTAATTTTGGCATTGGTGATTTTTTTTGTTTGGCACTTTTTTTCTCGTTTTGAGGATTTTTTCGGTTTTTGGCTTTTTTTTAATTTTGGCGATTTTTTTCGTTTTGGCGATTTTTTTTAATTTTGGCGATTTTTTTTCATTTTAGAGATTATTTTACATAAACAATTATTTTGGTTTTGGCGCATTTTTCGCGTTTTTGGCGATTTTTTTCGCTTTTTGTTTGTTTGTTTTTTTCATTTTTGCGATTTTTTTTTGTAATTTTCGGATTTTTTAGTTTTACCGTTTTTGAACATTTCAAGAGTTTACCTCTTACGGTTTCCAAGATATAGCAAGTTGTCAAAATTCCATTAACTGATGGACTACCCTTTAATTTAATTTTTTTTAAATTTTAGTGTTAATTGTTGTAGTCTATACAAAAATACACTAATTTTACAAATTTCAAGTGTCAATATACATATGTACATACAATTGTATGTATATTACATGGGATTTGAACATTTTTCGTTGCTCATTTTGGAACACCCTTTAATTTTTAATTCTCGTGTATTTGTTGTTGTAGCGGCTAAAGTTCTACATGCTTTGTCAAATTTCAGGTCCGTAGCTCTTACGGTTCCTAAGGAAATACCGTGTGATTGACAGACGGACATACGGACAGCGTAGCGAAAAAAATAGGGTTCCTTTATTCACCTTTGGTGTACGGAACCCTAAAAACTGTCTCATGTCTACATATACTCCAGGGACCGTCATTGTTTTGAATTTTATAATAAAAGTCAAAAGATTTTTTCTTTATATTTTTTATCAGAAATAACTGTTACATAACTTTCATTTCTGCTAGGAAAATTAGAAACAAAATATTCATTTGTATTTCCGCTCGAAAAAATAAAAATCTGAAAATTATTTCAGCTCAAAAATATAATAATTAAAAAATAACAATTATTTCTGCTTAAAATAAATTAAAATAAAATATTTTAAAATTATTCCAGTTCCAAAAAGTCTTGTCTTTCCTTGTTCTAAATTTGTTTTTTCTTTAAAAATTCAAGAGTAACTTTTATTTTCTGTCCTTGCTATATCATCACATTTGGCAAACAATTTATTTCCACTGAATTTTTGGATAGTGTTCAATAAAAGGAAATAGTTTACTGTCCTTTAATTTTTTTTTTCAATGTATGACAATCAATATGAAAAATAATTGTGCTGAGAGTACAGTAAGAATCATCACCCAGCTAACCAAAACATTCGTAAATAATATCGCATTCGAATGCTGCGTAAACATTTCTTAGACAAAACACTCCAGAACGGCTATCGTAAAGGGTAAGAGAATGTGCTGCTAGAACTTACTCTTCGCTTAGTTTGTGGTAGCAAATCTTTCGATTTATTACTCCTCTTTTCTTGTACATACAAAAAAAAATTTAAAATTTAAAAAAACAAATTGTTTATTGTTGCTAAACTTCTTTTAAGGAGAATTTTTCAAGAATTGCGTACTACAACAAACATTCATTTATTTTTTAGTCTCGGATTGACTAGGCAACTTCTGAGATCTGACTTTCGAATTGTTTTCATATATTCGTGTTTCCTTTTGTTTTCAGAGGAGTATTTTATATATGCATACAATTAATATAAAATATGAGTAGCATTAAAAATAATTTAGTAGAGATCTTTTCTAATATATAAAATACGTTTAATTTATAAAGAAACAAATTTTACACTTACATATTAGGGTTATAACTTTTGGCATTTTTTGCATGAATAGTCCATAGACAAATAGGAATAATTGCGTTTTTTCTTTTACGCGATCGTTTGGTGGTTCCACACCAAATGCGATAAAGTTTGGAGTTGGAATTTTTTTGATTGCAGTATTTGAGATGATTTTTCTAAATTTAATTCCATTCCGTCAACACCAGCATATAGAATTCATAACGTGAATGCAATTTTTAATTGAATATGTAGAGAGTCATTAAAACGTATGACTATCGCTTTAATAAAATTCAAGCTTTTACACTCGCTGTTTATTGAATTTTTGTCGTTATTAAAAATAATTTGGAAGGTTTTAGAAATTCATTCGGTGCGGAAGATTTTTGTTTCAAACTGGACAACTTAGTCTGTTTTTAAAAGCAGTACGAAATTCCCCACAGCGTAGTGCCTGTCAAATTTTTAGTAAGAAAAAAAGTTATATGCCTACTACATATGTATACAACAAAAAAAAGTCAATTTTCCAGCCCTGAAACCGTTTTTTAGTTTTTTTTTTTATTTTCACTACCAATCTGTTGCTTTCTAATATATAACATATGTTTAACCAACAAAGAAAAAACTTGTTTTGTAATTAAAAATCTACAAAAAAAGTTTAAGTTTTCCAACCCTGGAAAAATCTTTTTGATATTTAGCATTTTCAATAGCAATATTTTTCGTTCCAAAATAAAATGTAAGTTTAGCTAAACAAAAAATAAACTAATTTAGTTACATATTTGAAATACCAAAAAAAAGTTTAAATTTTCCAACCCCAGTTACATCATCATTTTAAGGGTTCCGTGCACCAAAGGTGAAAAGAAACCCTATTGTTTTCGCTTAGCTTTCCGTCTGTCAATCACAGGCTGTTTTCGTGTGAACTGTAAGAGCTAGCACAGAATATGTAGAGCTTTGGCCGCTACAACAACAAATATATGCTAGCTAAATATTAAAGGGTGTTTCAAAAGGAACAACGAAATATGTTAAAATCCTATGTCCTATACATACATACAAACTCGTGCAATTATATATCGACACTGGAAATTTTCAAAGTACGTATATTTTTATACAGACTACAATAATTAACACTAAAACCAAAAAAAAAATTAAAGGGTATTCTATCAGTTAATATAATTTTGACAACTTGCTGTATCTCGGAAACTGTAAGAGGCAAACTCTTGAAACTTTCAAAAACGGTAAAACTAAGAAATTCAAAAACTTTAAGATCACCAAACTGAAAAAATCGCCAAAAACCCGAAAAAATCGTCAAAACGAATTTACATATGTAAGGGCCAAACTGAAAAAGTCTCTAAAATTTAAATAAATCGCCAAAACCCGAACCAATCGCCAAAATGAAAAAAATCTGCAAAATAAAAAAATGCCAAAGCCCGAAAAATTTTTAAAATTTAAAAAACACTATAACTAAAAAAAATTTAAACTATAATAAAACGACTAAACTGAAAAAACGCCAAACCAAAAAAGAACGCCAAAACTAAACAAATGCCAAAACCCGAAAAAAACCCAAAAACGAAGAAATACCAAAACTATATATTATATAGGCTAAAGTTTGTATACTATTACATATCTAGTGTGCCAACAGAACCCTTCGTGTGCGAGTCAAAGTCGCACTTTACTGAATTTATTATTTTTCTTATACCAAACCATTTCTCACACATTAGTCTTTAGCTTTTCTGAGAGCTTCGGAAAATCGAATTAACGTGCAGACAGAAGGGCAGACAGGGCACACGAACATCATTTATTCAACATCCTTATTAATAAGAATTCAGCCAATATGAAAAACAGCTTAAGTCGACCTGACAAAAGCACTAATTTTTGAAAGTTTTGACGCTACCGCTAAGAGATTAAAACCACTGAAAATTCCAACTGGGACATAATACGTGCAAGCGCGATATTCTGAATGCAAAATTTCATGATGAATGATAAATAATTCGATAAAAAAAATTGACAGCCCTTCTTATGATCAGAGTTGCATTATAACAAAATCAATCAATAAACAAACTGAAAAGTCATCTGTTTTGACGCCGATGTCGTGCCGTCATGTACGGTATATTTTTTTCTCTTAAACTGGCTGTAAATATTAAATATACTTATCGTATTGAAATATATTTCGTTCAAACGATGTCTGAAAGTTAATGAAATTGTCGCATTTTTATCCTTATCTTTTTTAAACCAACTACTTCAACCGCCGTCGATTTTCAAAGACCGGCACTACCATGGCTTGCATGAAATTGCTCTGCCAGCGGAAATCAACGATTAATGTAGGACTGTCAATCCTAAACAGCTGTTTGCTTTTCACTTGTAGTTTTAATATAATTTGGGGTGCGATGGAGTGAACACAAAATGTCACTTTACGTTAAATTTTTTGACAGTCGAAACAAATGTCTTTAGATTTCATTCTCGTAAAATGTCATGAAAGTCTTTATAATAAACTAAGTGGCTTTCTATCATTTTTGGGGGAAGGGTATAACAAAATATTGACGGAAATAAACATATTCCTTAATATTTTTCAAATTCGCCAGCTTAAGTCGAATTATTATTATGATTATTATTTTTATATTAATGGCATAATGAATACAATAAAGATTCAGTAAATCAATTGAAACCATTCATAGGATGAGAGTTAAAAATCTATTTGAAAAAGATTACACTCAATTATTATATGTGTATAACATAGAATTAATCCATTGTGCTGTAGCAGGAAAAGAAGCCAATGGCCTAATAATAAAATCCACATGACCAAGAAAAAAGTACAAAAGGAAATATGTATATGCATAAACGTGTGTAAGGAAAACCAGCCGGGCAAATAATTCTTACGAATATTATTAAAGTTCATTATCATTTTCTGCCACAGCGAGCCTAAGTAATCTACAATACATATTATTTTTTTGTGGGGAGGAGAATTCCTTAATATGATTTAAGGTAATTTTCTTTCTTTATGAAATTATCCACTTACATTATAATAATGTTTGAACAACACACGCATTTCTTCACACTGTTTACCCCCGTCAGCAGCAGCTGTTATTAACTTGTTTGTTTTAGTTTCTTTCGTCCCGCTTTGTTTCTTTTACAGTCCAACCCAGTGAATCTTTTTTTAATGAATCTGAATCAAAATACGTGTAGATATTTAAACGCAAGTAACTGCTACAAATTTTGCCAGTTCCAATATAATAAGGTCCTAAGAAGCAACTGGCTTTGGTATGGGAGACCAAAGAAAAAATTATTTATATGCCAATATCGATAATCTAAGAACTTACGTCTTATTTAAATAAGTACAAGCAGATTTTATTCTCGGAAAAAACAAATTAATTTGGATTAATCTTACGGAAAAAATTTAGAATTGGGTTGATTTATTGTAATATTCAATAATTTTGTTCCCTTTAATTTTGAAAGGTTAATGGATTTGAGCTACTGACATCACATTACACAGTGCTTTGTTCCTTAGCAGAAACTACAAATAGAGAAAGTGTACACATAAAAAAATTTTTTTGTTTTAACAAACAAGTTTCTTGAAACAGATTTTAGTGTACAGTTTCCACCAGTCAGGCAGACGACTCGTATAGAAAATTTTTATGAAGATCACTCAAAAAGATGAGTGTTTTCCATACAAATTTTATACTCAAGTCCATGATACAATTATACCAAGTACATGCACGACTACAACAAAATTACAGCAGCAAAAAATACATGCATTTTGTTGGTATAAACAAACGAATAATTGTCAGAAACAGATGGCTTTTGATTTTAAAAACAACAATTACATTGTAACTAAAGTACAATTGCAGACGCGGCATTCATGAATGATTATAGTCATTCCGTGTTGCCAATAGGTTTGTGATTACACAGAGTGTGCAACTACTATCAAGTGTAGGCAGGCCATGTAATTAGATTCATGTATAATCTGTGCGTAATTCTATTTTATGTTTCACTTTTATTTATTTTTGTTTTCATCTTAATCTACGAAAAATATGTGTAATTAGAAACACAGCCAAGTGTAATTTCATTGGCAACACTGTAATCATTTTATATACAACACATACACTAACATTTTTGTAGCCTGTAAACAAAGTTTGACAATTATTCGTATTGTATGCATTAACAGGCTTGGATGTTGGCAGTCGACTGTCTGCGTTGTAGAAACAGGGGGTAAGTTTATTTTCTTAATTTGGTTTGATATATTTAAAGCAAATTATTTTAGTAAAAATAATGTATTTTTCATTCTTTTAAAGTTTTACGGGCTTTGGTTTTTACTTTTACGAATTTTAAGGTATGGTATACAGTGTATTTTTTTTAGAGTGTCACAACTTTGAGTTGGCATCACTACTTTATTCGAGCACCCACTTAACAGCTGAGTGTTGCTTTTTGCTTCATTTCATTATAAATTGACTAACACCAGGGCAACGCGTGCAAATCGTTGAAATTTTTAATCAAAATAATTGAATTTGAAATTGTGAATTTCCATTCAAAGAAATTGTTGATGAAAAAGTTATTTCATGTAATCGTATGATTTAACGCCATCGGACTATTTTTTTGGGCTTAGGTTAAGTCAATTGTCTACATTTATAAACCACAAATTGAATACATAGAAATCAACATTCGAAGAGTTATCGGAGAAATACGGCAGCAAATGCTGCAAAAAGTTTTTGGAAATTTGTGCGCCAGATTGCGCCTTCTATGCGCCAGCTGTAGTGGCCACATAGCACAAATCATATTTAAACATTAATTTCACCAAATTTTTCTCTCCAATAAATCCCGTTTTATTGATATTAAAAAGATATTTCCTTGTTTTATTATGATTTAAACTTGTGTCACTCTATAAAAAAACACCCTTTATATCTGTAAAAATATTATTTGATTTTTTGATTCCAAGATACAAGCTACTGACATGTCTAAAAATAATAAATGAAAAACACTTAAAATTTTTAGTGAACTCACATACAGATTTTTTTTATAAGTTTCACAAGGATTATTCTAAATAAAAATGTTATTATCGTCAAAATTTTATAATTTTATCTACTTCTTAAAAAAGTTTGCTACATTGTTACAAACAAAAATACAAATAAGCCTTGACTTAGGCCAACAAACATTAATTAGCCTTAGAAACCCTCCCCTTAGGCAACCAAAAAGTTTAACTTCGAGAAAGTTTCCACAAATTTATTCTCTTTCAACAAATTATTCTAGTTTACTTTACAATGTTCATTGACCCAAAATTGTTTGTCAAACACAAACAAATGAAACAAAAGTTTTTTGTAACGTTAGCAAACGTTCACAAAATGCTTAGAAACATAGAAGTACATAGAGACCATTCGCTGCAAGAGAGTGACAACTCAAAAATTTTTTGGACGAATCGACTGTCTGCGTTATAGAAAAAGGGGTTTATATTGTGTTAATATATTGTCTACTATAACGAACAAATAAAACAGCAAAGGCTTGCGAAATGTTTTTTCGTAAAACAATTCAATGTTGGTACCAATTAATATATTGCACAATATTTAAAGAAATGTATATGACACAATTTTCCTTACAATATATAAGTATGTAAAAGTAAACATAAGCTACACTCCCATGTGCGTGTAAAAAAATTTTAAAATTACATTATAGAAGCATACAGAATCCTAAATTAATTCATTAATTTGTAATTAACTTATATAGAAAAAAACCGAAATATGTTAAATGATATATCTGAAAATAATTATTGCACAATGTTGTCAACATATGTATTACCAATTATTCCTTATTGCACAAATACTTTTGATTTTATCAAATATAATACATACCAATATAATATCCACACCGGCAATTTTATTGTACAATATACATAAAAGCACCATAATATTGCAAATGTGTAGCTCAATCTTTCTAAATGTTTTTGTTTTTTTTTCTTTTATTCACTGCACATAATAAAATAAAACAAAAGCTCAACTATCCCTCTGTCTGTTTTCGTATTATGAAACTCACATTTTGAGAGGAAGAATGCATAATATATTTCTCATTTAAATGTACATCAGCATAACTCAAAATTTTTAGGGCGACTTTTTGAGTTCGAGATTAAGATTAGTTTATTTCTCTAATTAGCTTATCCGAAAATTAACTTAATCTCATATAATTGAGTTTGATGTTTTTGAGTGGCAGTTTAAACTTCTTGTTATGTGTATTATTGCCATACCGAGGAACTAAATAGTGGCAACATTTTGTGTGCAAAGTCGTACATGTTATCAACACACTTTGATTTTTTGTGGGAAGAAGAAATAACTGGCATATTTTATTATTTACAAGTAAAATATTGCGCGTGTTAAAGGAAATATATATATAATATTAAATATATATATATATATATATATATATATATATATATATATATATATATATATATATATATATATATATATATAATTTTTAGAAAAAGTTATATGTTTCACAAGTGCTTGCTGTCAATAATAAAGTAAGATTAAACCACCTCGATTCGTCGCTTAAACAAACTCGCAAGAAAACCAATATAATCGACTACCCAAAAATTGCAAATGAAGATTAATGTTAATTTAATCTCTAATCTTCAACTCAAAAGGTCGCCCTAATTTGGCAGAGAACGAGTTTAAACCTTTCAATTTACATGCAACTACATAAATGGAGAAAAAAATTATATTATTCTATCAAGATTTGAGTATAGAAGATGTTTGTATGAAATATTTACACTACATGAATAGCAATATAAGGATTTATTCCATATTGTTAACTTTAAAATTGAATTTTTTGAGTTATGACGTTGTTTAAGTAAATGAGTGATATATTATTTAACTTTAATGTCGCAAGTTTTATTTTTCTGTAAAATAAGTTTTTCTAGTGCTATGATTTTCTTCCAGCAAAGGCATATCACACACACACACCAGAGAACTGCAAGAGTGCATATTTTTTGTTACTCTAATAGCTATTTCTTTTCGGACAAATTTATTGCATATGAATTAGATAATTTACATTTATGTGTTCGTTTGGACAAATTGTGGAAAAATTTTCAAGTTCTTTTTTAAATATTGTACAACTTTTTGTAGCATGCAACATCAAGCCAATATGCTTATTTAAAAAAAAAAAACGAAGCTCTTTGTTTACTTCTTCATTCATTTGTGTAGGCCGTCAGCATCTCTACATTAGAAAAATATAAGAAAATTCGAGTCACATTGTTCAAAAATACGAGCTTAATTGCTTGCTGTTGCACGTGACACTTTATTCAAGTTAAAGATAATTGTCTTTTTACAGCTGTGGTAATGAAGCCTTTAATTTACATGTCATGTTTATAATTTCGAGAAAAGGTTGCTTTAACCCAAAATATAAAAATTATTAGTAATAAAAATGGAAAAAATAAGTATGTATATGCTTAAATATTGTGACTGTTTGGATTTTATATATGTACGTAATTATTGATGTCAGTGTTTCCTTACAATCATAATAGAGTTGTTTTTATAAACAACACCGCATTTGATTTGTTAAAGTATTTACGAGTACCAATACTTATTATACTCATATGAGTATTGCTCACATTAGTCGTGTAATTATATTGAGCTCGTATTTTGTATACGAGGAATATACACACAATGCAAAGTATTGAAGATATTATGACCGTATAAACCTATCAGCAACTGTATGACGAGTGAAATCAACACCAGATAATTTTCTTTAGGTGCTTAAGGCCCCATGTGTGAACAAATTAGTGTACATATGCGGTAAACTTTTGGTTAAGGTGCAGTCGTGCCGGTCACTGATCCCAACACAATTTCACATACAAAGAGACACATACTTATACACACTAAGCATTTGGAGGGTTTGTTTGTGAGAAATACTTATATCATTTATTATTCATATATAAAATTTTTTTTCAAATACACAAATACATACTTACATTATTGTTGTATTATTATATTGAAGATATGAATGATTCTGTCACTTCCGGTTAATAATTACAAAGAAATTAATTGGTTGCCTAACGTAAACAAAAAACAAAAAAAAGGAAATATCATGAGAATTTTCAGTAGTGTATATGGATGATTATTATTTATTATTATTTACTCTTGTTTCTAATGATTTTACAATTGGGGTTTCATTGCCATATCGAGCCATAACCGCCAAAACAGCTTAACCGACACATTTTTGGACATCTTTTTAACGAAAATCTATTATTTACTATCGCAAAAGATCAATTTATGTAAAAAAATTATATTCGAAAAAAATATAAAAATATGTCGCTTAACCCTTTTTTGCGATTATGGCACGATATACGTATTTTCTTAACGAAGGTCTAGGGGAAGTTTTCATGATATAAGATTGTTTGCCTTTTTGTTATTTTAAAGCAACTCTAAGTTTTTACTTTTTATATAAATTGTCTACTCACTCTATTAATCCCTTCCTTTCCACGGTTGATTTGAGTAGAAAATTTATATGAAAAGGACTTCGAGTTTCATACAAAATTTTATTACTCAACCTCCAGTTCATAGAAGACAAATAAAAAAATTCTCGTCTGCCAAAAACAAAGCACACTTAATTGTTTTTTGTTTTCAATGTAAATAGGGACGCGAGAATTTTTACTTGCCTTCTATAAACTTCCAGTACATTTTTTTCTTTTACCCTCAAGTCATTTACAATCATCAATTTGCTTTCGCATTTCGCAAATTTTGCCAAGGTGCAAAAAAATATTCACATTGAGTCTACACAAATTGATTTTAATCTATGCAAATTATCTCTTTTAATGTTTTAAAAAGCATCCTAATGCCTGGAAGTCAATAAATAATTTCAAGGCATTGTCATTGTATAGATTGTGTTAAATGAGCGTTAAAGGTATAAAAACTAATTAAAAATGCGAATAAATAGCGAATGTTTAACTAAAATGTTTACGACTATTTTCTTTTACAAAACAAATTTTCTATGGAAATATGTTTGTAAAACGTTTTCCATAGCAAAGGTGTTTTTTATGAATAAGGCTTTTAAACTTTTGCTTTTTATAATAATTACTTGTAATTATTTCATCGGAAGGATAATAAAAAGCAAAAACTCTGTAAGAATAAATTCAAAGAAATTACATTCACGTGTAAACCTTTTGTTGGAAATCGATAAACAGTTGAATAACCCCTTGTTTAGATGGTTTGTAGGGAAATCGCTCGAAATAAGAAATCCATTTCATATAAATTTTCCATTCAAGTCTACCGTCTGGGATGTATAAAAAAGGTGTTAATTATTTCATTCAGTCTTTCTTGTTAAAAGATTTAATAATAGTGTCAAATTGATAGTAAGGATAAAAGTCAATTAAGATATGTATGAAAATAGCAGTTTTAATAACTTAAATATCTTCAAATTTTCTTAATTTTTATCATTCATACAAAGTAAAAGGTCTTAAAGATGAAATATTTCTTATCTTTTCTTATCATAAAAACAAATTATCAGTCATGTCACAGGTTTTGTACGAAATTGATTTGAATTCGTATTTCCAAATCGTAACGTTTTATTTTTGCTTCTTCAGCTCTCGTACGTTTTTATGAAAACGGAAAAAATTTAAATCGTATTATCCCAGAGAAAAAAAATGGAAGTCATTCTAGCGGAAGTACATTTTCATTGCTTCCAAAAAATCGATATTTTTAATTTGCCGAGAGTGAGCAAAAAACCACGTAGAAGCTTATTTTAGTCACACAAAACCTTGTAACTCCTCCATAGTGTTAGAAAATACTCACCAGAATTTAAAAAAAAATTAATTTTTTTAAAGAAATTTATGAATTGATTTTAGTCTTAAATTTAAAAGTTATTTGCTTAAATTTACATGAAAACACTGTTTCGGGCTTAAATGCGTATAAAAAGAAACGAATTGTTAAAAAAGGCAACTATTTACCCTTTTTCCTAGATGAAAATATTATCATAGAACACAAAAAAGGGAATTTTTCTTAATATCGCTTCCAATTCAGTGACCAGGCATCGAAAAAGAGAACTTCTTGCAATGACAACCCCATGTAAAAATCATTAGATCGGATCGAAATTTGCACTACTTCCGCATCGTAAACTCTACATTTTCATGACTTTTTTGGAGTCTCTTTTTTTACTGGGATTTATGTTAAAAATATGGTGACATTGAAATCAAAACAGTTGGTTCAGCAACCGGCGCCAACAATATTGGTCCGGCTCTAGACAAATTAAAAGAAAGTAAACAAACAAACTAAAATCAATTACGTTTTCAATTTGTGACCAATATTTTATACGATTTACAAAAATATTCAAAATTTCATACTTTAATTATTTAAATAAAATTTTTTTAAGTGAAATTAATATAGACAATATTTATAATAAATTTTGAGTACAGTTTTTCACATTTTTCGAGTTTAAGTTATTAAAAATATAAATTTCACTTAAGATTTTAAGACCGTTTTCAAAATGAATTTTTTGATCGTTTTACATTTTCTAGAGAAGCAAAATACGTTTTCGTTTTCAAAATCGTACAAAATTTCACTCTGTGACATGGCTGTATGATATGTTTTGCAAGGCGCTTAATACCGCCCACTTAGTTTTTTTTAGTTTTAGCAATTTTTTGTTTTAGCGCTTTTTTCGTTTTAGCAATTTTTTCAGTTTTTTGTGATTTTTTAATTTGTACGGTTTTGAAATTTTTATAATTTTTTAATTTTTTTAGTTTTTGACGATGTTTTCTGCTTTGGCTGGGTTTTCGTTTTAGCGATTTTTTCAGTTTTTGATGATTTTTTTTTATTTTTTCCGGTTTTAGTTTTGGTGTTTTTCGTTTTTAGAATTTTTTTGCGGTTTTTAACAGTTTTCAGTTTTTGGCATTCTTTTGTTGCGATTTTTTAGCTGTTTTTTAGTATTTGCATTTTTTTTCGGTTTTTAGCAATTTTTCAGTTTTTGGTATATATTTGTTTTAGCAATTTTTAGTTTTTGCGATTTTCTTTGGCTTGGCACTTTTTTTAGGCGATTTTCTTTGTTTTTTCACTTGTTTCGTTTTAGCGATTTTTTTCGGTTTTTTGCTATTTGTTTATTTTTTTTTTCAGTTTGGCGCTTTTTTCTTTTTCGCGATTTTTCTGTTTTAACGACAATTTTTTTTTGTTTTGATGCTTTTTTATTTTTGGCGCTTTTTTTTATTTTTTTTTGTTTGTTTTAACGTTTGTGTTAGTTTTAGCTATTTTTTTGGTTTTTTAAAAATTTTTGGTTGTTGTTTATTTACAGCGATTTTTTAATACAGCACTTTTTTCCGTTTTGGCGATTTTTTGAATTTTTTGGTGATTTTTTTTAGTTTTTGTCAATTTTTTTATTTTAGGTGATTTTTTTTGCGTTTCAGCGATTTGTTTTATTTTTGGTGATATTTTCCATTTAAATGCTTTATTATTTTAGCGATATTTAGCTTAGGCATTTTTTTAATTTTGGATTTTTTAGTTTAAGCAGCTTGTGAATGACAGAAAACAGTAGGATTCCTTTTTCACCTAAAAATGGTACAATTTGTGTTATTGATTAAAAATAATCATGTTCATATTTCTCGAAAGTTTCATGGTCCTTTTGAAAAAGCATTTTAAATTTCAGATTCATCACTGCACTTAATCATAAAACTCACTTTGCAAAGCAGTTCTTAATTTTTTTTAATTCATTGCAAGTACTCACTACGTGATAGAGTAAATATTTTTGAAGCTAAATTTTCAAAATCCAGTTTTGGTTGTCTTAGCACCACAGAACGTTTTAAAGAGAACTCAAGAAAACAAATTTCTGTCTGACTAAGCCCTCCAATATTCGAAAACTCATTGGCAATCATGGTTTTAGTCACAGCTGTAATTTCGTCCTAACTGTCAAATTGATAGCCTGGTGACTGTTGCCATATCGAAATAAAACTACCAACATTTGTAATTTTTCTTTTTCAAATTTAATATGTATGTATATACTTTTTACGCTCTTAATCATCAATATATTTTTAATCTTCTTTTTTATTTGACAAAAAGACTATAATTATGTATTCATATGACTTTTTTCATTTATTTATTATAATATATAATATTGTTGTTATATTTGTTCGGTTGTTGTTGGTTGATCTTTGTTTATTTGTTAATAGCTCGCTACAGATAAATATGAAAATGTTTTTATTTAAGTTACAACTTTTTTCTCTTGTTTAATTTTACTTTTAAGATCTTTTTTTTATTAATTTAAAACTAATTTATTTATTATATGTAATTTCGTTAATTCAACACTTTTGTTTAGATGTATATAAATGTACTAGTTTTTTAAGATTTTTTTTTGAGAGGGATTTCAAAAATCATTTCGTAGTAGCTTTTTTTAATTAATTAACTTTTTTATATTTTATATAATAAAATTGAAAAAATATAAAAAGAGCTGTGTTAATGTGTGTGTGTAGGTTTTTTTTCTTCCCTTTAGTAACAACATAATTTAGAATTATTGTAATAATAACACATGCATATCCATTATGATGTATAAGTATTTCATTTATGAATGATTTTCATTAAAATTTCTTTAATATTTGCTAAAATACCTATAGGTATTTTTATGTAGTTATAGTTTTCTTATTACAAACGGCTTATTTGTCTGGAAAGATTTTATTAAAAATCACTCAAGAAATTGAGTGCTTTTTATAGAAATTTTATAAATCAGCTGACTGTTTGTAATGTAGAAACTACACTTTAATTTTTGTTATTAAATTTACATTATATATTAATTTGTTAAATTGATTTTCTATTTCATTTACTTGCTAATTTTATATATATATTTAGTTTGGAATATTTTTTCTTATATTTTTCTCGGAATTTTTGTACTTTAAATAAAAAATATATCTTAATCCTTAGTTATAATTACTATATATATATGTGTATGTAGTTTTTTGATCTGATAATTAAATTTTCATGTACATGGTATTTTCTTTGAGATACTTTGGTTTTCCTTTGTGATATGATTTTGTTAATAATTTTGTTTTAGAATGTTTTTTTAATGGGTACAATTTTCGAGAAAGTTTTTATTAGAAGAGTTCTGCCAAATTTTTTTTACGTAATGAATATTTCGTTTATGTTACAAAATGTTTTGTTTTACGTATTTTTATATATTTTTTTTTTTAAATTTAAAATTCCCTTGTTTATTTATATACACATAATAATTAAATATTAAAAACCCGTCAGAGATATAAAATCGTTAAATTTTAATAATTATAAAGTAAAAACTAAAAAAGCGCTGCAAAATAAAGTCACATAAAATTGACCATTTCTTTATGAAAATGTTAAAAAATTTGTTTACACCATTTCCTTCCTCGTAAATTCATTTTTGGTATTTTTCTTTTGGAGAGCTTTACAGTTAAGTTTAACATTTGTCCACGCACTAATAATCCCAAATTATTATTTTACTTATTTTGTAAAATATTTTTTTATTAAAAATACATTAAAATTTATTGTTGGAACCCAATGCGCATTTTACTGTTGTTAATGCAGATCATCGAGAAATGTTTACCCTTTTTTTTCTTAGTTGTTCTAAGAAATTTTTGAGTATTATGTTAAGTTTTTATTTAAACTCATGTCGTAGTTAAGACAAGAAGTCAATAATCAACATGGTTTTTAGTTTCTCACTTTACATTTGCTATATAAGCTGACTTTTTCAGTTCGGATTGTAGTTGTAAGAAGTATATAATGTTGTTGTTTCATTGTTTTTTTTTGTTTACATTTATTAAACAATCATTTCGTAGTGGTGCTTGCCACACAAGTATTTTTGACCAAAAGCATTCAAGTTAATAACTGGTGTTTTTATTTTTTTTGGTTTTTACTTTTGACGTTGAATCAGTTTGGCTTAGCTCAGGGACCTATGATTTGTAAAAGTACATATATTTATATAAATATATGTTGTCAACCTGTTTTGTTATCCGCCTAGTTTTGCGGAATTATTAAATACCAAGCCGTAAAAATTCATTCAAATACAGATTTATGTACAATATTTTTGCCTTAAGTGCCACTGTGCGTTAAGTTGTATTAGTTGAATTGAGTCTTGGATGCTTGAAATTCAATTTTTAACTAGGTCAACGCTACTAGTCTTTCATAGAGTAATTTTTTGAGATGACTGCAACATTCAATTAATGAATAAATACAAATTTAGAGTATAAGAAAATTTTTACATTTAACTAAAAGCCCTATCAAAACTTTCGTTTTATGCAGAAAATTAATATTCATATTTTTTTCCTACAATACACATTTCAATACACACACATAATATACTTTTTTTAAATCGAGATTTTTTTTAAAGAGAAGTAACACTTAGGCAATAAATGCCTATTATTTTTACTACAGATTACCTTATTTAGGAAAGGGATAGAGAAGACAGGTGGTGAAAAAAGAGATAGAGGAAAGCTTTATTCTTGTATAACTCTGCTTTTTTAATGTTTCTAATAATGCAGTCTTCCAGCGCCTCTGGTGTCAGTGAGGCGTATTATATTTTTGAAGTTGTGCTTAGTATCCATTTTATTGGATATTTTACTTCGCCGATGATTCTGCTACACATTAGATGCTGGTCTATAGAAGCATTAAAAAACACAATTTAAAAAATTATGAGTTAGGCAATTTGTATATTAAAGACTCAATTTAAAAAATTCATTATCGAATATTAAAAAAAAAATATTTTAAATATTGAAGGTTAAATTATTTCCGTATAAAATGTTTATTCTACTTATGGAAATGGTGTAATACAATTTTATGACTCTCTCTCTATCTCTCTTGCTGTAGTGAATACTGATTTTTTTAGGTACAGCTTGAAAGTTCGAAGAATACATTAAATACATATGTTATTAATAAAAATAATTTTGTTTTATAAAGGGTTTATAAAACAAGTTTTGTACGAAAAAATCAAATGTGCTGGCTATTCTGGCCGATGAAGTGATAATTTCCATTAAAACAAAAATAAAAGTTCTAAAATTGTTTTTGTATGACATAAATTTCTGAAATGAAATAAACGCGAGAATTTCACTGCACTTCTATCTCTCTCTCTCATTCTGTCTCTTAAGAACGGTTAATCTTATATGATAAACAAAAAGAAATTTTTTACATTTACGGAATTTGGTCTTTGTTTCGCATGCAAATTTCACCAAGTCAACACGTATTCCAGAATAGCCACCAATATTTTTTATGAATAAGTTCTTAAATATTTTATGTTGCATTTTTTATTATTACTTAAAATGCATTACAAATGATATCAAAAATTTCCAATTGATGTTGTATTTATAAAATATTTAATAGCAAAATTTAACAAGCATTTATCTATTATCTATTTTTATTTTACAATGATGTTGATTTCTTTTTCAATTTGCATTTAATAAAAGGTGCAGTTTTATTGTCATTATACTATGATAAAAAAAATCATTGGATTAAATTTAATGAAGTTGCTAAAAACTAAGAGGGCAGTGCAAGAAGTAGCCAATTTAGCAAAAAAAAATTATATTAAAAATATATAAGAAATGTGTGGTAAGCTTTTTAATGTGGAAGTTTAAGACTTCATTCATGTCGAGTCATACCTGCCAAAAAAAGATTAACCGACATATTTTTGAACCGAGTTTTCTTTCTGACGAAAATCAATTCTTTACGATCGCAAATGATCGATTTTGGTCAAAAAATTAAGTTTAAAAATTATGTCGCTGAAGCTTATGCACGTTATGTTAGAAGGAACTCGTATGCATTATTAAATTTATGAATTTTTATTTCAAAATTCTGAATTACTGTCAACAAATCTGTGACAAAAAGGAAAAAGTGGTTAAGTCGAGGTAAGCTGATTTTGGGCTAATAGTACTTTTGTAATCCGCATATTCGAAAGTATCCTTATCGAAATTTCAATTAATTTGTTGGATTTTTTAGGAAGTTATAGCAGTATGACTTGCGACTTATATATTTTAGACTTTTAATCTCATTTGGAAAAAAAGCTTAATTTAGCTTACACTTTGGTATATTTCAATTATTACTTATAGTGTGTAGAGCGATGTTTGCTGCAAAAATAAAGTTTAACAGAGAATTTCTCAATTTAACCGTAAAAGAAATAAATTTCTGAAAATCGTCTTGAAAGCTTAAAAGTGCTCTCCTGTAAAACAGTAAAATATGACTTAAGCACTTTTTCCTTATTGCCACAGAAATGCAAGATTCTAAAGTAAAAATAGATAGATTACAAATTTGAAATCCAGGTTTTGTCTGCTGACAAGCTAGAGATCTACTTAGACTTTTTGGCCTTCTACTTTCCCTTCTTGCAATATTTTGCAGAGAAGTAACATTATGACAACAAATAGAGATGATTCTGGTTGGTGGTAAGTTATCCATACTTTTTGACCATGGAAGAGCTAATCTTAAGAAAAAGTTCCAATTCCTGCAAGAGAATGGACTTATAAAAACATTAAGGTTGCAAAAATTCTAAAAAATCTAATGAAAGGTGCATCAGCACATAAAGAGCTTGATAAAGCGCTTAAAAACTTCGGTGAGGAAATTTTTATTTTAACAGTGTTGATTACCACTTGAGTGAGAAGCTTTATGGAAAAAATGATTATATTATAAATTAAATCTTTTCGAGGGCCTGGACCACTGTTGACAGAAAGTTTTTAAAATCATAAAATCTTTCCAAAATTATTATTTCCAATACAGCGAATTGAAAATCTTTCGTTTAAAAATATGTCATTTAAGCCTTATCATCTCAGTAATTCTGCCACCGCCCTCATAGTTTAAATATTATAATCTAATCAAATTGTAGCTGTTTTATTATATTTTTTGTAAAGATTTTTTTTATAGAAACTTATTAAAAACTCTACAAAAGATGTTACATAATTTATTATTTATTTACATACAACGTGTTTTCAGTAGTTTTCATTTCACTATACTGTTTCCCTTTACAAATAATTTTTATTTCATATACCTTTGTTTAAGGTTTTGCTTGCATGTGTTATATAATTATTTATTTGATTTCATTTATAATAAAAATTATTTTTTTTCGGATGTTGTTGTTGTTGTTGGTTTTAATTAATATCACTTAATTGACGAGTGTATGGTTATTTTTGTTTTATTTTTTGTTTCTTTAATTTAATATTTTTGTTATTGTATTATTTTTGGTTTCCGGTTGTTCAAATTCTTTTGTATCCTATTTAAACTATATTTGGGGTTTTTTTGTTTTCTGTATACTAAACTATTATTTATTATGAAACGTTTTTATTGTTTTGAGAAAAAAAATTAATAAAGGAAAAGAGAAGTTGGTACCATTTTCTTTTAAAGATTAAAATTTTATTTTAAATCATCTTATTTTTTTATTTTAATGGAAATGAATACGTTTATTTATTTAAATAATTTTCACTAGTTCTCAGTTTTTGGTTTTTACATAATGATTGTCGGAAAAAATCGAGTTTTAAACTTAATTTACGGGTATTATTTCTCTCATTATATTTGTTAGAAAAAAAAGCTTTTTGTTTCATATTTTGGAAGCAATTTAAAGAAGTTTTCTTGTATTTGTAGTTTGGAAATTTAAGCGATTTTGTTTTTTTAAATCTATTAATTGTTTTAACTTTTGGAGGAATTAAAGAAATCACAACCAAATTTTTTATATAATATTTGGGAAAAGTAAAATATAAGAATATGCATAATGCATTAAATTTTTATGTGAATATCAACTGTTTATTTTGACTTTTAAAAACACCAGCCTAATTTTATGCAAGTTTTAGTTTAAATATAACTTGAATTCAGTGGAACTTTTTTGTTAAAAAGTTTCAGTAAAAAATATAAAAAAAAATATTTCTGCTAAAAAAAAGTTTAGTTAACGAGGCGAAAATAACTTTTTATATTGTAAAAAAGGTACGAGTAGTCAAATTTAACTCGAAATCAAAAAAGTGTTATTGGTTAAAATTGTTAGTGTGTGGCCTACAAGCCAGTGGCGATTCTCGAGAGTCCCTCCAGACAGTGACCTACTCCATCGATGTCTTTCACAATGAATCGTCGGCGAAATAAATAACTAATGAAATTGGTACTTGGGTTAAGATAATTTGCCCAATTAACACCAGAGGCGCTGCAAACTGGCCTTAAAAATTAATATAAAAAAATGGACTGAGTATTAAAAGGGAGCTTTTGAAAAAATTATCTTTTTTGCACAAGTACCTATATAAAATAAATACCTTTCGAGAGTACTTTTTTGAACAAAAATTATTTTCAGAAATCTACGAATTTTAAAAACTCCTGTACCTGTTTAAAATTAGTAACTTTTTGTCTCCTCTTTATAAAAGTAATTTTTAAGTTAAAATACTTAAAAAACCCTTTAAGAAAAGTTTTTATGCAAAACCACATTTTTTTTTAAAAAAGTACCTTTTGGAAAAAAATACCTTTAAAAAAATTTTTTTCAAAAAATTACCTTCAAAAAAACTACCTTTTAAAAAAGTATCATTCAAAAAGAGCACATTTGAAATAAATCCAATTTAAAAATATGTAGTACCTTCCTTCTAAAAAAATAGTTTATAAAAAAGTATTTTATAAAAAGTACCTCATAAAAAAGTACCTTGTAAGAATATTCGAATTAAGAAAAGAACCTTGTAAAAACAGCTCCTTTTAAGGGTACTTTTAAAAAATACATTCTAAAACAGTACCTTTTAAAAAAAGATAAAGTACCTTTTAAAAAAAATATAAAGTACCTTTTAAAAAAAGTTCCATTCAAAAAAGTACCTTTAAGAAAAAGTAGGTTTCAAAAAAAGTACCTTTCAATAAAGTACCTTCCAAAAAAAATACCTTTTAGGCAAAAGCATCTTCTAAAAAGTACCTTCCAAAAAAAACATCTTTTAAAAAAGTACATTTTGAAAAAAGTACTACTTATAAGGTTACCATATAAGAAAAAATACCTTTGAAAAAATTTATATTTAAAAACAAGTTCCTTTTAAAAAAATGTATGTTTTAAAGGAAGTACTTTTTAAAAAAGTTCCTTCCAAAAAAAGTATATGTTAAGCAAAAGTACCTTTTAAAAAAGCAAATTTTGAAAAAAGTAGTTTTTAAAAGAAGTACCATAAAAGAAAATACCTTTTTTAAATAACAATCTTTTTCTTAGTATTTACTTTTTTTAAATATTAACTTTTTCAATGTAAATAGCTTTTTAAGCAAAGTAAATTTTGGAAAAAGGTACAGTCTGAAAAATGTACCTTTTTCAAAAAGAGAAACAATGCAATAAGCACTCAAAAACTTAAGATTCAAGCACTTGAAATTTAACTGGAAACAAAGTTGAATTCAAACAATTTTTCAAGTAACATGTTCAAACCTTGTCAAATAAGTAGTTTATTTTTTAATAAAATTGAAATTATGCTGAAACGTGTTCAAAATCGTGAAAACAATAGTGAAGGTAAATATGCATAAAGTAATTATAAGAAAGCTTGTCGATAGCATTTTCCTTTCTATTTTAAAAGCATTGTTTTTGAAGCTTGAAATATACTTGAATTCAATTGTAATACAAGGTTGAACTACAGTATAATTCAAGGCTTGAATTGATCTGTAATACAATTAAAATGTTCGAATTGAATTCAAGTACCCATTTGACTGGAGAATGCTATTGAAATAAAGTATAAATCAAGCATAATTCAACCCTTGACAATTGAATATGAGACTTCAAGTCAATTGTTTTACAGTTGATTTCAAGCAAAATTGCTTATTGGGAAAGCACGCTCGTTATATTTTGTTCTTCTTCAATATAAAAAATCTATTTAATATAATAAATTAATTTCCTTTCAAATAGTTGTATAACAAACTATATTAAGTATATTTATAACGCAGTCAGCTGGTGTTTGCAAAAATCTAATAAAAGCTTCTTTCACACACTAAAATTTTAATAACCCTTTACTTAATAACTAGTATACAACAGCAACAAAAACGCAACTTAAACACAAAAGTGTTGCAACATCTACAACAAAAAATTAAATCAAAAGCAATTTTAAAATTTTTTTCATACACAACCAAACTGTTAGTTAGTTAGCTTTGAAATTTCTTTACAGTTTTTTGAAAACACTCTCTCTAAGAATTTTGAAAAAAAAACTCTGCAATAACTTGTGTATCTTTCAAGCGAAAATTAAATTTTGTATTCATTTCATATATGAATTTTCGTAGAACTTTATTATAGTGTAATTTAATTAACAATTTTGCTAATATAACAAAAACTGCTTAAATTAATTTATGTACAATTATTATTTCAAAACAAATTATTATAATTTATTTTAATTTGAGCTTTGTTGACAATATTATGCTATTTGCCTTTAATATATACAATTTTACACAAATTTTTTATTTTATACAATTTATTACTAATTTACTCTTAAAATATATTAAAACGAAAACTTAATAGAAAAAAATCAATCCAACTATTTTAAAATATTTCATTCTATTTTTGGCGTTTTCTTTACAGTTTTCTTTTGAGTTACGCTTTAATTATTTAACTTTGGTTTTCTTTTTTCTTATATGTGTAACAAATTTTTAAAAAGTTTTTCTTTTCATTAAATTCTAACTAATTATTATTATGAAATTGTATTCTAGCGCCTTTTATGTCGTATTTATTTTATTAAAATTTAATTTATTAATTTCTTAGTTTGTTTTTTATTTTATTATCGTCTAGTTTTAAAAAATTACTAAACTTAGTTTATTTTGGCAAAATGCAAGTGGTTTTAATTAAAAAAGTTTTAGTTTTGATTTATTTACAGATTATTTTTATTAACAATGATTTTTATTTGTTTCATAACTAGTATTTGAAATATAAACAAGTAGACATGCACACATAAATATTTATATTATAATTTTGGCAGTGCCTTTAATTTATCATCTAATCAAACCATTTTATAATTTAACTACAACGTATTATATTTTTCATTTAAATCCAGTGCGCCCAAAATATACGGAATGATGAAACTACAAATATTAATCTAAATAGTGGTAAAAAATACTTTGCTCTCTACCTCGAGGATAGATTGAAAAAATCGGGGCTTTTAAAACTTGCTTTGAATCAGTCAAATAAACTCAAGTCAATGCATTATAGCAGCTGATGATCGGTTAAGCCCTCGAACACATAAACTGAAAGTACTCGTAATTGTCAAACTTTGTATTGAAAACTATTAAGAAGCAATTCTGTGGTAATAGCAAGTTTGGTATATTGTATATGCCTTGGGCTACAGCAAAACTTAAGTACGAGTTTTAAGCTAATATTTGCCGGAGTTTTGTTGAAGAAAAGAAAACGTGTACTTTGTCCATTAAGAAGACCAAACTAATTAAGTAAGAACTCATCAGAATGATTTCAATTGGCGTGTCTTCTTGCAACAGGCACAATTTGGTCATATCAAACCTTAGCCATACAAATCCTTATAAGATCCTCTGCGGCAAGATAAGATCATCTGCGGCTTAGAGAATGGGTTTCGGGAGCTCTAGTCGTTTTGTCGGTAACGGGCACTCTTCGGTCTTGAGTACACTGCTCAGCTTAGGACTGCTAGGAATGCCTGTTAACAGGATAAACTGTGAACTCAGGTTCGATCGGAGATTCAATGCCAGAACTCCACCAAGGGTCCTGCCACCTGCGCATCCGTACACAAAACATTCAAAACGTGATAGCACCAAAACTTTAACATTACTATACCCCACAACATACCATATATACTACAACGTAGTAAAGGATGGTGTTATTTCCTTTGCAACTCATTAATTTATCCAGCATTTCTTTCTCTTACTTTTGAATTTTAGGGTGGTTAAAGTTTCCCCTTTGTATTCTCTAAAGCTTAGACGTAGGGTATGTTTAGTAACTTTGTAGAAAATATTAAGACATACATATGTATGTATATTTATGTAGAACATATTAACCCTCTAACTCTCCCATACAACGGTAAAAATTTGGCTCTATTTTAACGGGAATGAAATATTATACAAAAATTTTGCCCATAAGATTTTACTGCACGTGTACACCAAGGCACAAGACTTAACACAAACAGAAAAACTAGCCAAGGTTGCTCTTTAGGGATTAATTTAGTTATTATTCACATATATATATATATATATATATATATATATATATATATATATATAAGAAATCCCATCTCTGACCAGAAGCTTTGACACTTCTTATTGTTGGGGTGTCTAATGGAAAAGTAAAGCACAAGCAAATTTTTAAATTTGTTAACATAGCCACTCCTTTCTAAATGTCAACCTCAACCTTTGTCTAAAACATTTTTGTCCATTGTAGCGCTAACGAGGCTATAATGACCGACCTTGGGCGGGATTAGCCTAATATTTTGTATGGCTAAATACCTACATACTTCTGCATGCCTGATGGTAATGTTGGCAGCCCCAATACCAGGAGCAGACACTATGGTCTGATAAGCCGTACATCTTAAATATAAACCTTAGTAATGAAACAACAAGATCAAGAATAAAAACGAATAAGCCCGATAAAATGTTGAGGGAATTTGGTATTAAATTTAGGACAAGACGGGCCATCTTACATACTAACCCGAAGAGTGAAAGGAACATATATACATATATGTATATGTTCCTATGACTTCAGTTATTCTAAATCAAACCAGAACTTTTTCTGGTTTATTCACAATTCTCAAAACAGATTGCTTTGGTTCTATTTAAAGAAGTTGGTGTTTCTTAGAAGCTCTCCATGGAATCCTAGAGAACAGATAAGGCAGCAATAGCAGAAACTAAACAAAACTCTTTATCTTAAGTACCAAGGCTTAAAGAAGTTAATTTATTTTAAAATTTGATTAAAACTTTAATAGAATCTGTTTTTTTCTAAACAATTATATTAAATACTGAATATTTTTGTAGCGCACTGTAATTTATGTTCTTAAAATATCATTTTACTTATGCAAATTTCTAAACTAAAAATATATATAAAATATTTACAATTAACCCACTAAGCCTAAGAAAACTACTTAACTTTAGGAATATAAATAATTACAAAAAAAGGACCTATCTGTCCATTTAAGTTCATACTTGGATTTTAAATTAATTCTATTCGTTTTTGTATTGTTTTTCCAAATTTATTCTTTGTATGATATTGTTTTATAATGTTAACATTCGATTTCCATGCAATTTCTTTTTTTTTTTGTAAGTGTTATCAATTAATTAAATATGATTTCTTATTGAATTATTGAAATTGATTGCTCTTGATTTTAATTTAATCTTTTTTAGGTTGGATTTTAGTTAAATTTTTTTATGTTTTATATAGTATGTACGTAAATATTTCTGTTATGGATTTTTTTAAGTCAAACGTTTATTTATTTTAAAACATTAACAAACAAAAAAAAAATAAAACGTTTAACATGACTCGAGTAGAATTGGATATTGTACTCTTTATAACAACAACTATAACAATTATAATAGTTATAATATATATAATAATGGTATTTAAAGGTTTTTACTCAGATACGATGTTGTCAACTGAATTGTTGATTATTTTGTGGTAAAGGATCATCATCATTTTGGTCCGTACCCGAACTGTAGGTAGTGGAATGGGGTCGTGAACTACAGCAGCTGGTACTACTTGAAGTGGTGGAAGTTTTAGCAGACACCGGTGCTGTTTTGGCTGAATGTCATCTATTTGTTTCAAGATTCTTGTCAACAAGATCGCACCTTACTGCTACATCGTCATCGTCATCTCCATCGTTTGATGGTGGAGTTGAGGCTGGCGAAGTAGTTGATGATGATGTTGATGATGATGACAATAATGTTGCCGAAGAAGTTGAAGTGGATGTTGCCGTTGATATGGGTTGTGTTATTGGTTCTGTTGGTTGTGTGGTTGTTGTTGTTTTTGTTGCTGGTGAAGCTACTTGATCGCCTTTTGCTAAAATCGTTGCTGTAGTAATTGTTGTTATTGGTACATTTTTCAGTTGCTCAGTGCCAGTGATTTCTGGCGAGAAATCGAAAGAGGATGGCGGCACTGGTATATCTGGCAGTGCTGGTATATCTTCAGATTTAGGTGATTCTTCAGTGAGTGTTTCCAATACCACAATTTCATTGGCCTCCTCTGGATTATAGTCATAGAATACTTTTGATGTATCTCCCTGTACATTGACATCGATTGGTTCTTCAATAACAGGCTCAGAATAATCTAATTGTTCATGTTCTTGTTTTGGTTGCTGTTGCTCTTCGTCTTGTTGTTGTAGTGCCTCAAAATCTGCCGAAAAATCGCCTCTAGGTGGTTCTTTTGGAGATTCAATCATTATCTGCACAGTTGACAGCTGTACTGTGTCCAACATAGTAAAACTCACATCATCTGACCCGGGGCTTATGCGTATTTGTGGTGGTTTATGTTTTTCTAAAAAAAAGTAAGCAAATTATTATCAAAGAATAATTTCCTAATTAACTTTTAGTTCAATATTTTCAATTACTTAGTAATAATTGTTTATACAATAAAAACCAATTCTCATATTCTATTCCATCACAAGCTCATGTGGCTCATGCAGCCTTAATTTTATACTTCTCAATACTACATACCCATTCCCAATCCCATGACTGGTGACACAGCTCTCGAGCCGTTCTCATCATCTTCTTCTTCTTTGTACTCTTCACTCTCGCGATGAACTAAGACATGCACTAGGGTTGAATTTTCCGGTCGCAGACCCAACGGTGCCATAATACTTTGTTCGGGCGATGGCCTCGTTACAATTACCTCCGGCGTTGGACCATCGGCTGTTGCAAATGAAACAAAACGTTTAGAAAGAAAAAATTTGTTTAATTAATTTGAATTTTGGTTTCATACAACATTGACACACATACAGACAAAAGCATTTTTGTTAACTCTTAAAGCGCTTTGTGCTGACAAACCTCTTTCTAGGGGCGGTTTTTTACGTATAAAACTTGTAGCACGTTTTCGTGTGGGCGTGCCCACTACCACCGCTTGTTGTTGCACGTTTTGTTTATCCATAGAGGCGGTAGCCATATTATTATCAGTAATTGTGGTGGCAAGCGAAGTGGTAGAGGAAATAGCAGCTGTTGTGGGCGAAATGCCTAAATTAGTGTGGATTGAATGTAATTTTGTTGGCAGTTTTTGTTATGGTTGTTTCAATTGCAGTTAGTGTTAGAAAAAAAATGTATATGGTTTTTTTGCATTTTTTTCAAGAAAGACGAAAAATAAGAGAAAAATACAAACAAACGAAAGATATAAATAATTTAAGGAAAAGAAAATACACAATTGTTGCTTAAAATATCGGATTTTGTTAAAAAAAAATTAACTCCATACCAAGTAGAGTAGTAGCGTTAGAGAAAGTCTCTTTTTAACCCCCGACCAAAAAAAGGGTGTTATAAGTTTGTAGTCTGTGTCTGTGTAACTGTGTCTGCACCGATTTTGGTTTAATTATTTTTTTTTTTTTTGAAAGGTGACTTGATCGAAAGGGATTTTAGTTTTTTGGAAATATCGAAGGTTTTTTAAATTTAAAATTTTTGTTATTAGAAATTTTAAAATCAATATTAGCAATATTAATTTGAAATATAAATTTTACTGCCAGTTTATAGAAGCCATGTAAAAATTCTGGGCTGTCTATTGATATTGAAAACAAAAACAAATTATTAGTGCTTTGTTTTTGTTTTCAGTCAGCCTTATTTATAAAAATTATTAAGGCTTTATAAAGGCTTTTTAAGAAAATTGTTTATGAAAATTTGTCTTAAAACACCTTTACAAAGCCTTAATAAGTTTTATAAATAAGACTGAATATAAATAGGCAGACGAGAATTTTTACATGGCTTCTATAAACTGGCAGTTAAGCTTTCCAAACATTTTAAAGCGCTCGTCTCGTCTAAAAAATCTTTATGAAAATCACTAAAAAAAATTATGCTTTTTATATAAATCGTCAAGCACATTTTGAATGTTCTGTGTGAATTTTGATGTTCTATTTCATTTTGGTTTTGAAAGGCTTGGTTTACTTCAACATTGTTCTATTGCAGTTTTGTTCTATACTGCAGTGTTCTTATCGTCAAGCAAAACACATCTCTTTTGAAAGCTTTGTTTTACAATAACGGATAGACGGAATAGACACACATTTTAAAATTAATGATAGTGCTTGTATGCCTTTTTTTAAGGCTTGTGCCACACTTTATTATTTACAAAGGAAGCAGACAAATGCTGACCAACATCAACCTAGTATGGAGTTAATAGATTAATTAAATTTATTATTTTGTGCATACATTAATTTTTAAGGTTATTTTATTTATTTCAAACATTTTAATTTCTTTTAAGTTAAATATACTCTAACATCAATGTTATTTACAAGCAATTTTTTTATACTTTAAGATGATAAGGAAGAGATAAATTTACAAAAGCATGTACATGAGTATGTACGAGTATATATGCATGTATATTTATAAACATATGAATGTACACGTGTGTATATAAGTGTCAAAAAAATTAAATATTATGTGAGAAAATTCAAATACTTTCAAGTGTAATTAATGACTTATTTTTAGTTAAAAGTGTGTAAAAAATATAATGGCTGCTATTTAATGGCAATAGTTTTAATAAAAATAAAAAATAAATGTTAAGGCAAGTTTTTCTGTACACAAATAATTACTTTTTCTATGCACTGAGGGTGAAGTTAAACTATCATCAACAGCATCCTGGTGTCGCAAAAAGAAATTATAAAAGCTTCGACGTCGATTAGCTCTTGGCGCTTCCACAAATATGCTACCACTTTGTGTGTTGGGGTGGGTGTGTGATTGAATATTTTCAAAATATTGTTTTTGTTTGTATGATGACATTTCCAATAAAAAAATATGTTTAAAATATTTTAAATGATTTTGAAAAAGAGACGAAAGACGCTGAGATCTTTGTTGTGTTTTTAAATTATTAAAAAAAAAGAAATTGCTTAATTTTTTTTGACGAAAATTTTTGCTAATTAGATGAGATATGAGAACTTTAAATATGAAAAACTGATAATGGCAATGATTCAAAGATTAAAAACAGTTAAACACATCTTAAACTATTTTCAGAAATTTCTAATTGAAAATTTTTTTTTCATATTTCTTATAACACTGCTCTATAAAACAAAGTTTAGTTGGATTTAAAAGCTTTATCTCATGCTTCTTCTAACTCGCTAGCTCCTTATATTTCCCTATTTTTACCTTAGTAGATATTAAAGCGAAATCTCGACCGTTCCTCGCCTAAAATAGACTGAGTCCCAGTTTTGACGATAAAAAATTTCTCGCAAAAATTTTTACTTAGTTCAAGTGCAAGCTTGAAATTGATTTTGATCTCTTATACATTATTTCAATATTGAGGCTAGCTACGAGTTAACACATAAAAAATTTCTGCTAGAAAAATTTCTTCGTGTAAACATACATGCAAATCGAACGAATAAAGAGAAATATTTCTCCAAAAAAATGTCATCACATAAGCTGGAATTTATCAAAAAAAAAACAAAATGGTACATATAATTTAATTCTTTTTCTTTCTTGGCATTTTGATCCTCAAAATTAATTTCAGCTCATTCTAATAAAATCGTCATCAATTTCTAAAAAAAAATCTTCTCTCCTCAGCTTTCTTTTACTAAGCAGCGTTATTTCTTTAGTTAAATTTTCTATTAGATATTTATAAAAAATAGTTTAAAAATTTGTTAATAACATACATATACATACATATAGAAAATACAACACTTTGTCTCAAAACTCACCACTTTTACTTATAACATTTTCCATTTATGTTGTTAGTTTTTCACGCTTAACAATATTCAAAATGAATTTTCCGTTAGTTAAAATCTACGAAAATTCATTTTGAAGATCGTTAAGAATGAAAAATACTGGAATTAATTTTTATAAAACTCACCACTGCTACACGCTCCACGAGAGAAATCATCATTTACGAGTATTCGTTCCCTGTTATGGCTTGATGATTACAATAATAATAAAAAGCAAACGAGTAAAAGTTGAACCAGCCAAGAGAAATAAAAAGTCAGTGTTTCTTAAAGTGTCTTTTTTTACAGTTGAAGAAAATTTTCTTTATGATTTTTTTCTTTCAGTGATTTAATGAAACAGTTTGTGATTTAGTTTGATGCAGATTTATGTAGTTAGGTTGATATAAATAATCGTTTTGGTTTTCTAGTATATTTTTTTTTCACAAAACACTATTCCTCTACATAAGTGTTAAATATTTCAAATAGCTCAGTATGAAAACTACTTAGAAAACTTTTAAGAGACTATAATAATAATACAGCACAGTGATTTATTTGAATTATTAAAAAATAGTCTTTATTTTATTCCCCAACAAGTTTAATTAAAAGCTTCAATTCAAATCCCAATATCAACTCAAACATCTCACTGTGCTTAAGAGTACAATAAAAGTTTTTCAATGCTTAGTATTTATTTGTAGTTACGAGAGAAAAGCTTGATGCCAAACTATAATAATTGCGTTTGAAAGTTCTTTACAAATGATTGAGTATTTTTTTCAAATTAATAACTACGTTTGAAAATAAAAAATCATCATTGGATTGTTGATAATGTTTGTCATGTAATTAAGCAAACTTTGCTAATTAATCCAATCAATAATTAAATGTACAAGGTTTGGAATTTTGCATGTAAATTAAAATCCTTTAAAATTAAGAAGCTACGTGTCAACTGTAAACCTTTTCATTTAACAATTCAGCTGTAAAATATTTTAATTATTAAATTACCTCTGTTACAGTCATTGAAATTTTCTAAAAAATTTAAATCATTTGACTGTGAACCATTCGTTAGTTTGCTGTTAACCATATCGGAGAGTAAGGACTCATAGGTCAGGGATAAACATGAGGATATTCTACAAATTGATCTTGTTTTGTTTTAGATTTTTTTAAATAAAAAAATAAATTTATTAATAATAAATAGTAATCAGTTAATAGAATTTTCGTCAAAAAAGGCAACATTTTGTTTTCTTTTTTCTAATAAAATGAAAATAAAAGAAAATTGTATAAATACCGCTTTCCAAGTTCTTCACTTTGTTGTTTTATATTATTAACCACATCATCTGCTCCGGAAACCATCATCAGTGGTAAGTTCAGCCAGGGACCAGCCAATTCACTAATATCCGAAGCATCTGAGGCCCGAGATGATTTGCGTGAGGAAGCTCGGCTTGAGCACTGGGTGCCACGGCGTGAAACCTAATAAAATGTTTCGATATACATATAAACACCCAATGTGATTAAATTTTATAAAAAAAATTGAATGTAAAAATTTCCTCGGTATTTTTATAGTTTTTTTTGGTAAAAATTAAATTTTTGTAAAAGGTACCTTTTATAAAAACAAATTTTTTCTAAAAGGGACCTTTAATAAAAAGTACCTTTTGTAAAGGGTAACTTTAATAAAAAACTTTTTGTAAAAGGTACCTCCAATAAAAAGTACCTTCTGTCTAAGGTATCTTCTATAGAAAGTAATTTTTCTGTTAAAGGTACCTTTTATAGAAAATATCTCCTTTTATAAAAGGCCCCTTTGATAAAAAAAAACACGTTTTTTAAAAGATACCTTTAATATAAAGTACTTTTTGTTGAAATACGCCTTTAATAAGAAGTACCTTTTGTGAAAGGTACCACTAATATAAAAAGAACTTCTTGTAAAAGGAATTTTTAATAAAAAGTACTTTCTATAAATGGTACCTCTTAAAAAAATTGTATTTTTTATAACGAACCTTTAATAAAAAGTACTTTTGTAAAAGGTACCATTAATAAAAAGTACTTTTGTTAAAGCTACCTTTAATAAAAATTACCTTCTGTCAAGGGTGTCTTCTATAGAATGTAATTTTTTTGTTAAAGGTGCCTTTTATAGAAAGTACTTTTTTGTAAAAGGTCCCTTTATTAAAAAGTAGTTTTGTAAAAGGTACCTTTAATGAAAAACACCCTTTGTTGAAATTTGCCTTTAATAAAAAGTACCTTTTGTGAAAGGTACCTCTACTAATAAGTACTTTTGTAAAAGGTACCTTTAATAAAAAGTACTTTTGTAAAAGGTTCCTTTAGTAAAAGTAACCTTTAATAAAAAGTACTTCAAAAAAAACTTTTCATAAAAAGTACTTTTAAAAAAAGAACTTTTAATAAAAAGTACTTTTGTAAAAGATATCTTAAATAAAAAGTATCTTTATAAAAAGAACATTTTGTAAAAAATATTTTATCTTAAATACATAATTTGTAAGATTTACATTTTGCAAAAAGTACCTGCCATAAAATTTACCCTTTGTAAATAGTACTTTTTGTTTAAAATAATTTTCATTAAAAAGTATATTTTTTAACATTTTCTATGCTGAAAACTATTTTTATGTAATAAGTACTGTTTGTAAAATGTACTCGTACCTAAAAGAAAATTATGAATGTAACACACCCGACCGTCTTTTATATAAGAAAACTATGGCTGTCATACAACTAACAATCTTTCCGACAAGAAAAGTATGGCTGTCAAGTCAATAATCTGCTCTATAACAGTATGGCCGTATTCTCCAGAAGAAAAATATAGCTGACAATCAACCATATTTTCAACAAAAAACTGAATTTTTGTAAAAAGTTCTCTTTGTCAAAAGTCCCACTTGTAAAAAGTACTTTTTGTATAAAATTATTTTCATTAAAAAGAATATTTTGTAAACATTATCTATGGAGAAAATAATTTTTTTTACTACTCTTTCTAAAAAAAAGTACCCTTCGTAAAAAGTACCTTTTGTTTTATATATATTTTTTAAAACGCACTTTTTGTTAAAAATGATCTATGGTCAAAAGTACTTTTTATAAAAAATACTTTTTTTAACAAGGACTTTTTGTAAAAAGTACTTATTGTTAAATAAATTTCCATAAAGATAGTTTTTATTAGAAGTACTTTTTGTAAAAATTTTCCTTTCCAAAATTACGCCTTGTAAAAAATACTTTTTGTTAACAAGTACCTTCTGTAAAAATTTTTTTTAATGAAAAGTACTTTTTGTAAAATTTTAGCGAAAAGTGAAATTTTCAAAACATTCAACCTGAAATACACTTAAAATAGTTAAAGCTTTTGCTTGCAGCGCTTTCTTCTCCTGAACGTTCCAAAATGTAAAAGTCAAATAATTATATGCAATATTTTGCTAGAAACATTTTTAAATTTTTAAGTACCAGATAGATAGAGGTTACTCCAAATTACCTTTTTAACTCCTCAAAATCTATAATTTTAACTACTTTTTAATACATAAAACTGAGTTAGTCTTTGATTTGTTTTTATTCTCAATGCTTATTTTTAAGGAGATAAAATTAGCATAAAAAGTACCAAGGTTTCTTCATCTATCCGTTTTAACCCCTTCAGTAAAAAAATATGCTGAAAAATATTTTGCTACAATTCCTCTTTTATGCCAGAGATGTAGAGAAAGAAATATTATACCTTTTCGAACTTTTGCAACATAAATGGAGTAACTAATCTTAGTGTAACTAGAATAGTTGTTATCTCTATATTTAATCGTACAGTCTAACAATTATTTATACAATGCACTCGTTTTTATGAAATGCACTTGCTTGCATCGTCACTATTTATAAAGTCTCAGTATAATTAATCTTTACCTGTAAATGAAAGAAATTCAATGATGACAGTCTCGCCTGCCAGCCTCCAGGACTTGATGTTTGCGTGGCACTGTCTCCTGAGTTAGAGCGTTCTTTCTCCTTCTTTCTTCTACTCAATCAAAGAAAAAATTAACCAAAGTTCAATTAAAAAATTTGTGCATACAAAAAAATAATAGTATTCATGCTGAATAAAGTTTGTGAATTACAAGTATAAAGAACACCCACCTTTGGTACTCCCGCCATGTTGTCTGTATTAGCTTGGCCGCCTTCTCTTGGCGCTTCCATATGCGTGTCGACGATACGATTTCCAATTCTTTTCGCGTGGGAAACTGTTTCTTAAACTTTACGTCCATTTGCTCTTGCAACTGTTTAAAATTGTCCGTCTCTTCGACATGACCCAAAACATGTTTCACCAATGCATGGAGAATATCTAAACAATGAATTTTATTGCCCTTGGAAATGGGTAGATTAAATGATACCAATGCTACGGTGTTTGGTTTGGCAATGCCCAACGGTGGATCCAGAGATGCGATAAAATCGGATAATTGTGCAAAATGTATGAATTGTGTAGCATGGGGATCATATCTACAAGAGTGTGAAGAAAAAACAAAGAGGTAAAAATGGTTAGTAAAAAACGATTTTTGGCGAAATGTGAAAAGCGGATAAGCAATGTTATTTTTTTTATTTATTTTTTTTTTGCAAGCAGCAGCGAAAGACTTACTTAGACCATCTGATATAGAACATTTCCAAATCGTCTTCTACTATACCAATTTCTTCCTCTTGATGAGCTTGATTGAAATTCTCCAAAATAATGGCGATATACATGTTAATGACAATCATGTAGCTAATTATAATGAAACTGGTAAAGTATGAAATGGCCAACAGTGGATGGCCGCAATCTCCATTTGTCTGGCGATTAAAGTTCGGATCACAGTCTGGCGGCTGTATCATTAGCGATTCGAGTACATCGTTCCAACCGGCCGAAGTCATTAAACGAAATAACAACTGCATACTGCGACCAAATGTCTGAAAGTTGACCATGTCGTCGAGCGCGCCCTGAAGTTTGACATGGCCAAACAGGGACATGCCCAAAATGGCATAGATAAAAGTTATTAGACCCAATAAGGCCCCAATATTAAATAGGGCCGGCAGTGATACTACCAAGGCAAACAGCAATTTACGTATACCCTTCGCAGCTTTAATTAGTCTCAAAATGCGGCCAATACGAAACACACGTACCACTCTCAGGAGAGTGGGACTTATCGGCAAATCAATCATTATATCTTCCATAAGTATGCCGAATATGGATGCCAACACCAAGAGAAAATCAAATACATTCCAAGGGACCGTAAAATAGTGATAACGTAGACCTATTATTTTCACTATGGCCTCTTTAGTCATGTAACGGATGTACACAAGAAAAGAGGCCAAACAGCAATGAGGGTGGACAAAGAAAAATATATTTATGTTAGTTTAATGTTCTCAGTTATATTTCAAGCTAAAAAGAAGTTAATGATTTTTCAATCTGTATGTCTCTCTCTCTCTCTATTAATTTCTCTCTCACATACACTAAAATTTATTTAAACCGACTTCAAAAGAGAAAAAGGTTTATTTGATATCGCTTGTTAACCTGCGAAATTTATAGTTTATCTCAGAAATGATTGAATGCAAGATTACGCCATTTCGCACATAAAATTTTAGTTTTATGCGTTTATATTGGTAAGTAATTTACAGCTGTAAATTTACAGCTACCAACCTTAATATATTTGTTGCAACTTTTTTGGGTGCAGACGTGGCAGTTTTAGTTGCGCAACATTTAAGCTTATGGAAGAGAGAGGAGAAAATAATGAAGAGCGTAGCCATAATATTATCTCTGTCATCTATGAACCACAAGGTTGATCACAGTGTTGCCAGTTTTTTTCTAGAGCTTATCGCAAATTTTTGATTTCTCATCCCCAAAAATCCCCAAATTGATATTTTTATACAAATTTTTTCTTTTGTGAAAAAAAATAAATTTTTTAAATTTTTTTTTTATTTTATTTGAAAAATAATGACTAAAATAAAAAAATTTTATTCAATAAAACTCATTTCTATCGATAGATACGAGTATATTTACGTTCATATAAATTTAATTTGTACTTATGAAAAACTTTCAAAAACTTCAGAATGGAAATCTTCTGATTCACCACCCTCAGAAACTTTGTTGTACATAGTACTTGTATTAAAAAGTTTTAGCATTTCAGCAGAAGGATTAAATTTGTCGCAACAAATTTAATTATTTTTAAAGTGTGTGTTTATTCTAAGAAGTGCTTTCAAAAGGTTGTATTCTTGTATTCTTCTTTATTAGAAACCATACACTAGTAACACACATTGTTAGACTTGCCAGACGCATATTTCTTAGTTCAAAAATCATTCTTGTTTGACCATCAGTTATACAAAAAATCTCCCGAAAATCCCTCAAATTTGGTTACATCCCCAACAAATCCCCAGATCCCCAATACGAAGTTTTCATCCCCAATCGCGAAAAAAAGTCTCCAATTTGGGGACAAATCCCCTAAACTGGGAACACTGGTTGATCAGTTAAAATTAGTGCCATTTTACATTTGGAAAATTGGAAGACAGACAGACGAAGTTTGTAGAATAAGGGGCGAAGATACAGAGTGTGTAGTGCACGACCCTCTGTACCGGACATTTTTGTTTCTCTCTTTGAGTAGCAAACGCGAAGAAGAAGTAAACAAACTACAAAATTTCTGTCTGTCTATTAATATCCAATGTGTAAAAGCTTCGGGCAAGATCAAAAGAGAATTGAAAAAATGTCCGGCAAGAAATGTCTCAAATGCAAATTGGAACTTACTATATCATTCTTGCGGTGACAATTTAGCGTGTTTCGCGCCTTTTATCTATGCCAAACACGTTTTTTTTTCGTCTTATTAAAAAACGCGCTAGGTTAGCGCGTTTTGAATAAAGTCGATAACATCATTTCAGTTAAATATTTTTTCCTTTTTTTGTATAAATTTAACAACTTTCTAGTATCCAAAACTCTGATATAAATTTTCAAGTTGGTTATTGATTCAGGTGTCGCAAATAAAATTACCTTAACTGTGATGAGAATTAAAAACGCATTTTAATACTGTAACGTCCCTTTTCACAATGTATGGTTAAGAGTTAACGTGAACTTTAACTGACAGTTCTCCATACAAAACTTGCCGTTAAAGTCCCTGTTAGCTTTTAACCATAAATTGTGAAAAGGTACGTAAATGGCAAATGTTTTTGGAATTTTCTCAATTAAAAATATGTATTAATGACCCAAAACGTTTACATAACTTATTAAGCATCTATTATAGCTGAATTACAAAAAGTACTTGAATCGCAAACCTATTCGACATTTTATATATTGTTACAAAGTTTGACAAATAAAATTCAAATAAAAATTAAGGATTTCGATTATTTGGCGATTCTGATGCTGCATTAAATGATTTTAGTTACTTAGGATATAATTTACTAAAACTATTTTATTTACTGATACATACATCGATTTTTATTAAAATTTAATTGAGCGCGCTAGAAAATAGCGCGTTTTTGGCTATAAATAGTTGACAATGTTGTAACTTAGCGCGTTTTCAGGAGGGCAATAGCACGTTTGGGTCGTAAATAGTTGGCACCACTGCATTCTTGATCAAAGCAATTGCAATTGCAGAGTTGCCAACTATTACGTAATGCACACCAAATATACAAGAATAATAAAGGGTGATTTTTTAGCAACAAAACGAATATTAAACAAAATCAAAAGCTCGGACAAAGTTGTTGAAAAAAAAAATTATCGTGTCAAAAAATTAATATGGCTATGAATAGATATAATGACAGTGCCTTTATATTATTGTATCACTCAAATATCATTCTTGCTTCACATTAGATTGTCACGCTCGAAATTCAAAATTTTGGCAACCCTTATACGGGACCAACTACTTCATCTAACGAAAAATAATGCTCATGGCGTTAATCTTGTATTTTATCGTTCTTTTTTTATCCAAAAAAATTTTATACAAAAACTTGTGTGGCAACCATCACTTAAAACGGAAATGAAAGAATTCCCAATAATGAGATGAGAAAACATATCGAATATTATAAATTTACAAATTTTATCAGTTTTCTCTATTTCGAAAGATTTCTACAAATAGCATTTAATTTGCAAGAGAAATCACATAACCTGAGAGAGCTAAGATAACAGAATTGATAATCATCGCTCGTACTTACCCAGACCAAAGACGGTGGTAAAAAATGCATTACTGACTTCGAGTATAAAAAATACCGCATGCGGTTGATTGTAGTGCTCAATGCCCATGGTTAACATATTTAAAAAAATCAGTACGAATATGGCTATTTCAAATCTATTTGTATATATAATACATAGATTTATTAATATTGTAGATGCAGATGATTTTTTTTTGCAGTTCACACATTATAGTTGTAGTGTAAAATGGTGTATTTCGTTTTTTTTTGGGGAAAAGTAAAGGGAGGGGAAACATTTAAAAATTAAATATAATTAAATATTTTTTAAAATAACATTAAGATATTTTCAAGCTTAAATGTTTAGTTGGTGCAGAGTAAGCAACAAGCATTCATTTCAGTGCTTAAAATAAATATTAAATAGCAGAGTTGTATTTGCAATTGTAATTAAGATGGCGGCTATCAGCTAAAACAATTTTTAATTGTAAGATATTATGGGTTGTTGCTGTTTTAAGTAAGGGACTAATTTTGTAAAACGTAGCACTTAGCGTTCACAATTTTTTTTGCATTTTGTGTTTGTAATTTAAATTTTTTCCATATAAAATTTGTCAACGCTTGTCGTTGCGTTTTACAAAATTAGGCCCTAAATATTTTTGTAAAATAAATTCTAAAATGTTTTTGTTCATGTTAAGCATTATGTGAAAAAACACACTTTATTTAAAACATACATATATAAATTACTTTAAATTTGTTTGCATACGTATACACAAATAACTCGTATGTAAACTTCGTTCCAAATTAATTGATTAAAAATTTTTTTTTTTGTTTTTGATGATGGAATTTCTAAATACAAAAAATTTACCTAACTTACAAGATAGAGACGCATATGTACACTAATAGATATATACATATATGTGTATTCTGAATAACCAGGCACAGAATGCTACTTCCTCTTTTCTTTTTTCTCTTTTAAGGAAAATTAGACTGTACAAAAAAATTTAATTTTTCTTCTAAATAAAAAAGATATACGTTTACCGGCAAAAGTTTACATATAGGACTTATTTTACGGCCATTTTAAAGTTGCACCCTTGTGTAGTAAAAAAAATTATAAGATCGTGTGCAACACGCACCCTTTTTTAGTATACATTCACCATCTAACTCTTCCGAAAATTGGTATTTTTTGGAATTTTTTTTTTAAATGTAGTTGAAACTTTCTACGAAAATGTTTGTCAGGAAATTCTACTACCTCTGAGACACACTTAAGTCGAAAATTTTACTTTAAACCAGAAATAAGCAAATATAAAAAAATAATTATACAACATTATAACATCCAGTACTTTACTATATTAACCCTTTTAACCCTATATTAACCTTATTAACCCTTTTAAGTTTTAGAATATGTCTGGCACATGTTAAAGTTAAATTTTGGACTATAGTAGAGTTTTATGACAAATATTAGTGCAAAATATATGAACTACTACATATATACATCCCTGTCTTGAAGATGATGAAAAATGCTAGAAGAGTTAGAGGGTTAATCTATACCAACAAAATGTTGCTTATAATGTTCTGAATAAATATTCTGAAAAAACTATATACCTAACTATCACAGAATTTTTTACATTTTTTTTATACAAGGGTACAACTTTAAATAGGCAGTAGGTTTCAGATGTAAACTTTTAAAACGCTGATACAAGTATGTATATCTTTTTTAGTATTCTCTACAAGAATTATTTAGCAGATGTGCTTTAGAAATTGGCAGGGAAAACAAAACCATAACACAACAACTGAAAATATCTACTCTTTTTATTCCCATGAAAAATTTATTTTCATTTCCAATGTAATCGGGCTGAAGAAATTGTGACAGCGTTCTCATTTGGTTCATATTAAAACAAAAGTATTTAAGCATTTCTTCCAGTTGGAAAACAAACTTACTGACTGAATATAATCAGACTCTTTTACAAATATAATTCGACTTTGCCAAAATGAATACGAATTTAAGAAATTTATTTGGTGATGGCGTATCATGTCTAGGTGCATTTCATTGCAGCTAAGCAACACTTAGCTGGACTTCAACAACAATCCAAGAAAGCTTACAAAAACCCAATGTTTATAGATAAATTATCAATAAATTTTTAAGGATTACATAACCACTATCACAGAAGGTTAAGGGTTAATATATCAGTGAAAATTTAAACGCTGTTTTAGTTAAACTAACTCAAATTTGTATGTTATTTAAACTCAACAGAAGTAAATCAGTAATCCTTACCTTAAGCATGCACGCACAATCAAGCGATTGAGCATTCATGCTCGAACCACACAACATACCTGCAAATATTTCCTACAAAATTGCGGGAAGGGTGGCTATGAATAGAGATACAGTTTGTTACAGTATGTTATTAAAATTAGCAGCTATGTGTGACTAAAGTGTTTAATTCTGTTTTCCATTGAAATAAATTATGTTTCAACAGATATATTCCTTAAATGCATGACAACTTTCTAAACAACTTGACATCGCTACAGCAAACCGTACAATCACACAAAACGCCCATACACGACCAAACCGCTGGCACAAACACTTGATTGCGCATGCATGTAAGTATGTATAGTTTAAAAGTTAATATTGTGGCACCACTGAAATAAATGTCAAAACACAGCTGTTCTGCATCAGACTATCAATTCTTTGCATAATCCAAAAGGCAAAAATTTAAAAAAAAATTTAATTAAAGATCCCCAAATTTTACTGATAACGAAAATATAAAACATATGGTCTGTAAGTAACAAAACCATATGGCCTGTGCATGCAGTTTAAACGCCCAATTTTATGCGTTTATAGATGGTTCAAATAATGTACTGATTTATACGTTTACTGGATTAAATAAATTTTTAAACCAAAAAATAGATATGAATGTGGACTGATTTGTTAGCGCTGAGAAACTTTCTCAAAAACAACAAATAATATTCATTAAAAATTAAAAAAAAAACAAATATTTACCAATTAAAATTAAAAGAAGAGATTTTCTCGCAATATCAACCATATTCAATTCCTGGGAAATGATTTGCACTTGCCTTACTTGTGAATCACAATAAAAGGATCTAATTGACTGCTTTGATACTTTTTTAAAAATTAAATTAATTAAATTAAATAATTAATTAAAAATTTCTATTCCTCTTTGTTTTATCCAAAGGCTTGGATAGTTAGAAGGAACTTGAGTACAGTCTTTGATTTGAAATATAAATATTTATAACACCAATTTTATTCAATAATTTTTTTATTTTATATGCCTTTCTTCACATGTTTAACTTAATTTCGTTTTTTTTTAATGCATATGAAATTTCCATCCATCGGGAGTTCCGGGCTTTTGTTATGTACAGTGATGGTGTTTTCTCTAACATGCAAACAGTTAGTGATATTTATTGTTAATAAAAGCACAGTAGATTAAAATTTTTGAATCGAATTTTCAAATATTAAAAGGGAAGGAATGCCAATGCACATGATTTAAAATTGTTTAATAGAAATTTTTAATTTTGTATTTTTACTTCCAATCTCAAAATAGCCCACTGTGCTTTATGCAGGGAAGTGATCTACGCATGTACATATTTCACACTTTAATAGTGATTTGGGAAATATATTACTGAAGGGAAGAAATGGTAGTATACAGAGCAGAAGAAGTGTAAAGGGGGAAAAGAGTTTTCTGTTAAAATATACATTAATAGATGCTTTGGACTTTATAGTTTCACAGCTAAATGGCGAAGCTATAAAGTTGAAAACACCTTCTACGAGTACAAGCATAAATACATAAATATTTACAATAAAGACAAAGAGACTTTACAAGGATCTTTCATACTCTTTATAACTCGCTGGTTGCTAAGAAGTCAAGTGTTCAAATAATTTTATCACCAAATCAAACTTTTTTTCTAATTTTTTGTTTTTTATAAGTATATTTTTACTCATTACCAAAAAAAAATACTTAAAATCTAAGTCAAATCAATACAAGTACTTTAAGTTTTACAAAAACCTAGAAGAAAACCACTTTGAAAGTTTATTAGCGGTTTAATTGGGTTCGTTCGTTGCAAACAGTTTTGAAGTATTTAAAGAAACCAAAAAAAAAACTTAAAACAAAATTCAAAACTTGTTTGCTGTTCTGTTTACTAAACAAAAAGGGATTTATGAAACGAAACAAAATTCAAAAACTATTTACAAATACTTAATAAATAAATTTTTTCTTTAAAGAGAGAGTTTTTGTTTGTTAATATGGCAGGCTGGCTGATTGATATGCATGTGTTTAGGTAGGCGTGGCATTGAGGGCATAGGTGAAACCAAAAAGATGCTTAATTGTAAGTGTGTGTGTGTGTTGCTCTAATTATATCATTTTTTGTAAGTTCAAATCATAATTTTAGCAATTTGAATTGTTTTTTTTAAGCGAAAGTAAAAAAAATTATTTTATTTAGTTTTTATTACCTTCTGGAATTTGATAAATCATAAAACATCGCTAAAAAATGATTTATTGGTCGCTTAATGACTTTCTGTGGTTTTTTTCGTCCCAACTTTTTCATGGCGGTGTAATAATGTTTTTGAGATTCGGTGAGAAACATTTCCAACACTCCTCCTTCATACTTTTTTATTTTTTTTTTGTAAGTGTAATATTAAAACACACAGACATACACAGAAATACATATGGAAAATAATTTTGTGTTTTTAAGATATTTTAATTATAATTATATATATTAAGATATATTTTCTTTTTTAATATTAAAAAAGGTTTATTTAAAAATGAATAGAAAAAAATTAAAAGTGTTTATTAAATAATAATATGCATGAAAAAATAATTAACATTTTTAAAATTACATATTCGAAAACATATTGACTTTTGTGTTTAACAAACACGAACAGTGTAGTGTAGGCTAATTTTAGACTTTGTGATATTTTAACACGGTGATTATGTAAACAATTTATAAATTATTTATTTTGTTTTTCATCAGCTTGAAGATTTTTTTATTCAAAACTTAAGGCATAGTTGAACATTACTAATTCAAAATTAATTTTAAAATACTTATTGCAATAATAATTTGCTGCTAGTTAATTTTGAAATATATTTTAATTTAATTCAAAACCTTAAGCATCTTTTTAAAATGGATATTTTTTAAGCCAAACTGACACCAGGTGGTCTGGATTCAGCAAATGGTGACCAGATTTTTGTCTTCTATCTAAGCGAAAACGTTCGGAAATTTCATACTAACAAATATACAAGGCGAATATACAGAGTTGCAAATCAAGACCAGCTGGTATGAATGAATTTGCCTTGTATATTTTTTAATAACATATCGTCGCCTCAGGATTGGTTTAGCCCATATACCACAAAGTTGGAGTGGAAAAAACGACAAAGAAGATTTACGTGAAGTTTCCCCAAAATATACCCGATGGCTTTCTTTTTTCCCAGTTCACACTAGTCAAGTCTCATTGGTAAGCTTATCACTTTTTTTCTTTGAACTTTCATCGGTGTCCACACAATTCAAGTCTTTTTTTTCAGCTCATATTTTTTATGCATAGTTTTGTATATGTATGTGTGATTTTTTAACAATACAAATTAGTACTCGTTTCTTTTCCCCTCGTCTCTTTCTCCCCCCTACAAACTAATCAGCTTAGCAATAAGACTTACATTGTGTAAAGTAGAACTTTGTATTTGCACCACTACTTGCGACACATGTTTTGAAAAACAAGTTAAGTTTTGGTGAAGTATCATCAATGAAGTTAGAAGTTAATATTAGTTTATTGTAAAAGTAAAAAATACGTTTTGTGCCGCAAGCACAACTTTTCTTAATTTATTTTCAAAAATGAGCTTTTTGTGCTCCATACGTATACTTAACTGCTGTGTCACAGCTGTCCAGGGAAATAAGCCAATCGTATAACTCCGACGAAGAAGCCGCCGCCGTAATATTTTTAACACCATCGATCCGCTTACATACTTACACAAGAAAAACAAGTAATTGAAGTGTTTTTAATATAAAGAATGAAATTAATTTTTTTTTGTTTGAGTGTAAACATGCATGATTTTATTTCAGTGTTTAATAAGTGTATATTGAAACATTTAATCGGCCGCTGCGTTTGGATGATGATGTTTATGTTTAACGGACGCCATTAAATTTTTCTTAAGGAACCTTCATTTCTTATTATTCATTTCTCACAGAAATGAAGCAAAATAAGAGTTAACTGATGAATTTGACACAGTCGTCAAACAGTGCCGTGTACAGCAGAACAATATTTATTAAACCTAAAAATAGTGGATATGGAGCAAACTGAATGCTTAATATCTCAGAAACCATAATAAATTTCGTAAAACGCTTTTTTGATTCTGAAATAGTGTATTAATTTTTTTTTAGGAATGGTCGGTGGAGCAAAACTATTCTGGGGCGACGATATGATCAAAAATCCAAACCGAGGATGTATGACTTCTGGATTAGGAACAGTTAATCCAGAATCCTCAATAATCCAAAAAAAATTTATATTTTATTGAACAAGTAAAATATTCACTCTTATTCCATTTGTCAACATCGATGTCACGTCAGTACAATACCAAAAGATTGAGGACTGTCTAGTTGCTCTCAAGAAATATTGTTTGCTTCCATTCCCGAAGATCTAGAAAATAGCACGAGCCTGTCAATAGCAGCCAGTTGTTTTCGACCACGGCTAACTTTCGATTGCATTGAAGTGACATCGATGTTGACAACTGTAATAAGGGTGATATATTTTTGGAAAAAAAGCAATAAAAATATTAGATTTTAATGATTTTTTTTTTCTGTATCTTAACATTCAACTATGCCTAATAGTAAACACAACTGCCAATTAAAATTTTCCTATTTTACTCAGTATTTTTTTATAAACAAATCATAAGAGAAAAACAACTGAAAAGAAACAAAAAAATATTAACAAATCAAACCTTATAAATCATGTTCAACTTTTGCCAAAGCGGTAGTGATTTAGCCATTTTACCGACCAATCAAAATTATAGATCCGATCGCATACCACACTTACCTTTTTCTTGAGCATATTGAAATTATCAATGATTACTCCTATGAATAAATTAAGAGTAAAGAATGATCCACATACAATGAAGATAACAAAATAGATATATGCATAAAGATTCGCTTCGCGCTGAGGCTGCAAGTCCACACCACGAGCATCGACTGCATCGGCCATGACCTCCATCCAGCCCTCAAAGGTGGCCACTTGCAAAAGAGCTAAATAGCCCATACCTACATGATCAAAGGTTATTTTTGAATTGATCCAACTAAAGTTTTGCTCCAAACAATCCCATTTGTCATTCACTTCCTAGAACATTGAGTTTTTTTTTTAGGGAAAAGATAAATTTTATAAAAAAATTTAAATTGATTTTTTGGATTATAAATTTTTCAAAAGTCTGAATTTTCAATAAAACATAATCAAATATAAAGAAGCAGTTATTTTAATAATTTTTTATTTAATTTTTTTTGTAAGAAAATAAAAGCCAACTAACCGTTACGGGCAACAGTTCTCCATCACTATCGACACATTTGAAAAATTTACCACCAAAAAATTGTACACCCATTATAGAAAATATTAACCAAAAAACCAAACAAACTAAAAGTACATTGAAAATTGATGGTATGGCATACATGAGAGCATTTACTACAATTCGCATTCCTTGCCACCTGGAATAGAAATAAAATGTTTGTTTCGTTTTTAAACTCAAAATTGGAAAATAGAGGCGCAATTAGTTAGTTGTCTTATTATCGAACGGTTTCGAGGGAACAAAGTGGAAGTGATAAATTTTGGGATTAGATAAAACATTTAAAGAAGGTGTGGTTAAGGTTAAGAAGGTTATGTATAAGCAAAATAAATAATAAAATTAAAACATACAAGTTTACACACAGATGTTTCTTTCTTTATTTTCTTTAAATTTGAAGCACATTCAAACGAATCGAATTAAATCTGTTTTAGCTTTGCCAATAGCGAAATGTGCATACAATTATATAATCAGCGCAGTTACTTTATCGATTTAATCCGAATATTTAAGCCTTAGAGTGCTGAGAAGATCAACCGAATATGATTTTATTTATTTTATATAAAAAGATTTAAATTTTATTAGTAAAAAGTGAATTAAAAATATTCTTTAACATAATGTCAAGACAACATTGTTTTGACACAAAGTTTATGTACTCGTATATGCGAAATAACATAAGTCGCGTGTCAAAAGCGCGGCGTGTTCTATGAACGATATTTCTTAAGTTACCCATAGACTATAAAATATTATTGAGTACTTTATTTTTATTATTATTCTCATTTTGCTCCACACTGTTCAATAAATTGCGCAATATTAAAAAACATGTGGTGCAAATTTTTGTTGCAATATCCACATCGTGCTATAAACACCAAAAAAAGGCTCAAGCGACATAATTTTCGAACTTAATTTTTTGGCGATAACTAATCCATTTTGTACAAAAAAAGAAATTAAAAAAATATCTTGTTTAAGCTTTTTTGGCGGTAGTGCCTCGATATGTAAAAGTAAGCAAAATTTACACACACATGTGCGTGTGAGAAATTTTTCGTGACTAATTAAGTAATTTAAAAAATAGGAAAATAATATTAAGCGATATATGTACTTGGAAATAATTATTGTACAATATTGTCAGCACATTAAGCGGCCCACCCATTTGCAATATAATTGTGAAATTTTTTTAATGTACAATAATATCTCCAATGTGTATGTCATATTTGAAGGTGGGGCAATATATTCGCAAATATCAAGGCTTTTGATTGTTATTGTACAATCAAGACAATTGTGAAATGTGGTCGTAAAATTGTTCAATGTTGTTTACATTTTTACTTACAGGAAATTCGGCAATATTTTTATTGAAATTATTGTGCCATTTATTTCATGGTATAGGTTAAAACGATAATAATATGTACAACAAGATGTGCAATAATTATTGTACATATAATGGATGGGCCACTTTACAAAATGTTTTTTATTGCGCAATACAAATCAAAAGACTTGATTTTATCCAATATATTATGCCATATACCAATATAATATGTATAAATACAAGAAATTTTATTGCACAATATTAATTATTGCACAATAATATTGGAAATGTGTAGGTGCTTTTACGTAGTCGTGTATGTCGAATTTTACTTTTGTCGTCTTCAACTAACTGGCTGTTAATTTGTAACAAAATATTCCAAAAAAAATGTGGCGCTTTGAGTTAACAAAGAGTATAATTACAAGATATTCTCATCAACCTTAACCTGAACCAAAACATTTTTTTGAACCTGGGTTTTTACGAAAATCGATTATTTATCGTAAATAATCGATTTTGGTCAAGTTCGAGAATTATGTCGTTTAAACTTTTTTGGCTGTTATGGTACGATATGATGCATGTTGCACATCTTCGGTTGATCTTTCTAGGATAATTTTCTTTCTTGTTCAAATTAAAAATAAGTATGTATTAAAAATTATATTTTTTCCAAAATAAAATATATGTATTTATGTATATGTATGTATAGTTGTATAAACAAAACATGCCAATTACAAATATAGTATACCAGATATTATTATAACAATAAAAAAATTAATTTAAATTATACATAAACAATTTTAAAAAATATACATTTCAATCGCAAAACTTTTTTTTTAGCCTCAAACTCTTGTTAATAGATTTATTAATTTTAGTTAGAAAGAAGAAAAAAATCATAAATAAAGTGCTCGAATCAAAAATAAAAGAGAAAAGTTTAGTTTTTAATGTTTATTTGGAAGTTTGAATTTAAAATTTGTATACATATATTTTTCTTTTCAACAACAAAACAAAAACACACAGACACATATTTATAATATTAAGGATATTTAAGGATTAATTTTTTCCATTATTATTTCGATTTCAACATGTTAGTTATTTCTATTCGAAATCCTTAAAGAAAACGATATTGTATTAAATACTTCCAAAAAAATTTTTTTCTTTTATTTAGTAGTTTTTCATTTAAACTGTTTAAGTATTTTAAATAAAAGGTGCTCAAGCATTCAAATATGTATGTTTAGTTACATAAAATTATGTTATTAAATTAGAAGAAATTTATTGAGAAAAACATATTTATTTGAAAGCAATAAAAGTTAAAGTTGTTAAATATAATAAAAGAGATTATAGTCTGTACCACTGAATTATTATTGTTGTTATTTTTAGTTATTGTTTTTTAAAATTTCACATAATAAACATTTTAGCAGATTATGGTGAAAGTGACATAAGTCATTTCATTTAAAAAAAATCTGTTCTTTAGATTTTAAATTTTTAAATATATTTTACTAATAAAATAAAGTTATAGCGGCGCTAAATATTAATTAATAATGCAAGCGGCAAACTATAAATGTATGTACTTTTTATGAAGTGACTTATGTCACTTTCAAAAATAACAGCTCTTACAATAAATGTTAAAAGAAAATTTATATGGCATGTGCTCGGCATTTTTTTCTATAAAATTTTGAGGTTAACCATAACCATACAAAACAGCTGTTCAAGCCAAACTTATGGGCAACACTGCACTTGATTATAGGTGAGTTGAAATAACGCAATAGCCGTAAGCGTAACCACAGAAACCAGTTGTTTGCTGGTTATAAACATACATATATGGATTCGTTAGTCAAATCGTATCGTGGTGCTGCATATCAGCAGGCAAAACCCTCATCATATAATAAACATGTTGACGCTTATTTAAAATGTATTGGCAACGTCAAACGTCAACTTCTGGCCTACATATATACACACACATATAAAGCAAAGAGAAATACAATAACAGCTGACACAAAATGTAACAAAATTTAATTGAAATCCATTTTAAGAAAATTTTTTGTTAAAAATCTAAAAAAATACGTATCAAATTCATTTTAAATTTTATGCATATGAGAGATATAGTTTTAAACATTTTTATGGCTTGGATATATTCGAGGTATCAGAACAAAATTGAGGCTGTCCCGAACCATTAACAATGATGTTTAAAACTTTTCATTAAATCTTTGCAGAAATCATTTGATGCAGTTTTAGAAACATTATTAAAATAGATGATGCATTTCATTACAATTTATGATGAACGAATTTTTTTATTTTTTTACATGGAATAACCCAATTTGCCATTTAGCAAATTTTATAAAAGATAATTTATTTTTGGTGCTTTTTAGGGTTCCGTACAGCAAAGGTCCGTCTGTCCGTCACAGGCTATTTTCTCAGGAAAAGTAAGAGCTACGGACCTCAAATTTGGACAGAGTATGTAAAACCCTGGTCGCTACAACAAATACATGATAGTTAAAAACTAAAGGGTGTTCCAAAAAGAGCAGCGAAAAATGTTAAAATCCCATGTAATATACATACAGTTGTATATACATATGTATATTAACACGTGAAATTTGTAAAATTAGTGTTTCTTTTATACAGACTACATCAATTAATACTAAGATTTTTTTTGTTATATCAGTTAATATAATTTTGACAACTTGCTGTATCTTGGAAATCATAAAAAGCAAACTCTTGAAATTTTAAAAAACGGTAAAACTCAAAAATCCCAAAATTATAAAATCGCCAAGCCGAAAAAAATCACCAAATATTTAAAAAAACACAAAAACGAAAAATATAGTCAAAATTAAAAAAAATCTAACACTAAAATAATTCGCCAAATTCGAAAAAATCGCCCAAATGAAAAAAATCCTCACAATAAAAAAACGCCAAAAAAAAGTTTTGGCGATTTTTTTTATTTGGTCGATTTTTTTAATTTTGGTGATATTTTTTCATAAAGGCGGTTTTAGTTTTGTCGATTTTTTGTTTTTTGGCGATTTTTTTTCATTTAGGCTCTTCTTTAGCCATACACTTTTTTCTTGTTTTGACGAATTTTTTCGGTTTTTGGCGTTTTTTCATTTTGGTGATTTTTTTTATAATTTTGACAATTTTTTTCACATTGGCAATTTTTTTTTTTCATATAAAAATTTTTTCGCACTTTGGCGATTTTTGTAGTGGTCTATGTTACTTGTTGTTGCATTCTACAGTTTTATTTTAACTCACATTAATTAATAAAAATATTTCATTCAATAAGAATTGAAATTACTGAACTTGAGCCTAACTATGAATTATTTCTGATTAAAATTCACTACAGTTCAATTAAAATATCTAAAAATTTCTCACTTAATACATCATGGGCACGTGACAAAAATATGTTCACTTGGCAATCACTGTTCACTTGGTTATCACAGTTTCAGAACGCTGGAATAACTAAAATAAAACTGTAGAATGCAATAACAAGTAACATAGACCACTACAAAAATACTTACATGCATGTACCGATGGTACATCGAATAAGTAAAAATAATTAATGTGATGATCTTAAAAAGATAAGTAAGAATAGTTAAACATACTGAGGTAGAGTAAAATAATTTCGTGCTAACCTAAATAGAAAAATGAAAAATTGGAAAAAACAGAAAAATTAATAGTGATACTTATAAATGTGTTTACCAAAGGTAAATCAATTGTATACACAACAATCGTTTCTCATATTCCGTTTCATTGAACATTTAAGTTAAATAGCTGATGTTAATAAGAATCTCTACCCAAGTAGACAGACTAGGGTGCTGATGAAGTGCGTGGCTGCACAGAAAAGTATCGGTATTTCCCCCAGCTTAAAGTCTAAGTTTAATTTTTCTTCTCTTCTTTAGAAACTCACATTAATTAATAAAAATATTTCATTCAATACGAATTGAAATTACTGAACTTGAGCCTAACTATGAATTATTTCTGATTAAAATTCACTACAGTTCAATTAAAATATCTAAAAATTTCTCAATTTTCAAAATTATAAAAAAAATCACCAAAATGAAAAAACGTCAAGAACCGAAATAATTCGTCAAAACAAGAAAAAAGTGTATGGCTAAAAAAGTGCCTAAATGAAAAAAATCGCCAAAAACCAAAAAATCGACAAAACTAAAACCGCCTTTATGAAAAAATATCACCAAAATTAAAAAAAATCTGCCAAATAAAAAAAAATCGCCAAAACTAAAAAAATCGCCTGTATGAAAAAAATCACAAAAATTAAAGAAAATCGCCAAAATAAAAAAATCGCCAAAACGAGAAGAAAAGTGCCAAAAAACCGTCAAAACTTAAAAAAATCGCCAAAACTAAAAAAATGCCAAAACTATATTTTATACATATAGGCTAAAGTTCGTATTGAATTACATATCTAGTGTCCCTACGGAAGCCTTCGTGGGCGGGTCAAAGTCGCACTTCACTGAATTTATTTTAGATTTTTTCAATTAAGTTTTAGTATTGCGTTAACAATAATTTTCTCAAATTATTTATATAATTCCGTATGCTATATGTTATTTAAAAATGCTTTGAAACAGATTGAAATTATTCTATCTTACAACAGTAATAAAGTCCATAGTTTTTTGTTTCACAGAACCAGTATCGAAAAATATTTTTATTCTTATTATTATTCTAATAAAAGAAAATAAGAAAATATTTTTAGAAATGAGCGTGAACAATTTTTAGAATTAGAATCGACTTTTTGTCTTTAGTGGTATAAACTATAATTGATAAAAAATCTGTATGCGAATTTACAAAAGTTTCATTATTTTTTAATCTGAAAATACATAGAATAGAAACAATATTTGCATAAAGAAAGAAAATTATATTAATAAAACATTTAAAATAAAAGGCATTCATATTTAATAAATCTCCTTACTGTTGGTGAATTTTTTTTATTCCACTTCGAATTTCTTTCTATACTAGATTAAAGAAGCATGCAAAAATTTTTTTCTTTAATCTAGTACAAATTGTCGAAGTCGAATCGAAAAATTTGACAGCTGTAATATACCAGAGTATATCATACAGATATTTAAAGATTTATATATGTAAAAATTTTTTATTCAACTTAGAGAAATAAAATATTAGTGTAAAATAAAAATCTTAATTGTTAATTAAAATTTGACATCAAAAAAGAAACCCATACATTCAAATGCATATTTATGTATATGTATGCTGGGGAAAAACATCAAACTTACCTTGATATGGCCCTTAAGGGTCTTAAAGCTCTCAATGTTCTTAAAGAGCGTAACACTTTTAAATTCTCATTTTCCTCTATCAACAAAGAAAAAACGGAAACCTTTAATTAAAGTATAATTAATTGAATTATTGATATTGATTTCCTTTGCACACCCCATATACTCACAAAAACTATTATAAAATCTAAAATGGTCCAAAAACTCGTAAAGTATTTGGAAAACCCCAATGCCAACCATTTCAATACCATCTCAATGACAAATATTAAACAAAATGAAAAATTTGTCCAATAGAGTATGCGCTTCAATGATTTATTACTGTCTAAGTAGATGTCTTCGAAACATAATGTTATGCTGGATGCAAATATTAACACTAAGACAAACCACTCAAAGGCTGGAGTATCCACAACAGTCAAGACGGCCGTTCTAACGCGTGTCCAATGCTTAGCACTTTGTGTATCCATACAGGACATAAACCATGGACAGCGAAAGTAAAAGCTAAAAGAGAAACCAACAAATTAATTTTCGAAAATTTCGTATTAAATTTCGAAACTACATTAAAAAGTAACTATCAAAGACAAAACTCACTGTTCGTAACACTTTTGGGGGAAACAATCATCTGGCACTTTAGGTGGCTTCGCTTGTCCAAAACTTGGAAAAGTCATGGGGTCATTGTATGCTCCCTGCGAGTTACGTCTCCCACCCACTGTGAGATCGTCTACGTAGGAGACCAGACAATGCCATGGTTTTTCAGTCAGTCGTGAGAACGTTGATTTCTGCGACTGGAGAGCTTCGCCATCTCTCTGCGTAATCGAATCACCACCTGCCGCCATCAATTGGGTCTCGCCAGGGGCAGTCAGTGCCAATACCGATGATGTATCGGCCGCACCCGAACTATGCGATTCGGTGCGACCCGACTGAAAGGAAGCAGCTTTATCTAGAGACGATTGTGGATGCTTTGAGCGTTTGACACGCAATTTACTTTGCTGTGCCTCAACGCTTTTCTGTCCAGCCCTTGGGAGGAAAGGTGTGGTACGTGTTTGAGCCGTGGTAGCATGATAGTGCTGTTGATGTTCGGTGAGAGCTGTTAGGGGAGGCGTCGTTTTAAGCGATGACAGCTGCACGAGGGTATGTGGCTCAATTGAAGACTTTAGCGAGGCTGGTGGTGTGGGTGGTACAACAGCCGAGGAAGACTGCGAGCTATTACGTTGCAGTGATGCTTGCGTTTGCAGCTGTTTTTGTTGGCTTTGAGTTTTGGCCAATTTTTTGTGCAGCAGTAGATTTTCATAAGAATTTGTACTTTTCAGAGAAAGACTATCGATCTTCATTGTTTCGGCCATTAGACACTTGCGTGGCAAACGTTCCGATTCTATGCGCAATGTGGAAATAGGTTTTTCCTCCTCCGGCACCTCCTCGACACGCTCGATGAGAGATTTTCGTTTGAAGCGATCAAATTGAGCACTAAACAAATCACTTTTTCGCCTCATAAAAGGCGACTGAGCACCAGATGCCTGTGTGGCAGCCACCGACAAGGCTTCCACAGTGGCAAAGGGTGCCTGTATTTGATCACAGATTTTTCGTATTTCATTTGTTATACTAAAATCATCATCAATTTTTCTTTGTTTCTCCAGACTACGTCGTTTTATTTTAGCTGTAGCCCGAGTAGAGTTTGCAGGCAGAGAATGTTGCCTGCGCGGTACAGTGGAAAGGTCGTAGCTATCGTAGGGATTTAAGGGGGCCACAACCTCATCGGCTGCTGTTCTGTCTGACGCTCCCGTTATCACTGCTATGTGTTCCAATATGGCCTTGTTGGCTTCATCGGCTGCGGGCGATGGTTCAGAGAGCGTTGATAGTCTTATTTCTAAGGATGTTGTAGACTTTTTGATCTCCTCCAATTCCTTTTCAAAGCTCTGTATGATATTATCAAATTCCGAGTGTTCTACCAAAGGCAAATTGTCACTATCGTGGCCATTGCCATTGGAGGAATGACTCCCATTGCGACGTGATTCTATAGTTTGAAGTATGGAATTGGAGATGTAACTTAAATTCGATTTAATACTGCTGGTTGAGGGTTTGCGTTCCTCCCTTCTGATGTCGGCCACGAGTAAAGAGTCCGTATCGGCTTCCATTAGAGCAGAACCATAACCCACAGTATCGCTAAAATAATTGTTGCTATTATCTAAAAGATCATCCTGCAGAAATTGAAATAGTTCCTTTTGATCACAATTCAACAGTTCATCTCTAAGATTGGCCTGATTCGATAGCAACTCTTCGTGCTCCATTGATATTGTGTTCAACGAATGACGCGAGTGGCCATCCTCGTCGGATTTCAGACTGCGGGAAGGAATTAAAGATCTTTGTGATTGATCGCTGGACTGGGACAGACGATCGAGGGACTTGCGATAGCTGGGCGAACGTGTTAGCAACGATTTTTGATACTGTAGATAAGATTCATCATGTTCCTCACTGCAGTGGCGTGTTGAGCTGCGCTCCAGCAAGGAATCGGCACGCATATAGGAACCGCTACGTTCTTGCAGGGAATCGGCACGCATATAAGAACCACTGCGCTGGTCATTGGCATACGGGTCCGTATCAGTCGAATTATATTGACCCATTAGCTGTAACTCTATCGATTCGGTGTATGTTGTGGGCTCATCGCGTGAATCATTTGGCTGTGTGCCAAATCCGGAAGACATTTGATGTTGTAAACGACGATCTATTTGTGGATTTAAGCTATTATTGTCTAATTGGCAGGAGCTGGCAACAGTGCCATCGAACGATGGCATTGCTGGTTGCTGTTGCTGATACAGCAATTGCAATGCTGGCTGTTGGAGCTGATGTTGTTGATGATGATGAGAGACACCACTGCTTAGCATTGAATGTGTTAGTTGTTGTGAAGAATAGGATTTTTTATCATCTTCCGTTTCTACACCATCGGCTATAGTGTGCAGACTTCCCTTCAAGGGTATTTGATAGCCAAAATCGGAGCCTGAAACTGGACGATTCATGGATTCCTGAAAATAGTGAAGAAATAGCAGCAAAGGAAAATTTTAGAAGAGCATATCGAGCCATAAAGCAAAAATTCTTAACCAACACATTCTTTAGACTTGATTTTTTTTTAACGAAAATCAATTATTTACGATCGCAAATAATCGATTTTGTTCAAAAAACATTTCGTAAACTATGTCGCTTAAGTTTTTTTTTGGTAGTTATGGTTCTATATATTTAAAAAAAAATCTAGTTTGTAAGATGCTTTCCAAACAAAAAGTTTCTTGAAAGTTACATCTCAAAAAAGTACTTTCCTCAAAGAAACTTTTTCAAAATAGACTTTCAAAAAAATTGTTTCCGAGAGGTCATATTTTTAACAGAGTTCAAAAACGTATATGGAAGGAAACACTGTTATGAAGTGAAAATTTAGTAGAAAGTTATAGAGATGGGCGCGTGTCGTGTTTCTTTTTCGTGACACGGACACGCACGACTCAACATGAAGTGTTCGTGACAAAAAATCTAACTTCATATGAGTAGAGTATAAATCTTAGGTCATTAATCTTAGCAGGAGGGTGGCGTTGGCTGAAGTAGTTAGCACCTTGACTACAAAACCGAAGATCCTATTAAAAATGGCTACTAAGCACAGCTTCAAAAATTTAATGCGCCTCATTGAAACCAGAGGCGCTGCAACCCTGCATTATAACGTGCAAAACGTAGTGCTGTAAAAGAAAAAGAAGCTTTCCTCTATCTCTTCCTTCACCACTTGTCTTCTCTAACACTATCCCTTTCCTAAAGAAGGTAACACCTATAAGTAGTATTAGGCATTCATTGTCCGAGTGTTACTTTTCTTTTATAAAAAAAATCTAATTTCGTGCGTTTTCGGGTCGTTTCGTGTTGAGCAAAATTGACACGAAAAATACGAAACGATTTAAGATATAAAATATGTATGAATAAATTTCCAGTAGAGAAAAAAATTTATATTTTGTATCGTCAAACACACAACACCAGCATATTTGTTGATATTGTGTGGACCTCTGAAGCTTAAAGTTCTGTTCGTAAGCTCCATACTCGGAGCATTTTTTGAAAAGAGACTCTTGAAACGAATTAATTAAATTTTCTGATCTTCAATACCATACCAATAACATTTCGTGCGTGTTGACGAAATTGTTCGCGTACGCTTTTTATACGTGTTGAGTGTCTTGCTATTCGTGTTCGTGTCATGTCGGGTTCGTGTTGGAAAAATTCGACACGCGCCCATCTCTAGAATACATAAATCATTAAGGCTGTATAATTTCCTAAGTGACATCGTTAAATATTTTTACGATTAATTTTTGCTCGTTGTTGGTTAAGCAACATTTCTTTGCATATTTTTTCTGCCTAAGGAACTCGTAAGTACACTTAAAATGCATTCGTTAACTCACCTGATAACTCAATCTATGAAATTTCGTTTCCGTTATCAGGCCTGATTTATCAATTGTTGCTGTTGCAGCGCTTGCTTGCTGGGCTTCGATGACAATTTGCTGAAATTTTGTAGCATATTTTCGCTCCTTACGTTCCTTACGCTCTTGGCGCTTTTTACGTATTAAGTCTCGAACTCTTTCTATGCTGCGGGCTAGTCTGGACTCTTCGCCCACTTCCTAAATTCGCAAAGAAGAGTTTGGGGTAATATTTTATTTTGAACAAAATCAAAATTAAAGAAAAATTTAAAGCCAAAAATTAAAGTCAACAATTCGCCAATCTTATATTTCTAATATTAACAATAAAACAAATTTATTTAAAATTCCAATGGTTAAGCTTTCATTTCAAACCAATTTCTTTACTATTTTTGCTAATAGTTTGTTAACTATAACTAAATATACATATTTATAATTTTTCCATGCAAATTCATAACACATTACGAGTAACTAAAAAATTATGCAACTACAATTTTGTTTAAATATAATTTTTTGTTTAACTAACGTTCACTATTTAGAAAGGAAATAAAACGGTTTTTTAAGGTTTCGAGTATTTGAGGGGTTGTAAAAAGTACAAATTACCTTTTTCTTGAAAATCTGTTAATGTATTTTTAATGGTGTATAGTTTTAGGCGTATTATTTAACACGTACGTGTGCACATATTTTTTTATGTTCATTAATTTGTTGTGTTTAAGTGCAATTTTTTAATAATTTTTTTTTTTAATTAATAGAAAGGCGGAATAGTTTTTTTGATGTTAAGGAAGTATAAAGTTAAATTTTAGCAATAAATTTTACACACACATATAGAATTTAAGACGCACACATACATGTATGAAAAGGAAGACAATAAAATGTTTGTTTTTATTAGAAATCATATGAGAAAGTCTTAAAATTTATTTAAAATTAAAAAAAATATGTACATATATAAAAATGTTATTGCTTTATTATAACAAAAAAAAAGAGATGTTTTGAAAATCCAAACAATTAATTTAAGCAGTGTGACCATTTCAAAATTTTTATAACAGTGATACGGAACCACATATGCACGATATAGCTGCAAAACTTTTTTATATCTGGTCTTAATACCAGTAAGACTTGGTTCACGCATATCAAGTTTTCTTGCTTAAGCTTTGCTTTTATATGAGATAGAGTAAAAAATTAAAACTGGAGCAAGAAAACTTGATGTTTGAATAAATTAAGTGATTTTTTAAACTCCACTGAATGATAATTATTTACTATGCATTAATGTTTGAACTTGACATCGGGCATGTGCCCGCGAGTGCTGTTGTGTATAAGAGAATGACAAAAGTATCGTTTTAAGTACTCTTTGAGTATTGACGGTCAAATAACTATGAATGCGTACAGCTAAAAATAAAAAATACGCTCATACGCAAACACACGTATTATGCTATAAGCACAATTGGCACGAACGACGAATTTCGTCCACGTCGACGAATTCGTCGATAAGCATTCGCTGCGTAAATTTGTCGTGTGAAGAACAAATTCCTCTCTCACATTTGATAAAGTTGGGTGTTGTGTGCAGTGTTAATATGTATATGTGAAGATTTATCTTATTTTTGAAATTTTTAAACATGAAAAAACGCCCAAAAAGATTTTTTTAGATAAAAATAAGATTTTTAAAAATATGACTTTTGGTACTTTTAATATTTTATTGAGGAGTTTTGTGACAAAACTACTTACATATTTTCTGATTTGCTTCATAATAATCTTACACATACTCTATACATTAAATATTTTGTATTATTTAGCCTCACGTTTAATAAAATTAATTGTATGAATTGGAATTTTTGACTCAGTATTTTTCTTTGCATAAAATAAAATTGGAACAAACAATTTACTGGAAAAATATTTATTGAAACTAGTTAGCTCACTGTCTTCACAAGTCAGGCAATCAGACTCATCTAGAAAATGTTTATGAAACTCATTAAAAAAATTAGAGCTGTTCATATAAATTTTCTACTCAAGTCGATCGTTTGTTTTGTGGAAACAAGAGGTAAATTGTATCTCAAACAAATGAACTTATGTTTGAAAATTTTTGGGGAATAATTTTTTCTGCGTATAGTGTTGCTTACATAAATAAAAATCTTAAAACCAATTTTATGCATTAGTGTATATGAAATTAAAACACATGAAGTGCAAAAGCAGTTAATTTAAATTTCTAAAAGAATTTTTTGGAAAACAATAATCAATCAAACGCAACCAATTAAAAAAACAATCTAACAAGCAATATTTAGGTTTCTTTCTTTCAATTCGCTAATTATTATGCTGTAATAAAAAAAAATTACGAGTAATAAACGTTTTCCTGTTTTTTTCTCTTCGCTTGCATCATTTCATTACTCAAAAAAATTATTTAGCTATTAAAAAATAAATAAATTTAAACACATACACTTGACAGCTTATACATAAAAATTAAGAGTTAAAAATTCATATATTTGTCTTGCTTTTTTTTCTCCGTTCTATAATCAATCTTTAATAAAAGCACACACACACACACATCAAAAATGACACTGAATTGTGATTAAAATCAAAAAATATACATTTAATATATTTTTGACATGAAAACATTTAAATGATGCAGTAAAAGTAAAATAAGTTTGCCTTACCTCCTTTTTGGACTTAAGCTCTTCAGAATTGAAACTATTAAGCAACAAGGCCAAGAACAAATTTAAAACCATAAAATTTCCCATTACCAAAGTGGGTAGAAATATGGCAAAACATGAAGAGGCACCTTGCTGAAAGATACAATACAATAAACGTAAATTTTAACAGGTCATATCTAAAAAAAATATATATACATATTTTCTAAATTATACATAAAAAAATATTTTAGTTTTATTAAGGGCTTCCCAATAAATACTGAAAAACACTTAAATTCTAGCACTTGAAATTTAACTGGAAGCAAAGTTCAATTTTAACTGATTTTCATGAAGTTTGAAATAAAAAAAACAAATTGAAATTCAAGGCTTGTATTGAACTTGATTACAACTGAATTCTTCAAATTAAATTCAAGTTCCCTTTCCACTGGAGAATACTATAGAAATAGAGTGTAAATCAAGCCTTGAGGGTTGAAGGTGTGACTTGAATAACAATTGTTTTAAACTTGATTTCAAGCAAAATTTTTTATTGGGTTATAAAAAAATGTTTTATAAGTCACTTATAAATCAAAAATATTTTCTATGAATAAGTCCTTTAACTTCAAGCTATTTGTATGAACTTTAAAAAAAATTAAATGCATTTTAGCTTATACCTCTTCTTCAGCTCTCATGCAATCCCAAAGTGGTTCTATCCACTCTCCGCATAGGATACGAAAAATCATCATAAAAGAGTGAAAAAAATCATTGAAATTCCATCTGCAAATTAGTTCATTAAAAAATTACATTAAAAGCAATTATGGAAAAAAAATATTTCCCACCTTGGCACTGGATCTGGTTCAAATTTTTCTGGTGTATAGTCTTTTGAAAATAGTTGCATGCCAATAACGGCAAATATATAAATAACAATAACCAATATTAAGGTCAGATTACCCAAAGCTCCAATCGTTGATATTATAATGCTCAATAGCACTTTCATTGTAGTCCAAGATTGAGCCAGTTTCAGGACTCTTAACTAAATTTCCAAGAAAAAATATTGAATTTAATCTAATAAAAATTTCACAAAAATTTACCAATCTTAAGCCTCTCAAGACACTTAAGCCATCGACCAGTTCAAATATAATATCCAGCAAGGATGCAGTAACAATAATCAAATCGAAAATATTCCAACCGCAAAGAAAAAACTCTTTGGATAAAGCCATCAATTTGATGATGCACTCAAAGGTGAAAATGGAAGTGAAAACCTAAAAAATCAAGACAAAATCAAAAGTAAATAGTTGTTTTCTTTTTGTAAATTTTAAAATTAATTAATAGTCAACCTTATTCCCCACATCTAAAGCATTGCGAAAGCTCTCACTCATGCCATGATGTTCCATGGCTAAAAATGCTGTATTCAATACAATGCACAACGTTATGGCCAATTCAAATAATGGATCACGTACCACTTTGTAAAGGCAGTTTTGAATTTGCAACCAACCCTCGTAGTCAATGCAGCATTGAACACATCTATCACAATTACGATCTGGAAGATCATCTGCAAAGAAAACTTTTTTTTTAATAATAGAAAACTTTAATTTAAATTTATTTGCTGCTGGCTAAGCATTTCATTGGTGTTTTGCCAAATCATCAGTAGACTTCAACCACACATTCTGAACAGTGAAAGACCTCTTATCTTATCTACAGATTTTCAAAAACCATTTGAGAATTCGCAAATAATAATATTTTTTTAAACCAAAAAAACCCAGCAAACAATTCATATTCGATATGAATATTATTAATTTTTCTACAGCTATGCTTAACCACCAGCAAATAAAATTCAATTAAAATTAACTTATGACAATATGACAAATAATAAGTTTATTAAATAATAGAAAAATACTTTCAATTTAAATCTATATGTATGTGGCAATATGGAATAATGGAATAATAGAAGACTCTAATGCATGATGCTACTTTCTTGTGATTCTTTCTTTCCATATGTAACATTTTAACCCTTGCAAATTCCAACTGGAACATAATACAGCACAAGTAAGCTTAACTTTCTTAAGTCTACTTAAGCTACTATTCCATATTGCCACAGAATATATAGTACATAAAACGGAATATGTGTTTGTTTGTTGGTACCTTGTAGAAGACCAGACCTTTAGACTGATCTTTCTGAAATTTTCACTACATTTAACTGGGACTCTAAAAATAATTAGAGCATACTTTTTTTTGGAAATTGGCAAAGTACCCGCCCCAAAAATTTATTATCAAATATTTTTGCCATAAAATTTAAAAAAAAATTGCATATTGAACAGGTTCAGTAAGATTTATTTTTGGAAATTGGGAGTGGGGAAGTTTAAAAGTGCCCGGCCCAAAAAGTGATTATCAAATAACTTTATCATTTGGGGAACAATTTAAGAAAATTTGCATATTGAATATCAAAAAACTTAATCACTTGTGGTGGACCTTTTTTCATATGGAAAAACTCCGCTAGCATTTTTTTTATTTGTGGTGGGAAGGGGGAAGGCAAAGTGTCAGCCCCAAAAATTTATTATCAAAAAACTTCGCCATTTGTGGACCAATTTTCAAAATTCTCTTAAATACGGAACAGGTCCACTAATTTTTTTTTTTTTTTGAAATTGGAGGCCCGGCTCAAAAATTTATTATCAAACAACTTTATCATGTGTGGAGCAATTTTCAAAAAAAAATGCACATGGTAAGGGTCCACTAAAATTATTTTTGGAAAATTGTTTGGGGGCGGTGTTTCAAAGTGAACGCTTTTATATTGAAAGAATCCACTAGCATTTTTTTCATTTGGAAGGGGGAGTGTCCACTGATTATCAGATAACTTCGTCATTTGTGCAGAAATTTTCAAAATTCTTTTTGCATATAGAGAGGGTTCTAAAGTGTTACAATAGTTTATTTATAATAAATCACAATGGGCTCATCTGGGTCTCTGAGTTGAGGTGCATTGTAACCTAACCTAATTTATAATAAAATCATTTTTTTTTTAAATATTGTAATAATTTTTGCAAGGTAGTCTGGTATTATAATTTTGTGAAAAACAGTCCAGGGGCTGGATTCCGCAACGACGTGTTTTGAAGTGTTCACCATGTTCAGTGGTCACAACTCACCGTAATTTTTCCAGTGAAAAATTTTGACACTAGTTGCAGTGTAAACTGTAAAAATATTTCATTCTCACCGTCGCGCACACACACAAATCAACAAGTGAACACTGAAATTGGTGAACACTTTAAAATTCATTGTTACGGAATCCGGCCCCAGGACGAATTACGATATTGGATATAAAGCGAAATTCACGGCCTGTCCATGATGTCAGCAGAAATCATTCGATGGAATATTTGTATTGAAAACAACAACAAATTTTCTAATGTTATTGTTGTTTGCAAATTGCAATACAAGTTGTCGATCGAACGATTTCTGGTGACATCGTGATACAGGCCTTTAAAATTATTTCTATTTAAACTCCATTAAAATATTTCGAAATTTCGTTGTATACCGAATGACATGACATGTTTCTGCAATTGAATAATTTTTTTTTTACAGATACATTTATTTTTTAGATTCTGTATTGTGATTAGAACTAAAAATTGTTAAGGCACGTTGCCAAAAGAGCCACGATATCCGAATTTCAGCTATTCAAAACGCCCTCCGAAATTGTGGCAATGAGGAATATATTAAGAGCTGGATAACGGATATGGTGAAGATAAGAAATGTCACTGCAACTTTAGGAAATTGCGAGGAGTTAAAATGGTTAGGAAGAGAAATACCACAAAGCGGGGAAATTTCTACCCTACTCTGTCCTCTCGTTGTTAATAAAATTCTCCTTAAATTAGAAAAATTGGGCATAAATGCCGTTGCGTGCAAAGATGAAAACTTTTCCAATTTGCACCACATAGAGTCTGAACACAATGTAACGGTTTTTTATTGCGGTGCGGATTTCCATACGATTTTCAAGTAAAAATCCGCAGTGCGGGACGGAATAAAATTAATATATATTTTATTTTCTCTCAATTTTCTCTTGCTGACGTTGCCGTAGTTTTTGAATAATTGTCTGTGTTCACAACATTATTGTAAAAAAAACATGATTATGAAGTTCAAACATTTTTGTCATAGCTTATAAAAGTTTAAAAAACATATCAAATATATCTGCGAATGTATAAAATGTTAATAATTTTTTGTTTTTAGTTATAAAAATGTATGCACAAAAAAATTAATAAAAATTTAAACAAACAATGACAAGTACTGCCGGCGCCGTCTTCCGTTGTATTGTGTTTATTTTTTTCTCCCGCAACGAGAAATCGCCCCGCACCGCAAACCTTGTGTTTAGACTCTTATTTGTATTTGAATCCACTTTTTTGTGTTACAATGCTATATTTTTCTCTTCACTTACCGATTACAACAATTTCGGAGGAATATTCCGGATGTAAAGCATAAATATTATGCTTCTTAATGCGCGCTATATTACCATTGCACTTAATTAAGCGCACCTCGCGAGGTGACAGCGCCAACGTAACAGTAGTATGATCATTTTGCGTATCAGTAGCCGTTACATTTACCACTTCTGAGGCCGTTATATCCTGCTCATCATGATCATCCACGACGCCTGAATCGTCTTGCGATGACTCACGATTGACACCACTCGAATTGGAACTCGCCTGGCGACTTGGCATTAGCGGATGTGACGGATACAACATGTTGGGATTTTTTTGAGCATCGTCTTGAAAGCAAATGCGTGTTTGACGAATATGCTGTTGCTGCTGCTGTTGCTGCTGCTGCTGCTGCTGCTGACTGTCGTCCTTCTGCTCGTTATAGTGTTCACACTTTAAGGCTAAATCGGTAGGTCTTTCACAGTTGCTGTGACGTGGACTGGGACTGGGTGTTGGGCTGAGTGAATCATTTTTACTGTGGTGCTATAAGAAATTTATTAATTGTATTTAATATTTCAGTGATTTAAATGTAATATTAACCGTTCCATTGCCATTACTGTCGGTATTATTGCCGCCCTCTTTAGTCGTTCCCTTGGAAGGCTTTTTTCTGCGCGTCTTCTTTTTACTGTAGGAGGCCAACAGAACACCCTTACGTGAATCGATTTTCTTTTTATTATTACTTTTGTTTAATTTTTTCACATTTAGAACGGACGGGTCGAAACTAAATGTAGAATCATCTCGGTGATCCAATAAGTCTTTTTTACGTTCCTAAAAATATAAATAAAAAGGAGTCATAAAATAAATTAAATTCAAACCTGAGCTGCTCTTAGTGCCGCTTTCTTTTCTAAATTAAGTGCCACACATACATATATTTTGTTTTTAAGTTAACAAAACTATTTAAGGCTCAATTAAGGCTCAGTTAGCCGACTGTAATGTAATGTAACTGCAACAGTAGGAAACAGCTGATAGGTATTGTTATGTGAAAAGTAATGAAAATAGTTATAGAGATGTAATGCAACATAACCTATTTTTCATATAAAAATATTGATAGCTGTTTCCTACGTTGCAGTTACATTACATTATAGTCGGCTAAAGGCTCAGTTAGTCGACTGTAATGTAAAGTAACTGCAACAGTAGGAAACTGCTGATCGATATTGTTATGTGAAAAGTAATGAAAATAGTTATAGAAATGTAATGCAACGTAACCTATTTTTCACATAAAAATATCGATCAGCTGTTTCCTACGTTGCAGTTACTTTACATTACAGTTGGCTAACTGAGCCTTAACTGAGCCTTTAGTCCCGGTTCACAAACTTCAGCTTTTGGTGATCAACTCATACTTCAGCTGGAAGAAAGACAGAAAAAGAAATACAAATATCTCTTTTTTTCTACCATCTGAATTAAAATTTGATCAACAAAAGTTGACGTATGTCAACCGGGACTTAGCAGTAGCTAACACGGACAACAGAATTGTTTCATTCTATTGGATAGGGCAAACAAATTTCGCCCTTTGTTTTAGAAAAGAAAATGCGGTAAGAAAGCTTAAAATATATAAGTTTTTGTTTGAGTTTTATTTTTTTGATAAAACAAAAAGTGTATAAAGAGTTTCCAATAGGGGACAATTAATGATAGTGCGAAGTGGTTGAATTTCTGAGGAGCCGCTGAACTTTTTTATGTGACTTTTCCCAGGTGAATTTCGATGGCAATACCTCATGATCTTCTTAATATCGCTTGGAAAAGATAAGAAAAGACAATCGCTCAAAGTTCGGATAAAACTAAGCAGCGGCATGTTAAAAACTGACTTTCCTTTCCTTACATTTCAACGGACGCACAATCCCCTCGCTCTCATTGGAAACCCCTTTATAACTCAACTGTCGTGCCATGTCACTTACTTCGTTTGTTATTTCGGCTTCTTCCTCGTAACTTAGAGCGACTACGGCTAACATAAGATTAATTAAGTAAAATGAACCAAAAAACACAACCACTGTAAAAAATGACACACTCATTGGCCCCGATGTGGCCAAAACCATGTTGTACACGTTCTCCCAATAGTCCAACGTTATTAATTGAAATGTGGTCAACATTGACCACATAAAATTATCGAAATTCGTATAACCATGATTGGGATTTTCACCAACACACAGGCACGTATAGCCCAGGGGACAATGACGGGCACCCGTTAAATTACCGCACAACATGGGCAGCTCCTCATCGTCATACAACCAGTTATCGGTGTCGTTAATCCATCTGAAAATTAAATGCAGAAAAAAATTATTTAAAGGGGCGAATATTGTCTAGAATTGAAAAACATTTCATGAAACGATCAAATTTAATCGAATTATATAAGATCAACTAAAAAATTGTTAATTGAATCAAATAACAACAAATTAAATTAATTCAAGCAAAATGAAAAACATTTCGAGCCCTTTTTTCGATTTTATCGTGATCGAATATAGACTTTGTTTAATGAAATTAAAATTTTATGAGCCTACCAATAGTTTAGAATTATCAAAATGTCAAAATTTTTGATAAATACGGGCTGTAAAATTTGATCGTTAGCGACATTTTACGTACAAAAACATATTTGAATATTTTAAAAAAATCTTTTCTGAAGAATTTAATTTTTCTCGCTTACGATAAAATCGGAAATAAGGCTCGATTTCATGGAACGATCAAATCAAATTAAATTAAATAAAATAATAAAACCCAACTACCTACATAAGGAATAAACTTACAATCTCCACTCAAGATCTGACGTATTCGTCCACTCATCAGGTAAATTCTTAACACATTTATTGCGTAATTCTCCCATATAAACCTGTGGAAAAATAAACAATTAAACACGCACATTTAAACAAAAAAAAACGTTAAGGTATAGAAAGAGATTTAAAAGAAATACCCACCTGCAGTGCAAATAGTGCAAAGACCATTAAACAAAATATGGTCAACGTCATGACCTCGGCCAATTGACGAAATGAGTGCAATAGTGCATTTATGATAGTCTTTAAGCCTGGCATTATGGAAACAGTCTTTAATGCTCTCAACACACGAAATGTACGCAGGCCAGCCAAGTTGCCCACATCCATGCCAATGGTGGCATAACCACTTGCTATGACCACGAAATCCAACCAATTCCAAGGATTGCGCAAGTATGTGTATTTATTGAGCAGGAAGCCTTTGGCAATGATTTTAATAACCATTTCAATGGTATAAATCGCTAGGAAGATATATCTGCAAGTGCAAATCGAGAAATGGGAGATACATATAAAAAACACAAGCTCGGGCGTTATCCCGCATATTCCCATGGATCGAGATGTAGATCAATGTGGGGTAGTTGTAGTAAATACACAGAAGAAGAGAATAGGAAAAATTATAACCCACAACCAGACGTTCGAAAGAATTAATAGTTTTCGATTTGAATGATTTTGTGGTAAATGTGCGCTTTTTCAATGATTTTAAATTTATGTTTTTTAGTGCAAGACATGTATTAATTCTTTCGAGGCTTGATTGTTCACTTACTCAGCTTCTTCGACTGTTTCGGTCATGGCTAAAAAAATACAGTTAAACAAAATTGTAGCCATAACGCAATAATCGAAATACTGATTTGTTGCTATATACACGCATATTCGTCTAGCTATACTCCAGGGATGAAATAGAAATAAACTTTTAGTGCCCGTAAAGCGATGTATGTAATTTTTTCGGAAACGTTTCGAAACCACACAAAATGTCTGCAATGGAAAATAGAGATGAGATAAAAGGAATGGCATTAGTAGTTGAACTTTTGTTAAGGGAACATTTTACTTATGTATGTTTCAAAATATGAGCATTCGTTAATGACCTATGTATTTGTCAATTCATCAGTTCCTTTGGAAATTTTTAAACAATAACTCCCTTATTAATAAAAAGTGTATTTGGTTTATAAAAGGTTTACAATATCTGTTTTTTATAGGAATATAATTAATACATTCTTTTTATTCCCTTTATTTCCCTTAAAACCATTTCAATACTGCTTTTTAACCTAAAACTAAAAATGTGGTTTTCGTCGTTGATAAATGCCCAAACAAAATTTCCATAATTAAATTTCCTGTATTGTCACAATTTCACGCAACTGCTACCAACTGCTAAAACTCTACACTTCATCACTTGCGACCTCTACACATCGAACAATTAAAATTAAAGGCGCCATCTGGACTTCAGATTCGCTTTATCAAAACACAACGCTACTGTAGTACAGTATTTTACAACCGTAAGTACTTTTTATAGCAACAATGATGCATCGAATTTTGGATTTCGAAGTCAATGAATAAAAGTACTTCCGCTATTTCCTTCTTTTACTTTCAAACGTCTTCGAGTATAGAAGAAATATGAGAGCAAAGGTAAATTATTATATTGAAAATATATTTGAAGGAATTTATAAGTGTAAAAAAATACAAACAGTGATAAAAATAACAAGTGTTAACAAAAACAATCAAGTAAAATGTAAAAAGAATTCACAAGTTTTTTTATAGAAATGGCAAATCGATGGAACATGCAATTTTCTGTATACCAGTTAACGCCTGATGTCGCCATTTGTATTTTCTAACATAAGACACGTGTTTTTTTATATTTTAATTAATTTTTAATAATGAATGGATTGTTCGTTTTATTTGTAGTGGTGTAAAATTAATAAATTGTTTAATTTTATTTATTATAGTGGCGTAAGAAGCGTATGCGTAGGTTGAAGCGTAAGCGCAGAAAGATGCGTGCAAGGTCCAAATAAACCCGGTAATTGGCCAGACAAGTACAATGTAAGTTAAATTCATGGTGATCCGGAAGTTATTGAAAATAATTGCTTATTTTATCCGTTTTTTTTAGGTTTTCTTTTGTATTACGATAAAAACCCCCAAAAAGTACAACTTCAAGTTCTAATTGTTGTTTTCTGGTGTTGCCCAAAATTTGTTTTGACTGATGCCTGGAACCGTTTTCAACAACTTTTTACACACTTCAATGTGCAAAGTAGTGTTTTTAAATAAAGATTAATCTTTGGATTATTGCTTGAAGTGAACTGAATCTAAACTTGTATGGTGTTATTATTTCTACTTGAGTTTAAAGGAAGAACACGTTTATATACGAGTTCGTACATAACCTCTAAAGGCAATTTCATGTAGTCAGTCAATTATAACATTGAAACCCCAGAAGATGCTTTTAATCTTAATTTAGTTTATTGAATCACCTACTTGTGAATGAATCCAAGGAGAAGCAGTCTTCCAAAACTAAAATATCTTCGAGTTATTGGCTTCGTTGGTTACAAGTAGAACGGCCCTATGGCTGAGTACATCTAGAATTTCTTGTGTGCCATGCGTAATTACTAATGAAAAACTGATAGTAATTTATTGATTTAAACTGTTGTATGAAATTGTTTAACTTATAAAATACGTGTCTGAATATTTTCATTAGTGGTTACGCTTTTTTAAACATGTGTACCACATGTAAACCCGGCCTAACTAATAATTATAACTACAAAAGATAAAACAAAAGCGCGTTGTTTTTTACACTTTTTTTTTTGCGTGAATGTATTGGGATCGTTGGAAACTAATTCTCTACTTACGACCATCGGTATGTAAATGTTTTATATCATGATATTACAGTGAAGGACTAAACTCCTGCAGCCATAATTTTTGGGGTTTGACAAAATCTGGAAATTTTCTAAAAAATTAATTTGGCCAATATTTAGGGTGGTGATAAATAAGTTTATACAAAAAATAAAAACTTAGTTCATAATTATAATAATTGCAATATTAACAAAAATGTTAAAATTTCATTGGACAAGTCTCCATGCAGGCATGAAATATATAAAAAATACATGTGGTTGTCATCTTGTTTGAAAATTCAGTGATTTCCGGTACCAAGCCGTCAACAAATCGTCGGTTTGTTTGTTTTGATGTGTGGGACATTTTTAATAAAATTGAGTTATTGATTGATTATATATGAATAATGTGCTTTTCCAAATTCGTTATCAGTTTTCCGATATCTTGAATATTTCTGGAGGTATAAAGATGAAAATTTGCGTCATTTCCACAATATTTGAACATTGTAAGTCTGTTTTACAGCAATCGACATTTTTTTCATATGAGGCACATTTCTCAAGTAAAAGTATTAACAATTATTCTAGTCTATGTATATCAATGCATATTCTACTCAAATAACGTAAATCAATCAGTAAAACGCCTTGAACTCAAATTGTAGAAGTATCATCCAGATACTGCATAAGGCAGATCCGACGTCATGAATTGGGTTACTCCGACATAAACACATGAATAGAACCAAGGCACATTTATTGCCTTGAATAGAACTACATATTGAAAGTCAATTATTAACATGTCATTTCTGATAATATTATTAAAATTATTTAACCCTATAGTACATTTATTATTATTTAACCTTATAGTACATACAGAAATGAATGACCGAAACTAACACAAACGAAATTTTTTCACTAAAGCATTTGCAATAATTTTCCATGGAATTTAAGAGTGCCAGTCAATTGACTGGTAGAGATGACCGAAACATTTATTAATTATACTTGCTCCTCTCTAACTTGTATGTTAGAGTTAAACATCTAATTTACATCTATCTAATAATATTATGCCAAAACTTTTAAGACATCGCGTTTTATTGTAAAATATACAATTCGTTCGGTCTGTGAAATAAAATTTATACATGTGCTAAAAAAGTTAAGTGAAAACATTAAACAGTATTGAAAAGTTTAATTTAATTTATACATTTATGTATTTCTTTTTAAAATTTTAGATATTTACAAAAAGCAATGTGTGTTGGAGTTGGACAAAAGAGTGAAGAAGGCTAGAATAGTACCTCCTACGATATTTTATATTTTAAATTGTATATATATGTATACATATTACTTATTTTTACATATTCTTACAATAAAAAACAATTAAAATAACATAAAAATTATGTTTATTTATTTAAAAGTAATATTTTACCAGTTTGTACGTAAAAATTGACCAGTAATAGGTGAACAGTTGCCTTGTAACCATTTACTAGTAATAGGTTACCAATGCTTATGTAATCTGTGACTGGCAAAAAAGTAGCAGAGTAAGCAGTTCAGATATATGTGTTTTGATTAAGTGAAATTAATTAGTTAGAGAGAGAAAAAAAATCACACGTACACCAAGACCCTAATAAACTAACTGGGGACTGTGACCGAAGTTGTGTTCGTCGCTTCTAGTCAAATGACTAGTCACTTAACTGGTAGCCTTAGTGTAAGGTTGTCGATTCGACGAGCAACGCCCCCTTTTTTCATTATCATTGTAACGGGTGTATCGATCATACTCCAATCTTGTGTAGTGTTGTGCTCGGTACACACTTAGCAATGTATTTACGTAAAACAATCAATCTGTAATGACACCATCAATGCAACATATAAATATCAAAATATTTTGATATCTTTGAAACTTTGAATGCAACCACTCGTCGAACCGTCAATGCGTAGAACTAACTTCTGTAATATATATTTGATTCGTTGTTTGTTTAAGATTTATTCGAATACGGCGAGCTCTTTATTTTCTCTTTAATCGAATGATACAATGCATCGCTCTAATCGGATGTTAATTGATGCTGAAATTTCAAAGTTTCTTGAAACCTATGATAATTTGGATTTTGAAGAGACGATTGAAAGTTACACAAAAGATGACGTAGTTTTAAGTGATGATGAATATTCGGATGCTTCCAACGAAATCGAATAGGATAGTATTATGTACATTTAATCTGCTGCCAGCAATTAAAAAGTTGAACATTCTAATATTTACAAAAAAATTGTGGACAAAGACCGCCATGGTATGATGATAAAATTTGAGCTTGTGCCTCTTGCTCAAAGTGATTTTTTAAATTCTTTTATTTTTGTTTTTTACATCAATGTGAATGTTTTAATTTTAAATTTTAGTGGATTTTGATCTCACAATTTAGCAATAATAATCTTCACTTTTTTGGGATCTCAGAAATACGATAAACACGAATTGAATTAATAGAAATTCAAGATATACTACATATTTTTTTCAATGCGGAATTCACAATTGTGAATTTTACATTGTAAATTCGCCTTGGTTTTTAATATACAAATTTAACAAAAAAATTGTATATGTCATTTTGTTTTTAATTATAAATACTATTATTGTTACTTAATCGGAACTATAGACGGGCGGCTAACGTAATGCCTTTCTATTTTGCAACTTTTCAGCTTACATTCTTTTCGACGCAAGCACACATAATTTAAAACATGTCCGAGGAAGCATGAGTTTTTATTTGTTGACGAATGGAATGGAGAAAACTGCAGAATAGAAAAACAATCAAATATTGTACTTTTGGTAGTTTTTGACAATTGACAATAAAACTTTCCCCTTTCATATACAATCTAAATATAACCTTATTTTTTAAGTTTTAAGGAGATATTTAAAAAAAGTCAAAGTGATAAAGGTACAATGTAGACACACGCAAGATTTACTTTTACAAAATCTGTTAAAGTTTTTTCACTTTTGCACACAAATAGTTTACTTGGAAACTTTACCAAGAAGTAAGTACCAATGCACACTGAAGGAAAAATCTAAAGAAACGCATGAAGAGCATAGCAATTTCGTCTGTACACGTTCAATAAATTGCTTTCAATTTTTTCACACGTATGGTTTGTCAAAATTTGCAAAAATTGAAGTTGTGAATACCAATTTTATGTTCAAAATGCCGTCGTCGACGACGTTAACAGTTGTTAATTTGATAGAAAAATTGAATGAAGCGTTCCATTCTTTTTTCCATTATTTACAGCCTCCACCTGACATAAAATGATTAACTTTAACATTAACTTCAAGTTAATGTTAAGTGTAGTGTTCAAGTTAATGCTTTTTTCAAGTTATAACATTATTGTTAATGCATTTGTTTTACCAACTCAGTTATAACTTCTAGTTACAACAAAATTTCTTGTCAAGCTGAGACGTAGGGTTATAGAATACACACTTTAAATCTTGCAAAGTAAGCTTTGCATGTGCAAAACGGCTCTAGATTAGGTCTAGTAGTTCAAATATAGATTTAACGTTACGTTTGCAAAAATTTACATCCAGTAAGTAGTGATAACAGCAAGCTATTTGAAGCAACTCTGAGTAGTATTTCTACTAGATAGGTATGGCATCACTTCTACAAAAAAAAACTTTCAACCGGCAGCTGACTGTCAATGATATAATTTGTAATTGTTTACAAATGAAAACTTTAGTGCTAGTGCGTGTTATTAACACTTTATCGTTATTTTAAATAAAGTTAACCACAGTTAACAAATTTGTTTGCAACAAAATTGACTAATATGTATATAGAATAAGGTAAGTTATGAATGAAGTGAAAAAATTCTACCCAAAAAAAGTGTAAAGCTTCACAAAATATACACCCAAAGCTTTGTTACGTGTCCACAAGCATGTTTGTATATTGTTGTTTTATAATACTTTAACAATGTGCCAAAAATACAAAAGCCAAAAACAGTATACGGATAAATTATGAAAGAAAAGAGTAAAAAAACTTAAACAAGTTCTGGAAAAGTGATTTTGTTATAATATTTAAAGCCAATTGTGTATTTTTGGTAAGATTGGTTTATTCAGTACATATGTACATATAAATAAAACAAATGAAAACAATATTCAATGTGATAGCAATATTTTCATCCATTCGTATATGTATATTTAAGCATTCATGTACATTTGTACATACTATATAAAAACATAATTTATGTACCGCATTTTGTGTTGTGATTAAAATTGTTCCATTGTTTGGATTCCTTGCTGGAATTAAAATAAATATGTATGATGATCTTAATAAAATCCAGCCAAGAACATTGAGTGCCCAAACTGGCGAAACCTAAACTTGATACATAAGTATATGCACATACATACATACATATTTAACAATTCGATTTGACATTGATGCAGATATGTACGTATGTATGAATGTATGTATGTATGTCCATACATTCATATGTATACACATAAATCTGTAACTATACCCAGTCAGTATTTTATGAAATCAATCATTAGATCATAGAGTCTTTTTCGACTCCTCCGCACGATTAAAATATGCATTTATGCGCTCGGAGTCGAAAATGACTGTTCATTCAGGAGAAAATGGTACTCTAGTTGCGAGTCTTCTAAAAGAGTCTTATGACTCGCGTTTCGGAGCAATTTACCATTACTTAAGGTAGAATTAGTTAATCGTATCGTTCAACCTTACAGCTTGCCGTATCGTTCTTCTTTGTGTACAAGTTATAGAAAATGTAACAGTTTGCACAGCAAATTATTGTTGTTTATGTATTAATGCAGCTTTTTTGACATTCGCTACAGAAAAATCTGTTTTCTGTAGATTTCTACGTCAGCAGTGCTACCACCACATATGTTATAACTAGTAACATGCATTGCATATGGTACGGTTTTTGTCAGCTGACACGCAACTTCACGATACGATTTTACTAATTCTACCTTTAGTCGCTATTGACACTATGCCTTTTTAGCCTGCCTTGTTGAAAATTGCCTTGTTGACAATTGACAATTTTCTTTTCAACCTCCTACAAAAAGTCACATGTACTTACTTTTAGCCTCTTATTCATGCCTTTTTGTCATTTAAATACACGTTTAATGCTGAGAGTACGAAAGAGAAATGTCATAAATCCCCTCGAATTTACATATCGTGCCTTTTGTTCTACATCGCAAGCCTCTCACCCCCTCTCACCAATAAACTAAAAAAGCCTGCCTGTACAGGCAAGCAGAAAAGGCACAGAGTAAATTGCGTCTTACAATATTTTTTATTGTTTTAAATTTTTTATATATAAATTCACTCACCTCATATTTTTTTTCATTTTACTGCAGGAGCTTTCTGTTTGTTTTTGTTTATTAAACAAATTACTTTCTAAGTATTTCTGGGAATAATTTTCGAGCACAGAACTGATTAATCAGTTTTTGATCATCTGAGGCAGTCGAAAAAGACTCAGTTTGGTGAAACAATATTCCACATGCTGATTGTATGCATACATATGTGTGCATATATATACATAAACACATACGCATATATGTACTCCCAGCTAGCATTTGGGTGATAATTTTTTAAAAAAATCTCTTATATGATCCCCTCAGATCACTTTTGATAATTAAAAGCTTTTTTTTTTAATCACTTGGGTGATTGAAAAAGAATTCATTTATGTTTATCTGTATGATAAAATAATGATTTCTTGAAACCGAAAAAATAAACCCCATGATTAAAATACTACCAGAAAATTTATCAACAATGAGTCAGCAAATCGTATCATAAATGATTTCCTGGAATGATTCATCTGTAGGGTACAATTTTCTCAAAACGGGAGTATCATTTTTGATCGAAAGTTGAGCTCATATGCAGTTATTTTTCCCGTCTAGCTGATCCGGAAGATTCGATAATGATACAAAATGTTAACTGGTCTAAGACACGTTAATTCAAAACAGTGTTGCCAGAATACAAATTTTATTTTACACAGAAAAAACTTCAAAATTATCCAAAATCTTATAAAATTACATATGTACACTAAATCTTGCCTTCCATAATAAGAAAAGATTTTTATTTACGAATATATTTCACAAAAACAACTACTTTAATATAAATTAGTTTTCTACCAGCAAATATATACATATCGTTAACTTGGAAATTGAATTTTTTGTAAATTTCGATGGACGAAAATACATATAATGTATCGAAAAATGTAAAAATCTGAAAAAATAAACATTATCAGCTGCTTCCGGTTATTTTTACTTGGCAGAACTGACAGCACAGCGAAAACAAGGTTGAATTTCATAAAACCAATTTAAAATCAACTCAAAAATGGTTTTAAGTTGGTTTTAACAAAAAGATTTTGCTGGTATTAATGTTATACCTAACTTTTATTAAAACCATGTCAGTGTGAAAACACTGCACACAAACAATCTTTTTTGAGTTATGCCTATGTTGCATTAAACAAAATGTTGAAATATTAAATTTTTATATTTTTGATAAATTTTTTGTGATTTTATTTTGAAGTAATCTAATCTTTTTATATTCACTAAGCATTTGCTTTGATTTTAAGAATTTTGTTGATTTTGTACAGCGTAAATACATTCATATATACATACATACATACATACATATATACATACATACATACATACATACATACATACATACATACATACATACATACATACATACCTACATACTTAAATTTCAACTAAAGTTAAAATGGTATGCATACCTACGTGACTTGAATATTATACTTTTTGTGGGCGTAAAATAAATAAGTAAATACCTACCTATTGTGTTATTTAACAAAATTCGGCTAAATATCAGCACAGTTATAGCTTACAGGTATGGGGAAAATTATAGGGACATATTTTATTATACCTATATCAATTATGTCAAAAACTATCAAAATGTTAAAGCATTTTTAATGACAGGGAAAACTAAATTCACCAAGTAATTAACTCAACCAACATTAGCATCAATCGTAGTTAAGTTCTTTTTCGACGTACCAACCTATTTTGAAAAAAATTTCACTAAAACTTTTTTTAAATTCTCTTTAATATAATAACTACATAGCATTTGTACAATAAAATGTACAATTTAAAATCTTTTGCCGAATTTAATGGTCTTTATCACGAATAAAATGCGAACATTGCACTCTCACCGAATTTTTCTTTATGAACACAAAAATTAAAAAGTGAAAGTGGCCACCTTTTGTTGGCGATAAATTGAAAAAATCTGTATTTTATGAAATTTATTTTTTTACCAGATATACCAACGGACGACACAATCGTCCGTATTATTCTAGAAACTAAATGTAAATAATTTTATTAAGATTCAAAGAAAATTTATCTAAACGTCGTAAAAAATGCATTAAAACACAGCCACCCACATACTTACATACATATGCATAATTAAATAATACATGAAATTAAAAACACAAACGAACTAAGCTAATTCAATTTATTGAACTCTTTTCCTTTAAGTATTATGGCTTTCATACAATAAAAAAATAAGAGAAAAAAGTTTTAAGATCAAGAGAAATACTACAAACACACACACAATCTCATGTTTTCCCTGAAGGAAATGTCACAAGTGAATCAGTACTGATTCACTATTGACTTTGTCGCCGGTACTACTGACTAATTATACCCCACACAATGGTTTAGACATTTAACATGTGCGTGTCATTGAAAAGCAATTCCTGACATTGGTACTACTGATTACATAGTTCTTTAGGGACCATATGAAGACATTGGAAACAGATTGTCTCTAGTAAATTTTAGCAATTCTAGCATACACTTTTTAAAATGAAATTGCATATTTTGTTCACATTTTGGTATTTTATTAAATAAATTTATAAAAAATCTAATTTATGCATAAAAAACATACAATAACAGGGACTAATTCATTCATTCGTTCAGCATATTATCAGCAAGTAGGCATTTTGTTTGTCATTTCTATAAATACATACATATGAATATGTTAATCAAAAATTTTATGTTTCGCTGAATTAGTAAAGTCAAACACTTACGTATGGAGCGTTACAAATCTTTAACTGATGACACAAAATCTTCCACAGGGTAAAACAATTTCCATAATTGGCACTTTCAGTTAAAATTTTTTATTTCTATTTTCTATTTTTTACAATATGGATTGTTATTTTATATCTTTTTGCAAATTCTTTTTGTGTATTTTTTAAAATTATTTCTCAATACATTTAAATTCACCTATTAATTTGATTTCTTAAACTAATTTTTATAAACACTTAAATTTTGCTTTACGTCACTTTTGTTTTCAACAAACCAATAAAACAAGAAGAAGCATAGTTGTGTGTATATGAAAAAATGTTTTCTACACATTAAGAACAATATTAATAGACGCTCTGTTGACAATGTCATCAAAATAGTCGACAAAAGTGGTGACTTGGGGGCACTTAACCCCACGTTTCCTTCAGGGTTGTTTCTTCTTTACTTGTAAGCTAATAAATGCGTGTGTAATATGTGTGCATGTAGTAGTATCTTTTTTAAACGGTTATAGCTCCCAAAATACTAAATTAATTAATTTCAATAAAATATAGATTTGAACATCTGTACCGAAAAACCTTTAAAACCATATAAATCTTTTTAAAATCAGCGCAGCAGTACCACCGTAAAAGGGATTACAAAAAACATGTTTGCCTATTAATTATATATATATATATATATATATATATATATATATATATAAATATAAAAGATAGATAGATAGATGCTGGGTTTTTCTACCCTTTTTTCTGAAATGTGAAAAGGCACCCATCTTGTCTTGTCACAGGCTGTTTTCTCGATAACCGTAATAGTTACGGACTTGAAATTAATTTCTACATAATATGTGCAACTATGACCGCTTCAACAACAAATATATGACAATTATTCTATCAGTTAATGTAATTTTAACTATGTTATTTTGACAACTTGCTGTATCTTTGATACCGCAAGACCCAAACTTTTTAAATTTTCAAAAACTCTAAAACTAAAAAATCCCAAAATTAAAAGAATGCCAATAGGAAAAATCGCCAAAATGAAAAAAGCGCTTAGATGAAAAATATCACCAAAATAAAATAGATCGTTAAAATGCAAAAAAATCCAAAATTTTTACTTTTTGTCGTAAAAAAAAACAAAAAAAAAATCGACGAAAAGAAAAAAGCACCAAAACTAAAAAATCGCTAAAACTAAAAACATGTATTGTAAAAAACAAAAAGAAATCGCCAAAAAACGGGAAAAAATTGTCAAAACGAAAGAAAAGCACAAAAACTAAAAAAGGCGTTAATACTAAAAAAAATAGCCAGAAAAAACAAGCGCCGTTTCGTGTGCGAGTCAAAGTACACTTCACTGAATTTTTTATGTACCATACCTACATACCATACATACATACCTATAGTTAGTGCAATTTTTAAAATTTTTTCTATTTTGACCAATCTTTTCAGTGTTATTTTTTCGAATTTTTTTCTGCTGATATATACATAAATAATTACAGCCTTATTTATAAAAATTATTAAGGCTTTATAAAGATTTTTTAAGACAAATTTTTATGAAAATTTTAATCTAAAAAACCTTTTTAAAGCCTTAATAAGTTTTATAAATAAGACTGTTAATTTTTTAGTGAAGTTGCGTTATTTTACGTAGAATTTCCATATTTTCGATTTAAATAAGTATGCATGGAAGTGAACTATTGCCTTTATAAACTTTCGATTCTTCATTGTCATTGGCGTAGCTACAAATTTGTTCTGGGGAGCATTATGACTGGTGATTTTTATGAGTAATATTAAAATAAATAATTACATGAAATTTTTTATAATTCTAGGGATGGCAACAACACTTCTTGGGGTGCAATGCAAATTTTATTATTTTGCTAAAATTTAAGTATTTTTAAATTCATATTGAATTTTCTACAGAGCTTCTGTTTGAGCAAACATATTTTAAACATCACTTAATATGCTTTAGGACTTTTCTTCTCTAGAAATTAAATACGAATTTAAAAATTTTACTTATAATTTGTTACAAAAAACACCTGCTTAAATACCGTAATGTTTTAAATGATGTCATTTTACACTTTCTTGGTTTATGCAAATCTCACCTTTTCTAATTTGCTCTCTTTTTTTCATGTGGGTTCTTATTGCAGGGATTGCCAGTGCCATTGTAAGTTTCTTATTTTCTTTTCTGCTTTCTGCACATTTGAATATTATTACATCTTTGTAAGTTTCTTTGTTGTGTCCATCGATTTCTTATCAAGCTGGCCACTTTTTAACAAGAAAACAACAAAATTACCAACACTTAAAATCGAGTAGAAATGCCAAGTGCCTCCATGAGTGAATAGACATGTAGCGTGTTAAATGACTTTGTGTTAAGGAAACAAAAAATATGAACTTACAGCGGGACTAGCTAGCACATTTTTTTTTAGATATACACATATGTGTATGTATGTGTATATATGTATATGTGAGTTCAAAGTAAAAAATACAGTTAATGTTCTTTTATTTGTAATGCTAAATGACCAGTAATATTTAAAACCAACATCAATTTAAAGTAGTACCAAACCAATAAAGTTCAATGAGCCCAGTCTAAAATATAATTACATATGTACATATCGTTGGTCTCAAGTAGAAAGGCCCTAACTCAAATAATTGTAACTTTAGAGGAAAAGGTCAACGCATAATAGAAACTTTAATATTCTTTCGGTAATATTTTTGTAAAAGCGTTATTTTTTACATTATTGCAATAAATTTTTGTGACGAAGTGTATTCGTTTGAAATGTATTGGATTTATTGAAAAACTAAATTTAGTAAAAATTACGATTTAGGTCCTTTCTGCTTGAAATCATCCACATATACATCTATAACCGTATACTGTACCCCTCCCCAATCTTCTCACCCTTCTCACCAATAAACTCAAGAATTGCTGCAACAAAAATTTTAAGTCTGGACGAGGACTTAGTAAAATAATTTCTACATACATAAATGCAATTTTGGTATACACATATAGTTTTTAGTATTTTGTTGGTTATTTTCTTCATTATTTCCCAAAATATTAATTTTACCAAAAAACTTTCTTTGATACTAATGTTGTAGACTAGAAAAGCTAAATGTTTTTTTAAATAGATAGTCATATACAAACAAATTACATTTAAAATGGGCTTGAAGGCCAACTTTGAGGGGCGGGCGCACCCCCTAAAACACAATTTATCGCTATGAATTTTTTTTGTATTTTTTTACATAAAACTGAACCGATTTGGAGGATGAGAATAAAAGAAATAAAAAAAAATAAATAAATAACGGCCACTCTAATGTAAATATGTGTATTATTTTATCCACTTTAAACTTTTTATATATGCTTTGAATAATGGAATTGAACCTTTTTACCGCCTTTTTATGTTTCGTTAAATTAACTGTTGTGCAAACTTCTGCTAACAAAAGGTATAAAAGCATCAATAAATTTTGTCTTTTTCTTTTCTTTTTTTTGGCAAAATAGCCCACGGGGTATAATTTAAATAATATCATTCCATTAAGATGACATGGAGCTCAGTGCTGTTAAAGAAAAATGAATTGAAGCATGTAAACGTTTTGTAAAATGTGTAAGATTAAACAGATAAAGATAGGAAATATTTAAAAGTTGTTTGTTATAAAATGTTTCATCTGATATGGAGCGGTGGCTGCAATGGTAATAAGCGGATACCACTACTACACGGAAAAAACTAAATTTCATTTTCAGTAACCAAATTCATTGTATCAGTAAATGTTTTGTATGAATACGATCCTACAAATAATTTTGTAAATTCTGATAACTAGGGAAAGGATTTTCATGTAAATACATGTTTTCTGTCGTTGGTCGTAGATCAACGTAAATAAAATATCTTTGCGAATCAACAAATTTGCGACAAAATGGCATCGATTTGTTAGTGCATATTTTTGCATATTTTATAATATATTTTTAATAATTTTTTTAGTTTTTTCATGCAATAAAAATCTAATTTTGGTTTTCTTACTAGTTGAAAAGTATATAAGAGATGCAGTTTTTTTAGAAGAAAAATGGAGAAAATGAGAAAAATTTACGATGTTTTTTTTTGTGATATGAATCGATATTAAAAGTTCAATACCTTGGCTTAGGTCAAGAATATCAATACCATTGAAAATTAAAGAAAGCCTTTAATGACTAAATGGGGGACGTATCAGAAGGCTGTAGGATACTATATTTATATTAACGTGTGCTTGAAGTGTACGTTAAAACAAAATTTTCATACAAAAACTAGGTTTTAACGTACACTTGAGGCACATGTTATATTTTGCATATGGGTGCAAGTTTTTTTACTTCAAAATTTCTTTCATTTTATTAATAGAAATATAGTATCCGACAGCCTTCTGCCTAAATTGACATTTGTGCACACATAGTATTGCTTTCTTGTTCACACTATATACCAATTAGAGGCTTTCGTTACTTTAACACCTCAAGTTGAATTAATTAAAAATATATGCAACAAATTGTATCAAAATAGTTCTAACAACGAAAACTTAGAAACTGAATATTCCACAAACAAAATAGCAGCATTTAAATGAGTACCAATAAATAACTTCATTTTTATTACATAACATTTTTTTCAGAAAAAATCGTCAGAGTTACTTTTGACAATTTAAAGAGAAACATTTATTCATTAATGTACGTAAAAAAAGTTCGACTGAACTTAACTCATATTTTGTATTCCATATGTTTTGACAAAATATTTGTTAAAAAAAGCATTGAAGCTGAGCTTTTTATGTATTTTAAGTTTTTAATATTTGCTAAGAAAGCAATAAAGCTGATTTTTTTAAGTTTCTAATGTTCTTAAATGGTCAAAAAAATTTTATAAATGCATATTTTATTAGTTTTAAATACATATTTTTATATTTTTACTGCATATTTTATGTATATATTTTATGTACATAAAACGTGATTTTAAATGCATGAAAATGCTTTTCCTACTGATAACAATTTTATAAAAATTCAAATCTAGCTGACTGAGTTCGGCTGAGAGAATTGGTGGTTTAAGTGTGTTGGTGTTTATCTTGCTTGTCGATAGGTCCATAATGCTGCTGTGTTGTTGCTCTTGTTGTTGTTTATTTTGATTGATCGTGTTGTATACACGTAATTGCCGAAAAGTAGTCGACAAACCACAAAAAAAAAAATTTGAGCAAACAATTTACTGGATCAGTAAAAAGTATTCACTTAAACTAAATTTTATTTCAAACAAAATTTTTTTTGAAAATTCTTTGTGCGTAATTTTTTCTGTGTACAGTAAATAATGATAAAAGTTTCATTGTAAGGCGATAAAATAGTTTGCGCTGAATTAAGGTCATACAATTTTTGTGTTTGCACCCCAATACTATTAAAAGACATAACACCGTTTATGTCATCTACATATTTCGACTTATCTAATAGATGTCGCTTTGATGGAAAGACCCACAATGATGTTGAAATTGTGTTTGTTGCTGAAATCCTAAGACCTTAAATAAACATGTAAAGAAATTTGTGTACTCGGATCACTACATATTTACTTTGTCCGCATTCGTTGCGTCATCTATTTTTTTTGGCATGTTGAAGGATTCAGCAAACAGGTTGCAAAAACGTCTCAAGTGGAATGAAATGAAATGATATGACAAGTTTTTCAATTGCGTATAGAATATTAATGCGAATGTTTTCCAAAAAGTTTCCAATGGCAAATTTAGCTGTTTATTTTTCACCAGAAACAATTTTATTTTAAAAACTACTTTCATTCCTTAACTTAGTAAAGTTCATGAATAAATTACAAGTTTTTTTTGTGGACTTTTTACATTATTTAACCACTACAAGTTTAATAATCTTATTAAATTTTATTAAACATTTACTTGCTATATGTAAGTATTTCTCTGTTACTCCTATTAAAATTCTCCTAAAATTAAAAAATAACAACTTTTGCACTTTTAGAAGTTTGTGTAATTTTAATTTTTTTTCACTAGTACCAGCAACACGAAAATAAGTTTAACTTTTGTTACTTAAATTCTGTTTTAAACTTTCCCTTCTAAAAACTGCAAATTCTGAAGTTTTTCTCTTATTTTTTGGATTTTTTTTGTTTTGGTTTGGAAGACAATGGAATCTAAATCTTCATCTTTGCTCCAGTTTTCTTTATATTTATATTTCTTGTTTTCTACATTATTTGTTCTAAACTGTGAAAATATGTTATCATCACTTATTCATGCATACTACAACATGCTACTCCAACTGAAAGTATAAATCTCTCCGAGGGCTCCCCTCCCCTTCTCTCATTCAGGTAGAAGTTTCTGTTGCAGGAAAATAAAGTTTTTTTTGGGTTTATAAAAAAGTTTGTTATAGTTTGTGTAAATATTTTGACTTGAGAAATTTTTGTGTGTGTGAGATTTTAGCACACAAATGCACAAAAATTATAAAAGAATAAATATAAATTGTTGAAAGTATTTTACAATAATCGCTTTTAACTTTAAGAGCTTTAAAACTATTTATAATAATATTATTTTGTTGTTTCTATTATTTTTTATAGTGTTTTGTATAATTATGATAATGTTTGTGGGAAGCAGGTTTTACACTTAAAGGTTAGGGTTGACTATTCTACACAATCGTGAGACTTTTGGGAAAATGCAACCCTGTTATTATGGAGTTTAAGCAAATTTTCAAAAGACAACATTAATCGATAAAAAACTTTTAAGAAAACTAAATTTTCTTGAGAAGATTAGTTCTCATTTTAAACAAATATGGAATAAATATGTACCCAGCAAAAAATTACACATTACCATCAGAACTACTTGCCATATAATGACTGACTTTTCTGATTACCAAATTTCCATACTCGCTTACAAATCACATTACCTAAAATTTAAAAAAATTACGTACAAGTTGCTAAATGAGGAGAATGTTTTTTTAGATTAAATAGATTACGAAAAGAAGTTGCCAAATAAAAAAGTAAGTTCTTCTCAAGAATCGATTATTTTAGTCTCACGCCTTATTAAAATCATTAAGTTGGTAATCCAGTAGGGAAGAGCTTCCACCAAAAAATGCTTAATTCCAAACCGGATTACCTTTTTTGAAATTTTTTACTGGGTAGGTGGGGAAGTCTTAAGGACCATAAATGTGACTCAATTGGCAACACATATTAAAATTTTAATCAGAAATAATTTCTTAATCGGACTTTATTCAGTTCAGTATTTTGAATTATTATTAAATGAAACGTTTTTATTAATTAATTTGATTTTCTAAAGAAGAGAAAGTAAAATTAATTAATAAAAATATGTCATTTTATAAGAATTGATAAAAATTAATTTAAGTTCAATTAAGTTTTAATGTATATCACATATAAAAATATTTTATTTAAGTGAATCTAAATTATTTTGTCCCTTTTAGTGATTATTTTTGAAAGTGGTTAAATAAAAAAAGATATATTTCAAAATTTTAAGTACCAATTTTATATTTTCGAGGGCGTAGCCACGCCCAATTTTGGAAGTATTAGTCCATCCACTTTTATAAATTCAAATCACGCCACTTTCAGAGCCTAAAGTGTGTGCCAAGTTTCGTAAAAATCGGCCAATTAGAAGCACGTGAAATATAATTATCTTTTCTAATGGGCATTGCGCCGCCCACTTCTTTAGGCACAAGGTTATGTGATTCTAAGAGACGAAACTGTTTGCCAAGTTTTTTGGGAATAGGATAAGTAGAAGTGCATATCCTTTAATACTAATTTTTTCATAAGCGCAGCCTCGACCACCATTTATAAGCCTTTTTCAGAGATCGGGGTGTTTCCCAAATTTCGCAAAAATCCTTTGAAGGTAGTCATAGACTATAAAATATTATTGTTATTATTATTGTATCGTTTTGCTCCACACTATTCAATACATGGCACAATATTAAAAAATATATATGACGCAATTTTTCTTACAATGTGCGTTTAAGAAATTTTAAAATTGATTTTTCTTCATACATACTAGATACATAATCATACGAAATCCTAAACAACTTAAATAATTTACAAAATAGAAAAATAATGTTAGGTACATGTACCTGGAAATAATTATTGTACAATGTTGTCAACACATTACACAAAATTTATTATTGTGCAATAAAAATCAAAAACGTTTGATTTTATGCATTTTATGCACAAAGGCAATTTTATTGTGCAATATAAATTATTGCAGAATAATATTGCGCAATAATGTGGCTACCTTAGGTATTATCACGTGAAATATATCATTAAAACTGAATTAATTTTAAAATACATATCGCAAACATACTCAAACAATGATGCAAAATTAATCGTCATTTCGTTTTTCGTACTGGTATTGTGTAAAAATTTCATACAAATACATATCTTGTGTACTCATCTCTTGAAAGCAAAATAAAATTTTCTTTTTCCATTAAGTTGTGTGTTAAATGAAAATTTTAAACTCGGTTTATGCAAAAAAAAAAATGTTTTTTTGAGTCGACGTTTTTTGAGTAAATTAGCGATATGTGCGCATGTAATCACTCTTAAGTCGCGCATTATGTTTTTGTGTAGAATATGTTATAGGTTTGTTGGCTTGTTATTTTCTCGCCTTGTTATTTTATGCGTATTTTTGCTGAACAAACACTCACTTCATCGTAATTATGCAGACAATTTAACCCATTTTTTCCATCTTATTATGAATGCCGCTGCATTTGTGAATTTATAATGTGGTAATTATGAGAGAAAGACCATAAAAAATTTCAACAAAATAATTCTTAGCAAGTATATGATGGATGCATGCAACAGAAATGTTCTTGCTAATGGGGTGTTAATGGTGGAATTTTAAGAAAATTGTACTAGAACACTTACATACACCATACTCGTATTAGTAATGCTGTGTTTTCAATATTGCAATTTAATACTTCAGTCTTACATTGAACTATTTTTTCTACGCAAGGCGTATTACTGTTCTTTTTTTAACCGATTTAATTTTCAAATAATTTTGATTTTTTTAATCTTTGTGAATGAGCAATGAATTGTAAATGGAAAAACACTTTTACTAAGAAATGAGCACTAAGATAAGGCGGTACATAAAAAGGAAACTACCAGCAAATATGGCTGTTAGGAAGGAGTGGTAACTTTTTAAAATAAGAAAGGTTTGGTGTTTAAAGTATTTTCGATAAAATACCTATAACTTTTGGTAACATTTTTAAAGTACATAGATCTTAATTGTTTTACTCCAGTTGGTATAAATCCAGCAGTTTTTTGAAATTTGATACGCTATTGAAAAATACTTTCAGTAGGAAGAATTAAGTTTATTTCACGAAATCGTACAAAGGAATCGTCAATCGTCAATTTAAAAATACGAACGCGTCACATTAATTCAACAATTTTCAATATGGTAAAAAATGTATATTGAGATATTTAAAAATAAATAAGATTAATAAATTAATATTGTAAATTAATATTTTTCCATATTGTAATAAAAAATTCATTAATGTTTCTTATTAATTCAATATGGTTTTTATTGATTTTAAGCTGTTTTTTCTCTGGGTGTATGCCAAAATCTATTTTTATAATCAGGTCTATTCAGGAAGTCACTTTCACCACAAATTTGCGTTTCTTTTACTTTTTCCGTTTGCAAATGAGTTAGACATGTGAGTTTTAAAAACATATGAGTCACAACTCGAAATTATCAAAAAAGGGTTTTCTTATTTCATAAACAAGTTTAGTGAACAATTCTCTAACGATCATATTTTTTTTTGCAACATAGTCTTCTTAAAAGTTCAATTAAACGTTCCATAAACATAACCTTACACAACAGCTGTTCGAACCAAACATATGGCAAAACTGTATTTGATTATTGGCTTCTTTAAAATAGTAACTCTAATCAAAAAATCAATCATTTACACAAACAACGTCAAAACTCAAAAAAAAAAACTAGTTTTGTCAGAAAACGAGTTTAAAATTTTCAATTTGCAATCAACTCAGTGAAATAAGAAAATTTTATTTTTCTCTCAAGAGTTGAGTAAAAAAGATATTTGCATGAAATTTTTACACGACATAAAGGATGATATGAATATTAATTCTTCATCACTAACTCAAAAATTCGTTGAGATATGTGTGTCAGAGATAAGCAATGAGTAGTGTAAAAGTGAGTAGAGTTGAATCATGACTTATAATTTCTTGTATTTATGCGCACTCATGCTTATTGCGATGTTGTCTATGACTCATATCTACTCAAAAGTTTGAAGGACGATGCAAAATGAGTATGATTCACAATGTGAACTTCGCATACGAATATTAAAGTTATCATTATGAGGTTATGTGTTTCCTCTGTTGTTTTTTTTACATATATGTAGATATATGGAAATTAGAAATCAACCTGAGGTAATTTATGAGTTTGAGTATGGTATGAATATGAATGTAGACGTCGCATTTATATTTATTGCAACCTATACTTATAAATCAATGTTATTGTGAGTGTGCGCAAATCAGAGTAGTTGATTTTAAACGATGTCTGCGCAGTTACATGTATTTAAAATTTCATGAGTCAGTATGAATAGCGAAAAAACGATTCATTGCAAATCACTGATGTGTATGACACTTCAGTGCCAAATAAACATTATTTTTAATCCGAACTCTTTACTTTTATGTGTAAAGTTTGACATTTATTTCAAAAGCTTTACTTTATGTGTTTGTTGGGTAATTACAAACAAATAAATACGAGTACACATACCTGTACATACACTAAGAAACACTTAAATAAGGAACTTAATTTGATAGACTTTAAAAGAATACGTTTTTGACGAAAAAAGATAAATAAGATGGATACAAATTTTATTTCCACTACTTAAGAAAATAAGAAATATTTTTGCAATGAACACTCAGCATGGAAAGCTGAGTTTTAGTATGAAGTGCCATATTCCACTATAACACGGTAAAACCGAGTAGAGCATCTTACAAAATAACATCAAAAGGCGCATTTGCACAATTTAAAAACTTATTTTAATTCATATGGTGGACCTATCAAAACGTCAATACTCCAATTCACACTGTCAGAGCTGTAAATCAGTGAATTCCCTAGAAAGGTGTAGAAGTTCTAAATTTGCCTGCGTATTCTCCGGATCTTAACATAATCGATAATGTCTCAGGGTCGCATGTGAGAAAAGTATACGACGGCTTAAACAATTTTATACAAACAAGTTTTTAAAGAACGCAATAAAATATGCCTGGAGCTCAATATCACTAGAATATATAAGATCGACTTACCGCTCCATTCATAATCAATGGAGATTTTGCGCGTCCAGCCTTTTGAAATTCACATTATAACATTTGTTGATTTTAATTACTTTTTAAAATATAAAATTTCCTTATTCAAGTGATTCATAAACAAACTCTAAATTTATTATCTATAAATTAAAAAACAGCTTTCCTCTAAATGAAATTAATAGCAACTTTTATGGTAATTTATAACATAAAATGACTTGTTTTTTTTTGTTAAAATCTCATGAGAGAAACACTGATTTCTATGATTTTTTTTGGCATTAGTTTAATAAATTAAAAGCCCTTTAGGGGATTAAGTATAACACTACAAGGATGATAAATGAATTTTAGTCGCTCTTTCCGCTTTAAAAAATAATTAAAAAGGAAAATAATAATACAATTTGTAAAAAACATTATTTTCTGTTTGCGCAAAAAAAAATACATGAACAAATTTAATTTGATGTGCTCTAATTTTTCACTGCACAAAAATAAGCTTTTTCTATTATAAAGATATAGCGAACACTTATATATGTATGTAAATAGCAGGAGAAAAAATATGGGAATCGGTTGAGCTAGCAAACCATCTCCGAGTTTGGCCAAATTCGCTTTTAAAATCTACAAAAATCCCTGCATATCAAAAAATTGACTTAACGATATTTTTAAAAACTTTTCGTTAACGATATTTTTCGAATCAATCACCCAATTTTTATAAAATTGGCAGTAATAGACGTGCCTTTGTGAAAATTTTATTTAAATTTTTTTCGAAATCTACCGCACCGCATCGATTAATATCTTACAACATCTAAGTGAGTTAAAGATCTTTCGAATGCTGTTCTTATGTTAAGACATGTTAACATGTACGCATACACACACGCATCCATCCATTCATCTTCTAAGGAAGGCCTTCTAAAAGGCCTCCATAGTCCCTTCTAAAAAATTCAATACTCATTTTCCATTCCCTTCTTTTGGAAGGGGGACAGAAGTTATTTCTTTTATAATTTATGATCATAGCAACAATTGCTAACAATTGTAAAACAAAGTACGCCTGCTAAAGTAGGTCTTCAATCAGGCCTCTTGAGTAAGGAAGCGTGGAAGGCCTTGGTCGCCAATGATATCGCATGTAAAAAAAAAATTAGGACGCAATGGGACTAGCAGGCCTTGTGTCTGTTAAATAAGAATTTATATAAGGCCTATTTACTCCTTCTATTTACCGCTGGGTTGTCGCGAAAATAGTCAGAATCAACTCCCAGGAGTTCAAAACGTTGAAATATGATGAAAACTAGAGTGTAAAATCAGTAACTTCGTATAAAGGCAAGTTAAAAAAGAAATTATGTTATAAATACGATTCGAATAAATAAGTCGGCGATGATGATTTTTCTGTGAAAAAATAATTTTGTAATATACGAAGCTCCAACTTCTTTGAAATAATTAACACTTTATTCGCCGAGTGCACGAAATTACACAATAGAGCGAAAATAATCAATCTCCCACTGATAGCTTTCCTTTTGATGTCTAAAAAACAAGAATTTTCTGTAATACACTAATGCCGTGGATAAACTGAAAATGTAGTATCTGTAACACGGCAACATCTCCGGTCATAAAAAATATAAAAAAAATGTAGAAACAAACTAATAGCGACTTCTTCAAAACCATGTCACGTTTATCATCTTTAAACAACTGAATTTCTTCCCTTTGTATTTTTATTTGCCCGATTATAATGCCGCTGTTGAAAGGTGTCACTAATGTTTGTGGCCCATAATAAATATACTTGGTTTTCAGCAACAACATATTTTACTTAAATATTAATATTGGGCACATGCCAAAAAAAAAAACAGAAGAAAAGAGAAAGAAACAAGTGTTTCTAAGCAAACAAAAAAATATTTACATTTTACTACACCATTATGAAAACCTACACAAACTTCATTCACTCACTGTACGTTGATGATAAGATGCTTGAGAAAGCAACACCATCTACACAGCCAGCTAATTTTTCATGTTGTAGAGCTACGACGGTATTAGCAAAAGTAGAATTTGTTGTTTGTGTTAAGAGCAAAAAAATTTTTTATTTGACTATTTGTTTTTCACACCATTTCTATCATTAATGATGAATTTTGGAGAATTCGTATATTTGAAACTAAAATTTTTTTAAAAATATAAAAAATTTTTATGAGGGAAATTATGAATAAAATTCCGCGAAAAATTTTTCCCAGGGAACAATTCCAACTAAGAGTAAATTTTTCAAATATAAACAGGGCTGTCCTGAATAAAATTCCACGTGAAATTTTTCCGTGGAATTATTTCCAACTAATAGCAAGTATTAGGAAAAACAAAAAATTCTATTTGGAAAGTGGAAAAGTTTCACGTGGAATTTTATTCATGAAAGCCCTGAATAAAACCGACTTAAACATTGATATTATAAACTAAAATATTTACTAATCCGTCGTCTGTGATTCCAAAAATGTGCCCTATTTTTAATCGAACTGGCGTAAATGGAATTTAAAATTACTCATTAAATATATGTGTTACCTTGTCTTCCATTAGCTGATTGGTCATACAAAAATGTAAACCCCTGCATAGTTTTAGGAACAGAAATTGATTAATTAAAATGAGCAGCATTGTCATACTTTCTTTTCCAAAAAAAAAAAAACGCAGTTGAACTAAAAACTAACTTTATTATTATCGTATATACATACATATATTGTCGGGGAAAGATTTTTAGTGAAAAAAGCAAGTTCAACGGCGTTCATAATACCTACTTTTTCCCGGGGAGTTTTTATTACCGCATTTGGTTAAAAAAAAGAGAAATAGAAATTCAGAATTGGAGAAAAGGGAAAACTGAAAAAACTCGCACGGAATTGTTGTTCATGATTGGGCTGTATATAATAAATAATTTTGGTTTTGTTTTCGTTTTTGGGTTTTTTCGGCTTTGAGCGGTATTTAGTTTTGCAGTCATATTCGAAATACGCCAACCACAATTGTTGGCAATGTGGCAAAAAAAAAATTAAAGAAAACATAATAACGTCTGCTTTTTCTGAATCTTTTGCTGCCCTTTCAATATTGGGATTTAAAAAAATGCATTCCTATAGAATCTATATCTATAGATTGAAAAAGCTCCCACCCAACCTTTCTTAAACAATGATAGACCACCCTGCATATAATTTTTAGGGTTCCGTACATCAAAGGTGAAAAGGAACCCTATTGTTTTTGCTGCGCTGTCCGTCTGTCCGTAAGACGCTATTTTCTCAGATACCGTAAGGGCTACGGACCTAAAATTTGGACAGATTATGTAGAACCTTGGCCGCTACAACAACAAATACATGAGAATTAAAAATTAAAGGATGTTCCAAAACGAGCTACGAAAAATCCCACGTAATATACATACAATTGTATGCCCACTTGAAATTTGTAAAATTAGTGTATTTTTATAAAGACTACAACAATTAACACTTACATTTAAAAAAATTTAAATTAAAGGGTGTTCTATCAGTTAAGGCAAAATTTGACAACTTGCTGTATCTTGTAAACCGTAAGAGGCAACTCTTGAAATTTTCAAAATCGGTAAAACTAAAAAATTCCAAAATTATAAAATCGCCTATCCCAAAAAATCGCAAAAATTAAAAAAAAATTTTCTAACACTAAAATAAATCGCCAAATCCGAAAAAATCACTAATACCTGATTTACATTAAGCATTTTTACATGAAATTTCATGCATTTTGTTGCACGCAACTTTTTTTATTTGCTAATTGTAGCGAAGTAAAAGAGAATTTTATATAAAAAAGGACGTAGAATGATTCCCTGATGCATTTTGGGCAACGGTTTTGATATAAATTTCTCTTCCAGGCCTCCTATTGCAAAATAAAAATTTTTCATGCAACTAATTTCATGAAAAAAATGCTTAATGTAAATCAGGTATAAGTTAAAAAATCGCCAAAATAAAAAAACGCTAAAAACCGAAAAAAATCGCTAAAACGGGAAAAAGGCGCAAAAACTAAAAAGATCGCCATATGAAAAAAATCGCCAAAATGAAAAAAAATCGCCAATATGAAAATACGCAAAAAACTGAAAAAAATCGCCAAAACGCGAAAAAAGTGCAAAACTAAAAAAGCGCCAAAACTTTTAAAAAATCGCCAAAACCGAAAAAACGCCAAAACTAAAGGAAAAAAACAATTCAAACCGAAAAAAATGCCAAACTATATTTTATATAGGCTAAAGTTCGTATTGAATTACATATCTAGTGTCCGTACGGAAGCCTTCGTGCGAGGGTCAAAGTCGCACTTTACTTAATTTATTCTAATATTGTTGCTATTAAATGAAAAAAGTGGAAACAATTTAAAAGCACGTATGTATGTACGAGTAATTTAATTATTAAATTTCTTTGAAAAATTTATAATTTCGATGTCAAGCAAATGTACTAAAAAAGTAAGTGTTGACATCTGAAGGATATTCAAATTATAAAACTAGGCTGTTGAGACCATGTGATATGGATTCGACTTGCACAAACTTGTTCAAATATCTCATATGTCAGATGTCAACACACATTGAATAATTATTTATCGCATTAAACAATTAAAATTATTGTGGGTTTATCTGCATTTATTTTCATATCTGTACATGTGTAATTAATGATTTCTTGTTATTTCATTTGACAGTATAAATATTTTGCTAGCATATCGTTATCATGAACAAATGATTAAATCATTAAACAATTAAATATGTATTTGCGCATATATACACACATACATGTATGTATGTGTGCATACAAATTTAAGTAGCGTGGTTGATATGTGATATTATTTTCGGCTTGAATGCAGTGATATGAGAAATGCGTTTTCATTGGCAAATTTAAGTCACCGAAAAGCGAGAAAAAGAATGATGGCTAGCGATATATCACCACAATATTTTTAGGTGCATAATTTTTTTTAAACTTATTATGTTAGAAACATTTCATTACGTTAAGTTTTATATAGGTATTATTCTTTTCACTTCGTTTTGAATAAATTTTTCATGTAAATTTATTATTTCACTTTATTTGGCTCCTGTTTGAATAATTTTGTTTCACTTCACCATATTTTTTCCGCCTGACTTGCATTTACAAAATCCTTTGCATTTAAATAGCATTTTGTGGCTTTCCGCGCTCCGTCATCAGACATGTATGTACTTTGTTTCGAAGACACACAAACACATGTAAACGCATGCACGCATACATACATACATAAGGGATATGAAAACGCGTGTGCATTCATTTTATAGCAAATATTTTACATACAGATTTACTTGTTTGCATTGCGCCAATAAACTCTCTTATCCTCCACTGTTGTATTCAATTGGTTAAAATAAAAGCTTAATTAAAACGAATGTTCATACTGAGTGCCAGTTTTTTTTATTAAATTGTTTTTTCCTTTTAAGAATTAAATTTTTAATTTTTGCGGGCTTGCAAATGTAAAACGAATTCGAAGATTTTCTTTAAAATAAAAAATGTGAGATATAAAATGAATAAAGTTGCTTTCAAAAAAAAAATTCTCTTGAATGTTGAAAATGTTGGTTGAGAGTAGGTGGTATGGAATTTTTACTTAAAATGTCAAAGTTTAACGAATGTTTAAAAAAAATTGAAAATAAATATTGTATGAAAAAATTTAAAAGCTGTGTAATTTATTAACTTTTGTATCAATAAATAGAAGAGAGTGCGCTAAAGGTAATCTAGAATATTTGACTTGTATTTGTTTAGACAGTAGTTCCTTCTAATGGAAATTCTATAAAAAAACATGTTGATTATTGAGATATTGTTTGAACTTTGAGATTAGTTGAACTTCTCATTTGTTTAAATGAAAGTATGACATAATATCTCTAGGTTTTGTAAGAAATTTTAGGGTAAAGGTTTACTTATGATCTGCATCATTGAAATGCGTTTAAAATCCAGCCTCTGTGGCTGAGTGGTAGCGATGATAGCATGATAGTCCAAAGATAGTGGGTAGGATTCCCGCCATAAGACCCTTCACGGGTTTGTGTTTGTTTAAGAGAAAAAAAAAGAAACGATAATCAATTGCAATATATTTTTAATAAAAAATACTTTACAGAATAAGTAAAATAATAATTTGTGATTATTAGGGCTAATAAATCAGTGCAAGTTAATCTCTATTTTTGGTTTAAAATGTGTTTAAACTAGCACACCTATTAATCAATACAGTATTTAAACAGTCTGTAAACGCATAAAATTGGGCGCTTAAACTACCTATACAGGCCATATGGTTTTGTTAGTCACGGACCATATGTTTTGCCTTAAAAAAGAACTCAACTTTTTCCCAAGCCTCTACTCTTTCTTCAGATCTTGTTCAACATGTTTTCTTACACTCTATTATTCGAATTCTTTTATACTATTCTACTTCGCTAAGCATAAATATAATTCCTTTCTCAGTGAAATTTGGCGACCTTTAATTAAATTTTTTTAACTTTTTGTGCAAAGAATTGATAGTCTGCTGCAAAACAGCTGTCTTATGACATTTATTCTAGTGCTGCCACAATATTATTTTACATTAGGTATGATTCACTGATTTACTACATATAAAGTTTAAACTACATATAAATGAGAATTTAGTTTAACTAAACCAGCGTTTAAACTTTAACTGATTTATTAGCCCTTAGTGCGTTAACAAATCTGTGGCAATAAGGAAAAAGTGCTTAAGTCATATTTTACTGAATTCCGGGAGAGCACTTTTAAGCTTTCAAGTCGATTTTCAAACATTTATTTCTTTTACAGTTAAATTGGAAAGTTCGCTGTAAAACTTTATTTTTATTTAACAAACATCGTTCTACACACTGAGGGCTAATCATTGACTGATTGATTATGTGTATTTTATTTTTAAATCTTATTTAAATACAAACGGCCCTATGTACATATAAGCAAAAATTGGCATGAAGTTAGCATAAGTGACGAAATTGAATTCGGTGTTAACGAGTTCCTCCGTACAATTTGACATTAAAAACGGTAGCATTACGTAATTTTCAGCCACCTCTGAGTCCTAGGGTGATTTTTAATGTGAAGTTTCATCACAAAACTCTTTAAGATCATGTAAAATTTTGCCACTTCTGCTAACTTCATGCCAATTTTTGCTTATACATAGGGCCGAAAATTTCGTTTTTCACCCCAAAATTAAATGAATTTTAAATAGCCAACATTGTGCATTTAAATGTTGTTTAAGTTTTACAAACATCATGTGGTCGTATTAAAGGGAATTTCGTTTAATTTTCGCAAATATACAACAAATGTAACACATATTTTCATATCATGAAATATATAAATAGGAAAATGCATTCTGATGATCTTTTGATATTATAAAATGCGCTTTTTGCTATTTCACTTTTCTGCAAATTCATAACTTAACATTCTTATTTATATTGAACATCTGTTCTTTGAAAAGCTGTCCATAATATTTAGAAATATTGTATGTATTGCTACCATACTTTCAACATATTTTGATAATAACTTTAATTAGCCACGAAAAAAATTAAAGTGTACCTAACTAAATTTAAATTTTTTATTAAAATTAACTTAAACTATATTTAAATATTCACTGATTTATTAGCCATTAGTCTTTCACATTATTGATTATTGCTGCAGCAGGGTTGCAGGGTTGGTTTATTGGGCCAAATAGGCGTAACATTAGTGTTGGTTGCTGTATGAACCAATAAATTGAGAAATCGGCCGCTATGAAATAAGGCCCAATGAAATAATGCCCGAATAAGAAAATGAAACAAGCCCCCCTAAAAATAAGAAATTTTCAATTGGATTTAATGTCATTTCTTTTTGACCTTATTTCATCTTGAGTTTGGTTGGGCTTTATTTATAATTTTTTTCCGATTTTTTTCATTTGGCTTTTTTAATTGGGCTTTATTTCACTTACATATATTAGGTGTTTTTTTCATAAATTTTCTCTTCTTTTAATTTCTCTCAATTTTTTTTTGGGGTTTTAATGTGATGGACTTATTTCATTTTCTTATTTGGGCATTGTTTCATTGGACCTTATTTCATAGCGCCGAGAAATCGGACGATTGTCTTGGAGCAATACGGCAATCGTGTAATCCTACCCTCAGTGATGCCAACTTGTATAACAATTTCTTTATTTTATTAAATTTCCGGTTTTATAATATATTAATAATGCTTTCTTTTTTTGCATTGAAACTAATTGTTAGTATTATTATTATTTGCTTATTTAAATCTTTACGAATATAATTCTAAGATTTAATTTAATTAGAGAGCACTAGCAACATTGGTCATCAGCACTTTATTGTTATTAAAAATCTAACCATTTTCTTATTTAAGCAACAAAGTTTAATATTTTTAAACTTATTTCATTTCAAATCATTTGAGTTAATAAAGAATTTTATAACATTTTAGAGCACTGTTTTATTATTAAATACCTAAAGAAATAATGAAACTAAGAGCAAAAGTTTTTTTATTAAAATAACAAACCATTTTATTAATTTATTGCAAAAGTAACTCAGTAAAATGCCAGCATAAAAAAGATAACCACAAAATAGCAGACCAAGAGAATGCAACGCACTACTTACTATTCCTACAACTTCGTTATGTTACTTTACAATTGTAAATAAATGGGTTTATTTTAATATTCTGTCTGAATGCTTATGATGCTCTGGAGTTTAGTTTACAACTTTTTGAAATCTCAACATTTTTCCCAAAAATTTAAAGAAAAAAAAACAAATAAAAAATTATATAAAAAGCAAGAGCAAAATACTCATATTCATTGGGAAAAGTTTTAAAAATATTCAGTATAATTTTTGTTTTACGGAAATCATTTAATTCCCAGTAAAAAAAAGACTCCAAAAAAGTCATGAAAATGTAGAGTTTACGATGCGGAAGTAGTGCAAATTTCGATCCGATCTAATGATTTTTACATAGGGTTGTCATTGCAAGAAGTTCTCTTTTTCGATGCCTAGTCACTGAATTGGAAGCGATATTAAGAAAAATTACCTTTTTGTGTTCTATGATAATATTTTCATCTAGGAAAGAGGGTAATTAGTTGCCTTTTTTAACAATTCGTTACTTTTTATACGAATTTAAGCCCGAAACAGTGTTTTCATGTAAGTTTAAGCAAATAACTTCTAAATTTTAGACTAAAATTAGTTCATAAATTTCTTTAAAAAAATAATTTTTTTTTAAATTCTGGTGAGTATTTTCTAACACTATGGAGGAGTTACAAGGTTTTGTGTGACTAAAATAAGCTTCTACATGGTTTTTTGCTCACTCTCGGCAAATTAAAAATATCGATTTTTTGGAAGCTATGAAAATGTACTTCCGCTAGAATGACTTCCATTTTTTTCACTGGGTTGTAAATGTTTTTTGCAACTAGAGGGTGTGTTTTATTTTTTAGGAATGCATACATACATATATAACTTTAGGTTTAAATAGACAGAAATAAATGGTGTTGTTAAATTAATATTGTTTTTTTTAGAGTTAGAGAGCTTTGTCTGCAAATTGGTAATGTTTACAGACATGCGAAGTTAGATATGAGTCTCACAAGTCAGATATGAAAAAACAGACCGTGTAAAATCAGCATAATTATTCACCCATTGGCATATAATGCCAATATTGTGAAATGTATGTATGTATGTATGCTGATTATAAAATAATTGTATCCTTACCCAACTTTTACATCGCTGATGCACTTTTTTCCCCCTCCATTCTGTGTGATATAAAACCACATAATGGGTAAATTTACTACTCTTTAGTGTGTCCACCATAAATTATTCACTTTATCTTTTGTTCCGTTTTGGGTTTTTTTTACAGTTTATTATTAAAAATTTTTCTTGGCATTAAAATTTTAATTTGCATTTTAATATTTATGAATTGTTGATTGAAAAACACTAAAATTTAATGATAATAATGGGTTGCAGGGGAAAAAAGGAAGTTAATGGAAATTATTTTTTTAAACTACTTTTTTACATTGTATAAAGTTCAATAAATTTTAATTGTTCAATATATGAGTAAAAAATGTGGTTAAATAATTAAGTGCATTTAATTGATAAAAAGTTTTAATTAATATTAAAAATCAATTAATATATTGTTAATATAATTTTTTTTTTGTAATAATTACTTTTTGTATTAAAAAAAGATACACATTCAATGGTTTTAGCTCGTGCACAGTGAGGCGCACACACGGCAAAAGTAACGATAAAGGTGGACAAAAATTGGTAATACCGATGTTTTTCAATTATAACATTATCATAACATATGTCAACGTTCTTAAGTGTTTGGGTGACTAAGTGGCACTAATATTTAACTAATAACATTACACACTTTCTTACGACGGTACGCAAAACTTGATGCATGCATATCGGTAACGTAAGCACCTCAGTTAGACCTAATTTACACTATGCAAGTCTTATTGCTAAGCTGATTAGTTTGTTAGGAGAGAGAGAGAGAGACGAAGGGAAAAGAAACGGTTCTGTTTCCCTCGTCTCTCTTTACCACAAAAAAACCAGCTTAGCAATAAGACTTTCATAGTTTAAATTAGGAAATAGGCATACGTCTTCGTTCTCTACTAATTCAGTTTGCATTAATATATCTTTTTAATTTTTTTTATCAATTATGGACTTCTTGCAAGTAAATTTTTTTTAATTCTGGTACATGGTACAGTTTTAGAGCTGAAAGAAACTCCCAGCAAAAAAAGAGACTCCAAAAAAGTCATGAAAATGTAGAGTTTGCGATCTGGAAGTAGTGAAAATTTCGATCGGATCTAATGATTTTTACATAGGGATGTCATTGCAAGAAGTTCTCTTTTTGGATACCTGGTCACTGAATTGGAGGCGATATTAAGAAAAATTCCCTTTTTTGTGTTCTATGATAATATTTTCATCTAGGAAAAATTGTAAATAGTTACCTATTTTAACAATTCGTTTCTTTTTATACGAATTTAAACCTGAAACAGTGTTTTCATATAAATTTAAGCAAATAACTTTTAAATTTTAGACTAAAATTACTTCATAAATTTCTTTAAAAAAAAATGATTTTTTTAAAATTCTGGTGAGTATTTTCTACACACCAGAGGAGTTACAAGGCTTTATATGACTAAAATAAGCTTCTATATGGTTTTTAGCTCACGCTTGGCAAATTAAAAATATCGATTTTTTGGAAGCAATGAAAATGTAGTTCCACTTGAATGACTTCCATTTTTTTTACTGGGTGGTTAAAAAAATCACTTTAAAGCAATAATTGCAAAATTGCAATGGTGACTGAGTTTAAATAATAGAACTATTTGGAGTTGAGTTCATCAATGCTGTAACTAATGATTTCTATGCTCATTTATTGCTGTTTAATAATGTAATTAATAATCTAAAATAAACTAAGTTTTTGTTATCATTTTTTATTTTTATGATTTATTCAATATTTTGGATCAACCCATTATTTTTTTTCTATAGTCGTTATTTATGCTTAAGTTGTCATAAAGTATCATATTATTTTAAATCCCTATTTAAAAAATCATCTTCATAAGTTAAATATTTTTGTCCACCTAAATCGTTAACTGTGCGTGTGTGGGGCGGGGCGTATGAAAAGGATTTTGTAAAATATCAATACAGAAATTATCTTTAGATCATTGTTCATATTGTGTAAAAATTTCATATATGTAAATATCTTGGACTCAACTCTTGAAGAAATAATAAAATTTTAATTTTTGTTTTTTGGAAATTGTTACAATAAAGTGCATATAATATTTCTGTGGCAAATAGGAAAAAGTGCTTAAGTCAAGATAAGCTGATTTTAATGGTACCTCCGTAATCTGCATAATCGAAAGTCAGATTTTCAATTGCTTTTTGTGATTTTTCTGGAAGTTATAGTACTATGAGTTGCGACTTATCTTTTTTAGACTTCTAATCTTATTTTGAATAATAGTTTGATATATTTCAACTTAAATATATTATTATTATTATGGCTAATAAATCAGTGAATATTTAAACATAGTTTAAGTTAATTTTCATAAAAAATTAAAATTTATTTAAATACACTTTCATTTTTTCAGCGGCTAATTAAAGTTAATATCAAAATACGTTGAAAGTATGGTAGCAATACATACAATATTTCTAAATATTATGGACAGCTTTTCAAAGAACAGTTGTTAAGAAAGTTGAGTTATCAATTTGCAGAAAAGTGAAATAGCAAAAAACACATTTTATGATATCAAAAGATCATCAGAATGCATTTTTCTATTTATATATTTCATGATATGAAAATATGTGTTACATTTGTTGTATATTTGCGAAAATTAAACGAAATTTTCTTTAATACGACCACATGATATTCATGTACATATGCCTTCAAAAAACACACACATGCACAAAACATATGGTATGTTTGTAAAACTTAAACAACATTTAAATGCACAATGTTGGCTATTTAAAATTTATTTAATTTTGAGGTGAAAAACGAAATTTTGTGTTTAAATAAGATTTAAAAATAAAATACATATAAACATTGACTGATTTATTAGCCCTAAAAATACAGAAATATATATTGATTTGTTGTGCGGCATTCTAAGAATACAATACGCAGCAATATTTAGTTTATATAATTAAATTCACTCATAAAATTCATTATTATTTATATTTTGCGATCTTAAGAGCAAATTCATATATTGTTTCAAATTCACTATTCATATTCATTATTTTCTTTTCTTAATTCAAATTAGTTATTTCCAGTAAAAAAACAACAATAATTGGAACTTAAAAAATTTGGTTAATTTAAATTCTAATAACCATTGACATTTACTGTAAAATTTACTGTTAAAATTTGTTAGATTAGCCATCAAGATTTCAATCAAATTAAATTAAATTCATGTATTAACTCAAACACTTTCATATTCATTAATTTGCTTTCAGTAACTATTCCAAATTTGTTATCTCGAGAAGTAAAAAAAACAATAATTTAAACTTGAAAAATTTAGTTGATTTAAATTCCACCAACAATTGACATTTATAGTGTTTTTACACTGATATGGTTTTAATAAAAGTTGGATTTAACGTTAAAACCAACTGTTAAAATCTTGGGGCAAATTACGGCACTCGTTACTGAACGAAATTACGAAATATTTCAATAGAGTTTATATGGAAATATTTTAAAATTTCGAAACGAATCGAATGCCGTAATTTGCCCCCTGGTCTTAATATACAAATTGTTTTTTTTTTACCAAATTAAAACCATTTCTGAATTGGTTTTAAGTTGGTTTTATGAAATGCAACCTTGCTTTCGCTGTGCTGAACTCAGTGCTGCCAAGTTAAAATGACCAGAAGCAGCTGATAATGTTTATGCCAAAGAATAACAAAAGATGTCGCTTGAAAGATTTTCAACTTAAAAATAGATGCAGCAGCAACAATAATTAAAAAATTATGGAAAAAAGAGTTTTTTTTGAAAGGAAAACAACGAAAAGATTTACATCGACCTCTGGGAAGTGAAAATAACGATATCCGCCAATAAAAAATTTTATTTTGTGATGTATTTGTGCATTTTTTATATAAATAACGTGATTTTCAAGCGCTTTTTCACTTTGTATTACTAGTTCCATTATTTTAAAACATTTATTTACAAAATATAAAATAATTTACACATTACAACGCATTCTAAAATTTCCGAATTTTTCATACAAACAAAACAGATGTGTTGTACATATTGTCAAATAAGTGTTATAAAATGCAGAAAAAAATACAACAACAAACATACGCATTTCTGCCGTAGATTTATTTTATTTTTGAGCAAAGTTATTAGACAGTCTGTGAGTTGAGACCTGAATTTTACAAACTTGCATTGTGAATGCAAAATCAGCTGTATATGGTTTTAACATTAAAACCAGGTTTTAACTTTCAGCGTGAAAACACTATTACTGTAAAATTTAGTATTAAAATTGGTTAGATTAACCAACGACAAATCTTATATTATCTTATCGCAGTCTACAGTATTTTTTTTAGCCTCTTCTGCTTAAGAGTCATATAGAAAACTGATTGCTAGAGCAGTTTTTAAGCAAAAATTAAAAAAAAAAATATACAAACCTTTTTTTCACATGACTGTAAATCTCTTTAAATCTCTTAGAATTATCATTGTATTTGGATTTCCATATGTATGCATTTATATATAATTCCAAACACTTTCATTGGCACTTAAAAATCTTCCTACAATCTGCATGCATAGTTTTTGGTGCCTATTGTTGCAAGTTTTTTTAATGCTGCCGGCAATTTTTTTAATGCCAGCAGCACAATTTTAGCTGTTCTACGAGTATATTAGCTTGTTGGGTTTAAGTACTCATCATGATATTTTTTTTCAGCTTTACGCCTGAATAGATTTTATAATGGCTTAACTCCTTCTCTCGTTGTATTACTTTTGTTTTCCACTATTTTTTTTTTTTGTAACATTTTAGCAAGTATGAAGATTTATGAGTGAGTGGCCTTGCTGTTAAATAATTTTAGTAGAACTAACGTGAAAATTCATTTTCATAAAGTTGTTCTCAAAATTAAAAAAAGAACACTTAGGTGTAATCATTTTGTACAAGAAATAAAAAATATTCTGCCAAGCAGGGCACATAAAATAAAAATGAAGATAAAATATTTATATGTAAATAATGAAGGCAAAAATTGCACGCAGCTCAGATGGAATATTAAGATTAAGAGATAATAAAAAGCAGGTTACAGCTCAAGTAGAAAATGTTTAAACAGAATTACTGAATTCGACAAGTATATAAAGAATGTTTTTTTATAGAGTGATACAAGTTTAAATTATAAGAAAACAAGGAAATATATTTTTAATATCATTGAAACGGGCTTTATTGGAAAGAAAATTTTATGAAATTAATGTTTAAATATAATTTCTGCCATGTGGCCACCACTGTAGAATCTGGAACACCAATTTTCAACAATTCTGATTATTTTTGTACCCATTCAATCAGAAATTTGCTTCATAGGAAAATAAAATTTTTAATGGAAATTCAAAATCAATATCAATCTGTTCTTCAGCCACCGTTGCCCTATTTTTTTTACAAAAACCTTCAAGTCGAACAAAAAAAATCTTTTTCTCTTAATAAAAAATCTTATTTTTAGTGATTTCACTCAAAATATATTGACTTTACTGAATTCAAATTCAGGAAAAATTTATTTTGTTTCAAATGAACTAACGCTACAAGAATAGTATCAGTCAATTGACCGGTCATTTGATCGGAAGTCATGCAAGATATATTCATCATTGCGTAGAACAAAGTTTCTATCACATTATTAAGGTCAAAATGTGATGGAAACTTTTTTCTACGTGTGATGTCGCATCTTTCTCTAACGAATTAATATAACATATAGCCAACGCATCCACCTTTTTACAAATATCTAAAATTTTTAAAAGAAATAAACATATACATATTCAATTAAATTTTGTAAATTTTTTTTAATCACTATTGTTTTTACTTATACTTTTTAACACTTATAAATTTTAATTTTCACATACAAAATGATTTGTATTTTTTTAATAAAACTCGATTTTTAAAAGTTTTGTCATATGTACATTAATTGACTCTTAACATACATGCCAGAGTGGAGCAACTATGATTACAAAATAAATCCATCATTACTTCCGATCAAATGACTAGTCAATTGACTGTCACTTTTGAATTCAATGTAAAATTGTTGCAAATGCGTTAGTGAAAAAATTTTGTTTGGTTAGTTTCAGTCATTAATTTTTTGTAGGGAACAAACGTAAAATACAAAATATTTACTGAATAGAACATAAATAAGATAAATATATTTATACTTTTGATGAAGGAAAGAAGAAAATATGTCAGTACTTTAGTCAAAAGGAAATTAAATAATATACTAAAAGTAGTATATATTCTTGAAAATCTTATTTTTAACAAAGAAATCTTTTAGTCTTTTTAACATCCCGAAAATGAGATAAATCTTCACATATGGTAACGCTGGCTTTTTCCCATTCGCCAAATTGGCGACGCATATGATGATCGTTTGGCTTTAATTTCTGCACAAGATGAATCTTGAAAGCTTTAAGGCCAAGATCCTTTCGCAAAGTCTTCCATAAAGTGGAAGGACACAAACTCAGAAGTGCACGATCAGTTTGAAGAATAAAACAATTCTTTGATTACGAGTAAAAATTTCAACAATAAATGGGTGCTCAAATAAAGCAGTGATGACACTCTAAAAAAAACACCCTATATAAAAAAATTTAATTTATAAAAATATAATCTAGAAAACCTAAAGTTTTGCTCACAAAGTCAATTTTAGTTACAATTGTTGAATTTTAAGCCCCGCAAAAAAAGCGAAAACTGAAAAAAAGAAGTTCCCGAAATATTAGATGCGCATTTCCACCAATATGTATGTGTCCTTTTCTGTCACTGTTGACAGCTACTCACAATTTTCTAAGTCTCAGAGAATAACAAGGGTGTATCTGCTGTCACTATTTGCAATTTAATTATAAGATACTAATATCTAAGTACATGTGCTTATATTGTAATTCTTATTTTTATAATTTTGTCCCCATCTTTTCTTTTCAGGTAACTACGTTTTTCTTTGCTATTGCGTTAAAAGAATTAATTCATTCATCAAACCATTAATATAAGATGCTAAGTAATGTAGTGACTAAAAAAAATCTGGTGAGCATAAAATATATTTTACTCGAATATATGTATACACCGTATAAACTACCTTTACTCAATCATTATTTATTTAAATCTTTAATTCTGTAAAAATATATTTAACCTCGTCTATTTCCCCTCAATACAAAATTTTTAATTTTAGTTAGCAAATTAATTAAAAATAAAAATTTCATTAAAAGCAACACTTAACACAGCAGCAGTTAATTATAGAAATAAAAATTTTAAAAAATACCAATTTTTATTTTTAAATCTCAAAATTAATCTTTTATCCCGTCTTAGCTAAATTTTATTTTAATTACAAATCTTATGATCAAAATAAAATTCACTTATGTTTCTTTTCACAAGTTGTAACTTTAAATGAAATTAAGCAAGTGGAATCAAAAAGTTTTAAAATTCCTAAAAGTGTTACAAAAATCTCCAGAATAGCTTTAGTTGTACTAATCCCAAAGTTTATTAAAAAAAGCAATAAAGTTATTTAAGTTTTTTTTTTAATAAAACTAAGTAATTACAAAAACAACAGCTTTGTAAAATTTTTAAATACATCATAAAACTTCCTCGGAAACATCTTTCTTTCTTATTATTTCCTGTATTAAAATTGCAGAATTTATTAAATAAAAAAAGTAATTTTGCTTCAATTGAAATTTATGATAAAATTAAATACAGAAATATTTTAAATCTTTTTTTTCTAAAACAAGACCCAAAATGAAATTTATTTACCACAATAAAAACTCCTTAAATTACAAAATTTACAACAAATTAAATTCGTCCATATGTTGCCATTAATTACAACTTTTATTAGAAGTAAACGACTATAGAAGCGTAGTGTTGAAATTCCCAAACATTTTGAAAAAAAATCCCACAATCAGCTTTTAAAATTCAAAATTTGGTTGAAATTAAACAAAAATATATTGAATAACTCTGTAAATAAATTGTTTTCATATTCCGAAACATTTTACTAATTTACACAAAATTACCAAAATTCATTAAAACGCAATCAAAATAATTCATTAAATTTTTCATGTGTGTGAAGATAAATTCGAATTTAACTAGCAGAGACAGGAACCAACATTTCTAACATAGCATGTTAAGCACATAACAGAGCACTGTTAGCTATTTAACAGTAATCGCTAAATGGATTATGTTTCCAAATCCTTGGAACTGGATCGAGATAGAGAAAATGTTTTTTTGGAAAAATTGCTCCAAAATGTAGTTTATAAAATTATAAAAGTATTATGGTGAAAATATGTCCGGAAGAGCCAATAAATCAGATTTAAGAAAATACTATTTTCTTGAGAAGATTAGTGGTCATTTGGATAAAATATGGAAGAGCACACGTACTACACCATATAGGTGTGGTACTCTGGAGGGTCCTAAATGTGACCCAATTGATCACGTTTCTCAAATAATTTTGGGAATTGAAATAATCGATTTTGAAAAAAATGCTTTTTAGTGAAATTTCTTGAGAAGATCAGGGCAAAATATGGAAGAGCACACGTACTACACCATATAGGTGTGGTACTATGAAGGGTCCTTAATACGATCCAAGTCTTCACGTTTCTCAAATAATTTTCGGAATTGAAATAATCGATTTTGAAAAATATGCTTTTTTAGTGAAATTTCTTGAGAAGATTAGTGGTCATTTGGATAAAATATGGAAGAGCACACGTACTACACCATATAGGTGTGGTACTCTGGAGGGTCCTAAATGTGACCCAATTGATCACGTTTCTCAAATAATTTTGGGAATTGAAATAATCGATTTTGAAAATTTTTAGTAAAGTTTCTTGAGAAGATTAGTGGTCATTTGGATAAAATATGGAAGAGCACACGTACTACACCATATAGGTGTGGTACTCTGGAGGGTCCTAAATGTGACCCAATTGATCACGTTTCTCAAATAATTTTGGGAATTGAAATAATCGATTTTGAAAAAAATGCTTTTTAGTGAAATTTCTTGAGAAGATCAGGGCAAAATATGGAAGAGCACACGTACTACACCATATAGGTGTGGTACTCTAAAGGGTCCTTAATACGATCCAAGTGTTCACGTTTCTCAAATAATTTTCGGAATTGAAATAATCGATTTTGAAAAATATGCTTTTTTAGTGAAATTTCTTGAGAAGATTAGTGGTCATTTGGATAAAATATGGAAGAGCACACGTACTACACCATATAGGTGTGGTACTCTGGAGGGTCCTAAATGTGACCCAATTGATCACGTTTCTCAAATAATTTTGGGAATTGAAATAATCGATTTTGAAAATTTTTAGTAAAGTTTCTTGAGAAGATTAGTGGTCATTTGGATAAAATATGGAAGAGCACACGTACTACACCATATAGGTGTGGTACTCTGGAGGGTCCTAAATGTGACCCAATTAATCACGTTTCTCAAATAATTTTGGGAATTGAAATAATCGATTTTGAAAAAATGCTTTTTAGTGAAATTTCTTGAGAAGATCAGGGCAAAATATGGAAGAGCACACGTACTACACCATATAGGTGTGGTACTCTAAAGGGTCCTTAATACGATCCAAGTGTTCACGTTTCTCAAATAATTTTCGGAATTGAAATAATCGATTTTGAAAAATATGCTTTTTTAGTGAAATTTCTTGAGAAGATTAGTGGTCATTTGGATAAAATATGGAAGAGCACACGTACTACACCATATAGGTGTGGTACTCTGGAGGGTCCTAAATGTGACCCAATTGATCACGTTTCTCAAATAATTTTGGGAATTGAAATAATCGATTTTGAAAAAAATGCTTTTTAGTGAAATTTCTTGAGAAGATCAGGGCAAAATATGGAAGAGCACACGTACTACACCATATAGGTGTGGTACTCTAAAGGGTCCTTAATACGATCCAAGTGTTCACGTTTCTCAAATAATTTTCGGAATTGAAATAATCGATTTTGAAAAATATGCTTTTTTAGTGAAATTTCTTGAGAAGATTAGTGGTCATTTGGATAAAATATGGAAGAGCACACGTACTACACCATATAGGTGTGGTACTCTGGAGGGTCCTAAATGTGACCCAATTGATCACGTTTCTCAAATAATTTTGGGAATTGAAATAATCGATTTTGAAAATTTTTAGTAAAGTTTCTTGAGAAGATTAGTGGTCATTTGGATAAAATATGGAAGAGCACACGTACTACACCATATAGGTGTGGTACTCTGGAGGGTCCTAAATGTGACCCAATTGATCACGTTTCTCAAATAATTTTGGGAATTGAAATAATCGATTTTGAAAAAAATGCTTTTTAGTGAAATTTCTTGAGAAGATCAGGGCAAAATATGGAAGAGCACACGTACTACACCATATAGGTGTGGTACTCTAAAGGGTCCTTAATACGATCCAAGTGTTCACGTTTCTCAAATAATTTTCGGAATTGAAATAATCGATTTTGAAAAATATGCTTTTTTAGTGAAATTTCTTGAGAAGATTAGTGGTCATTTGGATAAAATATGGAAGAGCACACGTACTACACCATATAGGTGTGGTACTCTGGAGGGTCCTAAATGTGACCCAATTGATCACGTTTCTCAAATAATTTTGGGAATTGAAATAATCGATTTTGAAAATTTTTAGTAAAGTTTCTTGAGAAGATTAGTGGTCATTTGGATAAAATATGGAAGAGCACACGTACTACACCATATAGGTGTGGTACTCTGGAGGGTCCTAAATGTGACCCAATTGATCACGTTTCTCAAATAATTTTGGGAATTGAAATAATCGATTTTGAAAAAAATGCTTTTTAGTGAAATTTCTTGAGAAGATCAGGGCAAAATATGGAAGAGCACACGTACTACACCATATAGGTGTGGTACTCTAAAGGGTCCTTAATACGATCCAAGTGTTCACGTTTCTCAAATAATTTTCGGAATTGAAATAATCGATTTTGAAAAATATGCTTTTTTAGTGAAATTTCTTGAGAAGATTAGTGGTCATTTGGATAAAATATGGAAGAGCACACGTACTACACCATATAGGTGTGGTACTCTGGAGGGTCCTAAATGTGACCCAATTGATCACGTTTCTCAAATAATTTTGGGAATTGAAATAATCGATTTTGAAAATTTTTAGTAAAGTTTCTTGAGAAGATTAGTGGTCATTTGGATAAAATATGGAAGAGCACACGTACTACACCATATAGGTGTGGTACTCTGGAGGGTCCTAAATGTGACCCAATTGATCACGTTTCTCAAATAATTTTGGGAATTGAAATAATCGATTTTGAAAAAAATGCTTTTTAGTGAAATTTCTTGAGAAGATCAGGGCAAAATATGGAAGAGCACACGTACTACACCATATAGGTGTGGTACTCTAAAGGGTCCTTAATACGATCCAAGTGTTCACGTTTCTCAAATAATTTTCGGAATTGAAATAATCGATTTTGAAAAATATGCTTTTTTAGTGAAATTTATTGAGAAGATTAGTGGTCATTTGGATAAAATATGGAAGAGCACACGTACTACACCATATAGGTGTGGTACTCTGGAGGGTCCTAAATGTGACCCAATTGATCACGTTTCTCAAATAATTTTGGGAATTGAAATAATCGATTTTGAAAATTTTTAGTAAAGTTTCTTGAGAAGATTAGTGGTCATTTGGATAAAATATGGAAGAGCACACGTACTACACCATATAGGTGTGGTACTCTGGAGGGTCCTAAATGTGACCCAATTGATCACGTTTCTCAAATAATTTTGGGAATTGAAATAATCGATTTTGAAAAAAATGCTTTTTAGTGAAATTTCTTGAGAAGATCAGGGCAAAATATGGAAGAGCACACGTACTACACCATATAGGTGTGGTACTCTAAAGGGTCCTTAATACGATCCAAGTGTTCACGTTTCTCAAATAATTTTCGGAATTGAAATAATCGATTTTGAAAAATATGCTTTTTTAGTGAAATTTCTTGAGAAGATTAGTGGTCATTTGGATAAAATATGGAAGAGCACACGTACTACACCATATAGGTGTGGTACTCTGGAGGGTCCTAAATGTGACCCAATTGATCACGTTTCTCAAATAATTTTGGGAATTGAAATAATTAGGACCCTCCAGAGTACCACACCTATATGGTGTAGTACGTGTGCTCTTCCATATTTTATCCAAATGACCACTAATCTTCTCAAGAAATTTCACTAAAAAAGCATATTTTTCAAAATCGATTATTTCAATTCCGAAAATTATTTGAGAAACGTGAACACTTGGATCGTATTAAGGACCCTTTAGAGTACCACACCTATATGGTGTAGTACGTGTGCTCTTCCATATTTTGCCCTGATCTTCTCAAGAAATTTCACTAAAAAGCATTTTTTTCAAAATCGATTATTTCAATTCCCAAAATTATTTGAGAAACGTGATCAATTGGGTCACATTTAGGACCCTCCAGAGTACCACACCTATATGGTGTAGTACGTGTGCTCTTCCATATTTTATCCAAATGACCACTAATCTTCTCAAGAAACTTTACTAAAAATTTTCAAAATCGATTATTTCTATTCCCAAAATTATTTGAGAAACGTGATCAATTGGGTCACATTTAGGACCCTCCAGAGTACCACACCTATATGGTGTAGTACGTGTGCTCTTCCATATTTCATCTAAATGACCACTAATCTTCTCAAGAAATTTCACTAAAAAAGCATATTTTTCAAAGTTGATTTTTTCAATTCCCAAAATTATTTGAGAAACGTGAACACTTGGATCGTATTAAGGACCCTTCAGAGTACTACACCTATATGGTGTAGTAAGTGTGCTCTTCCATATTTTGCCCTGATCTTCTCAAGAAATTTCACTAAAAAGCATTTTTTTCAAAATAGATTATTTCAATTCCCAAAATTATTTGAGAAACGTGATCAATTGGGTCACATTTAGGACCCTCCAGAGTACCACACCTATATGGTGTAGTACGTGTGCTCTTCCATATTTTATCCAAATGACCACTAATCTTCTCAAGAAACTTTACTAAAAATTTTCAAAATCGATTATTTCAATTCCCAAAATTATTTGAGAAACGTGATCAATTGGGTCACATTTAGGACCCTCCAGAGTACCACACCTATATGGTGTAGTACGTGTGCTCTTCCATATTTTATCCAAATGACCACTAATCTTCTCAAGAAATTTCACTAAAAAAGCATATTTTTCAAAATCGATTATTTCAATTCCGAAAATTATTTGAGAAACGTGAACACTTGGATCGTATTAAGGACCCTTTAGAGTACCACACCTATATGGTGTAGTACGTGTGCTCTTCCATATTTTGCCCTGATCTTCTCAAGAAATTTCACTAAAAAGCATTTTTTTCAAAATCGATTATTTCAATTCCCAAAATTATTTGAAAAACGTGATCAATTGGGTCACATTTAGGACCCTCCAGAGTACCACACCTATATGGTGTAGTACGTGTGCTCTTCCATATTTTATCCAAATGACCACTAATCTTCTCAAGAAACTTTACTAAAAATTTTCAAAATCGATTATTTCAATTCCCAAAATTATTTGAGAAACGTGATCAATTGGGTCACATTTAGGACCCTCCAGAGTACCACACCTATATGGTGTAGTACGTGTGCTCTTCCATATTTTATCCAAATGACCACTAATCTTCTCAAGAAATTTCACTAAAAAAGCATATTTTTCAAAATCGATTATTTCAATTCCGAAAATTATTTGAGAAACGTGAACACTTGGATCGTATTAAGGACCCTTTAGAGTACCACACCTATATGGTGTAGTACGTGTGCTCTTCCATATTTTGCCCTGATCTTCTCAAGAAATTTCACTAAAAAGCATTTTTTTCAAAATCGATTATTTCAATTCCCAAAATTATTTGAGAAACGTGATCAATTGGGTCACATTTAGGACCCTCCAGAGTACCACACCTATATGGTGTAGTACGTGTGCTCTTCCATATTTTATCCAAATGACCACTAATCTTCTCAAGAAACTTTACTAAAAATTTTCAAAATCGATTATTTCTATTCCCAAAATTATTTGAGAAACGTGATCAATTGGGTCACATTTAGGACCCTCCAGAGTACCACACCTATATGGTGTAGTACGTGTGCTCTTCCATATTTTATCTAAATGACCACTAATCTTCTCAAGAAATTTCACTAAAAAAGCATATTTTTCAAAGTTGATTTTTTCAATTCCCAAAATTATTTGAGAAACGTGAACACTTGGATCGTATTAAGGACCCTTCAGAGTACTACACCTATATGGTGTAGTAAGTGTGCTCTTCCATATTTTGCCCTGATCTTCTCAAGAAATTTCACTAAAAAGCATTTTTTTCAAAATCGATTATTTCAATTCCCAAAATTATTTGAGAAACGTGATCAATTGGGTCACATTTAGGACCCTCCAGAGTACCACACCTATATGGTGTAGTACGTGTGCTCTTCCATATTTTATCCAAATGACCACTAATCTTCTCAAGAAACTTTACTAAAAATTTTCAAAATCGATTATTTCAATTCCCAAAATTATTTGAGAAACGTGATCAATTGGGTCACATTTAGGACCCTCCAGAGTACCACACCTATATGGTGTAGTACGTGTGCTCTTCCATATTTTATCCAAATGATCACTAATCTTCTCAAGAAATTTCACTAAAAAAGCATATTTTTCAAAATCGATTATTTCAATTCCGAAAATTATTTGAGAAACGTGAACACTTGGATCGTATTAAGGACCCTTTAGAGTACCACACCTATATGGTGTAGTACGTGTGCTCTTCCATATTTTGCCCTGATCTTCTCAAGAAATTTCACTAAAAAGCATTTTTTTCAAAATCGATTATTTCAATTCCCAAAATTATTTGAGAAACGTGATCAATTGGGTCACATTTAGGACCCTCCAGAGTACCACACCTATATGGTGTAGTACGTGTGCTCTTCCATATTTTATCCAAATGACCACTAATCTTCTCAAGAAACTTTACTAAAAATTTTCAAAATCGATTATTTCAATTCCCAAAATTATTTGAGAAACGTGATCAATTGGGTCACATTTAGGACCCTCCAGAGTACCACACCTATATGGTGTAGTACGTGTGCTCTTCCATATTTTATCCAAATGACCACTAATCTTCTCAAGAAATTTCACTAAAAAAGCATATTTTTCAAAATCGATTATTTCAATTCCCAAAATTATTTGAGAAACGTGAACACTTGGCTCGTATTAAGGACCCTTCATAGTACCACACCTATATGGTGTAGTACGTGTGCTCTTCCATATTTTGCCCTGATCTTCTCAAGAAATTTCACTAAAAAGCATTTTTTTCAAAATCGATTATTTCAATTCCCAAAATTATTTGAGAAACGTGATCAATTGGGTCACATTTAGGACCCTCCAGAGTACCACACCTATATGGTGTAGTACGTGTGCTCTTCCATATTTTATCCAAATGACCACTAATCTTCTCAAGAAACTTTACTAAAAATTTTCAAAATCGATTATTTCAATTCCCAAAATTATTTGAGAAACGTGATCAATTGGGTCACATTTAGGACCCTCCAGAGTACCACACCTATATGGTGTAGTACGTGTGCTCTTCCATATTTTATCCAAATGACCACTAATCTTCTCAAGAAATTTCACTAAAAAAGCATATTTTTCAAAATCGATTATTTCAATTCCGAAAATTATTTGAGAAACGTGAACACTTGGATCGTATTAAGGACCCTTTAGAGTACCACACCTATATGGTGTAGTACGTGTGCTCTTCCATATTTTGCCCTGATCTTCTTAAGAAATTTCACTAAAAAGCATTTTTTTCAAAATCGATTATTTCAATTCCCAAAATTATTTGAGAAACGTGATCAATTGGGTCACATTTAGGACCCTCCAGAGTACCACACCTATATGGTGTAGTACGTGTGCTCTTCCATATTTTATCCAAATGACCACTAATCTTCTCAAGAAACTTTACTAAAAATTTTCAAAATCGATTATTTCTATTCCCAAAATTATTTGAGAAACGTGATCAATTGGGTCACATTTAGGACCCTCCAGAGTACCACACCTATATGGTGTAGTACGTGTGCTCTTCCATATTTTATCCAAATGACCACTAATCTTCTCAAGAAACTTTACTAAAAATTTTCAAAATCGATTATTTCAATTCCCAAAATTATTTGAGAAACGTGATCAATTGGGTCACATTTAGGACCCTCCAGAGTACCACACCTATATGGTGTAGTACGTGTGCTCTTCCATATTTTATCCAAATGACCACTAATCTTCTCAAGAAATTTCACTAAAAAAGCATATTTTTCAAAATCGATTATTTCAATTCCCAAAATTATTTGAGAAACGTGAACACTTGGCTCGTATTAAGGACCCTTCATAGTACCACACCTATATGGTGTAGTACGTGTGCTCTTCCATATTTTGCCCTGATCTTCTCAAGAAATTTCACTAAAAAGCATTTTTTTCAAAATCGATTATTTCAATTCCCAAAATTATTTGAGAAACGTGATCAATTGGGTCACATTTAGGACCCTCCAGAGTACCACACCTATATGGTGTAGTACGTGTGCTCTTCCATATTTTATCCAAATGACCACTAATCTTCTCAAGAAACTTTACTAAAAATTTTCAAAATCGATTATTTCAATTCCCAAAATTATTTGAGAAACGTGATCAATTGGGTCACATTTAGGACCCTCCAGAGTACCACACCTATATGGTGTAGTACGTGTGCTCTTCCATATTTTATCCAAATGACCACTAATCTTCTCAAGAAATTTCACTAAAAAAGCATATTTTTCAAAATCGATTATTTCAATTCCGAAAATTATTTGAGAAACGTGAACACTTGGATCGTATTAAGGACCCTTTAGAGTACCACACCTATATGGTGTAGTACGTGTGCTCTTCCATATTTTGCCCTGATCTTCTCAAGAAATTTCACTAAAAAGCATTTTTTTCAAAATCGATTATTTCAATTCCCAAAATTATTTGAGAAACGTGATCAATTGGGTCACATTTAGGACCCTCCAGAGTACCACACCTATATGGTGTAGTACGTGTGCTCTTCCATATTTTATCCAAATGACCACTAATCTTCTCAAGAAACTTTACTAAAAATTTTCAAAATCGATTATTTCTATTCCCAAAATTATTTGAGAAACGTGATCAATTGGGTCACATTTAGGACCCTCCAGAGTACCACACCTATATGGTGTAGTACGTGTGCTCTTCCATATTTTATCTAAATGACCACTAATCTTCTCAAGAAATTTCACTAAAAAAGCATATTTTTCAAAGTTGATTTTTTCAATTCCCAAAATTATTTGAGAAACGTGAACACTTGGATCGTATTAAGGACCCTTCAGAGTACTACACCTATATGGTGTAGTAAGTGTGCTCTTCCATATTTTGCCCTGATCTTCTCAAGAAATTTCACTAAAAAGCATTTTTTTCAAAATCGATTATTTCAATTCCCAAAATTATTTGAGAAACGTGATCAATTGGGTCACATTTAGGACCCTCCAGAGTACCACACCTATATGGTGTAGTACGTGTGCTCTTCCATATTTTATCCAAATGACCACTAATCTTCTCAAGAAACTTTACTAAAAATTTTCAAAATCGATTATTTCAATTCCCAAAATTATTTGAGAAACGTGATCAATTGGGTCACATTTAGGACCCTCCAGAGTACCACACCTATATGGTGTAGTACGTGTGCTCTTCCATATTTTATCCAAATGACCACTAATCTTCTCAAGAAATTTCACTAAAAAAGCATATTTTTCAAAATCGATTATTTCAATTCCCAAAATTATTTGAGAAACGTGAACACTTGGCTCGTATTAAGGACCCTTCATAGTACCACACCTATATGGTGTAGTACGTGTGCTCTTCCATATTTTGCCCTGATCTTCTCAAGAAATTTCACTAAAAAGCATTTTTTTCAAAATCGATTATTTCAATTCCCAAAATTATTTGAGAAACGTGATCAATTGGGTCACATTTAGGACCCTCCAGAGTACCACACCTATATGGTGTAGTACGTGTGCTCTTCCATATTTTATCCAAATGACCACTAATCTTCTCAAGAAACTTTACTAAAAATTTTCAAAATCGATTATTTCAATTCCCAAAATTATTTGAGAAACGTGATCAATTGGGTCACATTTAGGACCCTCCAGAGTACCACACCTATATGGTGTAGTACGTGTGCTCTTCCATATTTTATCCAAATGACCACTAATCTTCTCAAGAAATTTCACTAAAAAAGCATATTTTTCAAAATCGATTATTTCAATTCCGAAAATTATTTGAGAAACGTGAACACTTGGATCGTATTAAGGACCCTTTAGAGTACCACACCTATATGGTGTAGTACGTGTGCTCTTCCATATTTTGCCCTGATCTTCTCAAGAAATTTCACTAAAAAGCATTTTTTTCAAAATCGATTATTTCAATTCCCAAAATTATTTGAGAAACGTGATCAATTGGGTCACATTTAGGACCCTCCAGAGTACCACACCTATATGGTGTAGTACGTGTGCTCTTCCATATTTTATCCAAATGACCACTAATCTTCTCAAGAAACTTTACTAAAAATTTTCAAAATCGATTATTTCTATTCCCAAAATTATTTGAGAAACGTGATCAATTGGGTCACATTTAGGACCCTCCAGAGTACCACACCTATATGGTGTAGTACGTGTGCTCTTCCATATTTTATCTAAATGACCACTAATCTTCTCAAGAAATTTCACTAAAAAAGCATATTTTTCAAAGTTGATTTTTTCAATTCCCAAAATTATTTGAGAAACGTGAACACTTGGATCGTATTAAGGACCCTTCAGAGTACTACACCTATATGGTGTAGTAAGTGTGCTCTTCCATATTTTGCCCTGATCTTCTCAAGAAATTTCACTAAAAAGCATTTTTTTCAAAATCGATTATTTCAATTCCCAAAATTATTTGAGAAACGTGATCAATTGGGTCACATTTAGGACCCTCCAGAGTACCACACCTATATGGTGTAGTACGTGTGCTCTTCCATATTTTATCCAAATGACCACTAATCTTCTCAAGAAACTTTACTAAAAATTTTCAAAATCGATTATTTCAATTCCCAAAATTATTTGAGAAACGTGATCAATTGGGTCACATTTAGGACCCTCCAGAGTACCACACCTATATGGTGTAGTACGTGTGCTCTTCCATATTTTATCCAAATGACCACTAATCTTCTCAAGAAATTTCACTAAAAAAGCATATTTTTCAAAATCGATTATTTCAATTCCGAAAATTATTTGAGAAACGTGAACACTTGGATCGTATTAAGGACCCTTTAGAGTACCACACCTATATGGTGTAGTACGTGTGCTCTTCCATATTTTGCCCTGATCTTCTCAAGAAATTTCACTAAAAAGCATTTTTTTCAAAATCGATTATTTCAATTCCCAAAATTATTTGAAAAACGTGATCAATTGGGTCACATTTAGGACCCTCCAGAGTACCACACCTATATGGTGTAGTACGTGTGCTCTTCCATATTTTATCCAAATGACCACTAATCTTCTCAAGAAACTTTACTAAAAATTTTCAAAATCGATTATTTCAATTCCCAAAATTATTTGAGAAACGTGATCAATTGGGTCACATTTAGGACCCTCCAGAGTACCACACCTATATGGTGTAGTACGTGTGCTCTTCCATATTTTATCCAAATGACCACTAATCTTCTCAAGAAATTTCACTAAAAAAGCATATTTTTCAAAATCGATTATTTCAATTCCGAAAATTATTTGAGAAACGTGAACACTTGGATCGTATTAAGGACCCTTTAGAGTACCACACCTATATGGTGTAGTACGTGTGCTCTTCCATATTTTGCCCTGATCTTCTCAAGAAATTTCACTAAAAAGCATTTTTTTCAAAATCGATTATTTCAATTCCCAAAATTATTTGAGAAACGTGATCAATTGGGTCACATTTAGGACCCTCCAGAGTACCACACCTATATGGTGTAGTACGTGTGCTCTTCCATATTTTATCCAAATGACCACTAATCTTCTCAAGAAACTTTACTAAAAATTTTCAAAATCGATTATTTCTATTCCCAAAATTATTTGAGAAACGTGATCAATTGGGTCACATTTAGGACCCTCCAGAGTACCACACCTATATGGTGTAGTACGTGTGCTCTTCCATATTTTATCTAAATGACCACTAATCTTCTCAAGAAATTTCACTAAAAAAGCATATTTTTCAAAGTTGATTTTTTCAATTCCCAAAATTATTTGAGAAACGTGAACACTTGGATCGTATTAAGGACCCTTCAGAGTACTACACCTATATGGTGTAGTAAGTGTGCTCTTCCATATTTTGCCCTGATCTTCTCAAGAAATTTCACTAAAAAGCATTTTTTTCAAAATCGATTATTTCAATTCCCAAAATTATTTGAGAAACGTGATCAATTGGGTCACATTTAGGACCCTCCAGAGTACCACACCTATATGGTGTACTACGTGTGCTCTTCCATATTTTATCCAAATGACCACTAATCTTCTCAAGAAACTTTACTAAAAATTTTCAAAATCGATTATTTCAATTCCCAAAATTATTTGAGAAACGTGATCAATTGGGTCACATTTAGGACCCTCCAGAGTACCACACCTATATGGTGTAGTACGTGTGCTCTTCCATATTTTATCCAAATGATCACTAATCTTCTCAAGAAATTTCACTAAAAAAGCATTTTTTTCAAAATCGATTATTTCAATTCCGAAAATTATTTGAGAAACGTGAACACTTGGATCGTATTAAGGACCCTTTAGAGTACTACACCTATATGGTGTAGTACGTGTGCTCTTCCATATTTTGCCCTGATCTTCTCAAGAAATTTCACTAAAAAGCATTTTTTTCAAAATCGATTATTTCAATTCCCAAAATTATTTGAGAAACGTGATCAATTGGGTCACATTTAGGACCCTCCAGAGTACCACACCTATATGGTGTAGTACGTGTGCTCTTCCATATTTTATCCAAATGACCACTAATCTTCTCAAGAAACTTTACTAAAAATTTTCAAAATCGATTATTTCAATTCCCAAAATTATTTGAGAAACGTGATCAATTGGGTCACATTTAGGACCCTCCAGAGTACCACACCTATATGGTGTAGTACGTGTGCTCTTCCATATTTTATCCAAATGACCACTAATCTTCTCAAGAAATTTCACTAAAAAAGCATATTTTTCAAAATCGATTATTTCAATTCCCAAAATTATTTGAGAAACGTGAACACTTGGCTCGTATTAAGGACCCTTCATAGTACCACACCTATATGGTGTAGTACGTGTGCTCTTCCATATTTTGCCCTGATCTTCTCAAGAAATTTCACTAAAAAGCATTTTTTTCAAAATCGATTATTTCAATTCCCAAAATTATTTGAGAAACGTGATCAATTGGGTCACATTTAGGACCCTCCAGAGTACCACACCTATATGGTGTAGTACGTGTGCTCTTCCATATTTTATCCAAATGACCACTAATCTTCTCAAGAAACTTTACTAAAAATTTTCAAAATCGATTATTTCAATTCCCAAAATTATTTGAGAAACGTGATCAATTGGGTCACATTTAGGACCCTCCAGAGTACCACACCTATATGGTGTAGTACGTGTGCTCTTCCATATTTTATCCAAATGACCACTAATCTTCTCAAGAAATTTCACTAAAAAAGCATATTTTTCAAAATCGATTATTTCAATTCCGAAAATTATTTGAGAAACGTGAACACTTGGATCGTATTAAGGACCCTTTAGAGTACCACACCTATATGGTGTAGTACGTGTGCTCTTCCATATTTTGCCCTGATCTTCTCAAGAAATTTCACTAAAAAGCATTTTTTTCAAAATCGATTATTTCAATTCCCAAAATTATTTGAGAAACGTGATCAATTGGGTCACATTTAGGACCCTCCAGAGTACCACACCTATATGGTGTAGTACGTGTGCTCTTCCATATTTTATCCAAATGACCACTAATCTTCTCAAGAAACTTTACTAAAAATTTTCAAAATCGATTATTTCTATTCCCAAAATTATTTGAGAAACGTGATCAATTGGGTCACATTTAGGACCCTCCAGAGTACCACACCTATATGGTGTAGTACGTGTGCTCTTCCATATTTTATCTAAATGACCACTAATCTTCTCAAGAAATTTCACTAAAAAAGCATATTTTTCAAAGTTGATTTTTTCAATTCCCAAAATTATTTGAGAAACGTGAACACTTGGATCGTATTAAGGACCCTTCAGAGTACTACACCTATATGGTGTAGTAAGTGTGCTCTTCCATATTTTGCCCTGATCTTCTCAAGAAATTTCACTAAAAAGCATTTTTTTCAAAATCGATTATTTCAATTCCCAAAATTATTTGAGAAACGTGATCAATTGGGTCACATTTAGGACCCTCCAGAGTACCACACCTATATGGTGTAGTACGTGTGCTCTTCCATATTTTATCCAAATGACCACTAATCTTCTCAAGAAACTTTACTAAAAATTTTCAAAATCGATTATTTCAATTCCCAAAATTATTTGAGAAACGTGATCAATTGGGTCACATTTAGGACCCTCCAGAGTACCACACCTATATGGTGTAGTACGTGTGCTCTTCCATATTTTATCCAAATGACCACTAATCTTCTCAAGAAATTTCACTAAAAAAGCATATTTTTCAAAATCGATTATTTCAATTCCGAAAATTATTTGAGAAACGTGAACACTTGGATCGTATTAAGGACCCTTTAGAGTACCACACCTATATGGTGTAGTACGTGTGCTCTTCCATATTTTGCCCTGATCTTCTCAAGAAATTTCACTAAAAAGCATTTTTTTCAAAATCGATTATTTCAATTCCCAAAATTATTTGAAAAACGTGATCAATTGGGTCACATTTAGGACCCTCCAGAGTACCACACCTATATGGTGTAGTACGTGTGCTCTTCCATATTTTATCCAAATGACCACTAATCTTCTCAAGAAACTTTACTAAAAATTTTCAAAATCGATTATTTCAATTCCCAAAATTATTTGAGAAACGTGATCAATTGGGTCACATTTAGGACCCTCCAGAGTACCACACCTATATGGTGTAGTACGTGTGCTCTTCCATATTTTATCCAAATGACCACTAATCTTCTCAAGAAATTTCACTAAAAAAGCATATTTTTCAAAATCGATTATTTCAATTCCGAAAATTATTTGAGAAACGTGAACACTTGGATCGTATTAAGGACCCTTTAGAGTACCACACCTATATGGTGTAGTACGTGTGCTCTTCCATATTTTATCCAAATGACCACTAATCTTCTCAAGAAACTTTACTAAAAATTTTCAAAATCGATTATTTCAATTCCCAAAATTATTTGAGAAACGTGATCAATTGGGTCACATTTAGGACCCTCCAGAGTACCACACCTATATGGTGTAGTACGTGTGCTCTTCCATATTTTATCCAAATGATCACTAATCTTCTCAAGAAATTTCACTAAAAAAGCATATTTTTCAAAATCGATTATTTCAATTCCGAAAATTATTTGAGAAACGTGAACACTTGGATCGTATTAAGGACCCTTTAGAGTACCACACCTATATGGTGTAGTACGTGTGCTCTTCCATATTTTGCCCTGATCTTCTCAAGAAATTTCACTAAAAAGCATTTTTTTCAAAATCGATTATTTCAATTCCCAAAATTATTTGAGAAACGTGATCAATTGGGTCACATTTAGGACCCTCCAGAGTACCACACCTATATGGTGTAGTACGTGTGCTCTTCCATATTTTATCCAAATGACCACTAATCTTCTCAAGAAACTTTACTAAAAATTTTCAAAATCGATTATTTCAATTCCCAAAATTATTTGAGAAACGTGATCAATTGGGTCACATTTAGGACCCTCCAGAGTACCACACCTATATGGTGTAGTACGTGTGCTCTTCCATATTTTATCCAAATGACCACTAATCTTCTCAAGAAATTTCACTAAAAAAGCATATTTTTCAAAATCGATTATTTCAATTCCCAAAATTATTTGAGAAACGTGAACACTTGGCTCGTATTAAGGACCCTTCATAGTACCACACCTATATGGTGTAGTACGTGTGCTCTTCCATATTTTGCCCTGATCTTCTCAAGAAATTTCACTAAAAAGCATTTTTTTCAAAATCGATTATTTCAATTCCCAAAATTATTTGAGAAACGTGATCAATTGGGTCACATTTAGGACCCTCCAGAGTACCACACCTATATGGTGTAGTACGTGTGCTCTTCCATATTTTATCCAAATGACCACTAATCTTCTCAAGAAACTTTACTAAAAATTTTCAAAATCGATTATTTCAATTCCCAAAATTATTTGAGAAACGTGATCAATTGGGTCACATTTAGGACCCTCCAGAGTACCACACCTATATGGTGTAGTACGTGTGCTCTTCCATATTTTATCCAAATGACCACTAATCTTCTCAAGAAATTTCACTAAAAAAGCATATTTTTCAAAATCGATTATTTCAATTCCGAAAATTATTTGAGAAACGTGAACACTTGGATCGTATTAAGGACCCTTTAGAGTACCACACCTATATGGTGTAGTACGTGTGCTCTTCCATATTTTGCCCTGATCTTCTCAAGAAATTTCACTAAAAAGCATTTTTTTCAAAATCGATTATTTCAATTCCCAAAATTATTTGAGAAACGTGATCAATTGGGTCACATTTAGGACCCTCCAGAGTACCACACCTATATGGTGTAGTACGTGTGCTCTTCCATATTTTATCCAAATGACCACTAATCTTCTCAAGAAACTTTACTAAAAATTTTCAAAATCGATTATTTCTATTCCCAAAATTATTTGAGAAACGTGATCAATTGGGTCACATTTAGGACCCTCCAGAGTACCACACCTATATGGTGTAGTACGTGTGCTCTTCCATATTTTATCTAAATGACCACTAATCTTCTCAAGAAATTTCACTAAAAAAGCATATTTTTCAAAGTTGATTTTTTCAATTCCCAAAATTATTTGAGAAACGTGAACACTTGGATCGTATTAAGGACCCTTCAGAGTACTACACCTATATGGTGTAGTAAGTGTGCTCTTCCATATTTTGCCCTGATCTTCTCAAGAAATTTCACTAAAAAGCATTTTTTTCAAAATCGATTATTTCAATTCCCAAAATTATTTGAGAAACGTGATCAATTGGGTCACATTTAGGACCCTCCAGAGTACCACACCTATATGGTGTAGTACGTGTGCTCTTCCATATTTTATCCAAATGACCACTAATCTTCTCAAGAAACTTTACTAAAAATTTTCAAAATCGATTATTTCAATTCCCAAAATTATTTGAGAAACGTGATCAATTGGGTCACATTTAGGACCCTCCAGAGTACCACACCTATATGGTGTAGTACGTGTGCTCTTCCATATTTTATCCAAATGACCACTAATCTTCTCAAGAAAATAGTATTTTCTTAAATCTGATTTATTGGCTCTTCCGGACATATTTTCACCATAATACTTTTATAATTTTATAAACTACATTTTGGAGCAATTTTTCCAAAAAAACATTTTCTCTATCTCGATCCAGTTCCAAGGATTTGGAAACATAATCCATTTAGCGATTACTGTTAAATAGCTAACAGTGCTCTGTTATGTGCTTAACATGCTATGTTAGAAATGTTGGTTCCTGTCTCTGCTAGTTAAATTCGAATTTATCTTCACACACATAAATTTTTGAAGCATTTTTAATATTTCATAACATAAAACTAGAGAACGCGATACTTTTTTGAAAACTATTCAAATTCTCCTCATCAAAATCATTAAAATTAATAAATTAAAATTAAATAAATTTCTTTCAAACAATTCATACTTTTCATTTAATTTACAAAGATTATCAAAAAAGTGAATTTCTTTGAAGCCTAAGCTCGAATAATCTTTGTTTTTAATAAAACCAAGTAATTTAGAAACATGGATTCGAAATTCCCAAAATTTAAAAAAAAATCCCCAAAATTTCCTCACAATAAAAAATTTTGCTTGAGTCAAAATAATATATTGAAAAAACTAAATAATTTAATTATTTACGGCCTGTCCCACGATGTCACCAGAAATCGTTCGATCGAATACTTGTATTGAAAACGAAAACAAATTTTCTAATTTTATTGTTGTTTGCAATACAAGTTGTCGATCGAACGATTTCTGGATACATCGTGGGACAGGCCGTTAAAGTATTTTAAAGTAACCATAAAATGAGAAATTCTCAAACATTTTAAAAAACTCCCCCAAATTTCTTTTTATCCCCGTGTTCCAAAATTTATTAAAAAAATTATTTGAATGGGATAAAAAAGGAAAGCAAAATTTTTTCAATTCTCTTAATGAAATTTCCTAATCAATAAATAAAAGCCGAGGAATTTCTTCAATTCATAATAGAAAAAACTTTATTTGAAACCCCTAAATTCAAAAAACAAAATTGAACTTGGTCTACTTATGCAGAACGGTTGTTAAAGTTAAAGCATGCTTCAAAACCAATTTTGCCATAAAAAATTCGTTTGTTAAACCAACTTTAAGTTTAACAATCGTTTTTGCATAAAAGGGTAAATAAAGCTTTGATTAATTTAATTAAACTTCGTCGACAAAAAGAAAATGTGTGTTAAGCTGCATTCATTAATCTGTTTCTCTATCACCTCTCTCTCTCTTTTTAATTAACAGCGACGCCAAACTACATGCGAGTACATTTGAAAAAATTTTGTATTGTTTTGTGTTCATCAGAAACTATAAATATTTTTGGTTTTAAGCAAAATTTAATGTTAGCTTCTGTGCAAGATTTAATATTACTGTTTAATAAATGTTATTAAGTGTGACCTTTTTTCTTAAGGATAAATGAACAACACAAAGAATAAGACGAAAATAAATCGGCACAAATATTTGTGCCACTTTATGTTGATACAACTACTTATGTATATTGTACAACTTTTGTTTGGTCATGTACTTTGAAATTAAAATTTATGCTTGACATACATTTTTTTTTGCCAACGGTTCGTCGGTGCCAGTGTTTGTGCCAATAATTACTTGTTAATTAATGATATGAAAACATGAGGATATGCGTCTTTATTTCAGTCACTGTAGCTGTCCATTCTACCGGAAATTAGCCTCCTTTAAACATGTGTCATAATTGTGTGTGTGTGTGTGTTTGTGTGTTGCTTGTGTCAAGTCATAAGGGTTGTGATGTCGTCGTTGTGACATAAAAATATTGTTGACTTTTTGTTAAAACAAGTACCTCTAAAGTGAGCCAAAACAAGCACTTATAGATAGATTATAATAACAGCAGTGACAACAGCAACAATAAATATAGCAAAGAAGAAAATAGCATGTGTAAAATTATATGTACGAGGGTAAGTGGGAAGTTTGTTAAAAGTTTTGAATAACTGGAGTGTTTGTTAGCTGTTAAACGAAATATGCTGCGCTTACTTTCTTATATTTATGGTGGAAAATCATCATGAATAGATAGATGCTTGAACAACGCTACCAAATTATCTATATTTACATTGAAAGCCTTATGCGCAACTGCTGACAACTTCTTCGTTAAAATTTCAGTAATACCAACTTGTATATAAATGTATATGATTTTACCTGTTCGCAGGGTTGATAATGTAAGCAACTGCTACGGTTCGAAGGTCCATAAATAAATCACCAATCTTCAATTGCACTTGTTGTCTCCGCTAGAAATAATTATTTTTTGCCTACAAAAGTGTTGCTGTATTGGCAAAATTTCCTATTTATTTATTATGCTGCCATTAAGAGAGAAAGAAAAAATATGGGATGTTCCAATATCAACTGAACTGACTTCGTACAATATTATCTCTGTTTTCCTTTTGATTGAAATACAATAACGTTTAGGTAGTAACTACTCTATGTTAGCATAAGCATTTTTCAGTTCAAGAATATAATTTAGTTTAAGTAAAGATATATGTGTATGTATGTATATACATATACACATACATATAAAAAATATAAAAACATGACATGCTTGAGTATATTGCTGCTGCTATGCAAGTAGTCTGATGTTTGCTCAAGACATTTTATTTCATATTGATGTTGGAGAAACAATAATTTGAGATAGGTTAAGTGCATATCGTTTTTTAGGGTCTGAAATAATGTGGAATTTGTTTTTAGTTTGCTTTAATATTTTTTAATAAAATTTATGAAAATCAAAATTTTCAATTATTTCCATGAATTTCAGTTTCTACATGCTGCGTATTTGTTTTACGATTTTCCATTTTTTTTTTCATAATTTATGCAGGCATACGAGAATACTTTTTTTTAAATTTTCTTGCAACCTTGAACGATTATTATTGGTTTTCATTGAAACTTAAGAGCAAAACTAATAATAATTATTTCACTTACGTTTGCAATAATAATGATTAATATTTATATTTCTTCTTAGCTATGTGCTTTAATATACGAATAAATTTAGTTTGAAGTGTTTCTCATAGCGATTATAATGATTTGCCTTCGGGGACATATTTGTTTGGTCTGAATTACTATTTCAATAATCTAAATTTCTAAACAGTAATTTGCAGTGAACTTGTGCTTAATTTGGTTTTTCAAGGATGACAATGAATGTAATAAGAGTTTATATGTGTGTGTGTAACTTAATAATATAAAAAATATTTTTATTCTCATTACCACAGTTTATAAAATAATTAATCAGATAATAAAATGGAAATTTAAAGAATAAATAAATTCAGTGAAGTCAGACTTTGACTCGCGCACGAAGGGTTCCGTACCGGACACGAGATGTGTAATTCAATACGGAGTTTAGTTTATATAAAATATGGTTTTGGCAGTTTTTTCGTTTTTGGTTTTTTTTCGGTTTTAAGCGTTTTTTTAGTTGTGGGTTTTTTTTGCGTTTATTAGCTTGTTTACTTTTGTCACTTTGTTCTCGTTTTGGCGATTTTTTTTTGGTTTTTGACTTTTTTTTTAATTTTGGCGATTTGTTTTTATTTTGGGGACTTTTTTAATTTTGGCGATTTTTTTTTTAATTTTGACGATTTTTTTTTAATTTTTTGGTTTTTTTCATTATGGCGATTTTTTTTAGTTTTGACACTTTTTTCTCGTTTTGGCGAATTTTTTCGGTGCCGGAGTTTTTTTTAATTTTGGCGATTTTTTTTAATTTTGTCGATTTTTTTAGTTTTGTCGATTTTTTCGGTTTTTGGCGTTTTTTCATTTTGTCAATTTTTTTCATTTAGGCGCCTTTTTAGTTTTGACATTCTTTTTCTCATTTTGGCGATTTCTTTCGGTTTTTGGCGTTTTTTCAATTTGGCGTTTTTTCAATTAGGCGTTTTTTTTCATTTTCGCGATTTTTTTTTTCATTTTCGCATTTTTTTCATTTTGGCGATTTTTTTTTCATATAAGCAATTAATTCGGTTTTGGCGCATTTTTCGCGTTTTGGCGATTTTTTTTCGATTTTTGGCGTTTTTTTTTTAATTTTGGCGATTTTTTTCATTTGGGCGATTTTTTCGAATTTGGCAATTTATTTTAGTTTTAGAATTTTTTAATTTTGGTGATTTTTTTCGTTCTAGCTATATTTTTTAAATTTTTGGCAATTTTTTTTTTGGTTTGGCGATTTTATAATTTTCGATTTTTTTAGTTATACCGTTTTTGAAAATTTTAAGAGTTTACCTCTTACGGTTTCCAAGATATAGCTAGTTGTCAAATTTACATAGTCAACATTGCATTAACTGATGGACCACCCTTTAATTTAAATTTCTTAAAATTTTAGTGTTAATTGTTGTAGTCTATATAAAAATACACTTATTTAACGACATTTTTCGTTTCTCGTTTTGGAACACCCTTTAATTAAAAAAAAGTAGATTGTGTTAAGTACAACGAGAAATGCGAATGTTATGGCATAATATAGATAATTTAACAAAATCACAAAATAATGAACATAAAAAATCCGCTTGAACCGTCAGAACATCCCGCTTAATAAATTTATTGTATGTCGCTGAGACTCTGGTTATTTGAATGGTTTTGGTTTAATATATTTTAAATTCTGCTAAAATTTCTATATACAATTTAAAAAAGTTTTCTCTAATTATTTTACATGTTGCTTTGTACAGCAACATTGTGCGTGTTGGTGTTTTAAGCAACCTTCCACCACTATTGTTTCCCTTTTAGATAATAATAAAACTTTAACTTAATGGTTTCCTACAAAAGTCTAAAATAAAATTCTAGGGGTTGTACAAAAGTTTTTCTAAAATATTGCATTCATAATGACTTTACTTAACGAGTATAAATATAAAGTAAAACACTTTCCTTTTTAGCATTTGATGGTGGCAGGCGTGATTCCTTTTTTCCCTTTCTCTTTCAAGGCAAAAAAAATCCTTTGCTTTTCATGTAAATTCATAAACAGGCGAATAATGGCAAAGAAAAAAAAGAAATTAAGAAAATGTTATTAAAAGCTTTTATTTCTTACTTATAAAATAAGGCCAAAAAAGTTTTCGAAGGCGACTTCCTGTATACATATATCGGGATTGGTGGTTAAAAAAATTTTGTACGATATATATAATACGAGTAATAATGCCTAAACGCATAATAAGGTCGAAGGGAGAATTAATTGAAATACAAAAAGAATGATATAATCTTTTTTGTATTAAAGCGCATAAAAAACAATAATTTTTCACTTGATTAATCGTCTGTAGCAAATTATGTCATATCTAAATAACCATAAATATGCTTAGTAATGTTATTCGAGTTGAAGTAAATCGAATTACATATATAGAGTGCCCACATATACATATATACCCAGTAAAAAAAGAGACTCCAAAAAAGTCATGAAAATGTAGAGTTTGCGATGCGGAAGTAGTGAAAATTTCGATCCGATCTAATGATTTTTACATAGGGTTGTCATTGCAAGAAGTTCTCTTTTTCGATGCCTGGTCACTGAATTGGAAGCGATATTAAGGAAAATTCCCTTTTTTGTGTTCTATGATAATATTTTCATCTAGGAATAATGGTAAATAGTTACCTGTTTTAACAATCCGTTTCTTTTTATACGAATTTAAGCCCTAAACAGTGTTTTCATGTAAATTGAAGCAAATAACTTTTAAGTTTTAGACTAAAATTAGTTAATAAATTTCTTAAAAAAAAATTATTTTTTTTATTTCTGGTGAGTATTTTTCAACACTATGGAGGAGTTACAAGGTTTTGTATGACTAAAGTAAGCTTCTACATGGTTTTTTTCTCACTCTCGGCAAATTAAAAATATCGATTTTTTGGAAGCAATGAAAATGTAGTTCCACTAGAATGACTTCCATTTTTTTTCACTGGGTACATACATAAATAGTTTCAAATGTACATACGCATTTAAACAAAATTATTTAAATAAGAAATTATTTCAATAATAATTATGCAAAAGATGCAAAAGAATTTTTTGGTTCCAATAATTTTTATTCGAATAACTTTATTCGAATAATTATTCCTTTAATATTTTTTCTTTCTACCCCACACCTTTCATTTGAATAATCTGTGTTCCAATAGTTTTCCGAATAAAGTTACTCGAATAAAAATTCTTGAAACATCAATTATTTAAGCACAAATGAAAAATATTGCAGTAAAAATGACTAGAATAAAGTTATTTTTCAAATAACTATTCCATTAATATTTTTTGTTTCAATAATTTTTCATTCGAATAACTTTATTCGATTCTTTTTTAAACAAATTTATTTAAATATATAATTTTTTTTAATATATTGCTTAAAATTTTTTTGGAATAAAAATTATTCGAATAAAGTTGTAAGAAAAAAACTTATTAAATAAACTATAATGTTAGTCGAATAATTCCGATAATTTTTATTAATAGTTTTTTTTGCTGGAACAAAAGAAGAAAGGAATTTATCTACATATTTAAATTGTAAAAAATAAATTAATATTAAAGGAAAAATTATTCGAATTATTGGAACAAAAATTACTTGAGCACAAATGAAAAATTGTGGTATAAAAATTACTAAAATAATATTATTGTTTGAATAATTAATCCTATTTTATTATATTTTGTTTTAATAATTTTTTTTGAATACTTTTATTCGATTTATTTTAAAAAAGTTTTTCAAATAGATAATTTGTTCCAACAAAACTTTTTTTGAATAAAAATTATTCGAATAAAGCTATTAGAAAAACTTTTATTTTATTCGAATAAAACGGATATTTTTTTTTAATATTTGGTGGGACAAAATAATAAAAGAAGTTAATAAAAATTATTTGAAAGCAAATTATTAAAATGAAAGGTAGTGAGTAAAAATTATATGAATAATAATTATAGGAACTAAAAATATTAAATAATTATTCGAATAAAAATTATAAAAACAAAAATTATTTGAGAACAATTGAAAAATATTGATGTTAAAATTACTAGAATAAAATTATTCCAATAATTATTCCCTTAATATGATTTGCTACAATAATTTTTATTCTAATAACCTTATTCGATTTTTTTGAACACAACTGTATTCAAATAAATATTTTGTTTTGTTATTTAGTTCCAAAATTATATATTTGAATAAAAATTATTCGAATAAAGGTTTTAGAAAAAAAACTTATTAGAATAACTTTTATTTTATTCGAATAATTCGGTTATCTTTAATAAAAAAAATGTTTTTTTTTTAAAGAAAATAATAAAAGAAATTTATCTATTTAAATAAAGTTAAAAAAATCGAATAAAGGTATTCCTTCGAATAATTATTCCTTTAATATATTTTGCTCCAATAATTTTTATTCGAATAACTTTATTAATTTTTTTGTTTAACAACTTTATTCAAATAAATATTTTGTTTTGTTTAATTTTTTTAATAAAAATTATTCAAACAAAGTTATTACAAAAAAACTTATTAGAATAAGTTTTATTTTATGCGAATAATTCAGATAATTTTTGTAAAGAATATTTTTTTTAAAGAAACTAATAAAAGAAATTATCTATTTAAATACAATTAAAAAATCAAATTTATTCGAATCAGAATTATTTAAATGAAATGAATTTAAGTAAAATTTATGCGAAAAAAAATTATTGGAACAAAAAATATTAAAAAAATATTTATTTGCATAAAGTTATTCGAATAAAAATTATTGGAACAAAAATTATTTGATTATTGGAGTAAGAATTACTAAATTAAAATAATTATTCGAATAATTATTTCTTTGATATTATTTGCTCCAAAAAATTTTACTCGAATAAGTTTATTAAATTTTGTTGAACATTAATTTAAATAGATAATTTGTTTCATTATTTTGTTCCATTTATTAGATTATGTCATTCGGATAATTCTTATTAAAAATTTTTTCATGAAAAAAAATACTAAAAAAAATTATCTTAATAAAGTTTAGAAAAAATGGAAAAAAGTTATTCGAATAAAAATTATTGAAACACAAATAATTCAAGTGAAATGTAGTGGAGTTAAAATAATGCGAATAAAAATTATTGGAACAAAAAATATTTGAGCACAAATGAAAAATATTAAAGTAGAAATTACTAGAGTAAAGAATTTTATTCTTGATTAAAAGTTATTCGAATAAAATTTTTTCGAATAAAAATTATTGGCATAGTTATTTCCATTAAAAATTATTCTTTCGAACATACTATGTAGTGGAGAATAAAATCTTAATTTTATAGTGATTATAATGGCCTAAAAGTGTTTTTTAGGGGTGCGCTTGTAAGTAATTGTCGTGTAGCCTTACACTTTGCACAGCACTCATTGATTTTGCTTATGGTTAATAAAAATTGTTTGCCTTTAAGTTTGTTTAGGACTCAGTTCGCCTTCCTTCTACTATTAGTAACAGGAAAAACCTTGAAAATCATCCCTAAATACATAAAAAAGCATTCCTTGCATTTAAAGTTGTTTAAAAACTTTGCTTAAAACAACAATATTATGTATCCCTATGTACTACATATGTGTTCTTTTATTTTATTGTTTACCATGAAGCTGATTATTTACTAAGCTGAACGAACGCTTGTTTATAAATATTTCTATGCCATTTATTTTTTGTATATAAAAAGAAAATATTATCCGTTTCCTTAGTTTGCAAATAAATTCATACATTTGCTTACATAAATATATCGTATTATTATAAGCATGTTTTTTTTTCTCTTTCCAAACGAAATCGAAAGAAAATGCTTCAGCTACATATATTTTATTTGAAAAGAGAAGATGTAAAAAAAGAAATAGTAAAACAACTTGTTTAACAAAGATATTAGGCTTTTTGGTTTTTGCACGGGAATAAAATAGTATTAAATGTAATCGATTTTTATTTTCTTGTATAAATAATGATTTTGCTCGTCTACTTTATGTAAATTAAAAAAAAAAAAGAAAATGCGAGTACATACTACACACATATTTACATACGCAAGGTTCATCCAATTTTACTTGAAGTGTGTATATATAAGTACCCTATAGGAGAATGTGTAGTTGACTACAAAAATAGTTAACTTATAGTTAACTTTTCTTAGACTGACTAAAAGCTAACTGCAATGTCTTCCATAACAAACCCAAAATTAATTCCTAAGTTGAGTACGTAGTCGAATTTGATGAGAGCCAACAAACTTATTCTCAGCTACTTTGAAACTCATTTCAGTTTTATGTTACAAAAATTGTACAAAAATTGTGATGATACATGTTCGAACCCCAGAAATTTTTTTTAATTTACTGACTACAAGTTGGTTTAAAAAAGTCAACTTTAAGTTAGCTGAAAGTAATGCAGAGTTGGCCAATTGACTACAGCCTAAGACATCGCAATGTTAAAGTAGTCAATTGATTACATTGCGAAGTAATCCAAGTGTAGTCAGTACTACTTGCGAAATAGTTAGCTTAAAGTTAGTTTAAAGTTAGACAAATTTCCGACAGGGTATACATGTACACGTCCATAACAATTGTTATTGTATTAATACGTGAGCAACATTCACATATGCATGTTCGGGTGTTTTTTTATAGAGGTATACAACTTTTACATTTACCATCTCTAAACTTACAACAGTCTTTCCATTGTCGTTTATTCTTTACTAATTATGCAAATGCTAGTTAATTTGCTTTTTTTATGTTTTAATTAAGACAAACTTTTTTGGTTTGTTACTATTAAGTATATTTTATTCCATTTCAAAATTCTATACCTCTATAAAAACACCCTATGTATTCACACTAGTGATGTAACGAATGTCAATATTTCATATTCGCGAATACGAATACGAATATTTCAAACGATATTCGCGAATACGAATACTTTACTTTAAAGTTTATAAAAATTACCAAAAATTTTAATGATCGTCATTGAATAATATTTGAAAATGATACAAAGCACAAATTTATATAAAAAAATTAATGTATTTGTACAAACTAGAATTTTTAGTCATTTATTTAAATTTCATTTAGGATTTATGCATTTATTTATTTAATTTCTTTGGAAAAATATTCGTATTCGTATTCGATTGAATTTGGCGAATACGAATACATTCGTATTCGCCTGAAAATAGCCGAATATTGGACAATTCCAATACGAATACGAATATTCGTGCATCACTAATTCACACATACTTATACATTTGTAACGTATACCATAGATATAAGTTTTTCGAATAATTAATATTATTCATACGTATAAGTGTATCTTTGAACGCATGCAGTTGATTTATGCGTTTTATTAATAAAATTTTTATACTAGTAATTTTTTTCATGCATATCTTGTTTGCTTATTTTTGTTGTTTAAATGAATAATTTTCTCATATTTTTTTCCTGCTTACTATACTATATAATTTTCAGCCTTAGGTATAAGAAAAACCTGACAAGAATTTAGCATAAGTGGCAAAATTGAATATGATCTTAACGAGTTTCAAAATTCACGCTAGAACTTAATAGTGGGTTAAAACTACATTATGCGCCGTTTTTTAATATCAAATTGAATGGAGGAACTCGTTAGCACATTGATCAATGTCGTCATTTAGCTAACTTCATGCCAATTTGTTCTTATACAAGAGGCTGTAAATTATTAACTTTTCGTGTGCATGGATGTGTGTGAGCACTTGCCTTTGTGTGTGTATGTGCGTGTGGCTGTGCGTGCCCTGCAAATAACTCAACTAGTATAAGACCAGAACTAGTTCAAATATAATCCAAATATATGGTTAAAAGATGGTCGAGTTTTACCTTGCGATGTCTTAGGGCTGGACCACATGGTCCAACTTTGCATTACATCGGACTAAACCCTAAACTATCCCATATGGAATAGTTACACTTTGTTAGTGTGTTAAGCATTGTGTGTGCATCATTGTATGCTTTAAGTGTTTTCACACTGACGTGGTTTCAATAAAAGTTGGTTTTACGTTAAAATCAACTGTTAAAACCTGATTTTACCATACAAATTGATTTTGTTAAAACCAAGTCAAACCCCTTTTAGAATTGGTTTTAAGTTGATTTTATGAAATGCAACCTTGTTTTCGCTGTGCTAAATTCAATGCTGCCACGTCAAAATCACCGGAAGCAGATGATAATTTTTATGCCAGTGAATAATAATAGATGTCGCTTGAAAGATTTTCTACTTAAAAATGGTTGAAGTAGCAACAATAATAAAAAAATTATAAAAAAGAGCTTTTTTGAAAGAAAAACTACAAAAATATTTTCATTGACCTTTGGGAAGTGAAAATAGACGATATGACTAACATCGATCCGCCGATGTATGTGCATTTTTTATATACAATAACTTGATTTTCAAGCACTTCTTCACTTTTGTATCACTATGTGGTTCCATAATCTTAAAATATTTATTTACAAAATGTAAAATAATTCCCATTTTACAACACATTGTAAAATTTCCGAGTTTTTCATACAAGCAAAAACAGTTGTTGTACAGTATGTCAAATAAGTGTTATAAAAAGCATAAAAAATACACCAACAAATACACGCATTTCTGCAGGAGATTTATTTTATTTTGAGCAAAATTATTAGACAGTCTGTGAGTTAAAACCTGAATTTAATAAACTTGCAGTGTGAATGCAAAATCAGCTGTTTGTGGTTTGAACGTTAAAACCAGGGTCCAAATTACGACACTCGATACCGTTCGAAATTTTAAAATATTTCCATATAAACTCTATTTAAATATGCATATCGTAATTTCGTTCGTTAACGAGTGCTGCAATTTGCTCCCAGGTCTTTAATTTCAGTGTGAAACCGCTATTACCTCTCTTATAAGTGGACGGACACCTCTAATACAGCCATAGTGAGTGTTCGGTTATGGGAGGTTTCACTGTATTCAGTACTATGAAAACACTATTTTTTTTATACATATGTAATTTTATTCGGTTTAGTTTCTATTTAATATTTATATGTAATATTTATTACAGTTTGTTTTGTACTAGTATTGTATGTATGTATGTATGTACATATGTATGTATACGTGTTAACTTTAACTTGATTGTGCTTCCTGTGTTACTTATTCTTTAAAAGGACTTTTTTCCTTTAATATTTTGCACTTGATTTTGAATATTCATTTGCATATATATGTATTTCATTATTTTTTTAACTTCATTTCTTCTGGCTTTTTGTTCATTTAAAAATGAGTAGTGACCTTCATATACATATTTGTATTTGTGTTTCTCCCATTTCTATTACATAAAATTTATTGTTGTGATTATTGTTCTTAAAGTAACTGTTGCTTTAATATACATACATATGTATGTACATATATTAGTGTTTTTGTTCTAGTGTTTGCATTAAATTATAAAATCAACTACTAAAGTCCACCACCCACCCTGCTATACCAACATAAAGGTTCAAGTGTTGCTTGATGTTGATTTATGCGATGTTCTTACTTTTATAACTATTTTTGGTTTCCCCGCCCCATACTATTTTCTATACAAATTAGTTTTTTTCTTGTTTTGCGAAAACTAAAATACATATTTACTTTGTATGTATAATAATTATAAGGACTTGGAGTTTATTTTTTATTTTTTGGTGGAAATATTTTACTTAAACGAGCTGAAAAGAGGAATGAATATACACTGCTTTGTTGTTATATTTTGTGATTTTTATTTTTCGTAACAAAAAAAGCCAAACACATAAAGGCACACATACATAAATATTAAATTCTACCCAGCGGGAAAAAGAAGGAGTAAAGATACCTTCTAGAAGTAGTCTTTATTTTTGATGTACTCTTTATTTTTGATGTACAAGGTCTACTCGCTCCATTCCATACTCATATCTTTTTTACATGCGTTCTCAGTGCGATTGTGAAAGTCCTTCAAATTAATGGATTTTTGCTTTTGCTTTGATAAAAAAACTGAACAAAAAATGTTCCTCCTTGTCGTCTCACTTCTCATAGAAGGGAATTTAGAACGTGTACCTTAAATTTTTTTCTATAAGACATTCCTCACAAAATTATAAGTATGAATTTTCTTCAAGTAAATTTTTATAAAATTGAAGTGGTTGCTCAGGTGATTTTATACCTTTTTTGAGGGGAAAGAACAATTGTTTTGTTGGTCCCCTGTAGGAAAAAGTGATAGAAAATACAATTGACTCTCGATAATTTTAAAGTCGTTTTTCCGCAGCAAAACAAAAACATGTAATTTGGCTTAAAAAGCGATTCGAACTTTAGCCTGATCAAATCATAAATACAGAAACAAATGAAGTTCGAACAATAATAAGTAAAATTAATAGCCATTGGCCTGTGGCAAAAATTAAAGTAAATATGTATACTTAAGGGTAACAAACCAAAAAAGTTTGTCTTAAGTAGAACAAAAAATAAACAAATTAACGAACATGTACATAATAGTAAGATTGTTGTAAATTTAATTTAGATATGGTAAAATTGAGCTTTCACTACAAAAAAACAGCAAATTGTACTACGATGGATCTAAACAATCTAGTTATCACATTTGCAATAAAAGTTGCGTATAGTTATAAAGCAGAAATCTACATCAACTGACACCACGCACAGTGGACCAAACACAAAGAATGCTGATTGATGATGAAGGTACATTGCCCTTCGCAAACAGCCAGTTGTTCCGTTCTACTACGTGTTTGTCAGAATATTTACATTTAACCTTGGTGTTATTTGTTCATTAATAATTATCACATGTAATTAAAAATCGATACGAACTTTATACATACAATTGTATATATGTATGTATATAGGCACTTGAAATTTGTAAGGTTAGTGTATTTTTGTACAGATTGCAACAAGCAACACTAAAATCTAAAAAATGTAAATTAAAGGGTGTTCCATCAGCTATGTAATATTGACTATGAAGTTTTGGAAACCGTAGAACAAAAGTCTTGAAATTTTCAAAAATGGTAAAACTGAAAAATCCCAAAATTTTAAAATCGCAAACCAAAAAAAATCGCCAAGTTAAAAAAAAAATCGCCAAATAAAAAAAATTCTAAAAACTAAAATAAATCGCTAAAAACCGAAAAAACGCCAACATGAAAAAAATCGCCTAATTGAAAAAAGCGTCAAAAACTGAAACAAATAACCAAAACGAGAAAAAAAGCGTCAAAACCAAGAAAACGCTAAAACTTAAAAAAAATCGCCTAAAACCGAAAAAAAACTAAAAGAACGCCAAAACTAAAAAAACTCAAACTCGAAAATGAAAAAATGCCAAAAGTATATCCCAGCAAAAAATTTCAAAAAAGGTAATCGAGTTTGGAATTAAGTATTTTTGGTGGAAGCACAACTTAATGATTTTAACAACGCGTGAGACTAAAATAATCGATTCTTCAGAAGTACTTACATTTTTTATTTGACAACTTGTTCACGTAATCTATTTAATCTTTAAAAATCATTCTCCTCATTAAGCAACTTGTACATAAATTTTTCAATTTAAGGTAATGTGATTTGTAAGGGAGTAATGAAATTTAGTAATCAGAAAAGTAATTCATTATATGGCAAGTAATTTTGATGGTAATGTGTAATTTTTTGCTGGGATGTTATATACGCTAAAGTTCATATATTATTACATTTCTAGTGTCCGTACAGAACCCTTCGTGCGCGAGTCGAAGTCGCACTTTACTGAATTTATTTCACTTTATCGCTTTCGATTGTGTTGAGAGCTGAGAAGAAATCATCATTTGTAGTTTTCAGATTTGAATTAAATCAAAAGTTTCAATTAAATTAATGTTTACTTGAAAATATATGTTTTTGCATTAAATAATAATTGTAAAAAAATACTCAAATATTTTTTTCCGCCTAGTTTCCTAATAATAAAACATTTCATTGCCATTAAAAAAAAATAAACAAAAATTGCAAGCATTTAAAATATTAAACGAAACACCAGCAGCATATTCTGCTTATTTATTAAAAAAAAAGCTTAAACTGGCATTAACAAATAGAAGCGGAAGCTGAAGGTTTAAAGAGAAACAGGATAAAGCGTTTAAAATAGACTAATTAGCCAACAACAAAACAAAGACACAAATACAAAACCTCTTTTAACAATCATAAAGTTAAATTTTTCAACAAAAAATAAAAAGAAAATACAAATATTTAATCTCTGTTAAAAGAAAAATAACGATTAAATTAAAAACGTAGCAACAGCTTGGCAAAAATAACAACAACAAAGAAGCTGAAATGTTGGCCATAATGCCAAATAGCCTTAATTCAATGAATGAGTGGGCGAATGAATGAATTAAAGAATGCATGCACGAATGGCTGTAGTTTGTTCATTTAGCGGTTTGTTTTCGCTTTAGTTGAATCGTACTTAAAAAAAATGAAGAGCCATAAAAACGAACGGTAAAGAAGCAAACAAACAAGAACCAAATGCTGCTAAAGAGAATTTTCATCTCATGTATTTAAAACAATTGCTAAAGGATGAGGCTTGCTGGAGTACATTAAAAAAATTAAATAATAAAAATATTTATTTTAATATAATTTTTTACTTTTTGGCAAAATATAATAACGTTCGTTTATGCCAGCTGAAATTTAAGGAGATTCTTTAACGCCTTTGTGTTTATATATTTGCGCGTATGTGTTGGCTGGTGTAATAGAGTTTGTACTAATAAAAAAAAAAACAAGATTTCGTGGCCTTAAACATTTCTTTTTTTACTTTTTGTGCTACTCATAAAAAATTTAAATAAAATGAGAATAAGATGAAATCTAAAATTACCCAGCAAACAATAAGACATTAATAGAATATTGTATTTATTTAGTTCGGATGATTAGAATATATAATGTTTTTTTCACCTAAAGTTGAAACTTGGGGACCAAATTACCGTATTCGATGTCAAACAAATCTTCATATAATATCAACTGTATTTGTAGGGACATTTCGAACGATATCGAATGCCGTAACTTGCCCCACCCTGGTTTTAACGTTAAAACAATAAGCAGCTGATTTTGCGTTCACACTGCAAGTTCGATAAATTCAAGTTTTAAACAACAAGTTGTCAAAATAAAATAAATCTGTAGATGCTGCAGAAATACCAGTATTTTTTGCTGTATTTTTTGCTGCTGTTTATTGCACTTATTTGTCAGACCGTACAACAGCCTCTTAAAACTCAGATGTGATCTAAAATGGGAAATATTTTATATCTTGTAAATGATCATTCTAAAATTATGGAACTAATTAAACAAAGTGCAGAAGTGCTTGGAAATCAAGTTATTATATGCATATATAAAAAATGCACAAATACATTATAAGATAAACATTTTTTTAAAGGCAGATGGATGTCAGACATATCTTCGATTTTCACTTCCTAGATGCCAATGAAAATATTTTCGTTGCTTTCCGTTCAAATATTCTTAATTTTTATGAAACCCCTGTCAGTGTGTAAACACTATTACACGAGTTAGAGTCTAAACACAATGTTTGCGGTGCGATGCGACTTCTCGTTGCGGGAGAGAAAAATAAACATAATCCAAGGGAAGACGGTCACGGCGACGGCAATGCTGTTCGTTCAAATTTTTTGTGCAGACATTTTTATAAATAAAATTACTTTTTGTGTTAAATATTTTTTAATGGCAGTAACTAAAAATAAAAATTTATTAACATTTTATACATTTGCAGATATATTTGATATATTTTTCAAATTGTTATACTGTATGGCCGCCAATTATTTAAAAACTATGGCAACATCAGAAAGAGAATGAGTGTAAAAAATTGAGAGAATAAGAAAGTCCGCAGAGAAAATAAAATAGATTTTTTGCGGTTTTTACTTCAAAATCGTATGAAAAACCGCACCGCACCGTACAGAATATACTAATGCACAGTGGGTATTAAAAAATAAAATAAATTTTTCTTTTTTTAAAAAGGAGAACTCAAGTCAAGGCCATATAATTTCTTAAATGTCACAGCTTAATTATTTTTTTAACTTAAAGAAGAAAAATTATAGATTTTTTTTAGAATAAAAAATGCCTTTGAAAAGAGTTCAGGTATTTTTTTTTGCACAAATAGTTTCAAATTTCAAACATACTGAAATCCTAAGTGTTACTTTTTTCGTTCTTCAATAATTAAATACCTTCTTAAATTCCTTGTTTGGAGTATATGAATTATTGCTGCCAATTTATGTCTGGACATCAACTTTTCATGTTTTGTATTACACATTTCCCAAGACCAACTTTTCTTGCGAAAAATTGTGGGCTGAATGCGTTTAACACAAGGTCTCAGTTACTCTTAAATTAAAATCATTAAATGTAATTTATTCAGCACGACCTGTTACATAAGTAACGGAAAAATCATTGTATTATATTATTGCTAGTAAACTTGCAAGTTGCCACTTACTTGTACATATTTTTCCTTTTATTGCTTTGCGCAAAACTACAATATCTACTTTTTTTTGCTTGTTTTAAATCATATTCCATTCTCATCACGTTCTTAACGTTATTATTGTAGAGTCTCACAAAATGCAGTGAATTTCATAAAATTGCCGAAAGTTAAGAAGAGAAAAGCAAGAAACATCAATTACCGTGTCAAGAAATCATAATCATCTAAAAATGAAATGTCGAAAGGAAACTGAATGATTAATGAACATTTTTTTATTGTCCTGAATAACAATAAAAGAATACGAGTAGCAAGAGAAATATTGAAGGTATTCTTCTGATGTTATATGAGAAAAAGTAAAGATATTTATTTAATAACACCTGCTTTAAGTGCAGTATGTTTTATATACATTTGAAAAAAATAACTTTAAAAAAAATAAAAAAAAAGTATTTTTAGAAAGAGGAATTTTAATAAAAGTAACATGCAAGAAAGTACGTTTAAAAAATCATATGGCTAAAAAAGCACTTTGAAAATAATAATTTAAGTACCATACCAAAAACTATCTTCTTAAAACCATTACCTTTCCAAAAAGTACATTAAAAAAAATAAAAATTTGGAAATAGCATATTTTAGAGAATTGTTTTAAAAAGAGTATTTGAATAAAGTAAATATAAGAAAAGTTAATTTTAAAAAAGGGTACTTTTTTACAATAAATACCATTAAAAAACATACATTAAAAAAAGAACCTTTTAGAAGGAGTACTCTTGACAAGAGTGATATAAGAAACTTAATTTTAAGAAATTAAAAATAGTAAGTAAGTGAAAAAGTACTATTTAGAAAAGATCTTTGAAAAAAGCTCTTAAAAATTTACATTTAAAAAAGTACCTTTTAATACACATATGTATATGTATGTATCCTTTAAAAAAGTACAATTTAAGAAGTATGCTTTAAAAAGTACAATTTTAAAAAATGCACTTTAAAAAAGTACCGTTCCGAATGGTTTTAAACGGTACTTTCAAAAGGACTATTTTAAAAAAGGACTTTAAGAAAAAACATACCTTCTAAAAAAGTACCGCTTCAGGAAAGTGTGCTGTCAAGAATGCACTTTTAAGAAAATACTCCTTAAAAAATTTTCAAGCTCTTGTAAATTTCAAAAACACTAGAACTGAAAATTTGCAAAATTAATAAAACGCCAAAAGAAAAAAATTTCAAAACCCGAAAAAAAAATCGCCAAAACCAAAAAACGCCATAACTAAAAAATCTCAAAAACTGAAATAAATCATCAAAACCTAAAAAAATCGCCAAAAAACTCCCGAAATCCCAAAAAAAAAGCCAAAATTAAGAAAAAGCACAAAAACTAAAAAAGAGAGCCAAACTCCAAAAAAATCTCAGAAACTATAATAAATCGTCAAAACCTAAAAAAATCGCCAAAACAAAAAACTCCAAAACCGAAAAAAATCCAAAAAAACACCCAAAACCAAGAAAAAGCGCCAAAATTAAAAAAGAGCCAAAACTTAAAAAAAACTCAAAAACTTAAATAAATCGACAAAACCCCAAAAAAAATCGCCAAAACAAAAAAAAACTTCAAAAATAAAAAATAAAAAATCCAAAAAAACAGCCAAAACTAAGTAAAAGCACCAAAATTCAAAAAAGAGTCAAAAATAAAAAAAATCACAAACTAAAATAAATCGCCAAAACCTCAACAAAATCGCGAAAACAAAACAACTCCAAAAACCGAAAAAATCTCAAAAAACACCAAAACTAAGAAAAAGCGCCAAAATTAAGCAAGAGCCAAACTAAAAAAATCTCAGAAATTGTAATAAATCATCAAAACCTTAAAAAATCGCCAAAACAAAAAAAAACTTCAAAAACAAAAAAAAAACAACAAAAATCCCCAAAAAAAACGCCAAAAATTAAGAAAAAGCGCCAAAATTAAAAAAATCTTCAAAAACCCGAAAAGGTACTTAATTTTTTTTTGAGGTAAGATATTCGATTATATTATAGTCTGTAGTGTACCACACTTATGGTAGTGCACTGTAACATAATTTACTTGCATTGCTTTAATAGCAGTTCAATGCACAAGCATTGCAACATAATAAGAATGCTGAATGCAAGAAATTGAGTGACATACTTTTGAGTCATAATTTAATTACTTTTTACCAAATTTTGATTGGTTGTTTAAAAATATGCTTATCATTGTTATAGTGAAGAAAGGAACAAAACATAATTGTAGATATGTAAACGTAAGTTAGAAAGGCTAAGTAAGAATTGTAAAAATAGTATATAAGCAGAGCAAATTGTCAATAAAATCAGAATTTAATTTCTAAACGTAATCCGGCAATAACTTGCCTTGTTTTTTTTAATTGAATTTTCAAACCTTTTTTGGCAGTTCCTTTGAACGCAAAAGGACTACATAGCAATTATTGCTTATCCTTCTTGCTGTAAGTTTTAAAGAAAAAGGACACTAGAATACGGCATACATAGCTTATGCTCAGTCGTATTCTGTGAAAAAAATTGTTTAGAACCTAGTACATGGAACAACATTTGGAAGAGATCATCATTACATGGCGATCCTGCGACCACGATCCTGCGACCACGATCCTGTGGACAAAAACCTAAGACTTCAACCGTGATCCTGAGACCACTGCAACTACGATCCTGCGGACCAAAAAGAGCCTTGTGACAAAAAGTTAATATCTGAAGTGGACTTTTGATAAACAATCAAATAATGTCCTGAAATCAGCGTACACTAAAAATATTCGTTAACATTTCTACAAACTGGAATGTATCCCGTGACTTTTAACAAATGCCCGAAGAAATAGTCGAGGAAGTTATAAAATATACCTACAAAAAACTTGCAAAAACTTTTCAACAGGAAGCAACAAGATGTCTTCAATAAATACAAAAATTTACATTTAAAATCTTTTTTTAAATACCAATGTAATTAAATCACACTTTGTAATTGCCGAACGAAAATTAGTTCAAGATTGCCAGCACTCTAATGAATTACCAATACATTGATGATTATAAAAACTACTTTTTTAGCAATTATTATTAAAATCTTAATACATATATTAGAATAACTTATTCGTTAGTAAAAAACACGTAAAAAGATACATTTAAAAAAAAAAAAAATAGAAAATTACTAAAATGGGAGGCAAAACGTCCAAAATAGATAATCCAAATGCCAATGTAGTAAATAATGTAGAAATCATAGACCACACTAAACAAATAGATTCAGTATTTATACTTATGTTAATATTAGTTATATTAAACGCATTAAATATATTAATTAAATTATATATCTTACACAAAAGATCCCTGAGAAAAAAGTATGCTAGCCGTAGTGACAATTTAGATAAAATTTAATTTTAAAAGAAAACAAAATTAAATAAACGTACATTTTTAAATCAATGGAATGGCAAAATATTGTTTGTAAAGTTAGATTGATAAAAGAAAATTTTGATAAGTCCTATAAATGTTTAAACACTGATAGAACAACAAAAGACGAGACAATTGAAAAACACATACAGAATTTAATAACCAAATTTGAAGAAATAAGAGTTATATTAAACGTAAACTATAATCGACTGACAACTTCACACAAAGTCGCAGCCGACGCATTTTTCCTAGACATAAGAGACAAACTTTCAAAAATAGCAACAAGAAAAAGACTAGAATTAGAAATACCTAGCTCTCTACATCAACAAATAATTAGAAAAATTTCAAAAAACTCAGACATGACAAACAACACTTCACAATCAACTGCAACAATGACAATGAACGCTTCAGAGCTTGCATCAATTGCAAAATTAATTCCCATATACTCTGGTAGAAAGGAAGAACTTAACCCATTCATAGCCAATTTGGAATTGATTCAAGAGACCCTAGATGATACAAAGAAACACAATTTCTTTCAATTCATTTTTAAAACCAGGTTAGATCAAAAAGTACAAAACAGAATTAAGCAAACTAGAATTCCAAACAATTTGGAAGAATTAATCAGTGAACTAAAGAAAAATTATAAGACAAAACAAACACCAAATAACATCCTAAATGACTTAAATAAAATAAAACAACAAGGTGACATACGAAAATTTGCGGACAAAATTGAAAGTTTAATTTCAGAATTAAACGAATTACAAATATCAAGCATAGGTGAAGAAAGCAGAAATGCAATAATACAATCAAATGGTATCATTGCATTTAACGCATTTAAAAATGGATTAGCCAATAGAGAAATAGTCAAAACAATAGAAGCAAGCAGAGTAAAAACATTTGCAGAAGCCTTAGAAATTGCAGAAGAATCCAACAATTCAAACGCCCAAGCACATATTATGCATCAGAGAATTAGATTTAATAATAATAATAGATCACAGAATAGAAATTTTAACAACACAAATCGCATGAATCACAATAGTAATAACAGAAATAATAATTTTGTTAACTTCAGAAATAACAATTTTAGTAGGGGAAACAATTTTAATAACAATAGAAACAATACAAATTTTAATAGAAACAATAATCCCAACACTAGAAATAACACATTCAATAATAGAAATGGAAACAATTTTAATAGAGGTAGACAAAATAACACTTACAGAAATAACAACAACAGACATGTACACACTATACAAGATTCGGGAAACGCATCAGGCTCGGAATACATCGGTATTCCGGACAGCCAAATTTAAAAATACACAAAGTATCTGATAATAACACAAATTTTATAACTACTAAATACAAAAATAAAACTTTCACATTTCTTATTGACACAGGAGCCGACATATCACTTTGTCGAATGCAAAATGAATTCCAATATGAATTTTTAAATGAAGAAGAAAGATGCAAATTAACAGGCATTACCACAGAAGAAATCCATTCACTAGGCACAATAGAAATAGAACTTAATTTATCAAATGAAATATGCTTACACCCATTTCATATAGTAGATTCAGACTTTCCTATAGAAACAGACGGAATAATAGGCAGAGACTTTCTTAAGAAATATCTTTGCAAAATAGATTACGAAACATTCACAATTTCAATATTTACAAATAATACAACTATAACACTACCAATGCATACAAAATCATTTACGTCACTACAAATAAAAATACCTCCAAGAACAGAAATAATACAAGCAATAAAATTAAACTTAACTGAAGATAGCGTAATTTTTAACAATGAATTAAAGCCAGGCGTATTTCTAAGTAATTCAATAGCACCAAAAAACGGCATGACTCATTTAAAAATATTAAACACAACAAATGATAAAATAATTTTAAAAGGCATTAAACTCCAAACTGACCCACTTAAAAACTATGAAATATTAAATTACAATAATGTTAATAACCCCCAACGTTTCGAACAAATACTAAATGACTTGCAAATAAATAATAATGACAATTATGCAAAAACAGAATTAATAAAAATTTTTAGGAAATATCAAAATGTTTTTCACTTCGAAGACGAAAAATTAAGCGTCAACAATTTTTACACACAGAAAATCATGACCTCGGACAATACACCAGTGTACATAAAAAACTACAGATTACCTCATGCACATACTGAAATAATAAACGAACAAGTACAAACAATGCTTAATGATGATATAATAGAACCATCAATTAGCCCATATAATGCTCCACTCCTCTTAGTACCTAAGAAGAACACGGAAGACAAAAAGAAATGGAGACTAGTAGTAGACTTTAGAAAACTGAACGACAAAATTGTAAGCGACAAATTTCCACTAACTAGATTAGAAGATATCTTGGACAAACTTGGTAGAGCCAAATGGTTTTCTACACTAGACATGACAAGCTCATTTCACCAGATTGAACTAAATGAGGAATCTAGACCACTTACAGCATTTTCTACGCCACAAGGCCACTATCAATTCAAAAGACTCCCTTTCGGACTAAAAATTTCTTCAAATAGTTTTCAACGAATGCTAACAATTGCACTTTCCGGACTAGAATCCGAAGCATTTCTTTATGTAGACGACATAATAGTATATGGATGTAGTTTAAAACATCACAACCAAAGTTTAATAAAAGTACTGGACAGACTACAAAAATACAATCTAAAACTAAATCCAAAGAAATGTTGTTTTTTAAGACCAGAAGTAGTTTACTTAGGACATTTAATAACAAAAGACGGAGTAAAAACAGACCCATCCAAATACGAAGTAATCAAAAACTATCCAATACCGAAAAACGCGGACGAAGTAAGACGATTCGTTGCATTCTGCAACTACTACAGAAAATTCATACCAAACTTTGCCGACATTGCAAAACATTTGAACTCACTATTAAAGAAATCAACTAAATTTATTTGGACGGAACAATGCCAACATGCTTTTGAAGAATTAAAAGAAAAACTAATGAACCCACCAGTATTGCAATATCCGGATTTTGATAAACCATTTATTTTAACAACTGACGCATCAAACTATGCGTTAGGAGCAGTATTATCTCAAGGCGAAATAGGTCAAGATTTACCAATCTCATACGCTAGTAAATCATTACAAAAACATGATATTAACAAACCAGTAATTGAAAAAGAACTTCTAGCAATTCATTGGAGCATAAATTTCTTTAAACCTTACTTATATGGCAGAAAATTTATTGTAGTCACAGACCACAGACCATTAATTTCACTATTTGCACACAAGAATCCCTCATCAAAGATGACAAGAATAAGACTGGATTTAAGTGACTATGACTTCACAATCGTTTATAAAAAAGGAAAAATGAATACAAATGCTGATGCACTTTCTAGGATAGAACTAGATTCAGACATATTAAAAGAAATGATACCACAAGAAAATGACGAAAAAGAAAAAAAAGTATTAATAACGACAAGGGGTATGCAAAATAAGTTAAACAATGAGGCAAATAAAATAATAGATAATGAGCAAAATGAAGAGAAAAATGATATAGATAATAATACACGTGTAGAAGAAAATAATATGGAAAAATGTAATTCTCAGAAGCCTGATCAACTTCAAATATGGGAATGCATATCCATTAATGACGTCAAGAATATGAAGAAATTACAATTTAATATAATTGAAAATATAAAAGAGGCCGACATAAATATTGAAAATAACATTGTGCACATTGGACGTAATGATAATTCATCGAAACCAGATTCGAATATGAAGAAATCGCGTACCAAAAATATGAATATAGGATGTAATGATAATTCATCGAAACCAGATTCGACTATGAAGAAGTTACATACCAAAAATATGAATAATGAAATTATTAATGAAAATAATAAGCTAGCAAGATTCAGCGATAACTCAGCGAAACTAGATTCGATTCTGAGGAAACTGATATCTAAAATGAAGAAAGAGAATATAAAAGAATTAGCGCTATCAAATAATGATGAAATATTTAAAGTATATACAAAAGAAGAAATAAAAGAAGCATATGCCAAGATAAAGATAAATAACAAAAGTCCTCAACTTAAAATATTAATATACAATGCCCCAACAAAAATAACAGATGCAATATTGCAATACAAACTAATTGACGAATTCCACAATGCCACACACGCAGGCCACTTAGGAGTTAGAAAAACTATCATCAAATTAAAACAAAAATATATTTGGAAAAACATGTCAAAAATGGTAAAAAAATTTGTGTCATATTGTGACAAATGTACGAAAAATAAACAAACAAAACATATTAAGGAACCACTTACACTGACAGACACACCAAACAATAGTTTTGAAGTAATTTCAATTGACACCGTAGGACCTCTTCGTATTTCAAATGATTACCGATACATTTTAACCATGCAGTGCGAACTGACAAAATTTGTCATTGCTCACCCAATGGCGACAAAAGATGCACTTACAACAGCCAAAACACTTGTTGAACAATTTATTTTGAAATACGGACAATTTAAAGTACTTAAGTCAGACAGAGGAACAGAATTTAAAAATGAAATAATGAGTAACATATGTTCATTGTTAGGAATAAGACAAAATTTTTCAACACCTTATCATCATGAAACACTTGGATCAATTGAAAGAAATCACAGGGTACTTAACGAATTTCTATTAACAACCGCAAATGATTATGAGTGGGATAAGTGGATTCCATATTTTACTTTTGCCTACAACACGGCACCACACATTGACACAGGCTACTCGCCATATGAATTAGTATACGGAAAATTACCATCCCTTCCATCTGACATTATAGACAACAATACAAAATTTTATAATTATGATGACTATGCACAAGAACTACGACTCAAATTACAATTTACACTAAAAAGAGCTAGAGACTTGTCAATAAAAGCAAAAGAAAATAGAGTAATAAACAATAAATACGAAAACAGATTTAATTTAAAGATAGGAGATTTAGTACTAGTTAAAGTAGAAAATAGAAAGAAAAATCAGAGCCCATATAAGGGACCTTACAAAATAATAAGTAGAAACGGTGTAAACACCACAATAGAATATGAAGGAAAAGCAAAAGAAATACACAACAATAATTTAAAACCCTACAAAACTTTATAAATATAATTTCTAGGATAATTATATAAGTACATAAACATAAAATTTATAAGAACATTATTTTAAATACAAATAAACTGTAAGAAAAACTAAATACTTAAATACTTTTTATCTATATGTAAGCAAATAATACCAAGAAAGCCATTACAAAATAAACAAAAAAAAATTATAACTTAGATAAAAAAATAATTAAACATATCTTATAACATCTTATACACAAAAAAAAAATTTTATTTACATTTTATTTTTTTAAGAGAATTATATACACTATTATTTTAAGAAAATCATTAAACATTTTTATTTACATTTAACAAATTTATTAATATTGTAACTTCACTATGAGAATGGTAAGAAAAATTACTTACATAATTTTTCTCTTAAGGGTGAGGGTGTAGTGTACCACACTTATGGTAGTGCACTGTAACATAATTTACTTGCATTGCTTTAATAGCAGTTCAATGCACAAGCATTGCAACATAATAAGAATGCTGAATGCAAGAAATTGAGTGACATACTTTTGAGTCATAATTTAATTACTTTTTACCAAATTTTGATTGGTTGTTTAAAAATATGCTTATCATTGTTATAGTGAAGAAAGGAACAAAACATAATTGTAGATATGTAAACGTAAGTTAGAAAGGCTAAGTAAGAATTGTAAAAATAGTATATAAGCAGAGCAAATTGTCAATAAAATCAGAATTTAATTTCTAAACGTAATCCGGCAATAACTTGCCTTGTTTTTTTTAATTGAATTTTCAAACCTTTTTTGGCAGTTCCTTTGAACGCAAAAGGACTACATAGCAATTATTGCTTATCCTTCTTGCTGTAAGTTTTAAAGAAAAAGGACACTAGAATACGGCATACATAGCTTATGCTCAGTCGTATTCTGTGAAAAAAATTGTTTAGAACCTAGTACATGGAACAACATTTGGAAGAGATCATCATTACAAGTCTAAAGTTCCTGTAGTATTATAGTGTCCGTACGGAACCCTTCGTGAGCGAGTCAAAGTCGCACTTTAATGAATTTATATTTATGTATATACATTTACACATATGTAGATATTTGTTAAAGAAAATATCACTTTTAGAAAAGGTACCTTTTAAGTACGTTATGAAATGAATTATAAGGCACAGTGCCTTAGTTTAGTGCTGACATTTTCCATAATCCCTTAACGTGTTGTAAAATTATCAATATTATGTAATCCAATTGTGTGCTAAATACTAACATGCTTTTCTTTTGCTCAAGTGGTATAAACAAACGTGTTGTTTGTTCCTTTCCAGTCTAGGGTAATAAAAACAACTCATCCTTATTATCTCGCCTACATTTATTAGCTTTTGTCAAAGCTGTTGTTATTACTTTATCCCTTTGTTGGTTAAAATTATCATAACGAAAAGAAGCTAAACGAGCAAAAAGGAAAACAAAAGGCAATACAAACAAATAAGTTTGTTATTCAATAGAAAGAAATGTGTGTAGTTGTGTTTAGTATAATATATATTATAGCAAGACTAAAGGTTAACTTTGCAACAAAGGACGCATTCTCTATACAAAAGCATGTGTGTTTGTTTAAAAATTGTTTCTTTCACAAACACATTAAACGTACGATGTAGCTAATAAAACAATAGAAACTTCTAACAGAGGGTATTTATTTTGGATCCATGACATGTTATCAAAAGTAACAAGCGAGTGCTATAAAATATATTCTTTTATTTGTGTGTGTCTGTGTGTGCTCAAGTTAACAATCGAAGGGATACATTTGTTTTGCAGGATAAGAATTTCAGTGCTTAACAAGCGTTAGTTTTTTAGCAAGTTAAATAAATGGTTTGTTAGAATAACAACAGTGGATTCAGTTTATTCAACTGAAAAGATTTAAATGACCTTAGCAATTTCTGTTTAAAATAAACTCCTTAAAAGTTTACTAGGGACAGGAAACACTGGTCAAATGGCCATAACTGCCAAAAAAGCTTAAACGACATATATTTTGAAATATTTTTTTTTACTTACCATCGCAGATAATCGATTTTCGTTAAAAAAAAAAATAAAGTTTGAAAATTATGTTGCTTAAGCTTTTTTTTGCGGTTATGGCCAGTGTAGCCAGTAGATTTCTCGAAAAAATACCTACGCATGCTAAAAAAAATTCGGGTTTTCCCTACACGTTGCAAAATCTCCCCTACAAATATCCCTACGCATTTTTGTGATTAAAAGAAAACCATCAGTAATAAAAAAATATATATGTTTATTAAACCTTTGATAAAAAAAAAACAAGTAAACAACTAAAAAATTATACATACATTATACAAAATTTTCAGTAGAGATGAAAAACTGTTTTTGGTTACATTTTAGGAGAATTTGAAAAATACATCATGATAGTCAAATGCCTTTTGAAAATATATTTAAATTGTTTTTATTTAAAAAAATTGCAATTAATGGATAATAATATCTATGTTTTGAAAAGAGCCGCAAATAAAAACAATTTTTAGCAATTTTATCATAAAAACACACATTTCGAATTAAAATTATAAAGTAAACCAAATTATATCAACAAAAGAGTGGTCAAAATACGTTTCAGAGTAGATAGATATTGGTGTTGTTAGTTGATTTCTTGCAAAAAGTGAAATGTCAAAAATTTTGACTTACCCTCTTGTTGATTAAGTGCGATACATATGTATGTAAATTTAATTAAAACAACATAAATTAAAAAAAAATAGTATGAATAGCTCTTTTCAAATAAAGCTTTAAAGGACAATTTTAAGTCATCTTTCAACATTGAATGACATCTTCGAAAAAGCATAAGCCAAGGCGAATTCATACACCAGGTAGTGTCAAGTTAAGAGCTGCTTTTTTTTAAGAAGTTTGGCTTGTCAAATTTCATTGCAATAAGGCACTAGGCAAATTTCGTTGCTACAGGCTTGCACCACCTGGTATATGAACTCGCCTTGGCATATATACATATACATACATATTAGTTCCGTCAACTTTCTAAACCACAAACAACTCTGGAAATACTAATCGATTTTAACGAAAAGAAAATTTTTGAACCGTTTTGAAAAATAAAATATTACAAAAAAACGTTATGTTTGCATTTATTTCATAAATAATACGACATGGCGCAAAAATCCCTACATTTTTGAGAATAAAAAAAATCTGTCCGATTTTCCCTACGCTTCTATTTTAGTATCAAAAATACCTACATGTAGGGATTTTCCCCTACTTCTGGCAACACTGGTAAGAAACGACTCACATAAATGCACTTCAAATTTGCTCTTAGTAGTTACAATACAATACCTCTTAAAATCCTTATCTTTAAATAAGAAAAATGGTATGTATTATGACATTTTTCCTTAAAGTTTTTTTTTATAAATATGAAGGACTTAATATCGATTTGTTTTAGTTAATAATGGCTGTGTATCTTATTAACTGATTTCTTTAGCTTTTGTCAGTGGCTTAAAGTGTTTTATACTCTCGTATTTAGTTTATTGTATGACAATAACACAATTTAGACGATAATAACTTTATGCAATAGTACAACTTACGAGTAGATGGTGTTATAAAGGAGACAGACACACTGTTTTAAACACTGGCACTTATATTTAAGTGCCCTACAAGGGATACATACAAATACTTTGTAAATGTTTCAAATGCTTGCAAATTATTTGTAATAAAAGTACATTTATTGTGGTTTGAATAAATACTCGTATATATGTACATATTTGTTAGAGCAATAGCAGCAAATGGCAATAAATTTTATGTGAATTGTAGATCTCTAAAAATTTTTATTTTTATTTACTGCTTGGCATGATGTAGTTTGCATAAAATGCATGTTATGCTGCAAGTTTTGCTCTTGATAAAGTTATTATTTGAAAAAAAAACATTTAAAATGTATTTGATGCTTGACAAAGATGTTAAAAATAATGTAAACTGTATTATGTAGTACGACAAAGATTGTTCGAAAATGTTTAGCATTTAAATGCTAAAAATAGTTTTTGTTCCACTTTCTATGGAAAATAGGACGGACAACGAATGATAGCTTAGGTTAAATAGAAATTTTTCAGTAGAACTATGATAACTACAATGAGAACAAAATTTTATGCAATATTTTATTTAAAAGAAAATAAGGAAATAAATTTATGAAAGAAATCTTCCATCTTTTTGAAGATTGTTGTCGCTGGAAAGGAAAGCAAACATTTTCCGCACCCTGATTATAACTTTTGGTTTGTGTTTATAGTAAAATGTAGGGTTCTTATTGCACTAGCTTTTAAAAATATTATTGCTGTTTTAAAAAAATAAAAGAGTACGCATACGGAGGCTGAATAACATATTTTCTTTAAAGTCTTCCTAATGACCTGACATTAATTTTATTAAAAATTCAGCATATATCGGGTGTTTTTTTTTAGAGTTTCAAAGGTAAAAAGGTCTGCCCGTCCGTCTGTCTGTCGGTTCGTCTGTCACAGGCAATTTTCCCGAGAGCCGTAAGATCTACGTACCTGAAAATTTAACAGTATTCGGGGCGGATCAATAACTCTGTGACTTTTCAAAGTTTCCTCGCAGTTATATGAAATTCAACACTGTTCCCATCAACTACTACCTGTTAATAGACTACTGTCAAATTTTGAGAAAGTGTCGTTAACCATTTACTTTGCGTTTAACAGCTGTTATAAACATACAACCTCGTGTATTTTTTTAAAAATGGAAAAAGTGCTCATTAAACATTATTTTTTGTGAAAAAAAAACTGTCAGTCAAATCAAGGAAAAGCTCGATAAGTACTAAAAGGCAAATAAAGCTCGATAAATACTAAAAACGCTAAAACTAAAAATCCCAAAATTAAAAAAAATGTCGCAACGAAAAATCGTGAAAATTAAAAAAAAACGCAAAATGAAAAATATCACCAAATAAAAAAAATTAATCGGAAAAATGCAAAAAAGTCAGCAAAGTTAAAAAACGCCAAAATGACAAAAAATCGCTAAAACTTAAATTGTTGTATTGTAACAATAAAAGCGAATAAAATTGCTAAAAAAACTAACAAAATCGCTAAAACTAAAAATATTGTATTGTAAAAAATCGCCAAAAAAGTGTCAATACTAAAAACTCAAAAAAAAAATAGCCAAAAGGAAACAAGCGTAGTACGGAAACCTTCGTGTGCGAGGCAAATGATAGAATTACTGAAATCATGTCGTGCTGTTGGTTGTCAGCTGACAATATGCGTAACATTTAATAAGCATGATGATGCTTACTGAGAATGTGTTGGCAACGTTTGCTACGTAAAAATCTACAGAAAATAGACTTTACGTAGCAAACGTCAGCTGCTGGCTTCCATATGTACATACACACACACACAAAGTAACAGCTGACACTTTCGCTGGCAGCCTCACGTTTTTACTAACTAACATCCAGACTTAAACGATACGACAACTTCAAAAGTAAGATACGATTTGACTACTAAATTTATTTTTAGCTGCATAACAACTATCGATATCGATAACTCTGGTTTGACATCTGAGAATGTCAAACTGTCTTGGCATTTCTGTTCAGTAAGTCATAGTAAGTCATTATGTATCGTTTAACGCCAGAACAACGCTACTAAATTTAATTTAATAAAAACGAAGTTCACCATAATTGTACTAGTGAGACAACACGAGAATCCGAGAATTTATTCATCGTTTTCTCTGCTGTTGACTGGCCTCGTTCGTGCGATTCAATGCTTCTGGATTATTTTTTATCTAGCTATGATAAGTCATTGATTTGTGTCGACAAACCAGCAACTCTTGAAGCATTGGAAGCCTCTATTCAAGCCAACATTGATGCCATACAGATTGATTGAGTTGACCATGACTCGCAGCCGAGTGTTCAATGCAAAGATCTTCTAGAACATATTACAAAATGCTTGACAGAACAAACAAACAAAAATTTTAAAATCTGTTCACATACGTATGACATTGTTATGTTCTTGCGGGGGGCCAAAGAGGAGTGTAGCATAAAGAACTAACTATGCTACAAAACTGCAAACAAAAAAAAAATAATTTTGAAAATCGGTTTACAAATGAAACAGTTATATGTGTGTGGTTGTGGGAGGAGATAGAGAAAATTTGTTGCAAAAAAAAGTTGTAAAACCAAACTGCAAGCAAATCCTTTCAAATAAAAAAAGAAAATTTGTTGACAAATGATGGAGTTATGGAAAAAATATGGAACCAAACGGCAGCCAAAATCTTTCAAACAAAAAAATATTTTTGTTAATCGCTTTTCAAACGACAGAGTTATGAATGAGGGAGCCAGTTTCCCCCTCCGATTAAAAAATAATAATAAAAAATAAGGGACCAAACTGTAGGCAAACCCTTTCAGGCAAAAATATTATTTTGAATATCGGTTTACAAATGTCAGAGTTCTGCAAAAAGGGAGCTAATTTCCCCTCCGATTTTCGTAAAAAAAACTAATAAGAGCAGTAAAAATTTCTTACAAAATGTTTGATGAATATTTTCATTTAAATAAAAAAGTATTCTACATTCGTGTCGTGGCGGCAGCAGAAATACATATATATATATATATAGGCTTACAGAAGACACTTTCATCGTTCTATGGATGGTTTTGTTTTTGTAATCCTTTTTGATCTTAAAATTTAACACACTTAAAATTTTACGAAAATATGGGGCCCAAATCTTGTGGCTAACTTAGTTTGATATACAGTGGAATCTCCTTGAACGGACACTTCGGATACCCCCTTTAGACGGACATTTGACAGGTCCCGACAGGTCCACAAGCAAAGCATTGCTTTCTCTTGAGCCGAAAATCCCCTTGTGTGGACACATTTCAATGGTCCCTTCGGTGTCCGCTCAAGAGAGATTCCACTCTAAATAGACTTTCTGATGGCGTAAACATTTTAAGAATGAAAATTAATTCTGAATCACCTTGCGGCTGACATATGCCGGAAATCATATTTAAAAAATAAATGCCATCAAATTATCTAACAGATTACAATAAAAAAATTTTACTCCAACAATATTTCCTTCTTGTATTATCATTTGAAGTTCTCGTGCAACTAAAAAACAAACACCCTTTGTTTGTACAAATAGGTTTTTAGCCCTCTTTAATCATGAATTTGAAAATTTAACATATGAATACATATGTATGTATGTGTTTTTTTTTTAATTTATTTTCATGGATTATTTTCTATAATATTCAGCATACCGGCCAGCAGCACATAATTTATACATTCATTGAAAATTTTATATTCACCAACCAACCACCCTCCCAAACAAATACATAAATCTTCTTCAATGGAATGAATGTTATGGTTTTATACATATTTTTACTTCATTTCATTTCATTTAGTATGAAACTGAGTCAAGGTCTTTTGTTTCACCTTTGAATGTTTGTGTTATTTTTACCCCCGCCCTCTTCCCTTCCTTTATATTTTTTTTCATTGTTTTTATATGTTTATATCTACACTTACCTCTTCGTATATAAATTGATCAATTTCCTCCAATGGTCGACCATACATATTTTCCGGAAATGGTTCGAATTTCTTTGGCAGAACATCACCATCCTCCACCGTTGCTTTTGTGCGAGGATGAAAACCATACTCACGTACAAGTTGAATATGACGATTTTCATGTTTAATTTGGGATTTCTGAGTGTAGGCAACAACTTGTTGTTTGGCAACTGAAATGGATGAACAAAAAGACAATAGGGATGTAAATAAAATGAAAAAATTTTGTACATATTTTGGTGAGTGGGGGAAGGGATAAGAAAAAAATTTTAAAGGCAGATAAATTAAATTTAGGGTGTTTAAATTTATACCATCCGACTTAACACATTTTACGAACAGAGACTTTTTAATTAAAAAAAAAACAATCAGTAACCTTAAAGTAAATTAGGCTATAAAAAATGTTAAGTTATTCAATTATACGTAAGTTCATAAAAATTTCATAAAATTGTTAAATATACACAAAATTGTTGTTTAGAACAAAATCAAAATTTTTCAGAAGCAAACAGACAAGTTTACGTTTATGTTTTTTTATTGGATTATAAACTCAATATGGTCTAAAAAAGTAATATGTGTTTTAGGGTTTTGTTTTTGACTTTTCATGTGGTGTAGTTGTTGGAAATGCGATGAAGGGTGCGGGGTTTAGAACTTCTTCACTTTTTCGTACTTGGCAAACATTTGCCCAAAAAAACGTAACCACTAAATACTAATTAAAAACGTATTGATACATATACATAACTAATAGAAAATGTCATAAAACCCAATATTATTGGAAACCATGAAAAATATTTTTGTATAAGCATTGACCGTCTAACTTTTCCCTGTATATATATTTTTGCCTCATTCTGAAAATTTGCTTTCCCTTCTCAGCATCTATTCAAACCTAACCTAAACTAAAAAGGCATTAAATCAGTTCCGTTAAATGGAGGTATGGCGGATTAGAATACTGTACACACATATTTACATAAAAAAAAACTAATATGCTCTAGGATTATTTTACGGCCGTATTCAAAATAAAATTAATTTGAACTTCAAATGTGCTTTAGTTCAAAATTTTGTTTTAACTTACACTTCAATTAATTTTTTTTTTTGGATACGGCAGTCATCAGTGTGCCCCTGTGGCTGAGTGGTAGCGATGCTAGCCTCTCAGTCCAGAGGTCGTGGGTTCGATTCCCACCATAGACTCTGGGTGTTTTCTGCAGACAAGCTAATCGCTTTGCGGGTCGTGTTTGTTATAAAAAAAAAAAATTATGAATGAATGATCATAATGTCATAAAGTCCTAAATTAATAAAATTAAAAGTGTAATCAATCTTGCAAAAAAATAAAATAAATGCAGTAAAGTGCGACTTTAACCCGCGCACGAAGGGTTCCATACGGACACGAGATGTGTAATTCAAAACGAACTTTATCCTATATAAAATATAGTTTTGGCATTTTTTTTATATGAGTTTTTTTCGTTTTTAAGCGTTTTTTTTAGTCTTGGGGTTTTTTGCGTTGTGGCGATTTTTGTTTTGTTTTTTGACGTTTTTTAATTTTGGCGATTTTTTTATTTTGGCGATTTGTTTTTGGTTTTGGCGATTTTTTCAGTTTTTTTGCGTTTTTTTTTTCATTTTAACAATATTTTTAGTTTTGACACTTGTTTTCTCGTTTTGACGATTTTTTTTGGTTTTTGAATTTTATTTTTGGCGATTTGTTTTATTTTGGCGATTTTTTTAGTTATGTTGATTTTTTCGGTTCTTGGCGTTTTTTCATTTTGGCTACTTTTTTCATTTAAGCGCTTTTTTAGTTTTAACACTTTTTTTTCTCATTTTGGCGATTTTCTCGGTTTTTGGCGTTTTTTCAATATGGCGATTTTTTTCATTTTGGTGACTTTTCATTTTGGCATTTTTTTTTCATATAAACAATTATTTTGGTTTTGTTGTATTTTTCGCGTTTTGGCGATTATTTTTTTTTGGTTTTTGGTATTTTTTTCATTTTGGCGATTAGTTTCATTTGGGAGATTTTTTCGAATTTGGCGATTTATTTTAGTGTTAGAATTTTTTTTAGTTTTGGTGATTTTTTTTAAATTTTTGGCGATCTTTTTTTGGTTTGGCGATTTTATAATTTTAGGTTTTTTTAGTTTGACCGTTTGTCAAAATTACATAATCAAAATAGCATTAACTGATGGACCACCATTTAATTTGAATTTTTTAAAATTTTAGTGTTACTTGTTGTTGTATATATAAAAATACACTAATTTTACAAATTTCAAATGTCAATATACATATGTAAATACAATTGTATGTATATTCAATGGGATTTTAAAATTTTTTCGTTTCTCGTTTTGGGACACCCTTTAATTTTTAATTCGTATGCATTTGTTGTTGTAGGGGACAAGTTTCTACATACTCTGTCCAAATTTCAGGTCCGTAGCTCTTACGGTTCCTGAGGAAATACCGTGTGACGGACAGACGGACAGCGTAGCGAAAACAACAGAACCCTAAAAATTAAGGAAATGAAAAGCAAATAAAAAAATTAGTAGGTTAAATTTTGGTTTTATAAAATTTTCCTCTTAATAAAAACCTTCTCTTATCTAAAGCTTTATTACAGGGATTGCTTTGTTTCTTTACTTATATATGACATTTTAATGTTTCACTAATTTTATCTACAATGGTTGGTTTACGTGGCTGCCTACTACATGCAGGCATTCAAGTAGAATCTAGATGATTCCTTTTTGAAATTTCGAGTCCATTCCTACATGCCAATTATTTTCTGGTGCTTTTAATTTTCTTTACCAATGTACATACATAAATATGTACATATCTTTACCTTAATATAGAAAGGCCCTAACTCATTATTTTTTTGAAATTGAAATTTTTTGAATTTTTTTGATACATTATATGATTCTCTATCGAAATATACTAAAAACTCGAACTTAAAAAATAATGAATTAGGGTCTTTATATATTAAGGTGACGATATGTATCTTGCAATGTAAAGTAATTATTTATTTATTGAAAATTCTATTATAAAACAAATGATGTTGATAAATCAACTACTTACACACTCACACACACACACACACACACACGTACAAGCAAACACATACATACATACATACAAAAGCAGTATACGAAAATTATCTATTAAAATTTCCTTAATAGACACATCTTTATAGATTAGCAACAATAACAACATCAATTATCATACTGTTTGTTTTAGGTTTCCTGCCATGTTTGCATGTATTGTGCGGTCTTTTGTGTGTGATTGTGTTGTTTGTCTGCTTTCCTTTAAAATTTTAGGCTGCAATAATAAATAAGTGAATTCCAAAATACATAAATAGATAATTAATAATGAAAATGTTTCATACAATTGAGTTTAGAAACATTTAAATTATTTCTAAAATGTAAATGGGCGATGTGGAAGAATTTTGCTTTTACAAAACAGTGGGCAAGTAGTAGAAAAAATATGCATAAAAATAAAACAAAATATATGTATATGAAATCCATTTTAACAAAATTTTGTATGAACATTTTTTAAATAAAATACATTTTAAACTCATTTTAAATTTTATGAATATGGGGCTTAGCGTATAAATTTTGAAAATTGTAAAAATTAATTTTAATCAAGAAAAGGTTATTAATCAGGATTAAGTTCAGTACTTTCAATTCTTATAGAGTGAAATATTTTTATTAATTAATGCTATTTTCTAAAGAAGACAAGACAAATTAAATTAATTTTTCTGTGCCACCACGCACTGCAACAGTAGCGATGTCCATCTACTTGGGCAGAGATTGGTTGATAACATCAGCTTTTTAACATGAATATGTAAGGAAATGGAATATGAGAAATGTGAGATTTAATAGCGGCAATGGTAAAAATGTTAAGTAGATGACGAATGAGGAGATCATATCTGCAAAAGAAGCTTAATTAAAAAAAAAACTTGTAAAATCTGGCTTAATTGGGAAAACTATTGTAGACAATGTATGGATTTAAGAAGAGACTTTTTCGCATTACAAGAAAACAAATGTAGTTTTTTTTTCAAAATCTTTGCAAATGCTTGTTGTGGAATCGTTAAATATCTTAGCCTTCTGCTGACTTCTCAGGTCACCAGTTATAATAGAAATTATTTCAAAGATTTGTAATGTATCTTGAATTTTATAAGTGGCAACATAATATAAAGTAATAATAATAATATATGTAATAATAATTAAAAATGGACCAAATAAATAAAGAATGGAGCGTAGAGTTTCCAAGAATGGCGATTCTATGTGAACGATATCTATCGATTTTTGGGAATACGATGAAATGAAATTTTAAAAATCCGAGCAAAGTTAGGAACACAATAAATTAATTATCGCAACAGATAATGCACAACGATATCTTTATATCGCCAGTTACAAAAATCAAGTACCAAAACTTGTTTATCAGCCTCACAAAGTTATACATGAGCTACAGAGCTGTAAAATATTAAATAGAAAATTCCTATGATGCACTCAAAAGGAACTTAAAAGTAATAACTTGGCAATGCAGTCTCACCATTTGGGCTTCAAATTGCAATTGTAGCTAATGTCAGGGCTGGTAAACGGGACATATGTATCCGCTGCCACCGACGTCAAATGAGAACGGAAGTTCGACGCATTGGTAATTTGGAAATAAATGTAATAAAAAAGCCTTTAAAGGAAAAGACGTTTCTAAAAATTTTCAGAAAATATTGGGCCTAATTACAAGTGTCATATTTCGACTACGACTACGAGGATGTTGTACTAGATTAAGGAAAAAATGTTGCAATGTCGTAGTCGAAGTCGAAATACAACACACGTAATAAGGCCCATTATGAAAGCATTTGTGTATTGTAACTTTTCAAAAGCTCTAACAAATTTTCTTTGACCATGAGTAAAGCAGCAACATTTATAATTTCAATGGTTTCTTTCCCACTGTGCAGTTATAGTTGAGAATTGTTATATATGACCCTGAACATTTAATACGAGTATTTAAACCTACCAATTGTTTAATTTCATTCTGCCTCATAAAATTCATTGAATATTTTATTATTTAATTTATTAATAAATATTTTTTCTATTACAATTTTTTTTACAGATTAAAATACTTTTCCTTAAGCTTTTTTCATAAGCCCCATCCCCCATTCACAACACGAAAAAAAAAACAAAAAAAGACACCACATCAGGCTTCGTACTTAACTAGGAAACCATCCATAAGAAAAATGTCTAAAGTACCATTTCCCCAAATAAAAAAGCTGGAACCCGAAATTCCTACAAGTAATACCATCATTACACAATTGAAGCAGGCCTCCGCGGGGGCGGCATCAGGCTTCATAACACGTTTCTTAACACAACCATTTGATGTCTTAAAGATACGCTTTCAATTGCAAGTGGAACCAGTGGGCGATCAGCGCATGCCCATTTTGATGAATGGTGCCAAACGTATGCCTCCCACCTCCAAGTATACCTCCATGTTGCAAGCCTCTCGTCTCATCTATAAAGAAGAGGGCTTTTTGGCATTTTGGAAAGGTCATAATGCTGGACAATTACTGACCATTATGTATACGGTGTTTCAATTTTGGTCCTACGAACAAATTGATTTGGAACTGCGTCATTATGACTATTTGCGTGAGCACAAAAACACTAGAAAATTTCTAAGTGGCGGCCTGGCTGGCATTGTGGGCACCACTATCTCTATGCCGTTTGATGTCATAAGGACACGTGTTATAGCCCAGGATGCCCATTTAACGAATACAAGTATTACTAAGTTGGTGCCCGCCATAATCAAGAGAGACGGTGTGTATGGCATTTTCCGTGGCTGGGGTACCACAATCATACAAATAGGTCCCCTGATCGGTTTCAACTTTATGTTCTATCACCAACTTAACGATATTTATAAGAATGTTGTCAGTGCAGAGCATCATAATCCGCCTGTGTGGTGGGGCCTTGTCAATGGTTGTACGGCCGGTGTTATATCCAAGGTAGCGGTTTATCCTTTGGATTTTATTAAGAAACGTTTACAGCTACAAGGCTTCCAGGAAGCACGCAAGACATTTGGACGCAATCAGAAGTGTGCAAACATTAGGGAATGTGTGCGCATAACATTGAGGGAAGAAGGGGTAATGGGCTTCTACAAGGGCATGTACCCAACCCTGTTTAAGAGCGGCCTGACGACTGCTTTGTATTTTAGTTTTTATGATATTTTTAAGAAGTTGTGGGTATCTGAAGTTGTTGACGATTAAAGGGAGAATTTATTCTACAGTTAAGTTAAGACTATTATAATTTTTATTTTTTATAATTTTTTATTTAGAAAATATACTGTCGATGATGCTCAACTTATTACTTTAAAGCTTGCTTAAGAAGAAAAAAAGAAATTTATATAAATAAAAAAATTTATTTAGTTTATTTAAAATATTTTAAAATTTTTTTAACCTAATTCAGTAAGAAGACTTGGGATGATTTTGTTTGAAAATATTTTTGAGTTTTCTAAAGCATTTTCTTCAAAAATGGTTGTTGTCTTTGATGACGAAAAATAAAAATAATGGCGCCTATTCATAGTTAAAGTAGAGGTTTTAAATTATTAAAGCATACTTTGTTTTGACTATGAATATGCGCCATTATTATCATGTACTTAAAATAAAAAAATTTAATTTAATTTTTATACGATAGTTAAAAAATTTATGAAAACAATGACATATCTTCATATCAAAACAAAATACATATATTTTAAGAGTTCATGTATGGTTTTAAATTTTTAAAATATACTTTGTTTTGACCATGAAAAGAAAACAGCTAATTAAAGTTAAAATAACTAATTAATGGCAATCCAACTTCAGTTGCTTGGTCAATTGGCCACGCAACTGAAATAAAATTTAGTATTATATATGGCAACTTTCTGAAGTTGCCTAAAAGTTAGCGAAAGCATGATTATGACAGATTTGAAACTGAAAATAATATAAAATAAGCTTTAAAATATAAGAAATAAAAATTTTTAAGTAAAAGGTGGTCAAACAAATTTGTATAATCTGCAATGGATTAGGTCAATTTTGATTGTCTTTGTTTTCAAGCAAACCTAACCTACGGAACAATTCCATTCTTTTAAAGGTTATAGCATCCACTGTTGGTAAACGTTAATGCTTGAAATAATTTTAAACAAATAATTTGTTTTTTTTAAACCTTAAACCATATTTTCGCGTTCCTAAAAAAGGAGCAGTTTACTTAATTTAATTTTAAAATGTTTAATTTTGCTACCTTTTTGCTTTAAAAACTACGCAGAAAGTAAAAAATTTGTGGTTGCCAATATTATTAAAATTTGGCAACTAACAGCTTCAACTTTGGAACAGTGGTATCCCGCATTAACAAACTATATTATGTCAAATTGTCAAATCGAAAAATTCGTTAAATTATTTTCCTTCATTTTCAACTAAATTGTTGATATAAAAGTTAATATAGTCTCTTACTATCTAAACAAAAACTGTTCTAATTAATCGAATAATGATGTAAGATTTATGAAAAGTATGCAAAATAATATAACAAAGCAAAAAATAAAATATTTTGTTCCAGAATTAAAAAAAAAACTGTTTATGAAGTACATATTGATTTTTTTCGCATATGATAGGATATATGTATATTAGGGCGGGTCGATTTAAAGACCGCACAAATTATAAGGAAAATTGTATTCTAGGCATCAAAATAAGAATTTTTGCCGATGGAACCATATCTCTAAAATGTATATTGATGTCCCGACTTTTGATACGAAGGGTCAAACTTTGAAAAATCTCACTTTGACCCATTTAGAGTTCCTCAACCGAGTCAAAATGTATGACCGAACCCCACTAATTTTGGAGGGCAGACCCAACTATGCCAGTGGCACACCCCCTGGAACCACCCCTGGGGGGTTCCCCATACAAACATTTCAAAAAATCACAAAACAAATCAAAATTTATCAGAAAATTCCGTATACCGAGTACATAATTTTTTGGTTTGTTTGTTGTAAAGGGTGATTTTTTTAGCAACTTTCTTTTTGGTAACACTGTGATTGACAACTCAGCTGTTTTCGTGTATCATGTTAGTGTTAAACATGTGTCAGTTTGGTCTATAATTTAACTATGAGTCGACTAAAAAATGAACAACGCTGGCAGATTATTAAATTTTGTTAACAAAATTCATGCTCTGTTAAGAAAGTGCATCCGTGCACTTCTTCCATTTTATGGCCACTTTGGGTGTCCTGAGGCGGTTTTTCGGAATCTTCGGATTAAATTTCGAACCAAAATTACATTATTCAACATTAAACCACTAACATGAATACATAGAGTGCGGACAGAGGAAAATATCGCAGCTATATCAGTGTTGTTGATGACCGTGAATTATCGATTTGGCGCCATGCGCAGTAATTGGGCTTCTATTATTCCCCCACCCACCAAAATGGTAGAGCTGGATTTGGCTGACACGTCGTTTCACACATCACATGCCACACATCACCCGAATTAATTTCCCAATTGAAAGGCGAGTTCGGTGACAGTTTGTTTTAGGTTTGGTGCCGATCAATTGGCCGCCTATATCGTACGATTTAACTCCTTAAGACTATTTTTTATGGGGCTATGTTAAGGCTCATATCTACAAGGCAACGGTTAACGCACTGGAAGACAATTTTGAAGAATTTATTCATGAGATACCGGCCGATATGTTGGCGAGAGTATGCCAAAATTGGACCCAGCGTATGAACCATTTTAGCCGTAGCAGTGGCCAACATTTACATGAAATCACCTTTAAACATTGAATTTTATAGATCGTTCTACCAACTACAATAAAGATCTCATACATTTCTCCAAATTTTATGTTTTTTTTTAATAAAATCCGAAAGTTCTTAAAAAATCATCCCTCAATGAAAAAAAATTTGGCTAACGTTAAATAGAGAATTTGATAAAGTGAATATTCGTTAAACCGGGATACTACTGTGTATGTACAAATGTATGCATTATGTACATGAAGAGTATATAAAATTCACCACAGCCATATACATATAACACTCTTACTTTTTTTGATATGTAATTATAAAAGCCAATTTGTCCTTATTAAGGTACGATCACACTTGGCAAACAATTGCCCACAAAATTGTAACCACTAAATATGAATAAAAAAACCTTTTGATTTAGACTTTGTTTATTAAAAGTTAAATAGTTTCGCACATAACTATTAGATAATTTCATAGAACGCAATATTATTGGAAACTGTTTGAATTATTCTTAGTATTTAGTGGTTACGCTTTTTGTTTGTCAAGTGTGACCATATCTTTATTATATTTTGAATTTTTAGTTAAGTTATACTTTTTTTATTTAACAGCTTTCCGTACCATAAGTAGTCATAAGTTTTTTTTTGGAATAAAATGGTTGTTTGGTCTCAAGTTTTTATTATTAAGTTCTTGATGTTAATCTCTAGCCAATCCTTAAATAGCTAATCTCTATTAAGTCCTTAATGTTATTTCCATATAGAAAATATTTCTGTTTACATAAACTGTCAAACTTGATTAGGGATAAAACATTTTCTCCTCAATTTGTTTTTTTTTTTTTGAATTTGAAACACACTATAACTTCATAATTTAAAAATTTTCAGCATTTGCGAAATATGTAAATATTTTTCACGTTATATTAAAGAAGTAGGTACATACATGTGTACTAAAGTCCTGCACAATACCATTTATAAGATATTTCAAGACATGAGAGATTTTTCAAATGCTTTACTAAAGCGAAATATTCTAAAACAAACACAAAACAACACTGTTGGCAAGACATTTGTTTCAGTTTCTTTGTTTTGCCAAAAATGTGGTTTATCATTTGTTTTAGAATATCTTGCTGTAGTAAAGCATTTGAAACATTTCTCATGTCTTGAAAGGTCTTATAAATGGCATTGTGCAGGACACTAATGTGTACATACAACAGAACACCAAGAAAATCTGTTATTCGCCCCATTTACCGCACAACCACACTGTAACGAATTGTTTTAATAAGCTTCTGTCATCTTTTGTAAATTTTTAACATGTTATGAAATAATGTGGTTGTTGAACAGCAAAAAGAAAAAGTTCTTTGCTTATTGTTGTTTTCTTTTAGTTGAGTTGTAAATGTTATTTTAAATTTCCGTCAAGTCGTGAGTGCAATCGCTCGTAACAGAGATGGAGTTTTTGAACTTTAAGACTTTGTTGTTGTTAACTCTTAGTTTATTACCAAAAGCAATAAAAATAGAAATAATATTATTGTTTGTAATTTTAGAGAATCAATCCTCTCTCAGGGCACAAGAAAGTGCAAGTTGTTCTTGTTATTGTTGTAAAATAAAAAAAAATATGGATTAAAATATGTAAATTGAATAAAAAAAACTGCAGTGAAAACTGGTTTGAATTTAAATTCCTAATAGTGTGTTTACATCTGAAAAAAATCTAGTGCTTACGAGATTTCAAGCAAAATCGAGTATATTTCGAGTAAAAAACAAAATCTACTTTCTCACTAGATTTTGTCTAGTAGAACTTAAGGCCCAACTATAATGTGAATAAGCGAACTTAAGCAACTGTGCGGTTACATATAAAATGTATGTGGCAAACTATAATGTACTTATGGAACTTTTCGTCAAGTTTCGTCAAATGTCATTTGCTTAAGCTAACGCATATTCCGTACGGAAAACACGGTTTGTGTATTTTTTTAAACTCAAGCAAACAGCATCAGAAAATATTCATTGATTTTAAATATTTTTTTATTGTTTCTTATTTTAAACTCAGAAGAGAAAGCAAAGCTTTTATTTTCATTCTTTGTTTTACAATACACCTATACACACATACACATGAGTTTATTTATGTATGATCATTGTTGTACTTTTCAGTAGGCAAAACAAATAAAACAACCCAGCTAAAAAAATATGTATGGAGCATATATGATATTCCATATATGGTTCGGATCCGAAAAATGAGGGTATATGGGCATATATGATTATATATATTCATACATTTTCATACATGTATGTGTAAATTCCCTCCACAGTATGCAAAGTTCATACTCATGCACTGCTGTCCAATAAATTAAATTACTAGAATTAAATTTTTTTTGACTTGAGACATTTGAAACATTTGTTTGGACAAATAATTCAAAACGAACTAAAAGTCATTTCATTCATCAAAAGGTGAATCAATTATTTAAAAAACACATAAATCATATTCGTACATAACATTTAGCTTAAGAAATCAGGTTAAAAACTAATGCAATTAATTATAAAAGAAAAAATAATCCCTCTAACAATAGTTTTCAATACAGTAATAGGAACTTTGTTTCTTATCTAGAGAATTTTGTTATTTTCTATAAATTAATGACTGGATTATCTATACTTTTGATTATTTGATATATTAAATGGGGCCACAATGTATAAAATCATACAAGATTAGTTTTTTTGTAACAAAAAGTTTTTATTTTTTAAACGTTGAGGGTACGCATATAAACTTTGCATACCGTATGTATTTTCTAATGGATTTCCAATTCAGCAGTGATAAAATTCCAAGCTTTTTTGATTGCAAAAATGATCTTATGTGAGATATCATTTATGCATACATTCTTATATGACTCCACATATAAAATCTTATATTTATATATGGATCCACATATGAAGAGCTTCATAATTAAATTTTCATATATGAGCTTATATGTTATAATACGTTTCATATATTAGTCCATATATTAGTTCATATATAATATTTTTGCCATGTATAATCCCATATATTTCGATACATGAATTCATACACATTCATATATAGTTATATACATTCATATATTAAAAATATATGGACCATATATAATTTTTTTAGATGGGAAGTAATAAAGTGGAGGATATAATTATACGTGAATTTTTAATGGATTAGGATATTCCAACAAGTTAATTTGATTGAATTGCAATCAATTAGTAGTTATAAAAATAAATAAAATTACTAAAAAATTTTTAACAATACCTATATTTGCAGCTGTGGCTAAATAATACTTGAGTGCATGTAAGTACATTGTGGCCACTAAAAAGTCACATCTGAATTGCTTACGTATTTGACAGACTTATCGTTCAATTCTGGCATTAGCTTAAGCCAGCTTATTCATATTATAGTTGGGCCTTTAGACCCAATAATTGACTTCTCAATTAAGTGTCATTTAGATTTAAGTACCAAATTAATTTTCTCAGTACAAAGTTGAAAGACATTTAAATGTCCAACCTTTTGTATTTAAATCATACTTAAGTTTTACGAGTATACCATATGTTATTGTGATTGTGTGTGTGTGTGTGTTTATTGAAAACATGTACATGAACATCATGTGGTCGTATTTCGTTTAATTTTCATAAATATATAACATATGGGCATTTCCCCCGAATGGTCTACCAGGCTGGAAAAATTAAATGTTGATTTTTATCGTGATTTATTGTTTTTAATTATAAAAAAGTCTATGTTTATATATAAGCTGTTTTGCTTCAGAAAATTGGGCTGGGAACTGCAAAATTTTATATGTTCTTTTTAAGCTACTTCTAAAGACGTTTTTATATATAACTTTTTTACATGCAAAAAATATGTTATGTTTGCACTCTTTCTTCAAAATCTCTCTATAACAATCAAGTTAGAAGAGAAAAGTGTAAGGAGAACAAAAAAAAAGTTCGAAAGTGGGAAGGAGGCATGGTGATAATAATAAAAAAACATGTGGAAAAATCGTACGTTTGTGAACCGTACGTTCGGCACCGGTAATTAAGCTAATTAAACAAAATCCAATAGAGATATTTTATTGTGTAAATACTGTATAGAGACCTACATTAATACACTTTTAAAATAAATTAATCACTCTTCATTATTCTGTTCCATTTCGCAGTTTTTTACATTTCACTACTCTCAGCCAAAGTTGACTTCTATTTTACGTACGTTCGTAACCACATGTTTATAACTATTAATATGAAAACTTTAACTCGATGAAATCCATCTTTTGCACTAAACATAGAGCTTCCGAAAAACTATCAAATCGCAAAAAAATACTTGCAAAAGTTTTGTTTTCTATATTTTTTGTACATCAAAAGCGTACGAACATACGTTCGTGACCCCAGGAAATGCCCATATACAATATATAGTTTCATATCAAGGAAAAAAAAAATTCAGCGAACTGGTATTGCATTTAAAAAATTGTATTGCATTTTTAAAGTTAGCTCCTATGATGCCGCGCATTGATGAATTTACTAACAGAGAACCTTTGATTCACTTCTGCACATGCAAACTTTGCTTTGACAAATTTTCATTATATCACGAAGTAACTAGAAATATACAAAACGAATGGAAAAACAACAGAAACTAATGAAGAACAAAGCAACTTTCCTTTTTTCCTTCTCTTCAACTAATTCAAGTTTTTGCGAAATAAACTTTGTGTATGCGAAAGAGGTCTAACTGAGAGTTAACGTGAAATAGAAGTTGCTCACCTTGCCATCCCTGTAAAAAAAGTTAAAACTTTGCTGTATTGCAAGTTGTTGTCATTTTGCGTTAATAATAAATTTCTCCAGCGACATGGCATTTCACTGTATTAAAATGGATTTAAATTTGTTTATGTGTATGTACGAATCTTTGCGTGTGTTTGTGTTTTGACTTGTAAGCGTGAGCAATAGTTTTCCATTATTTCTTGCAATTCTTCCGTTGTCACATCCTTACACAGCTGCTTTGCTTTTAATTTTTTACTAGTGTATCATGATTATAACGTGTATAATTTATTATATTTTCTTTTTCATGACTTTTCATCAGACTGTGTGTTCGAGCTTGCAATAGTCATGCATTTTTAATGCAATAAACCATAAAAAAAGTCATGCAGATTATGATGATGTTGATGATGATGATGATGACGACAACGATGACTTTAATTTGTAACGCAAAGAAGTTGAGAAAAACTATCTAAGAAGTTGTTTCTTTTTTTATTTTAATCGTAAAATGAGTAAAGTATTACTTATAAACAACATGGAATTTTAAAATGGTTTAAAAAGTCAAAACAGATAAATTATTGGCTTTATTTAAGTTAAAAAAATTTTTTAATAAAGCTTTGTCAAGAACTTTCTAAGTTGTCAATGTAAAACTTAAAAGAATTTTTTTTACTAAAGTAAGGAAAACACAAATATAATAATATGAAATATTTAGAGGAAATGTTGGTATGAAAGTTTCAAAGGACATTTCGGCCTGTCTTTTTTTTTGACAACTGAAAGGAATGAATAATATTCCTTTTAAAAATTTGAAAGTCTTGTTACATTTTGGTCTCTGCTGAAAAACAAAAAGGAAATTGTTAAATTAAAAAATGAAATACATACATATATTCCCTATTGAATTACTTATTTCCTTTAGGACTCGAACATTTTGTTAACTTCTTGCTGATAGCAGGTGTATGATGACTGAGAGACTTTCTTATAAAAAGTGAATAAATGTTTTTCTACTTCTGCATGACTTTTTGCAGAAAACTTTTTGAAAGGTTGAGATGACCATTTGAAGTCTTAAAAAGAACTTAATAAATTGGGATTTTTAGTAACAGAATAAGAATAATTAAATTTAAAGCATATGAGGCAACAATAAGAAAACAATAAATTTTATTCACAATGCTTTAGAACATAAGCAAAACTTTTCCAAAATAAAGTTCTAATGACTAATTCTAGCAGAGGAGGCAACGAAAAACAATACATCGGCAAACAATGGGGCCAAAGTCCCTTTTTTATAGGATCAATTCATATCTTCACAATTTAAATAGTGAGACACATTAAATTCGATGTGTATAACTCTAAGAATAAGCTGCATGTTCCATAAAAATCTTGAGAAGGGGAGAGAGGGGTACACCTAATTTTTTTCATATCTTCAGAACTACAATTTTGTAGTGGTCAACTCTTAGGACAAAGTGCATGTTCCATTAAAATCTTGGAAATGCAGGAGAGGGGCTGAGATGGGTACCGCACATACAAAGTAATTATTAATTAATTAATAAATATGATATTTTTATAGAATAAATAGAACGAAATGCATATAAATGGTGCTAAACTAACAAAACAAGCGAAAATTCATGATTTTTTTATTCGCGCATTCTCCTTAGAAATTGCGGATGTGTTTGTAAATGCATCACTGCGCTGCAAATGAAAATTTAACTGTTCTAAACTGGTTCACTGAAGTAGATAACGCATAAATAAATGTCAAATATGTTGCACAAACATGGTTACTACTAAAACGGATTATCAGCGAAATTGCATGGCATTTTAAATAAAAGTTTGCACGTATGATGCAGAGCAGTGATGCATTTACGAACACACCCTGCCTTCAGATACGAATTATCCAAACATTTTAACAAGCCTAAGGAAGTGAGCTAAAGTCACACGCTATTTTTTAAAAATCATTATTGTACATAAATACAACCTTGATCATGAGTGACTTATGCGTGACTCACACGTGGCTCATGCGAGACTCCAATGGGACTCATACGAGACTCAGATGTGACTCATGCGTGACGCAAATGTGACTCATGTGTGACTCAAATGTGACTCATGCGTGAGTCACGCGTAACAAATCATAACATTTTATACATCTATAGTGAAAGTACATAAAACACTGACAAAAACAATAGCATTAATAGCAATTATTGGTTAAAAACGAGTGAGGCTATTACTAATTAGTGCCGCACACGTGAATCGCCCGTAATGTGTCGGGTTAGGAGTAATTCTTCGCTCGCTTTCTTCAAAAGAAAGCGTTGGCTGAAGTAGTTAGCACGTTGACTACAAAATCGAAGATCCTGGGTTGAATCCCTGTATCCGACAGCCAATTAATAACAATACCACGCATTTTTCTGATGTGTGTTAGTGTCACTTTGTTTCAGTTGCTGTAGGAAAGTTCAAGTGATAAAGGCATATTCAGTGGTCAGTGAACTATACCGACTTCGGCAGATACTAATCCTAATGTATGTAAACACCGCTTCAAAAAAAAAATTTAATGCGGTTCATTGAAACCAGAGGCGCTGCAATTCTGTATTGTAACATGCAAAACGTAGAGTAAAAGAAAAAGAAGTTTTTCTCTATCTATTCCTTCACCGCCTGTCTTTTCTATCACTTTCCCTTTCCTAAAGAAGGTAACACCTATAAGTAGTAGTAGGTATTCATTGCTTAAGTGTTACTTATCTTAAAAAAAAAGAAAAGGAAAAAATTACTCATACGCAGAAGAGTTAGATGCTTAAAGTTTTGCTCAGAATACTCCTTTCCATAAAATGCAAGTGTTACGCGGTATACAATATCGACTTACCACAAACTCCCTTTAAGCGTAAACTTAACTTTAATTTTTTTGTTTTGTAACACATTCCAAGTTACATCTGAAGCTTTGGAATGGGTTAAGCAAGATGCTCTACCTAATATATGTTCAAATAATAAAAGAGATTTGGAACCCCAGCTTGAGTATCCTTGTTGAAATGCAAACTCAATTTAATGTGATATGTTGATTTCTACTTGTGTTTTGTGTGTGTTTCTATTTGATTTTAATTCTTTCAACCTGCTGCACTAAGCAGAAGTGATACTTTGAGGTGTGGTGTATGTGGCTGATGGGTGGGTGGTTTTTTAGAAGTGGCAATGTTTGACATTATTAATACAGTTGAGGTGCATTGGCTTGTCATTTGGTTAAAAAAAAATAAAAAAAAATAAAATAAGTGTCAAAACCATCTAGAGTTTTTATGAAATTTTCTCCAAGTTTTTAATTTTTTTTTTTCAATTTTAAAGTTGCCATTGATTCGTATCTACGATTACATGTCAAACACATTTCAACTCGTACATCTCATAAAAAGATGTGTGTGTGTGTGTGTGTGTTTGTTGGTGTGTGTATTTGAACGAATTTTTTTAAAAGCTAAAATTGTCTGGTTTATGATTGCACACGTTAAAATGTCATAAACAGCTGTCATTAAGTTAAAGATCAAATGAAATGAGAATTGTGTTTGGTTTCTACGTTTGTAGATTTTTTAATATAATAAAGGTAAACTATTTTAACATTAATCATGCGAGGGGAAGTTGATACGTTTTTAGAGAATTATGTAAAGAGCACCAAGAATTGGTACTAATAGATGCTTCTTAAAAACGTTGAAATGTAAATTTTTTAAAATATATGGGCGATGCCTTATAATAAAAAAATATATATATCTAAAAACAATTTATAATATTATGACAATATGCCTTTATGACCGTTTGAATTCCCTAATTGTGTACAGTTTTTAAATTTAAAAAAAAGTATTAAATACTTATGTAAGTGGAAAAGCTAAAACCTTAAATTAACTGTTAAGGGCTATTGCAGGAACTGCTTGATTGAATAATAGCGTCAGCCCTTAGTAGAGTACTGACTCATCCTATTAGATCGCAGATATTTTGGGGACTTGGTCGAAACGCAGTTGTCACTCTACGCATTAAATTATGACTTTTACGAGATTGTTTAGTAGTAGCAGGAGGTCCCGATGTGATTTATGTGGCTAATTTATCATTTGTCCCAAGTATGGGGACTGTTGTTTTTCTTCAGCGTCCCGCTTAAGGTTCAATCAGATGTGCTATTGCTATAACCCTGAATATATTTGCTTCACCTGTTAGTGCTGCCATAACCATAAACGGCTGTTTATGTTTTAATATGTTTAAGACAAATATGTCTAACCAGCAAACTTCTGCTTATTATTAAGGCCGAAAACCCACAATTGAACTTGTTTCTTTGGTTATGTTTATAGCGTTATGACGAGTAACCTACGAGTATAAATACAGTGTTGCCCATAAGTTTGCTTCGAACAGCTCTTTTTTATGCTTATGGCTATGGTTATGGTTATGGTTATGGTTATGGTTATGGTTATGGTTATGGTTATGGTTATGGTTATGGTTATGGTTATGGTTATGGTTATGGTTATGGTTATGGTTATGGTTATGGTTATGGTTATGGTTATGGTTATGGTTATGGTTATGGTTATGGTTATGGTTATGGTTATGGTTATGGTTATGGTTATGGTTATGGTTATGGTTATGGTTATGGTTATGGTTATGGTTATGGTTATGGTTATGGTTATGGTTATGGTTATGGTTATGGTTATGGTTATGGTTATGGTTATGGTTATGGTTATGGTTATGGTTATGGTTATGGTTATGGTTATGGTTATGGTTATGGTTATGGTTATGGTTATGGTTATGGTTATGGTTATGTTATGGTTATGGTTATGGTTATGGTTATGGTTATGGTTATGGTTATGGTTATGGTTATGGTAATGGTTATATTTATGTTTATGGTTATGGTTATGGCATGTTTAATTAAACCTTTAGTTTGACGAAGCTATTTATTTTCTTGACCAAAAATTTTACATCGGAAGTCTCGGAAAGTTGATAAAAAAGAGAAGTCTTAATTTAGAGTGTATAATTTTCATGATGGCTCCACCTCACGGAGCTCTCAACAGGGATTTAATTTTAACCTGTTCTACCGCCTTTAGTACTAGGCACATGTATACACATTGTATAGTTCCGTTCATTCCGTCTTAATAATTTCGCAAAATGTAAATAAAAAAATTGTTCATTTTAAAATTCGTTTTATGTACAAAAACATTTATGTACATGTAATACAGTTTAATAAATATTTACAACAGATAAAATCATAAAAGTAATATAATAAAAATATTTCATAAATTACAAAAGCACTTAACTAAAGAAGTGATGGATATGAGAAATGGTCATTGAGGAAGAATTTATAATACATGTGCGTGTGTGTGGGTGCGTGCGTGTGTTTTCTTTTTGTATTGTGGTGAAAAATGGACTAGACTTAAGGCGTACGAAGAGTGGTTGTGCAAAAATTACCAGCCGCCGCCTGCGGACCAGCCAGAACCACTCGCAGGACCATAACTATAACCGCCGCCACCACCACTACCGCCACCCCCAGAGTATCCTCCATGAGAACTACCACCAGATGTGGAAGCAGCTAATGCGGCTAGTTTCAGACTATCATCATGGCCACCGCCAGAGGAATAGCCACCACCTGAAGAATAATCACCAGCAGAGGAATAGTCACCACCTGAGGAATAACTGCCCCCTGAGGAATAGCCACCACCATGTGATGAGGTAGAAGAGGCAGCTATGGCGGCTATTTTTGCAGTTTCATCATGGCCACCACCACCATGCGAGTAGCCACTGCCGCCACCACCTAAATAACCTCCGTGTCCTGATGATGAGGAGGAAGTAGCTGCAGCTATGGCAGCAATTTTGGAAGAATCATCATGTCCGCCTCCAGAGAAGCCGCCACCCGAGGAAAATCCGCCGCCGTGACCTCCACCACCACCATAAGAATAGCCACCAATACCACCACCACCACCACCATGACCACCACCGTTTTCATGAATAATGGCATATGTATTGACAGAACCATGACCACCGCCGCCACCACCACCGCTATAGCCACCCCCGATACTTCCATGCGAACCATGGTCACCAATTCCACCAGCATTTTGAATAATAACGGTGTGTTCGGCAGCACCACCATGACCGCCATGACCTCCAGAACTGTAACCTCCAGAGCCGCCAAATCCGCCACCATGACCATGGCCGCCAGCATCAGCAATAACTACGGTTTCGTGACCACCATGACCGCCACCACCATGTCCACCGCCACCGAAACCACCAGATCCACCGAATCCACTGAAGCCTCCGAAGCCACCATGACCGCCGCCGCTATGTCCGCCACCGCCATGACCACCACCATGACCTCCAGCATCAGCAACAATTACAGTTTCATGGCCACCATGACCACCTCCACCATGACCACCTCCACCATGACCACCGCCACCGTGGCCACCACCATGACCACCAGCATCAGCAACTATAATAGTTTCATGGCCTCCATGACCACCACCGCCGCCACCACCATGACCACCGCCTCCGAAGCCACCACCATGACCACCGCCTCCGAAGCCGCCACCATGACCACCGCCTCCGAAACCGCCACCATGACCGCCGCCTCCGAAACCGCCACCATGACCTCCTGCATCTTGTATAATAATAGTATGCTCAGCGGCACCGCCATGTCCACCACCATGTCCGCCGAAGCCACCACCTCCTCCTCCTCCCCCTAGATCACCACCATGCAAAGGACCAATAATGTCACCTCCATGATGATGATCATGATGCTCTACATGGCCGTGGTCATGTTCAGGCAAATGTATTCTAATGTGTACGTGCTCCTTGCCAAATGTCGGTTTGCCATAACACACTCCGCTGGCTGCCAGCAAAACAGATAGCTATGGAATAATTAAATAATATCCAAGTATTTAGACATATCCAAAAATATTAACACTTTTTTCTTCTTTTTATTCAACTCACAATCATCCACTTTGCCATTTTGTTAAAGTCCCGATTAAGCGTAATATAAAAAACCGACTTCCTACCCTCCTGCGATTTGTTTTGCGCGTCCCGGTATTAAAATGTATTGAAAAAAAATAAATCCAATTCGGGGAATAGGTATGTAAGTTCCTCTACTACGTCAAACCACAAATGATGCGTTAGCTGTCACAGAGCACCACATTTATACAGCTCTTAACTGTTGTGCCACTGCACAAGGGTGTTATGTAAGCAACAATGCCAATGCGGACTCATTTTTACTACAACTACAACTTAACTTAAGTAACCATGTTGTAAGTGTAAAATCAAAAAAATCAAAAATAAAAACCGAAAATCATTCACTACTCTTACTACAAACCAAACAGTCGCTTATACGATAAGAAATGTTTGCAAGCAGCAAATACAACGAAAGCGAACAGCAGTAGCAGCAGCAAAAATATTTAGTAACTACCAAAAAAAAAGTAATAAAAAATATAGTAACATGTGATAAAAACGAACCACCCGAGTAACTATCAAGCAACCGTTCGACCTACCAAACATACAAAAACTTCAAAATTTAATACAACCAGTTTGATCTTTAATTGTGGTGGTATAGTTCATACGAGTATGTATAATAAACACAACAAAAACAAAAGCTTGATTACCATCATCATCATTGTTTAAAAATTTAACAAAATCCATGATAAAAAGTCAGGAAACAGGCGCAATATAATCTACCAATGCTAAGAGGAAGAGAGTTTGTGAAAAGACTCTCCAAACGAAAGACTGCCTGACTACCTTTCAATCTCATTTTAATCTGAACATTTAATACAAAAATTATTGTGGTAGGTTGTGGCATATTACCACACTCATGCATGTAAGATGCAGCACCGAATTAGTATTAAATAATATTGGCCGATAACAGTTAAATACACACACACACACACACACACTTGAACGAATACACTCGTTGAATTAATTACAACAAAACTCGTTCACAGCTTCGTGTGACCTTTAAATCTCTACTCTTGATTTTCATCTCAAGAAAGTGAACGGAAACGTGAGCGAAAGAAAGAGTAAAATGGCGAGCGAGTGAGAGTAAAGTGCAAAGAGTGCATTTAAGATGAGAAAAAAAAAGAAAAGAAGAAAAGCTGAAACACTGACCAACAGATTTGTTGAAAAAGTTTCATTAAACAACATTTTTTTTAATGACATGGAGTCAATTACATTTTATGTGTTGTATTGTGTTGTGATGTATTAAACGTGTTTTTGTTTGAAATAGGTCAACTCTACAATTTACATACACACATACATATGTATGTACATATGTACACGCGTCGTTTTTTCTTTGTTGCTGTAAATTCTGTTAACTGTTTTATCTGAAGCTGCATAAATTAACGTTTGTAGTTTTAAACAAGCTAAACAAACATCTTACATTTTTTAATTATATCATATTATGTATGTGAACTTTTTTCTAAATATGTTTGTATACAAATTTTGGAGCGTAGTTTTTGTTACAAAATTTTATTTGTGCGTGTGCATAATTGTGTGTATTTATATACATACTACATACGTATGAATATATTTTTTTTAATTAAAATTTTTAATATTATTTATTGATCATCATGGAAATATACTTTTGGCCTGAGCTTAGGCACATTCACCAACGAGTAGCGAAGGCGCCGCTGAGCAGCTATATTTTTTTAAATCAAAGTTGTTTACGAAAAAGACATTAAAAATATTTCAATATGTAAGATATTTTATAAAAAAAAACATTATTTGCAAGGCATATTTATTTCCAGGTAATATCAGGATTGCAAAAGCAATGAAAAAACAAAATGGCTTTTAAGTTAATTTTTAATTATTATTTTTCGAACTTCATTTGTTTATTTTTATTTGATTTATTTGAACGGGCTAAAGTTCATCCAAAATATCAAAAAATAGAATTTGTTTAACATAATAATAATAATAAAAATTATTCACAAAAAGTTTAAAAAATGTCTCCACAGCAGCTACCACTAACAAAACAACAACTATTGTTTTTTTATTGGGAATTGTTACAATTTAAGTTTAACATTCATTAACGCACTAATAATCCCAAAATAATTATTATTTTACTTGTTCAGTAAAATAATTTTTTATTAAAAATACATTGAAATTGATTATTGAAGGGTTTAGCTGGATCCTATGCGCATTTCACTGTTGCTAATGCAACTCATCAGGGAACCTTTACACAAAGTATTGTGCAAAAAATATGGCAGAGTAACTACACCATATTCCCAAAATGTTATTAACAGTATTTTAAATATGTTTTGTGACTGACTCTACACGACCTATGCCTTCACATAGGAAGTAGCAACGTGGTTTTTACATAAATTCCACAAAAGAATACGGTAATCATGGCGAGCGAGACGAAAAACTCTCGAAGGCCAAACAACACACACAAGTCTGACCGCACTTAAGAAATAATTACGATGACGCGAGAGATGGTCCCCAACCCAGAGCTGCTTAACGACTGAAGAAATATATATAATCTTTGTATTCTCATCTCGCTCTGTTACTCGAAAAATAAAAAGTTGTTGCAACAAAAATTGCTAGTCTAGACCGAGACATATTCAATTGATAGAAATTTTCCCTAAACTAAAACCAAACAACTTTAATATAGCGAATTCACACACCTTTGTAAGTACATGAGTTAATATTTAGTACAATTTTGAAATAAATTTTTTTAAAGTGCGACTTTGACTCGAATGGACACTACATACATATGTACATATATTTACATATGTAATAATATACGAACTTTAGCCTATATAATCAAATATCTTACCTGATGTATATTGATGACATTTTTTATACATTTTTTTCCGTTTCCGATTTTTTTTTTAATTTTTGGAAATTTTTGTTTTTGTTTTGGCAATTTTTTCAATTTTGCTGTGAAAATAATTTGAAGTTCGCCTCTTACGGTTTCCAACATACAGTAAAGATATGTATGTACACACGGTTGTCAGATCTTACAATATTGCCAGTAAAATGTGTTCAAAATGTCTTACAACCATGTGAACTGGCAATTTTTGCCAAACGTCGTTGCCACATAAAGAATTGTCATTCCATTGCAAGACAAAGCAGCTGACAACAAAATATCAGACATTTTACAATCGTGATACGTTGTAAAATAATACCAGATAATTCTCAATTTAATATTGTCAGATGTATGAAGCTCATGCATCTGACAATGGCGTCATTGTAATGGAATTATTTCTATGGGCAACACTGCACACGCTTGATTTTAAAACAAAACTATATAATAAAATATATGCAGACAAAATAATTAGAATTGCTTTTTTATGGTCCATAATAATTCATATTTTTGCTTTTTTCATATAACACAACCGCAATTGATTGATATTCAACAATTTATAGCAAATGCTTTGAGTCTGGCAACGTATAACAACAGATCTGACCATTTTTGCATATGACAACCGTGTGAACTGACAATTTTCAGCTGACGATTTTCTCAGATGAATTTATTGTATACAACTGTCTGGCAATAAATTGTAAGATTTCCTGACAACCGTGTAAACTGACAATATTTCTTTACGTTTACATTTTCAGCACATTGCCAGATCTGACAATAAGACCTGACAATCGTCTGTCCATAGCTTAAGCTGTCAAAATTACATACATATATACATGCATGCATACATACATATATATATACATGCATGTTTGACAGAGCTTTCGCCTGGCAACTGTGACAGCGCTGGGGTTTAGTTTTCTTGAACATATGTATAAACAAAATTGTCATGCGAATAAAAATAATTTTTAAAGGAATACAAATTCTTTTCGAATTTGTATGCTTATAACATGTAAATTCGAAAGCATTTTCTTTCGTTTCGAATTACAGAGTAGACCCCCTGATTTTTAGAATACAACTTCTTATGAGCTGTGAAAAAATATTTATTGTCCTGAAAAATTAACTAATTTTAGTATTTTCCCTTTTGTTAAAAAAGGATATTTCTTTTTCGTTTTTTTTTAAAGCTCAATTTAACTCGTATGCTAGCGTCAGCCAGAAGCTCGGTCACGGTCGTGTCTATGTTGTGCCTAGTACAAGTGTATGCGTGCGTGCGTGCACATGCATGTTTATTGTAAATATTTTAATTAAGTTACAATTGTTGTTGTTCTTGTTATATCTTTGTATCATTTGCTCTGCGCTCTATTAATGTATGTATATAAAATATGTTGTCCGCATGGTGGATTTTTTCAGTTCAGTAGTTAATGCAGCTTTTTTGTTATCTTTGTTGTCATTATTATTGTTATTCATGCTTATTTCTGTTGTGTTTTTAATATTTTTGTTGTTGCGCTCTATGCATTTCTTTTTCTCTTTTGTTATGCTTTGTGCCACAATAGTTTTAATTAATGCAGTTGCCATTTGCCTAGTTTTCTATTATTTTTTTATTTAGTTGTTGTTGTTGCAACTATATTATATTCAATTTGTTCAGAAAGAGATAAAATCAGTTGGAAAATGTTTTAAAAGGATTTTTTTTAAAGTTCGCTTAATTTATTTTTTTTTTGTAGAAAAAAAACACTAATTAACTTCTAGAACTTAAATGTTGGTTGGTAATGTTTAATTATCAGCTGCATAATTTGTATGCACAACGCGTCGTTGTTGCTTCGTTATTAATACTTTGATTAAAAAGTTGTAGTAATCTTTGTGGCAAGTTTGTTCAAGTTTTAATTTCTTTACTTGCAATTATATATTCATAGTTTTATTATACGCTTCAGAATTGGGTCATTTGAAATGAAATTAGCAATAGTTTTTTAAAATATGCTGACTGTAAAACGAATATATTATCATATTATGAGTTGAAAGGAAAATTGTTAATAATTCACAACGTATAATAATAATTTTCTTAAAAGCAAGCATGGAAAAATCATATTGCAGCAAATTAATGTTTGAAATGTTTGATTTTTGTGTTAATAAAAGTTGTTTTTACAATGAAACTGAATCGACTTCAAAGCCCCCTCAGAAGGTCGCCTAAACTGAGCATAAAATGGCAAAAGTGCACGATGCACTTTCTTAACGGAGCATGAATCTTGATAATAAAATATATTAATTTGCAAGCGTTGTTCCATTTGTAAGTCATGGTTAAATTATAGACCAAACGGAATATGTTTAACAGCAACATGATAAACGAAAACAGCTGAGTTGCAAGAAACAGTGTTGCCAAAAAGAAAGTTGTTAAAAAATCTCTACATCTTCTATTTTTAAATCAATTAGATTATTCTAAGGCAAGCATCAAACATTTTGAAATCATAATGTAAAAACATACAATTATATATAGACAATAGAAATTTGAAAAGTTTGGTGTATTTTTATTTGTGTAAGACGTTTAAGTTAAAAATCTTAACGTTTTTGTAATACATTAAAGGAAACTTGTACAACTTTTCTTTAATCTCTTACAGAAACGCCTAGATATCTAACTCAAACGTCTTACACAAACGGAGGGTATATCCTCTATATTACACTGAATTTTAAAACTCTAAATTACAGGGTATTCTATTAGTTAATATTGTTTCGATTATGTAGTTTTGACAACTTGCTGTACCTTGGAAATCGTAAAAGGTAAACTCTTTAAATTATCAAAAACGCCGAATTAAGAAATCTTAAAACTTAAAAAAGTTACGAAAGGAAAAAATCGCCAAAATGAAATAATGCAAAAAAACGCCAAAATCAAATAAGTGCTTAATTGAAAAATACCACCGAAAAAAAAATAAATCGCTAAAATGCCAAAAATTACTCAAAACTAAGAAAATGCCGAAAGTAAAAAAAACACCAAAATGAAATAAGCTCTTAAATGAAAAATACCAGCAATAAAAAAATAAATCGCTAAAATGCTAAAAATTACCCAAAAATAAAAAAATTCCGAAAGGAAAAAATCGACAAAATAAAATAAACGCTTAAATGAAAAATAAAAGCAATATAAAAACAAATCGCTTAAATAAAAAAAATTACCCAGAGTAAAAAAAAAGAAACATCAAATGAGCGCAAAATAAATGGCCTAAATGCAAAAAAATACCCAAAGTAAAAATGTCACAAAAAAAAACTAAAAAAATCCCCAAAACCCAAAAAAAAACTCGAAAAAACGCTAAAACTAAAAAAATCGCCAAAACTAATAAAAAGGCCAAACTTGAAAAAATTTAAAAAAACCAACAAAAGTCGCCAAAACTAATAAAAAAATCGCTTAGATTAAAATATACATATCGTTAAAAATTAAAAAAAAACCAAAAAACGCCAAAGCTAAAAGATCAACAAAAACAGAAAAAAAGTTTAACGTATACTTGAAATTTTTAATACAAATTTGTGGCAATAAGGAAAAAGTGCTTAAGTCATATTTTACTGTTTTGCAGGACAGAACTTTTAAGCGTTCAAGTCCATTTTCAGAAATTTGATTCTTTTACAGTTAAATTGGAAAATTCTCTGTTAACCTTAATTTTTTGAAGCAAACATCATTCTTCATACTTCATAAATAATGAATTCAAGTTGAAATATGCCAAAATATCAGCTGAATTAAGTTTTTATTGCAAATGAGATTAGAAGTCTAAAAAAGTTAAGCTTCATGTCATAGTGCTATAACTTCCTCAAAAATTACACAAATTAATTGAGATTTTGAACAGGGGTAGTTTCGAATATGTCGATAACAAAGCTTCCATTAACTCTAAATCAGCTTATCTCGACTTAAGCACTTTTTTCTTTTTTCATACAGAAATGTCCATATGAAATAAAATATTTGATTATATGGGCTAAAGTTCCTATTACATTGTCCATACGCAACCCATCGCAACCCTTTTAAATATTATTTGCTTCGTTTACTTATTTATATATTTTCCCGCCATTTCCATTTTTTTGAAGACAAAAAAACCTTGAGGCCTCAAACTGCGCTACTAAGTAAAACATTTTCTTTTCAATCTACAATAATAAATGCGATATCGTTATTGTAATTATTTTTGCTGCTTTTCAATCCTGGGACTTAATTTTAAATCTACTTCCTCATTTTTAAGTCATTTAAACATTTACCCCAAAGAAACATTTTCTCCCAACAAACCATAAATTATAAAAACGAAACCAAAAAAAAAAGAAAGAAACGAAATGAATTAGAAATGCATACAAATGCAATGTATACCCAAAATAGTTGAATAAAACAAAAATAAATTTAAATTATGGCATAAATGCAATAGAAATATTTACAAGCAAAAAGACAAAAAAAAATTAAAATTTGCAGAAACATTGAAGCCAGCCCTAAAAGCAGCGGAAATAATAATCGAAAATTTGCAACATGAAGTACTTTCACTTCCATTAGCCAAATACGTGCCATACAATAGCAGCAGCAACAACAATAAATAACACCAACAACAACGAAAGCCAAACAAACAACTTGTCTGCCCAGATGACATTAGAAAAAATAAAATTAAAAATCTCTTGCATTTCACCAGTATTTATCTAATGCAAATTTTTGGTTGTTTTAAGAAACAAAAACAAAATATCCTTGCAGCAATTTGTTGAAATTACAAATAAAATTTAAATATTTTTGTTATTTATTCAAGTGTAACACATTTTTTTCTCTTGAAAATTAAAAAAAAAATAAGTTAAATGTTACCCAGTCAATCTTCCCCTAGTTCAACATTGGATGAGGTAATAGTTGCTGCAAACAACAGCAGCAACAACAACAACAAAAACGAAAAACAAACCAACACAATCACGCTAAAATGTTGAAGCATGCAACAGGTAGATTACAAGTTTGTTTAACATCAGTCACTCAGTCAGTAGAGTTTTTTTAGTTAAGTTGAATAATTTTTTAGCTGTCTTTTTTCTTTTCTTTCCTTTTATTTTTGTTTCTTTTAGCCCAAAAATTATTCAACAAAATTGCAATAAAATGCACTCATATTTTGTTTTTTGTTTAGTTGCAATTTGGGGCATAGTCAAATGCATGGACGTTATTTAGCCTTCAACATGAACAAGTAATAAAAAAAGGAAATGCTAAATTTTTGCGAAAGATCTTTGAAGCTTGCTGCTGCTTTTACTCAAGTTTTATATGTATTTTTTTTTTGTAAATATCGTTTGGCCGATTATTAACGACTGAGCAGGCAAAGTTAAGCATTTTTTTTGGCTATTTGCTTCAGTTTGTTTTGTGGGCTTCAAAATAAATTTGTATGGCTGGTTCGTTTTTTTTAAATATTGAAAGATCTGTAAAATGCCTGGAATTTATGATTAAGATGTTGGGATGTGTAACAACTGAAAAAGTTTCAATTATTTCCTTTTGATTGTCTTTATAATCGCCGTCAATTATACAATTATTGCAATATGAAATACTAACTGCGACTCTCATGCGAAAAGAAGTTTTGAAATCTGACTAAAAGTTAATTGAATTATAACAAAGAGATATAAATTATTTTTAACTGGAGCTTTTTTTTATTTTCTCACCTATAATACATGAAATGTTAAAAAAAATAACAAAAGTTTGTTTGCTGCAATCATGCATTGTTTGTGGCAATCATAGTATGTTAATGTCAACCATATGCTTTGTCTGGATGTGCACAATGTTAAAATGTTTATACACAAATTTTAATTATGAAATTTACTAATACTGACTTTCACCTTGTTTTTTAAGGCAGTTGCAACCCTGCGGAAAATTTGGGAGTAGTGTATGATGAAAAGAGACATGTCGTGCAAATGTTTACATGTTCAACATTTTCGTGGTGTATTGTCTAAGTCTTCATTCAATTTAATTGTTACTTGTTGTAGTATTTTGTAAGAGGTACTGAACAGAATCGATGTGGCTGGATCTAGAAACTATCAAGTAGTATGAATACTCGTATAATGTTAATTATTTCCTCCAGTGAAACGGCACAGTTACTTTGAAACCAGTCTGGTAGCTTTATTTAATCTCAGCTTAACTGACGTTTATACTTTTGAAATATGAGAGCCCTGTGGTGGATTGTGTAGTGTGCTAATATGTTATCCTGGAGAATGTCATAAACCTAATACGTATTACTATAAGCATCCAACAACTATGCTTGTAGTCCCGGTTCAGACTTGCAATTTTGTTTTTTTGCAGCAATTCTTTAATGTGTGGGAGGGTGTTGAAATAGAAATAAACATATATATTTTGTATTCCTCTCTCGCTCCTTCTCACTAAAAAATTAAAAGTTACTGCAACAAAAATGCAAGCATGAATCCACACAAACACATTTTTTAAAATTACGCAGCATAAACGATAACAAGTAAGCTTTATAGACTATATGAGCTACAATCATACGCATCGGTATAAAATACTTTGGCTATTAATTGGCAACACATGCGTATATACAGGGATGTATTACTTACACACACAAATATAAATTTTTGAAACCTCCACACACATAAAAATTTTCCATTAAATTTCATAAGCACAAATATTTGTATACAGTTTCGAATGATGAATAAATATGACGAGTATCATGCGTATATTTTGTTTGTCCGATTAAATATCCATATGCAAGTATAAGCATATTTTTAGTTGCAGAGAATTTTAGTTTTTCGCATAAACGACGTATAAATGTTTTTTATGTTGGAATCGGCTATATTCATAGTTGCTGGAGAGAAAATATGTGAGCGTACAAATTGCTTGCGCTGCAATTATGATACTCTCAGTTACTAAAACTAACATTTTTTACAAATGTATATTTTCTTGAGGACTCATTGTTATTCATCTACGTGATTGTTCATGTGAAAGGCATAAACTGTCATATGTCATGAAGTGCTCCACAGAATTTGGAAAAACTTCTCACAAACCGAAGTGTCCCTGTGGCTGAGTGGTAGCGATTAGAGTTGTGCTTATCAACTCTTTTAAGTGACCGCTCTTTTCAGCTCAGCTCACTTTACTGAAGTATTTCATTCAGTTAGCTCAGTAGCTTAGTTCATTTGTAGGGAAACATTTTGTCAAGCCTAAAGAAAGAGCCAAAACCTTAGCATAAAAAGTGAAAGATTTGTACAGTGTGTGTGTGTGGTCATACATTACAAAACAAGGCTGATGAAGTATAAAAAATAGATAGAACTAAAAAAGTTTAATGAGTGGAATTTGTTAACAAATATATCTACATACATATACTTATTTCATGTACATGTGCGACACAAAAAATTTGCTGAAAAAGCACAAGACTTGTATCGAATAGACACAAACTCACTTAAATTACATAGGCTTGTGTCTAAAACGAGATGCTGAATGAGTTTGATAGAAGCCCACATGTTATTTAAATGGGTTTAATTATAGGTTTGTGTCTAAAAGGAGCTACTAAAATTGTTCGATACAAATCTAGAAACCTCTCAGTACTGAGCTGACAACGCTCAGTGAATTGAACGGCTCACAGCGCTCAGTGAAGTGAATCGTTCAACTGAACTAGTTTGTTCATGAGCTGCACAACTCTAATAGCAATGCTAACCTCTCAGTCCAGGGTTCGATTCCCACCATTGGTATTTTCTGCAGATAAGCTAATCGTTTCAAAAGTTGTGTTTGCTTAAAAAAAAATAAAAATAAATCTTAAAAAATCCTCAATAAAAACCGTACACATATTTTTATATAATAAGATATTTTAATCTGTTCTGAAAATCACGGTGATTTTATATTTTAAGCTTTTGTCATTTATAATAAAATATTTTATTCTTCTTCTTCCAAGGCTATGAATCTTGCAATTTGATTTTTTGAAATCACCATAATTTGGCATGTCCTGATTTGCAGATCATTTGATTTTTTAGTGATAATATTAATTGAATATGTTAAAATTTTTAATTAATTTTTTAAGTGAATCTTTAGGAATATTTCGTTTAATTTTGAAATTAACCCCCTGTTTCTACAACCTAGACGGACGACTTGAGTATAAAATTTATATGGAAAGCACTCATATTTTTGAGTGATTTTCATACAAATTTTCTAGACGAGTCGTATGCCTCACTTGTAGAAACTACATATAATTCTATACAAATATGTCCATTATTTGTTTAATTGAATTTGTAAAAACATTTCAGTTAAATTTTCAATGAATTTTTAGAAAAAAATATCAGTTAAATTTTTAGTTAAGGTAATATTTTTTCAATTGAAAAAAGCTTTCATTACAAAACAAAACTTTCAGCAATTCATATATTCCACTCGCATAAAAGTTACGTATATAAAGCAGAAATCTACATCAACTAAGACCATACACAGTGGAGCAAACCCAAACCAGGCTGATGATAAAGTTGTGCCGACCTACGAAGAAAAGCCTGTTGTTCCGTTCAACTATGTGTTAGTTGGAATATTTACAACTTACTTTAGCGTTATTTGTTCATTAATAACTATCACATGTAATTTGGCCTACAAAGCGATACGAACTTTAGCTCGTTCAAATCATAAGTATAGAAAAATTAAAACGTTTTATTTAATACTAGAATTTTTGTGTTTGACTTAAAACTAACTTATTTTTTTTATTGAATGTTTTTTTTTCTCTACCAGCTGATTATGAAAACGAGATATACAGACTTGCAGATTAAATCAATTGACAAATCCACACATACTTAAATATTTTTTCTCGCCAAATTGATGTCAATCAGGCTGTTGCCAATAATTTATTACGCATAATCATCGTTATATGCTAGCGCTCAAAAGTTATTTTTTTTTTATTAATTTAAGTAAATTTTAAATAACTAGGAAATTAACATATTTTGTAATATGTATTGGACTATTCAAAAGACAACTTTGTTGTTGTTATGATTGCTATCGGCGGCAACATTTCAATAAATTTCTCAAATAAAAAGCAGCAACTAAAATGCATACTGCTAATTTAAAATATTTCGTGAGAAATAACGGTGTATATATAAGTCAACTAACTGCAAATGTCGTCAACTGAAATGATGAAGGGCTGATAGGCTCATAAGGCTCATAAAGAAATACAAAGTCATAGGGCACTCAATATTGAAAAAAAAAATTTTTAATATTTTAATGGATATATTTAAGAATTTGAAGCGGAATTCCTTAGTTGTTGCCCCCCGCGGTATTCCATTTTATTAAATCTTTTGTTGCATGTTGATAAATAATTTTCACTTTAACAACTTTCAGTTTCAGCCAAAGCTAAAGACGTGTTTTTCTCATTTGCATATATAAAACACTTTTGCGTCCATACTTTTGAACGCACTATAAACTAGAAAAGTGTGAGTTGCTTCACATTTACATATATATTTTTTCTTGGTATCTCAGCCAAAGATTGAAAACTAATAATAATAAATGTTGTATAATATTTTCCTTTTAAATATATAGCATCTCTGCTGCTGCTGCAGCCAGGAAGTAAACGCCTTCAAAACAAATTTTGTTTAACATGTTACAAGATTTAGTTATTTTTTTGCATGCAAGTATTTTAATTTTCTCAAAATTCAGGTGCCTTAGTGTTTGTGGCCAAAATGTTGAAAATTTAAAAGAAAAAAAGAAAATAAAATAAAAATATAAACATACATATGTATGTAAACACACAAATGCTATTTCATCTCGGTTGCATCATCGTACAACAAAGTAGAAGATGAGAAAACCCAAGATGAAGTTGAAGTGCAATATAATTGAAAGTCATGGTTTGCTTAGCTGCAAAATATTGCAGTGTAACTTCATGAACTTAAAAGTTATTCTGTTAAATTTATACATAGTACATATGTATGTGTATGTGTATTTGTGTGTGTGTATTTGTGTGTGTGACTATAAATATTAATGGTGGCTGTCTAGTTGGTCTTTTACAAGCCAAAACTAACTGCTTGAATCAACAAACAAAGTCAAAGTTAAACAAAAGTTGTAACTGGTTTTTGGTTTTGAATTTTGTTTTTTTTAATTGATGTGCATAATCAGCTACATGCAACCAACAAACATCATTAAAGCCACAAACGGCATCATCAAGCTCATCATCTTTTAGCTTAAAACTTATGCCGCTAACAACGACTTACATACATATGTATGTATGACGTGTGGTAACAGTTTTAAAACAAATGAAATCAATTTGAAGAAAAACCTAATTAATCAGATTCGTGGAAAGTATTATAAAATATGTATTACTATTCCTTTCATTTGGGCTTATTACTTTAATTTGCTTAGGTACTTGAGTAATTCACTTATGACAGGAATGGCCATTCTGAGACTCTGGCAGCAATCAATGTAGTGCTTGCAAGTTGAAAGTTTAGCTAAAAAGGAGTTTCGGTCTATTAAAAAATTATTGCTTCATCGAAGCATGTGTAAGCGACATATGAAGAAATGATATGAACAGAAGAAGGAAATTCTCTCTGTAATACCAATAGCTTAAAATCATTTATTTAGGACTCAGCTTGCTTGGTTCAGCATTGAATAGGACTGAAAAAATAGTTTTCCAATCAACACTTTTATTAAAAAAAAACAATATACATACCCTACAAGAAATTAATGACTGAAACTAACACAAACAAAATTTTTTCACTAGCACTATTGCAGCAATTTATATTGAATTCAATATTGATAGTCAATTGACTAGTCATTTGATAGGAAGTGATGATGGATTTATTTATTATATATATGTTATTATATATATGTTAGAGTGGGACATCTAATGTGCATTTGCCAAAAGTTTTACAACATCGAGTTTTATGGGGAAAAAAAATAGAATTAATTCTGTATGTGGAAAGTAAAATTTAAAAGTGTTAAAAAACATAAGTAAAAACACAATATTTAATAAAGAAATTTACAAAATTTAATTTAATTTATATTTCTTTTCTTTTTAGATATGTATTTGAAAAAAGCAAGATGCGTTGGTGGTGAAAAGGTGTGAAGAGGGCAATATACCGCCTAGTTTGTTCTTTTTTGCTGAAGTATATCTCTTATTTTATATAATTTATATATTTTTATATCATATTATAAATAAAAACTATATTTATTGTCATTATATCAATCATGTATGATTACTCAATTGTTTGGGGGATAATTAGTCTATTATGATAAGTCAAACTTGAGTAATATTTATGCTATCATTGATAAGTAAAAAAACACTGGAGTGAGCAGTTCAACTATATGTTATATTCCTTTGTTAGAGAGAGATGCAACATCACACGTACACTAAAGTTTCCATCACATTTTTCATTTTGTCCTTAATAAAGTGATAGAAACTTTGTTCTACGCAATGATGAGTATATCCTGCCAGACTATCGATTAAATGAGCAGTCAATTGACTGGTAGTGTTCTTGTAGGGTATACAAAAAATAATTAATAATGCAGAATAAATAAATAAAGCTTCATATAAATAACTTTTAGTGCAACCTCAAGAGAGAAGAATATTTTGTCATGTCTTCATTGCTAATATGTATGTAAATTGAATTCCTTAAATGCTTTATCTGGAAAACAAGTTGTTTTGGGTTGTTGCACTACTGAAGTAAATATGCAAAATGGTTCTTGAGAACGTGGCAAAAAAATTACTTAAACATTTTTTTTTGTACTTAAAACTTCACTTACCTTGAAACTTTTTTTAAGATACAAAATCAAAGAGCTCAAAAAGCATTAGAGATCCATGAGGCATGTCCAAATTTTGATTGATTGATTTTAACCTTTGGGTAAAAGTTCACTGATGAACTGCATAAGCAACAGTGAAATGCGCATAGGATCTGCTTAACCACTCAATAATCAATTTCAATGTACTTTTAACAAAAAATTATTTTACTGAATAAGTAAAATAATAATTTTGGATTATTCGTGCGTTAAAAAATTTTAAACTTTTACAATTCCCAATAAAAAACAAACACTTTATTTAGTTGGCACAAAAGATCTATCAGTCGCAGTGGCGGCCTTTATTTTAATTATATGTTTCAAATAAGGAAGTCTCCAAACTCTCCAAATATCTTAAAACAGCCTAAATCACGATATTTATTAAATAAATACGCCAAAAATTCTCCAAAACTCTATAAAGCTTTACTTACTCCATCATACTAGGGTTGTATTTCCTTAAAAATACTATCCCGAACGGTTGTGTGGGACAGTGCATCACGGTCTTTAGACATACAATTTAGAAGACTTGTGATAGTTTTTAAGTTATGATCAACCTGTCCATACAAATTTTGATTTATCTAAGAAAATGTCATTGCAGGGAATGACACAATATTTTCGAGGTCTGCTGCATTTTTTCATCAGCGTTCGCGTTTTTGAAATTTCAGGACTGATAAAAAGACATTGAGATTTTCTCTTTGAAAATAAAAATTTGTTTCATACCAATAAAATTTTATCTTTTGACTCTTCCGAAGAATTTAAAAGTTTAATATTCTAGAGGAATTTTTGTTTTCACTTCCTTATAAGTTTCATTCCTGTGCGTTTTGGAACACTAACCCCAACCACGAGAATTGATAAATCACTCACCTAGTGCACCCAGAAGTGAATTCACGTTTAAATGATGAAACATAATAATATGCAAAAAGCTTTAAGGACAAGGAACATGAACGGGTTCATCAACGACTTATACAAAAAATATTAATTTTGAAAAATGTCTTCGAATGAGAGAATATGCATGGGTTCGATTCGCTCATTTTAATGAAGATCAATTTATTTAAACTCTTGCACAAACATATGATCTCCAATGACATGCTAATGTAAAATTTATTCATGTTTCCCCTAAATCAAACCAGTTTGTCATGGCTTAAACGCATAATTCAAGGCCCATTTTTTACCGTATATGGAAACTTATTTGTTACCAGAGTAATTAGTAATTTAGTTAAAATTTAAGCTAATAAAAATTTAAAAATTTTCCATTTGTTCAATTAATTCCTTCACTTCTCTGTATAAAATTAAAGAAAATTGCAATCGCCTCAACTGCTGCCACCAACAAACGTTCGTAGCATCTTCCTGCATTTCAAACTACTTAATGAGAGGAAGAAACAAAAAATACTTCCAGACACAATGACACGGAGCGCTAGAGAAGTTTTCTTTCAGAGGAAGAAGTTGTGACGAAGGTGAATTCATTAGTGTATGCCATCCAAATGTCAAGTGACATCTCAAATATACTGAAGTTTTTTTAAATAAACATATGCTTCCGCATTAATTTCTGTGTGAACAACTAACAGATGGATAAATTAATGATGGCGGTGGTGGGGCTTGGCTTTAAAACTATAAAATTAGTTGCATAATATTGTTTTTAATTTTTAATTTTAATATTTATGTATATTTTAATTTAAAAACCAAAAGAAAATACTCGTATCATGCACCGAGTAGTGTGTGTTTTAACCTAAGTTTGAATTTAATTATGTTTGCTTTGCCGATAGTATTTTCATAAGTATTTCTTATCATCGACCGAAGGACGGATGGACAGACGGGCGGACCACTTAATGTGTTTGTTTTACGGTCTCCGAAATGAGCAATTTGTGTGTAAATACATATTTACACACTCTTATACGAGTACAAGTGCTTGTGAATGAGTTTGTGCATATTTGTGGGGCATTGCATTGCAATTATTGACAAATAGTTTCAAATATGTATTTGAGTTTGACAATTTTTTCAGAATCTATTTTGTTGTTGTTGTAAATGCTGAGGTATTCGTGTTGCAATATTTGCTGTCGCTGGTATTAATGTTGGTGCTGCTGTTGCTTTTGCTTTTGCTGCCGGTGTGGTTGCAGTTGTTTGCTGATATTTTTTTACGTGTTCAAATACGTTTTGCTCTGTTTCGCTTGCATTTCGATGAAATATATATTTGTGGCAATTAAAATAATTGTTTAAATAAAAAGTGTCATAATGTTTGATTTGAATGTGGAGTGCTGTTGATTGTTTTACGAGTGTTGTTTTCGTGCCGCCATGAATTGAAGTGGATTTTTTGTGATTGTTTTAATTGCTTCATAATTTGTGATGGTTTTCAAAACGTTTCACTTTTGCACAAATATTTACAAATTGTCTATGAAAAGTGAACGTTTGTTCGTGTGTGTGGGCTTGCGTTCATACTTTTCATATAAACGCGCACAGTTTTTTACAATGATTACATGGACAGGATGGAAAATTATTAAATTGATAGCAGTGATTTTTTTCTTTACAAGAAAAAAATTAATATTAATTTAATGTTACTAAATGCGGCAACAAAATAAGTGGTTATAAGCCAAAATAAATAAATTAGGCGGGTTGAAGATGTAAGAAAATCCGTGAAATAGCTTGTGTTAAAATGTAAGTAAAATTCTTCAAAATAATTGAACTAGATTTAACTACACATTAATATCTATATGGGGAAAAAAATCATATAAATACACAACAAGAAGAGGAGATTATTCTTCATTAAGTCGAAAACATTCTACAAAAGAAACATACAATTTTAAGCAATTAATTTCAACTTTAATTTTATTCGGTAAATCTAGTGGATTGGGTGAGTCCTGCAACTTTCCCCGTTTAATATTTTCACATTTATTTAATCAGAATATAAGATATTTTTAGGGTTCCGTGCACCAAAGATGAAAAGGAGCCCTCTTGTTTCCACTATGATGTTCATCCGTCTGTCTGTCTGTTTGTCACAAGCTGTTTTATCGAGAACCTTAAGAGCTACGGAACTGAAATTTTTATAGAATATGCTAAGCCTTGAGCGCTACAACAACAAATAAATGATGTTTTTTTATAAAGTGGCACAAGTTTAAATTATAATAAAACAAAGAAATATATTTTAAATGTCAATGAAACGGACTTTATTGGAAAGAAAATTTTATGAAATTAATGTTTAAATATGATTCCTGCCGTGTGGCTGCCGCGGCTGGCGCGTAGAAGGCGCATTCTGGAACACTAATTTTCAACAACTTTTGACATTCTGACACCATCATCTTTTTGAAGACATGTCGGCCAATGACTCTGGCAGCGTATAAAGCGTACCAAACAGTTCTGTGAATGTAATGGTGTTTCGACAAAGGGTTGAGGATTCTCCTCACTCCAAATGAGACAATTCTGCTTATTCACGATGAGTTTGACAAATAAAACAACTAGTTTGATAAAAAATTTCGCGTTGCTCTGGTGTAAGTGAAAAAAATCAACTATCAGCTGTTAAGTGGGTGCTCAAATAAAGCAGTGATGCCAACGCTAAAAAAACACTTTATATATATTACAGTAAAGAATTAAAAGGTAGTCTAAAGCAAGCAACGAAAATCCTAATGTAATTGAAATTTTCAAAGCAACGCTTAAATTTAAAAAATAACAATTCTATTAGTTAATTAGTTTTGATTATTCAATTTTGAGAAGTTGCTGTATGTTGGAAAACGTTAGAGGCAAACTCTTGAAGTTTTCAAAAACGCTAAAACTAAAAAATCCCAAAATTAAAAAAAAGTTCAATCGAAAAATCGCGAAAATGAAACAAGCTGTAAGATGAAAAATGTCACCAAAACCAATGTTAATCGCTTAAATGCAAAAATTAACAAAATTAGAAATATAGCCAAAAATTAAAAAAAATGGCTAAAACCAAAAAAAATCACCAAAACGAAAAAAACGCAAAAAATAAAAAAATCGCTAAAACCAAAAATGTGTATTTTAGAAAAAAATAATAAATAGAAATATCCGCAATAATAAAATTAATTTCTCAAATGCAAAGAAATCACAAAAAGTCAAAAGATCGACAAAAAATAAAAATAAACAGAAAACCAAAAATAAATCGCTAAAACTTAAAAAAATTCCAAAACAAAATAAATCGCTTAAAATAAAAATATGTGTATTAAAAAAACCAAAAATAATAATAGCTGAAACTGAAAAAAAAAATCGTCAAATCAAAAAAAAAACGCCAAACTTAAATAAGCTTAAATACTAAAAAATCGCCAAAATTATGGATCCCATCGTGTGCGAGTCAAAGTCGCACTTTACTTAATTATCAACGTTTTTTACCTTCTTAAGAAAAAACTTATTATAACAAACAAAAATTAGAAAATAAGCCAAAGCAGAAGATATTATTGCCTCTTCACAGCTTGGAAGCTTTTTTGATTGATTTATTGCCCTCAAAACATTCACATTGTTGTGCTGTAATCTTATTAATTTAAAAAAAAATTTTAAAGTTTTTGTTTTAGTCAACTTTAAAATTAAAATATTTTGGTAATTTTGAAGGTCATTGGAAATTGGGTCAAGCCGAGAGACATCAAATAAAATGACGTAAAATTTCTACTTTTTACTTTTAATTTCACATACTCTTTCTTATAGATACATACACACATATTTCACAACCTGTGCGGATGTTTATAATGTAATTGTCTGGTCTTGTTTTGTCTCGTCTCATCTTTGAAACCAAAACAAGAAAAAGAAGAAGAAATAATAATAATTCGATAACAGTAAAATTAATAAAAAATAGAGATAAAAATTAAAAAAAAAAACAAAACAAGAAAGCTGTTAAATAGTTTTGATGCACACACTTGTTTAACTTGTTTTAACATTTTGATGATCATTAACATGATCATGATCATGATTGTTATAAACAACATCATGCTAATGTTACACGCACATATGAGTACAATGTAATTATCATCATGTTAATTATTCAATGTACATATACATATGTACATACATTTTTAAATAGTTTATTGTTGCTGCTTATGACTGACTTTAAAGATGATTTTAGACTTGATTGAAATACACTGTTTCCCATGACTGATTGCGAATAATTTAGATTTATCATTTCTGTTATACAATATTAATTTTGTATGAAAATTAGTAAAAAAAACCAGCATATTCTTACAAAACTACTTTTTGAATCGCCACCCCAAATCACTTTAGTTAAAATTCTTAATGGAAATGGTGTAAACTTAAGTGAATTTGTGTGTCCATGTAATTTCTACATAATTTTATAAATTATACCAAATCATCTACATTAATTTTCAATATGCGATTTCAAATGTGAGTAAGTAGTTTTTTTTTAAACTCAATTTGAATTGAAAACTTTCAAGGAAGACAAAACGCTTCAGCATCTGCAAGTGCGTAACACATTTTTTTCTCTTCATCTAAGAGCTATTTTGTTATTTGAAATATATTTTAATTCACTTTTTAATTTAATGCGCATATTAACATATTTATTTGATATTGATATTATATAATAATCAATATACATACATACATGTATGTATGTATGCATATACATTTTTGTCCACTTTTTCTCTCTTTTATTTTGTTTCTTAATCACAATACGGTTAAACATTTTAAGCTCATTGATAAATTTCAGCTCATTAATTTTCAAATTCAAAGTTAATAAATTAATTTATCGAATGCCACTGCTTGGAATTTCTTAATCGGTTGTTTATTTTACGTACAGGGCAAGGGATAGCAATTGTTGGTTGACTAACAAACTAATAGTTGTTAGATAATATTTTTATTGGGAATGTTATCAATGTTTTAGTGGTAAATGGAAAAAAATATTCATGGGCATAATTGCCAGCAACATTAATTGAAGACTATTGCACCTACACTTAAAAAACATGCTATGTGTATTGAAAATAAGTACAATTTAATATGTAGAACAGAAAATAAATATATTTTCTTTGGTAGGAAAGGTTTTTTGGCGACTAATTACCCTGTAGGCTTAATTCAGTAGATTTTTTTATATGCATTTAAAAACTTCTTTGAACTTAATGGCTTAAAATATATTCAACTAAGACTTGGAAGTTTCTAATGGTATTGAATAGAAAGGAAGTCAGTTCTCCTAAAAATATTTTAGCAATCTCTAATTGGCCAACCTTCGGAAAATTTTTGATCGAACCTTTTTTCCAATTTTTTAACTTCCCGCTATAGGAAGTTACTGATTTTATTCCAATTTTCGAATATCATGTTTTCATTATATCTAGACGTTTTGAGGTCCTGGGTGTCCATTCTCACTATTTTCACCATGATGTCGGTCAGAGAATGATAAAAGTATAGTTTTAAGTACTCTTTGAGTGCTAGGCGTCAAACAACTATAAATGCATGCAACTAAAAGTAAAAACATTCAAAACTCAAGCACACGCATTATTTTTAAGCCGAATACTTGTAACTATAAATATCCAACAAGCGTCAGCAACTAAAATTTATACACTGTATGAGCTACAATCATATAAAGGAGTATACAAATACTCTGGCTATTAATCGACTTCATATGCGTGACCATAGCCACACACACATTCGCACTTTTTCCATTTCATTTTATGTAAAAAAATTTTTGTACACGGTGGCAAATGATGAATGAATATCCACAGCAACAGCGCATTTTTGTTTGCCTGATTAAATATAACTAGTATGGGTATGACTGTGAGTATGAGGGAGAGATTTTTAATTGTAGTGTATTTTAGTTTTTTACCAAAAGGGGATTTATCAAAAAAAATAGTAAAATTAAAAAAAAAAAGAGAAAACTACAATAAACTTTTTATTTTTAATGTATTTTTATATAATTCACTCTAAAAAGAGGGAGACAAAAAGTGGCAGGGCAGTCGAAAAGTGGCAATTTGCAACTTTTGTTGGTCAAACGGTCACGCTGATTGAAGTAGAGATGCTCTTGTTTGTTGAAATCGGCTTTAAGCATAGTTGCTTGAGAGAAAATATATGAGCGTAAGAATTGTTTGCGATACAATAATGATTATACGCCGTTACTAAAATTAAGACTATTTACTTTTTTTCGAGTACTCATTGTCATTCTCTGATGTCAGTGGAGATGTATGTGTTTAAGTGTTTGTGTATGCATATATTTAAGCATCATATAGCTTAAGAAGATTAAAAAGTATTTGATTTCGCATAGATGTCATAAGATAGTAAATCGATTCAGCCCAGAAAATTTTTAAAATTTTTAGAAAAAAAATTTTTACAATAATTCTTAATGAACACGAAATTATTTTTTCCATTTTCTTCTTAAATCACACGGTCATTGCTGTGGCTAGAACTTTTTTGTAGGTTGAGCATTAGTACTAATAATTTAATTTAATTTAATAATTTAATATTATAAAAACAATTAATTACATGAAATTTGTAGTAATTCCAACGCGTATGAAACACTCACGCAAAAAATTTTCCCAACACGAAATTGCTCAGCACGTACGAAATCAAATTGAATAACAAAAAAGGCATTTTTTTATTCAAATAGATAAATTTATTGGTTTAATTTCAGATATTAAGTTTAAGTGACCCTATACTACTCTACAATTAGCTGGGTTTTGAGGGTTTGACGATACATAATATTTAGTTTTTTCCTTATGAGAAATTCATGCCTGCATTTTTTGAACCTAAAATCGTTTGGTGTCTTATCGTGTCAATTTTGCTCAACATGATATGACCCGAATACGCACGATATTAAATTTTCTGCCAAGAAGACTTCGTGTTGAGTCGTGCGTGTTTGTGTCACGACATGCGCCCCATCTCTAGATAAGACAAATAAGGAAGAAGTCATGAAAACTTCGTTCGGTATGTTCTATTACTAAATATTCCAAAGAGATGTGTATGTTTTTTCTATCATTATTTGAATACTTTTGTTCACCACTATATACGAATATATGTATGTGAAAATATAACTATTGTTTCAATTAACACCTTTAATTGAAAAAAAATGCAAACTATCAATTAAAAGTTAAATTTAGTCAATTAAAATTTTGTTTAAAAATTTAATTGATTAAAAATTTTATTACAAACTGAACTGAGTCATTTTAAATGTTGCTTAAAAATTTAATTAATTAAAAAGTTGTTTAACACGACTAAATTTTTAATTGATTTTTTTTTTAATTAACGCTGTTGTTTGAAAAATTATTTTTTGGGCTTACAGATGATATTTTAAAGGGAAAAATCATAAAAAGAAATTTAGCTTAAAAATTTGTCAAGAATATATTAAATCATCGTCTGGTAACACTAACGACAATGAACAAAGGATAAATTCACCCTTAGTCTCAGTTTAGATGATGAAATTTTTCATGCAAAGAGTCTTACTTTGTTGGCTGTTTCAAACCTGAAGCTGGCTTAAATTTTATTTTAAATTTTTATATAAAATTTTCCTAAAATGGATTTCAAATTCATTTTATTTCTTTATGAATATGGGGATAAAAGTTTAAAGAATAATATGAAAAATAGCTGCAAGAAAATTTTCATCATCTAAACTGCGAGTTACTGACGTTTTGTGTTTCCCGAGGTCTTGCAAAAGATTAAAAACAGAATGCAAAACTTTTCTTTAATCTATAACAAAACGTAGAATTTAAAGTCAAAATTCACTAAACAGAATAAGACCTATACCCGTCCACTATAGTTCCTTCCGTTGCACTTGAAAACTAATAATATGAATCAGTAAGTCACTTAATTTCTTATAATTTAATTCTTCTATAAAAGAGATTTCAAACTGAGTATGAACAGACATGATTAATCTCCATATAAGAGAATATGTTACAAATACAAAATTTTCATTGCTAGTTAACGGTTTCACTACTAATTATTTTTTTTATTTTCATTCCCACAGAAAGCTTTTCAATAAATTTTAATTTTAAACAAGTTCACGCCTGGAAATTTGGAAAATAATACGAGTAAGTTTTTAATTTATTAACTTAAATTGTTATTTTGACAGTGGGAATAAGTAAATGATTGGTTGTTAATCACTTCTATGTATGTACTCGTGTACATGCCAATATTGAAGCGCTTAAAGAATACTGGAAAATGATGATGGCGTTTTTAAACCACCACCATATTGACATTATGATGGATTAAATCAAAAATAATAATCAAGAAATATATAAAATTTTTTTTCAACAAAATCCAGCTTTACAAAATATTAAATGACTATATATGGTATTGTTCATAATATGAACTTCATATGTATATATGTATGTATAAATGTATAGTTGTATGTATGTATTTATTTTTACATATTATTCATAATAAATTTATTAAAGCTAAAAAAAGAAGTTTTAAATAAATAAATGAATTTTGATGCTTCAATGAAAGCGAACAGTTAAACGTGAGTGTGTATCTTTTTTTTTCTTTCACAGTGATCAATTAGTTTGTTTAAATAACAAAGCTTAATAAAAAAAAATTTTAATATAAAAAAACATTTTTTATATTAAACTTAAAAAATTCCATTGAAGCAGCATATTTTGCTAAAAAATATTACAAAATATTTTGTTGACGAATCAGCAAAAAAAAATTTATTAAACCAGTTTCAATTAAAATTGTATGTCATTATAAATATTAGCGTGCGCTTAGATAAATAATAGCTAATGATTATGTGTAGTAGAGCCAAAAGATCACGTTTTTAAGACTGTTGTACTAGTTATGTAATTTTTTCTAAAGAATTTTGTTTAACGACCGCTTGATACTTAATCTTAGAAAAATATTATTTTTTGAATATTTGTGTTTTTTTTTTGATGATGTTACTTTTGAAAAGACACGTTGTTCAAGAGACTGTTTTGAAGGGATTTTAGACAGAGATACTAAACAAATTTTTTATTTCAAAAGATACTGTTTTAAAAAATTACTTTTTCGAAAGGTATTTTGTATGAAGTACTTTTTTAATTAAAATAATTTTTTTTGAAAGAGTGCCGTTTTTTTTTATAAAAGAACTTGCTTCCTAAAAATAAAAAACCTAAATTTTATTTAATTGCATTTTATTAAATAAAATTTACGATTTTTTAAAAGGCAATTATTTTAAAAGATACTTTTTAAAAAAAGAAATTTTTTGTTAAGTTAATTTTTCCAAATTAAAAAAAAGTATTTTGTGAAAAAACAAATTTTTGAAAAAAGTGTTTTCTTAAAAGCACGTTTTGAAAAAAATAAAATTTTTACAATAAGCCCCTTTTTTTCAAAAACTAGTTTTTTTAAAAAATATTTTTTTCCAAAAGGAAAATTTTAGGAAAGTTTTTTAAGATGGTATTTTTTTTTAATCAGAAATAATTTCTTAATCGGGCTACAGTTCAGTAATTTCAATTCTTATTGATTGAAATATTTTTATTACGAGTATTTAATGTGAATTTCTAAAGAAGAGACGAAAAATATTTTTTTTATTACGAGTATATATTTTTTTTGAAAGAAACTTAAAAAAAATTAATATCTATTTTAAATCGGTACTTATCTAAAAAGGTACTTATTAAAAAAGTAAATTTTTAAAGATGTATTTTATCAAGGTAATACATGTTTTAAAAGGATTTTTTTAAACTTATTTCTTTAAATGCACTATTTCAAAAATTTACTTTGTTAAAAAAGGTACTTTTCGAAAAAACTTTTTTCTAACAGCTAACTTTTGAAAAAGGGCTCAAAGCGTGTTGTCTTAATTTAAAAAACAGATACTTCGTTAAAAAGGTATTTTTTCAAGATTTAAAAAAGAAAGAAGTACTTTTTAGGTAATTTATGTTAAAAAGTGCTTCTTTTTAAAGATAGCTTTTAAGAATTCACTTTTCAAAAAGGTAGTTTATTAAAAAGGTACTTTTGAAACAAGGTACTTTTTAAAGAGATACTTTTGTAAAACGGTACTTTGTTAAAAAGTACTTTTATAAAAGCGCACTTTGTGAAAAAAGTTCTTTTTTACAAAAGTAAATAGGTACTTGTGTAAAAAGGTACTTTCTTTCAAAGGTACTTGCGTAAAAAGGTACTTTCTTTAAAAGGAACTTTTCTAAAAAGATACTTTCTTGAAAAGTTATTTTCTTAACAAAAGTACTTGTGTGTAAAGGAACTTTCTTGAGAAGGTACTTTCTTAAAAAGGTACTTGCGTTAAGGGGAACTTTCTTTAGAAGGTACTTTTGTAAAATGTACTTTCTTGAAAAGTTATTTTCTTAAAAGGTACTTGTGTACTTTTTTTGAAAAGATACTTTCTTAAAAAGGTACTTGTGTAATAAGGTACTTTTGTAAAAAATTACTTTCTTTAAAAGGTACTTCTGTAAAAAATTACTTTCTATAAAAGGTACTTTTGTAAAAAGATACTTTCTTAAAAATGAATGTCCGTTTTTAAAAATTATTTTTTAAAGCAATATTTTGAAAAGAAATTTTTTGAAAATTTAATAAATATACTTTGTAAAAGGGTACTTATTTTAAAGGTCTCGTACTTTTTTTCAGAAAGATACTTTTTGAAAAGAAACGTTTGAAAAAATTTGCATTATGAAAAAAGTACATTTTAAAATAAACTACTTTTGATAAAAGAGACTTTTGTTAAATAATGTTCTCAGATTTCCTCTCATTAAAGTTTCACGCGAAAAAATTTTTAATTTTTTAAATTATCCTGATTAAATAAAAAAAATATTGATAAGATATTTATTACCAAATGAGGAAGTGGTGTAACCCACATCTAGTTATTTAAACAATTATTGCTCTTTTTAATTATTTAATTGCTATATTCTATTTATTTTTTTTAATATAACAAAAGGTGGCCTACTCTACTTTTTTGTTGTGATAGTTGGTATTATAAATAATGTATTTATCATCAGAAAGGCAGCAAGAAAAAACAATGCGGGTTACACCACTTCTGCGCTGGTAGCATAAAATATGCTTAAGATACGACAATGAATATGATTGTCGAATTATTTTGAAAACAAGTAAAACAAGTTTTTACTTTCATGAAAGTAAGAAACTATAGTAAGGGTACTTATATGCACACATAAATACATATTTGTACATTTTTGTGTAAGATGTAAATATTTACTCGTTTTAAATATCCAACTGTAAACGTTTGGATATTAAACTATTTTTTAAGAGTTTAAACGCATTTTTTTTGTTATGTTCGAAGTTGTGTGCGCATGTGTTTGCTTGGTATTAAAAAAAATGTAATAAAAAGTTTTATTAAAAATATAACTATTATATTTTAAAATGTACTCATTTATTAAGCTTATAAATATGCATGCAATGAAAAATTAATAAAAAGTTATACTGTAAAGTTTTTAAATTTACATATTGTTGTAAATTGTTTTTTTATTATTGTAAAACGTATAAAAGAAGTTTATATGTGGTAGAAGAGATTGTTGTAAGCAATGCAAATATTAATCCTGATTGTACTGCGAATTTTAATGAGTCTTTACTTTCTCTGCAATACTCAGCTTGAAAATAAACTTGGATTAAACTTCTTAACTAAAAATTGATAAGTTCAGGGTCAAAATACAGCATTCGATATTGAAAAAAAATTTCATAAAATTTTAAATTGAAATTTCGGTCAATATTGAATGCCGTAATTTGCCCCTTAGAGAGTATTGGGAGATACTTTTAAAGGTAATAGTGAACTTGAGACTTTCGAGCATTTTTTGGTTGAAGTTGACTTCATGATGAGTTTCTTAAGCCAAAAATAAAAATGTTTCTTGTTAACAAAATTTATTTAATTTTCAAATAAAGCTCAACACTTTATTTTTATGAGTTTGTTTTTATGTCCTTAAATATCATGACTGTAAAGTGATACCAAAAATGAAAAAAACATAAGAGCAAAGTTATCAACTTAAAAATTAAACATGACCTTTTGCACTACAAAAATGTATGAATAAGAATGGAAATATGTATATGTATGTGCATAGTATTTTTGCATGTGTTTGTATTGATATGTTTGTGTTTGTATGTGTATGTGTATGAACAAATGATTATTAAATGAAACTTGTGGCCAAATAATACTCTTAAGAATTTTTATTTTACCACCAATGCATAAAAATTCACACATATGTATAGATATCCTATTCCGCATACACACACGCACACACAGGCACTTGAGTGCAAGTGCATATTTCAACAGAACATCCTACATGCATACATATAAAAATACTCATGCATGTATTAAATACTTACACATACATTGTTTGCATTAATATGACTTTAAACACATGTTAAATCCCAGAGGAAAACGAGCAACGGAAATGTGGGACTAAATAAAATATATATAAAAGCACACCCATACATATGCACATATACATATGCACAAGCTATTTTTCACATACATACATCTAGATAATTTGTACAATGACGTTTTTCATCACGCTTTATTTTTCGCTCCTCGCCAGTATGAGCTTTTGAGAATTTTTTTTATTATTTTTGCTTTCTTCTCAAACTTTTTTTCATTACGTACATATTATTGCAAGTTGTAAAAATTGCAAACGGAAGCGGAAATATTTAAACATATGAAATGAAAATAAAGCCAGCATGGAAGAATATACAGGCATACGCACACACACACACATACAATCGAAAGCATTGGACAATAAGAACGAGGCCTATGCATAAACCAATATTTTTTTTGGCCAAAAAAAGTATTTTCATACAACTGTGTATTCAACAGACACACACACATACATACATATAGGTTTATTTGAAAACAACATTGCATATGCAGATACAGAGAATTTTACAAATACATATCTGTACTTTCTTTTGCAAAATGCATTTGTTTATGAGCTTGGATTTTTTATTGGGATGTTTTTAATTTGCGATCTGCAAAGGTGAGATCAGCGCCATAGCAAACTTTTGACGTGAAATCGTAAATATTAAATAGTTTATATGAATGAGCCTTAGTTTTTAACAATATTTATAGTTTAATTTCTGTGATATAAAACATATTTTATATGCCATTTATTGATGCTTTAAACTTTCAAAAAAATAATCCTTATGTTGATGTTGTCAATAGCATAAGTATTTGCCACATGTGATCTAAAGGTAAGTACATTTTTTAGCGATACATTTTGATGAAAATATACTTTAAAAAAAATACTGTTTTCCAAAAGGTACTTTTTTTCCAAAATAGTATTTTTTCAATACTGTAAGTTTTCCAAAAAATATATTTATTTAATAATGTACTTTCTTAAGAAGGGTACTTTTTTAACAAAGTAGTTTTTTTAACATAGATACTTTTTTAACAAAGATACTTTTTAAGTAATGTCCCTTTTTACGGAAGTTACCTTTTAAACAAGGGTATTTTAGAAAAAAAAATTTATTTCAAAATTAGTGCTATTATCATATGTGTATATTATTTTGTCAGAAAAGTAATTTTTCATGAAAGGTGATTTTATATAAAAGATACTTATTAAAAAAAGGTACTTATTAAAAAGGGTACTTGTTAGAAAAAGGTGCTTTAAAAAAAGTACTTTTTATGAGAGGTACTTTTGAAGAGAGGTACCGTTCTTAAATGTTTTTAATGGTTTTTCTTGGGAATATATATGTTTTTTTATATATCCATCGATAATTTTTGTTTCAGTTATTTTCTTGTACTAAAAATTGGGAAAAAGTGCAAAAATGTTTACATGTATACGCATTTGTGCTTATGTACATTAGCGTGGCCGTTAATTTTTTGATTTCCCCTCCTCCCCCCGTCACCACAAATCAGTTCAGTCTTATGTAAAAAAATGCGAAAAATCATGGCGATAAGTTGTGCGTTCGCCACTTAAGCCCATTTGCTCAATGTATTTTTTTGTTGTTTTTTTTTTGTTTAATTTTCTTTTGACTATATGTAGAAATAATTAAACAGCATATGTGTAATAAAAAATTTATTTGTTAAACAAGTTGTATATATTTTTAAAAAATTACTTTTTATTTGCAAGAGATATTTTTTTAAAGGCTATTTATTTTGAAAATGTGGTTTTGAAAGGTACTTTTGTTGTTAAAACTAAAAGGTTTTTTTCTAAAGAGGGTATTTTTTGTAAATAATATGTTATTTTGCTAATAAAGTGATATTCTGGTTAAAAAAAACGTATGTATTATGTATATATTGGAAAGTTCGCCTACTTTGAATATTAACAAATTTTTTTATACTTTTCAAAAAGTATTTTGCAAAATAAGTTTTAAGCAAATTATTTGAAAAACGCAATAAAGTTAATTAAAATTTTTTTTGGATAAAACAAATTTCTTTAAATATATTTAATTTTAAGTTGTTTTTAAGGATTTGTTTTAAAAGGATATTAAAAATTTACCTTAAAAAACTTTTTTAAATGAGCTATAAAGTCAGATTTTAATATAAGTTAAAAATTTATTAAAAATGTCGGTTTCAAAATTAATAATTTTTTCTTCTTCCAAAATGCACTTTTTATAAAAAATTGCACTGGCGTGTTTTAAGATGGAAAGATATTTTATTTTTAAGGCTAGAGGCCATTGAAAATTAACCAAAGTTTGTCTTAGAAAGAAGTTCTGTGGGCTTCTTAACCAAAAAATTGTATATTTTAATAAGTTGTATTGGAGTAAAGTTGTTTTTTTAAATGCTTTATTTGTTAGATTTAAAACATACATTGTATAAACTAAAGATCTAATAAATTCACTTAAAGGTGTTTATACTTGGTTTTCACAATCTTATTGGAGGTTAATATTTAAAGCGGCTTCAACCAACAACATTTACATTTTCCTTAAACATTTTATAAACCTGACTTATTTTTTTCTAAATAAGACCTTAAGTGATTTTATTTTAAATTTTGATCTATAATGTTAATGTGATGCTTTAAATTAAATTAGAAAATAAAAACCTTTTTAGATGTTAAAAAAGAAACATCTTTAAAAACATATTAAAGTGTTGAAAGCAAATCGATATGCATACGAGTTTTATTAAGTTTTGCGCACTTTTTAACAAGGTATTTTATTATTCATACTTCTAATAAAAGTTTGTATGTGAGTGCGCTGGCACTTTGAATATACTAACATTTGAAAAAGTGTAATAATTTTTCTCTCGTTTGTTATGGTTAAGGGCATGCAAAATTATATATAGTCTGTTTTCTTACAAAAGAGTTCATAAATTAGAATAATATTTTCTTTTAGATTTTATGTTTGATTAAACAAAATATAAAAACTGCCTTGAAAATAAAATTCGATGCTTTTTATTTCATTCCTGAGAGCTTTCTATATAGAGAAGATAATTTAAAAATACATAATAAAATGTCCTCCATCTTTTCACAAGTATTTTAAAATCCATAATTTACTATATACTTTCTGTAAACTAAGTGGACTTGTCCTGGCAAAACATGAATTTTTCTTCGAATCGTTCAACATAGACTTTCCACTGTTTTGTCATTCACTGTATGCAAAAAGAAATATAAATTTGTATGTTGCTTTCTGACATTTATAGCTTTGCTTAAACACGTTTCTCAAAAAAATTTTAGTTTACTTTAAAGAACATATTTCCTCGAACTATTAACAATGTCTCGAAGTAATAAAATGTTGTTGTGAAATACAATCTGATAAAACAAACACTCTTAAAATAAACACATGCTATATGAAAGAAAGTTCACGTACATATATGTGGATTTATAAGTTGGTATAGTAAAAAAAAGTTTTTTTTATATATTTATATTTTTATGATTAAAGCTAGCCAGTCATGAAAAATGTGTATTATAAAGAGTGTAAATTAAGTTATTGCATGTTTCATCATACTTTAATAACAATTTTACCATTTTTTGTATAAGTTTGTATAAATATTTTTGATTTATATGGTGTTTTTTGTACAAATAGCCTAAATGTATGCTATTGTTAGAATATAATTATAAGCCTTAAGATATGCAATGATATTTGCTTTCACTAGAAAATTGCTGTTTTTTTTCTTATTAAAGGCTCTGTTAACATATACATATATATAAATATATATATGCATGTGTGGGTGGTTGTGTATGTGTGTGTGTGTGTGTGTATTTATGTGTATGTGTGTGTGTGTGTGCTGTTATGCCAGTTTTATATTTCAAGGTGTTTGTTATTGCTTTTGTTGTTAGCAAAACAATGTATAAAAAAAAATCTACGGCAAAGAAAAAATTCTAATTGAAAAAAAAAATAAAAATATTTATCACTTTACTTTCTTTTTCTCTCTCTGTATTTATTTTTTAATTCTAAGTTGAACAAATCTTAAAATATAAAAGAATCATTATGTTCATGTTAAATGAAGAGCATGAACATCTTCTAACAAATGCAATAACATAATTTTTTAAAGTAGGCAAATTATTTTCTTTGGTAATTTAATTTTCACTTAATGTGTAGCTCTCATGATTATTTGTTTTATAAATGCAAAGCGTGCGGAAAAAAGTTAAAGCTAAATTCTATTTTAACCTCGAGCTACCAGTAAGAAAAATAAAACAACATAAAGCGAAAATAAAAACAACAACTTGGTGAGTGGCAACGTTTATTACGCTTGGTGGTGCTACTTTTAGCCATTATAAGGCAAATGGCATGAATAATGTTAAATTAAAAAGGCTGCTTGCTAGCACAGTTTGCTTAAAGCTCTATGAAAATGTTCAATAAATATTCTGTGTTAAAGTAAATGCAACAGTTAAGTAAGTCAACTTTACAGTAACGAGGTGGTTGAAAATATTTTTTTGTGTATGTATAATTGTGGATGTGTATGTTTTTATTTGTTTGGGTGCATGTATGTGTGTGTGCGACGTTAACTCGTTTTTGCGCCCTGTTAAAAAATTTCATCGATTTATTTTTTTGGCAGCGTTAAAAATGAAACTACTGTTGCTTACTATACGAATATTGTTAAAGTAGTGAAATGCTTTTAAGCAGCTGTCCTCTAGCATTTTTATGAGTCTGCAGGGAAGCCAAAAAGGTACAAAATTTCCATTACAAAATATGTACTAGTTATACAAATGTCCGATTCAATAGTTTTTTTTTTGATTTCATTGTGATGCAAATTTCAAGCAACTGAAAGGAAGTTAAAAAATATAAGCACTCTAGGTGGCTTTTTAGCCAAAAAAAAAATATAAATTTTCAAATACACACACATATACATACATCAGGCTTTGATGTCAGTCTTGAAACAATGAAAATATATTTAGGAATTTATGGAAGGTCCCAGAATGCTGGTTCTGTTAAAAGTTGGTTAAAATTCTAACAAAAATAAAAGCTACGTCGTCACTAGATTTTGTCCAAATCTACTATAACTGCAATGTAGCCAATTCATACACCTTTTAAAGAAGACCCATAGCTAATTCACTCATCTTTTTTATAAATATATTGTACAGGGTAGTAAGAAGTAAATAAAAATGTTAGTTTTTTATTAGATTTCCTACAAATCTATTTAAAAAATTGATTTTGTTTTCTATAGGAAATATATTAAAAAGCGCAAGATTTGGCTTGAAATCTGGTAAGTACTAGATTTCGAGATATGGTAAATGTCTTATTAAAGTCTATGGCGGTTTTTAAAAACTGTACTAAAAAGTAAGACGCTGTACTTTAAAAAAAGATGTTTGAATTTGCTACTTTGCAGTTGTTTGGTTGTAGTTTAGTATAGTTTTTAATTAATGGTTTTGGTCTTGGGTAATACATCTTAATAAATGTCAAACAAAATTGATGAAAATATCAATTGAAAATTACTAGATTTTATGCAGGTATAAATGTCCTAAAAGCAAATATAAAATATGTCTGTCTTCTCTCTGTATTATTATAACATGAGGTTTATAAGCCAAATTTTATATGGAAATTCGCTTTACAAGACTTTTATGAACGAAAAATATTTATTTTCTGCTTTGTTCGCAAAATCATTCAGCTAAAAAAAAACACACACTACAATGCAAAGAAGTATGTGACATATAACAAAAAGAAGTATATGACATATAAAATTAGATTTTAATGGGCGTGCTTCAACCGACTTTTTAAATGCAGGATTAATTCGGCAAAGTAGCGCCAGTTAAAACAAAATTTAAATTTTAATGGGCGTGACTCCGCCCCTTTTTTTAAATGGAAAACTGTGTCTTATTTCGAGCTCAATGTGTGTGGTAAGTTGGTATTTATGTTTGAAGTATTTGACATGTAAAAAAAGAGGTATGAGCTATATAAATATAGATTTTAATAAGCGTGCCTTTGCCCCTTTTAATGCACGATTGAGTAATTTTAAAAGTTCAGGGTTTGTATTAAATTTTGTAAAATCGGCAAAGTAGCGCAACTTAAAACAAAAAGATTAAAAAAAAAGATTATTAGATTGTGTCTTTTTTGGAGCTTAAGGTGTGTGGTAAGTTTTATACAATTCCTTTAAGCAGAACCAAGTGAAATATAATAACTCATTTTAATTGGCATAGCCCCGCTCATTTCTTCAACTTTAAGGCATGTAATTACAAGAACCAAAGTTGTTTTCTTGATTCCGTAGCAATCAATTAAATAGAATGTCACAAAATCAAATATAAAAATTTGTGGGCTTGTACCCGCCCACTTTTTTACAATAGGACCAACGGGAAGCTATACCCGCTTTGGAAAAAAACGATTTTTTAATTAGTCTTAAATGTACTGGGCTGTTAAAATTCGACTATGATTAGTAATCAATTAGATTACAATTTAAAACGAATTGTACTGATTATATAATTCCATTTAAAAGAATTTTTGATTGATTACGATTACTAATAATTGAAAAGTAATCTGACTTACTTGAAATTATAAAAAATAATCAAAAAGAATCAAAAGTAATCAAAAAATAATCCGACTACTTTCAAATATTAATTTTGCTTCTTAATAAATAATAAAAAAAAATTAAAAGTAATTATATTATTATTTAATTACTTTTGATTCTTTTTGATTACATTTTGTAATTTCAAGTAATTCAGAGTACTTTTCCATTATTAGTAACCGTAATCAATTAGTAATCGTGCGAAACTGAGCATTATCGTAATTTAATCATTACTTCACCTTTTAAAAAAAGTAATCAAATTAGTAATCAGTATGATTAATTATCATTACTTAACAGCTATGGTTAAAACAAAGTATACTTTAAAAATTTAAAATCAGTATTTCCATACAAAATACTGGTTTAGAACTTTTAAACTATAGTTTGTTTTGACTACGAATATGCTTCAACTTTATTAATCTCTTATAAATCAAAAGTATTTTTTATCAACACGGCTGACATACAGTATCATGATTGAAACAAATTTTTTATTTCATTGATAAAAAAACACACAATCTCGCCTATTGAATCCTCTGGCTTATCTCAAGCACTAAAATATTTCCTAAAAATATTATAATAAATATTTTTTTTGCTCATTTAAATAACATACTGATGTATGTATGCATGCATTGCACATATTTTTACAATATCAATTTTATTTTCAATTCATATTTTAAATCTACAACTGTTGCATTAAGGTCGTATGGTGTCTTCCTCAAAAATAAAATGTTATAAAATTTAACAAGCATACATTTCATGGAAACAAATATTTGAAATATGTGTTACATTTCAGCATAAACTATCTGTAGTTTATTTTCACAGATGGCTGCAGCACGTGCACTATTTCAATTTAAGTTTCTTTTATACATTTTATGTTTCTTTGTTACAAGTTTTTTTTATATATGTATACTAAAATGCCAATATATTTTGCTTCATGTGGCAGAATAATTTAGATAAGGAAAACATGAGCAGAAAAAATAAAAAAATAAAATGTATTTCATAGAACTGAAAATGGTCAAAATGAATATTTAATAAAGTTTGAAGAAATAAAATAATAAAATATTCTTACAATGGAAATATTTTTTTAACTAAATCAAGAATTGTATTGTTAGAAATGCTAATTTTGCGCTAAAAAATTTTACTGTATCAATACAATTCAATACATTTTTTTATGGTTTCGTTTCAAACAATGAGCTCCGGCTGTCTGTTCGTTTGTGTGTATCTTTTGTAGCAGCCTCACAGGAAAAATGCCTCCTATTACTACAAATTTAGTCTCAAATAATAAAAGATCTACACCAATAATTTTAAATCCCACTTGACTGGTTCTTTAATTCTAAGTCTTAACTCATAGAATTTCAATTATATTTTTCAAGATGGTTGCAAAAAATTTTTAAAAATAAATATCAATGCAGTGATTTTTGTAAGTTTTGTAAATCATGTAATTTAATTTATGTATTTACATACGGACGGAAGTCATGGTAAAATTTGGCACATATTTGTCCTAATAAGTGGCACCATTAAAAATTTTTTTAGGATACATTTTTTTATTTTTAGCAATTTGCTTAGTTTTGGCACTTTTTTCGTTTTAGCAATTTATTTTATTTTTGTTTTAATTTTTTTTTAAATGTTAATTGGTGCAGTCTGCATAGAAATACACTAATTTTGAAAATTTTAAGTGTCTATATATAATTTTGTGTTTATTACATTAGGATTTCAATACTTTTCGTTGCATGCCTTAGAACACCCTTTTATTTTAAACCGTAATATATTTTTTATTGTATCCGACACAGTTTTACATATTTTAAAGTGATATTTACTGTACGAAACGAAAAAAGACGTACTATTATTAAGAATTTTTTTTCTAAATTCAAGTAAAAAAAATTTCGAAGTTTAAGTAAATTTTTACAAAAATCTAGTAAAAATTACTTAATATGAGTAAAAAATAAAAAGTTCATATCCTCAAAAATAGTTCATAAAAATACACAATAAATTTCTCAAATTTCAGGAAATGTTTACTGACTTAAAGGAAAGATTTACGAAAAGTAAGAAAATGGTTATAAACTGAAGAAAATTTTATAGTAAGGACTAGACAATTTCGTCTTAAATCAAAAAATAAACTTTAGGAAATGAATTACTCCTGATTAGTTCATGAAATTTGACTTACTTAAAAGATGTAAAAAGGTATACTAAATTTTAGAGAAATATTTCCCAGTTTTAAGTATTTTTTCTTTGAATTATGGAATTTATTATTGATTTGCATTTAGCAAAAAATCTAAGTAAATTTTTCATATTTTCGAGGAATATTTCAACTTGAAATTTATTTTTTTTTAAACAAAATAAAATTTTAAAACTCAATGATTTCAATTATTCAATTATTCAGGCTGCCTTGTTGCCAATTGGTTAGAGTGCTTGCCTATCAATCAGAAGGCTGCTGGTTCAATACTTGTCTCCTCTCAACGAATTTGTATGTATGTATGGTGAATTATAATTAAGAATATAACATGAATATATGAAAAAAACATACCTTGTGGTATAGAATTTAATTAAAAATAAAAATAAGTACCAGAATTAAAGACAAAAAAAATGGAAAAATTTACTAAATTTGAGATCAAAGACTAAAAAATTTTTTTGCAAAGCTTTGAATTTTATTGGAAAATTTTACTTAATTTTAGGAAAATTTTACTAAAATATGAAAATATAATTACTATAAACTAGTTCATTAATGAACTATAAATTTAGTAAATATTTTACTGGTTTCGAGTAAAAACAGCTTTGGCGCCATACGACAACTTTTTTTATTCAAATTTAGAAAATTTTCCTAAATTTTAGCTATTTTTTTTGACTGTACAATATTATTGGAAACTGTTTAATTTTACAAGAGTATTTTTATTAGTGGTTACGATTTTTTGATAAAATATTTGCCCACGTGTGATCCTAACTTTATTTTTGCGCATTTCTTTAAATAAAATTCCATAATTCTGCTGGCATGGTCAGAATTTGGAAGTTACCTTACTTAAAGTAAATTAAATTACCATATTTACTCTTGGTTTGGCAAGTGCTGCATTTATTCAATAGGCCAGATATGGGAGTTTTAGTATGAGCTCAAGAAAAATTTTCTTTCTTATCTTTAACAAATTGCTGTTTTTAAACTAAAAATTTTAAATTATTTAAATCAAGTTATTCGAATAGTTTTATTGGAAAATCAAAAATTTTTAACTCTATTGATGTATTGAAGGTTACGCTACATTTACCTATGTTAGAAATTACTTTTAAGTAGCAATACATAAGAATTGTCAATGTAAGTTTTGAGGAAATAGCTGAAAGCCTTGCAAGTTGCTTGAGTGTTTACACAATCAGTTGTTGGTTTAATTTTAAACTGTTCTCGAAGCGAACATATTTTATGAAAATAAATTTTCCTTTGTATGAGAAAAATATTTTTATTTCAAAAATTACTAGACAGAATATTTTCTTCAAAAATTTTTTTTTGTCAAAATGAATGAAATGCATGTCTAAAAATATAATAATAATTGTATACTTGTGTTCTTTCTATTTTTTGAAGCACGCATGAAATCAGCAAAAAACATTACTTTTATTATAAGATACAAAAGTCATTCTCGGTAGTATTATTTCTTCATTTTCAATTTTACTTACAAAAATTTACTTGCAAGCAAATTTTATTGTAAGTTGAGCTGTGAGTACGAAAATGATGACTGCGTTAAAAAAAGTGTGATTTTTTTTTCGAACGTGCACTTACATGTGTTAATGCTAAGTAAGGCCGAGTTCCCATCTGTGCATCATGTGCCAAAGAAAGTGTAACCACTAATTACTAATGAAAAGCTGTTTGATCAAGACATGTATTTGTAAACATTTATTTACCCTGATATGAGTTGAAAAAAAATTATTCAAATAAGCGAATAATTTTTTTTTATTCGAATAACAAAAAGTAAAAGTTATGAATATATCTCTGATAAGAGTAATATAATAAGGTTTAAGTTTCATACAATTATGTAGATCAATTAAACTCGGTTGAATATAATTTTTAATTAATTATAGTTATTAAAAGTAATTGTAATTCAAGTGAATGAATATATCCCATTGCACATTCGAATAATATAATTTGTTATTATGTGTTTAAGCGAGCCAATAATGAATATAAAACTTTTAAGAATAATAGAAGAAAATAGAAAAATTGTTTCAATATAAGGTCATATCGAGTAATCGAATAAATTTTAAGTTTCATGTCATAAACAAGGATTAAAAAACTTCTATTCGAAATGAATACATCTTAAGCCGTAGGCGCTTATTAGCGTTATGAATAAAGAAATAATATGAAATACATTTTTGGAATTAAAGGGCTGGGAAACTAATGCAATAATAGAATAAATTTAAAGTTAAGGGCATAGGAAACTAATATAATAATCGCATCAATTTAATGTTAAATTTTATTTTTTTAACAATCAAAACATTAAAGGACTAATTCATAAAAAATATTTTCGTTTTATAAAAGGTTTATGAATCATTTATTATACAGAAATATTTTTTATGAATAAGGCAGTAATTATTTTACTGGAATAACAGAGTGGAGTGCAAATAAAAAACCAGTTTTTGTAATAAATAGATATATATTTGATCCGTTTGTTTGAATAAGTAATGAAACCAAATGCTTTCTTATTATAGAAAGCAATGCAGGAAAATCGAATTGTTTAAGCAGCAGATGAATTTAGTTTTCAAAGTAAAAAACACATTTGCCATCATATTTCCTAAATTTTCAAAAATAATTATGGGCCTTGTTTTGTAAAACGCAGCGCTTAGCGTTGAAAAATTTTATATGTATTTTGTTTTTGTAATAAAAATTGTTTCTAAATAAAATTTGTCAACGCTTGGCGTTGCGTTTTACAAAATTATGCCCTATATATCATAAATGTCGATTGTATTGATTAGTTCTTTGATTGGTGTAATGAAAAAAATAAACGTTTCGCTTAAAAACATTCTAAATTCCTTTTTGCAAAGCTGACCCAGTCTGCATGAGGGCATTTCTGCCTCACGAAAGGTACGCAGCTGTTTTGAATGAATCTTATAATATATATCGATATAGATCTAAAAAGGCACACAAGTTTTACAGTTAAAGGTACACAAGATTTCCAGTCTTAGCGATTTTTAGCCATTTATTTAAATTTTAAATCAATGTTTTGCCATCAATACATAATAGTTTTTATGTATTAAAGTGTCTTTGAGGCGATTTGGAAGAATAATTGAATTAGCAAAAATTAGAATAAGTGACAGGACCTTATATGCACGAACACATATACGGATTTGATATGTAAATAGTATTTTAAATTTTTACTTTTACTCTTATACGTAGTTAGGCAAAAGGTAAAACGGAGCGGGCAACGCCAAAGGCACAGCTATTTATTTTATATCAATAATGTGCAACATTTTTTAAAGCAATCCAACAAGTTTTCCAGCCCTGCAATATAATACATTCTGTCTATTTTTCACAGAATATAAGCTCAGGTTTATAAAATGAATGAATAGCTGATTGGGAAGTCAATCATATACTTGTATATTTAACTTACATATGCATATTGATTGTTGATAGCTAAAGTTGTTGGTGGTGTTGCAACTAAAAAATTTGCTCACTTGTGTTTTTACCATTATCTCTCTCACTATGGCCCAGTTTGATTTCCCAATAAATAACAGATTGAGTTTTATATGGATTAGAAATTTATTTACATTTGAAATTTCTAAGTAAACAAGTATTGAAAATGCAAGAATACTTATATAAACATACAAACATATAAAATTTGTTATCGTAGTTGTTCTTGGTGTTGTTGGGGAAAAGGAAGGCGGTGTGTTGCTTTTTTGGCTGAAATTATTTTTGTTTACCAAATAATTTGGGGATGTAGGAGCTGTGTTGTGCTTAATTTGCCAAAGTTAAATTCAATTGAAAATTTTGTATGTATATTTTTTTCTTTGTTGCTGTAAATAACAAATTGTTGCATGTTAAGCAGGAAATGTTATGAATTATTTAGTAGAAAAAGATGAAATAAAAAGAGCGGAAAAAGGTAAACTTAAGTTTTATGCAGGGAGTTTTAAAATAAATAAAATATTGAAGTATTTAATACATTAACTTTTTTTTTTTGTTAAAAATTCAGTTTTTGTTTTGTTTTGTTAAAACACACATAATAATGAATTTTTAAAGCAAAACAAAAAAGCAATTCTTTTTTGTTAATGGCCTCATTCTTAGTGTTAATTTGATTGAACGGATTTTTGTAGCCTTAAGGCCACTGAGTCGGAATAATATTCAGGAAATAATAAATTATTTAAAAGTTATAAAATTTATCATACAACAAACAATAATATAAAATTAAATTATGAAAGGAAATTAAAAAAAGCGTATGCTCGCGGGATGTATGAACATCACGAAAGGCGAAAAAAAATAAAAACCCATCAACTAAAGGCAGAATTACACGATTACCACTATGCTCTTACTTGAACTTAATTTTGATTGTTCTGTATTGCTGGACAATAAATAAATTGTCAAATGAAATTTTAAAACGTTAAACAAATCCTCATTTAAACAAAAAACTTGATTGTCGCTGGTTGACGATGCAAATCGATACAGTGACAATAATTTCCCCGAAGCTGTCACATAATAGTTCTAGCTTGTGGCAACACTAAGCACCAGCTGTTGTGCTAGCTTACAAATTTTCTTGGTATGCTATTGAAAACTAGAAAATTTAATTGATTTTTTCAAGAGTAACTTTTGAAAATATGGCACTAGGTGCTACTATCTGCCACCACAGCTGATACTATTGGTTTACGTACATAACTTTAAGCTTCAGATGCCCATACAATATCAACAAATATGCTGGGGGTAAATTATGACATTCGTTATCGAATGAAATTACAAAATAATTCCATATAAACTCTATTGAAATATTTTGTAATTTCGTTCGATAACGAGTGCCGTAATTTGTTTGACGATACAAAATATTAAATTTTTTCTCTACTGGAAATTTATTCATTTATATTTTACATCTAAAATCGTTTCGTTTTTGCTCAAAACGAAACGATCCGAACACGAAATCTGATTTTTTTGTCACGAAGACTTTGTGTTGAGTCGTGCGTGTTCGTGTCACGAAAATAAATATGACACGCGCCCACCTCTACGAGTAGTTGAGAGCAAGTTATGTGTATCACATGCGGTTAAGAATCGGCGTTGCCAGAGAAAAATAATTTGTCCCAACAATAAGAAAATATGTGAATGTGATGAGAAGTAATAAATTTTTTATTTTCAGAAAATTATTTTGGCAAGCCAGAATGTTTGATTTGTCAACGTGCGCTGTGATGCATAAAAAAACGTGGCATGCAAAGGCATTTTCAATTATCAATTATTTTAAGAAAATTTTCTACAAACCATCTTGTTACTCACCATTACATTGACATAGCAACAACAAAAGATGCATTTCTTTGTAAACAAAAGTTTAGTGTTTCTTCTGACCATAATGAAATCAAGTTTGCCTTTGGAGATTAAAAATTTTAAATTAGGGAAATGATACGATATTTGACTGGCAACACCGGTTCGTTGAGAGAGTATAGCGCATCAGGGCTGTCAGACATGGGGATTTCTTGCCCCAACTTGTTGGCATCCAAATTTTTAGTTTTGGCGTCATGGCGATTTTTTTTTGGCGATAAATAAATTTATTGGCGATTATTATGGCAAATTTTTAAAAAAAATCAACTGCAAGATTTGTTGAAAAGAAAATTATTTTGTTGGAGGAGTAGTGTCAAGAACGGCTCGTGTATGTGTATTAATATGTATAAGCAGCCGACGGAAATTCGGCAAACTGGTACCACTTTGGCCCTGAAGACAAATAGTATTAAATGGAGGCTTAAATTAAAATTTAATGAATACAAATTGAGTTTGTCGAACCTCTGTTAACTTTTTAAATCTGTTTAAGAATTTGAAAGATTTTACATTTCCACTAATTTTTCTGTTATAATTTTTTTGTGTGACATTTTTAACGATTTTTTGTGTATTTCCTATTTTAATTACCCATTAGCAGCTGCTCTCCTTACCTCGTCATTAAAATTTTAAGTATTTAATTAATAAGTCAAGTTAACTAGTGCAAACAACTCGCTATAAGCGAATACAATTTCAATACGTTACTTGGCTTGTGGCAAATAAATGTGGCTGGTCTTTTGCTAATTAGACACAAAACACATTTAACCGCTTAGCCTCCCATTTACCGCAAGCAAACTGTTGCCAGAAACCACACGGCATGAACATTTCTCTCTGGCAATTGCTTTTAAATACTTTATTTTAATTGGTATTTTGCTTAAGCAAACAATGAAATGGAAACCGTTGGCAGTAATTGGAGAAAGATGATGGTATTTTAGTTAAAATCAATAGGACTGGGTACACACACACACACACATACAACAAGTGTTTGTTCAAAATGAAATAAAGCAGTTTTACCTGAAAATAAAATATGTAAAAGAGAGTGATTTATTTGCAATTGTTTTTTATTGAAGATTTTTTTATCATTAAAATTCAACCAAAATTTGTTATAAAAGGGAAATAATTTTATAAAATAAGGATTGTGCTTTGTAACTACTTCTACGAGCATACTAAACTTTTTAGGTGAGTAACGAAATAGTAATTCTAATATTTGCTTTTAATAACAATCACCATAATTGTGTGGAAATATCTATATACATACATACGTAGCAAACTTTTATGTTTAGTTTTCTGTCTGCAATATGAGAAACAGTACCCCGTATTTTGCTTATAATTTTCTATGTCCTTATTAATTATTTAACATTAATCTGTGTGATTATGTGGTCCTAATTTATTACACTTTCATTGCATGACTTCTAACTTTTATAACTTGTCAACCCTAAGGTATGCTTTTTTTTTTATTAGTCTGCACTACCCTACAACCAGCCAGCCAAACAACCAACACATGGGCCAGAGTGTGTGTGTATATAGTTTTTAGCAACCCTGAAACAAATCTCTTTAATCTTTAAAACAGTCTAACTAGACTTTTAAATCTGTTTGCTTGTGCTTAACAACCTAAAACGTGTCAGAAATGAGATTAAAATATAATAAAATAGCAAAGTTAAAAAAAACTACAACAATTTTATTACTTAAGAGATTTATTGAGATTAGTTTCGTGGATCCTATAGAATGCTCACAGTCTGATATGAGATAAAGCAAAAAGCATTGCAAAATGGAAAACTTTCTTACTTTTATTATTTGCTAAACCAAACATCAGTTATCATATATACCACTGCTATGAGTGTCTCGTAAATCTTTGCAGCTTTAACAGTTCTGGCCATTCACGCTGGTTCATTTAACACTATAATATTGCTGTGTAAAGCTGGTGATACTTCTGGGCAATTTGGTATGTAGAAATATAAGAAAATTTATGTTTATTAAAGCTGGTTGGCTTTCAATGTAAAATAATAATAATAATAATAATAATAATAATAATAATAATAAAAATCTTACAAAATAAATTTTCTGCAAAAAGATTAAGAAAAAAGTAAATTCCAAGTGATAAGGGGTCAACATTTTATAAGATTGAAGCCATTTATATGTAGGTATACATATATCGATGGGGAATATTCTTAAAAGTATGAAATTTTTTGTCTTTAATCGTGCCATAACTAATTGTTAAAAAAAGCTTAATTGACATAACTTTCAGTGAAAGGTATTATTTTTTGGGATTTTATTTTTCAACATAAGGTCTTCTGTCGAATTTCATTTTAATGATTGAATATTGATATGAATATAATTGCTTTTAACTTGTAGAGTTACCTACTGAAGCTCTCTTTTGATTTTTGTTTGTTTTGGTGCAACAATAAGCCCGCATCTCATATATCCTTTATATTAAAATTGTTTGGTAAACCATAGTTACAACCACAATACAGGGAAATTAGTCATTTTTGAATACAAATATCATGTAGCTAAAATTTCGTGCTAGTTTTTTTTCAATGGAAACAAGAACGTGACATTTTCGCATATATCCTTAATTTAAAAAAAGGACATGCACCCACCTACCATATATCCTTTATATAAATGATCTATATTCTGCTAAAATATGATAAAAAGTAGTTATTGGTTATGAAATTAAGCGTTCGTTAAATTTTCTATAAATTTATGCAAGGACATGCCTATTTCAAATGTATCCTTTAAATAAAAAAAGTGAAACTAATATAAAATTATCATCAGAATGCTTTTAAAAGCACGGTTTTCAGTTTAATTAAAGTAAACTTTGTCCATTTTATTGCAGGCGGTGCCAGGACATGTCTGCCTCCTATATATCCTTAATTAAAAAAAAATAAATTTAAAGTTCTTGGAAGTATTATTACAATGAAAAAAGTAAACAAATACTTAACATTTTTTGAATTACTAACTTAAAAAAGAAACAAAACAAAAATCCTCTTCTACTTGTTAAATTTTAATTTTTTAAAGACTCTTTTCCATATATGACCTTTTTTATGTAAATATTACACTCACTTTTTCTGTTAAAAATTCCTTAGAAATTTTGTAACAAATTTTCATTTGCTGTTTTAAAGCGAAATATTGAAATGTTTAATATTAAGGTTCAATTTTTCAAAAATTTAAAAATGTGCTCACTTGTAATATAACAATCAGAAAGCAGCAAAAATTTGTTATAATTTTAGTATCCTACAAATCAGTTTTGCTAAAAATTTCAATTTTATGGATGCAAGGACATGTCTATGTTTTATGTGTCTCTACAATTAAAAATTTTAAGAATATAATTGCTTACAACTTGTAGAATTACCAGCTGCTGCTCTCTTGTGATTTTGGTTTGTTTCAGTCCAACAACAATCCTGCTTCTCATATATCCTTTATTCTTAAATTTTTTTCTTAAACCATAATTCTATCCACAATTCAAGGAAAATTTATAATTTTTGAACACAACTAAGATTTCGTGCTATTTATTTTTTGCAATGGGAACAAGGACATGTGTTTTTTGCATATATTTCTTATTAAGAAAAAATGACATGCCCACTTGCCATATATCCTTTATTTAAAAAATATATATTTTGCTACAATATGAAGAAAAATAGTTATTGTTTATAAAATAAGCGTTCGTGAAATTTTCTATAAATTTTAGCAAGGACATTCCTATTTCAAATGCATCCTTAAAATAAAAAGTGTGAAATTTAGAAACATTATTATTATAATGCTTTTAAAAACACAGATTACAGTTTTATTAAATATATCACAAGAACATTTTCTGCATTTAATTGCGAACATTGCAAGGACATGCCTACCTCCCACATATCCTTAATTAAAAAATATTAAATATATACTACAATATAGATTGTAATACAATAAAAATTACTTACTGTCGATGATACTAAGCTTTGTTTAGAGTTTTATATCAAGAGGAGCAAGGACATGCCAACTTCTCATATATCCTTAATATAAAAAATAACTTTCTGAGTATTTCAAAGTATTTATTATCTATGCAATTAAATTTTCGGGAGAGTTTTTATTCAACTGAAGCAAAGACATATCTACTTCTCATGTATCCTTAATGTAACAAGTTAAATTTTTGCTACAATTTAGACTAGAATACAATAAAAAGTATTTACTATCTATGAAATAAAACTGTCGTTACAGTTTCATGTCAATTGGTGCAAGGATATGGATACCTCTAATATATCCTTATTGTAAAAAATTTTTATTTTTGCTAGAATTTAAATTCTAATATGTACTATGAAAAAAAGTAGTTATTATATATGAATTTAAATTTTCGAAAGAGTTTAATGCCAATTGAAGCAAGAAGTAGGCATGTTCTTATATATCCTTAATAAAAATAATATACTTCTGCTGCAATTTAGATTAGAATGCAATAAAAAAATTAGTATTTATGCTATCAAACATTCGTTAGAATTTTATGGCTATTAGAGCAAGGACATGCTTACTGTTCATATACCCTTGAAATAAAAAAATTACATATCTGCTATAATTTAGATTTTAGTACAACAAAAAGTACTTAATGTCTGTGATTTTACACTTTCCTTAGAATTTTATGACTATTCTTGCAAGAACATGTCTACCTCTCATATGTTCTTAATATCAAAAATTTAATTTTTGCTACAATTTATATTAGACTACATTGAAATTTACTTATTGTCTAAGAAATTAAACTTTTGGAAGAGCTTTACATCAATTAGTGCAAGGAAATGCCTAGTTTTTGTATGTCCTTAATTTGAAAATACACCTGTTAACTATAATTCTTATTAAAATGTTTTTAAAAATATTTCTTTAGTTTTCCTGGATATTTTACATTTAAAAAATCAAATTTTCCATTACTTTGCCGTAAGCCATTTTATGGGCTTCGTAACACTCAATTGTACTACTAAAAATTTGGCGAATAGCAGCTAGAGTAACACAAAACTGAACGCAAAATTACCCGTTAATTGTGATTTCGTTTACTGAAAATGTGGTATAGAATCGTTTTGTGATCAAGACAAAGAAAACAAATGCCAGGATAAATCGAATCGTGGCCTTGTTTAGAGAATGAGTTAAATATGGAAATTTCTATTACAGCTGCCTATTTTATGGTTAGGATTCTGCCTTAAAACCAATAGTTGTCAATATCTATATATATATATATATATATATATTTATCTTGAGTTTAGCCTACTGACTAGATTCAACGACCCCCAGGGGAGTCTATGTATTTAGACTACGGGTGTTGCAATCCCGGGGCCCCAGCTAAGGGTAATGTGGTTTTTTCCGCTGGCGGACCTTTGGCCCATTACCCGTAAAACTTATGTTGTTACTACCCGATCTCTGAAATAACAGAGCAAAGGATGTGCACATATTTATAAAAGGAAAATAATTTGTTGTCAGCTAGGTGCAGCGTCACCTAGAACTGCCCCTGAGTTCAAAAGACGATAGAGGTGAAGCCCTTGTGGTGGAACTTCGAGGTCTGACCAGAGGCTACTTCTGGTTCCACGGGTGCCGGTGGCCCGACAGCCGAGCTGCTTTGAAGTTATTGGGTGCATGTAGAGGTCGTCAGTGTTCTTTGCTAAAATGCCGAGTTCGTCCTACCCCACGGGGTTTAAGGGATGATTTTGGTAGGTGTGGAGTAGGCACTGGATATTTGGCGACACAGGCATGCGTTCATTTCGGATGAGTGGTTGAGCTGTGCCGGCAATGGTTGAGGAATTCTCTTGGGGACTACGCTATGGTGTATACACAACACTATAGCGTGGAAGTCGGAGAATTAACGTGGTGGCTGTGGTTGCTACCAAAATCGCTGGGAGAATAGTCTTGGCTTCCCAGTGTTAAATCAATGCTAGTGATTGGCGTGACGCGGTCAGCCAGACACTATTCTAGGTGCTGTTGCCATTCAACAGAAACTGCTATGGGCACGGACATAGCAGCAGCTATGACTTCGACATAGCAGCAGAGTTTAGATAGCTCAAAGTACCTCAGCAAGGTACTTGAATATAGTACAGGGATAACTATATACAAAGATTGCAACCTATGCGCCTTTTCGGAGTGGGCATAGTTTAATTCTAAAAAGGGTGCATGGGGGCGATGGTCTGGCGTCTTACCTAGCACCCGGTGCTTTGGCACCCGTGAGATTAGGCCGTCAAGGCAGGTGCTCACGGAAAGCTATTGCACATCTGACTAGATTCAACGGTGAATCTTAGTAAACATCTAAATATAAAAGTTCTTAGTTCCTTGTAAAAATCTGTAAATTTTTAGTTTAAATTTCTGCAGACCTTAGAGATGAAAAATAAAAATCTACTTAAAGAACAGCTTAAATTACCCACTTCTTTCTTTTGAGTAGCCTTTTCAGAAAAAGGTCACTCAGAAGATACAATTTAATGACATACAAAGAAAGCACAAGTCATAAAATTTTCTTATAAAAAAAATAAAAATAAAAATAATAATAATAAAATAAAACAGAAAATGAACAAGTATCTGTGGTTAATGGTAAAGTTATTACACATCAAAAGTAAATTTTTTTCAACATTTGCATCATCGTCATCATCAGCATCAGCATCTTCATCTTCAGCAGCAGTATCCTTATCAGATGTTTCAAGTATAATCTTCAAGCGTTTAGTGGTTTATGTTGTTTGCGTCTGTACAAATAATCTTTTGTGTGTGTGAAACGTTTATTTAATTTTAAATTTTCAAGGATTTCTGTTTTGCATGTGCCAACAAATGCTAAACATGCTTGCGAAAACATTAATTGAAGGAAAATAATTCTACAGTTTTAATAGCTTTGAATTTACGAAAATAATTTGTTTTCAAGTAATTTTTTTTAGAAAAAAAAAAGAAACAACACATTTAATGGCTCGTGTTAGAGCAAACAACTCACTTATTAAATCCAGAAATAAATCTTCCAACAAACACAAAAGATTTCAAAATTAAATGTAGAATGAGTGCATGCTTGAGGTAAACAAGTAAAACGGGTTTATATATGTGTGTGTGTGTGTTTGTGCGTGCGTGTGTGTATGTGGGTGTGTTTTTAGATAGAATAGGAGTGTGAGTAGGCGGATTTATAATTTTAAACTCAAGTGTTATTTTTGCCAATACACTTAATTCATGGTTAAATAGAAAGAAAAAACAAAGAAAAGTAAAGAGTAAAGGAATTTCTAAGATATAAAATATGTTTAATTAATAAAGAAAAAGAAGAAATATATAACTACTAGTAACTTAGTTTTATTTTAATATCTTAGTTTTATTTAACACGAATAAAAAGAAATACCAATTCCAAAAATTTATTTATTAATGAAAAAAGTTTAAGGTGTCCCTGAAATCTTCTACTTTGGTTTGCAGATTTTTAATACCAATCTATTTAGGACCTCTTCGACGCATCAGTATAAGAAAATTGATTTCACATACAGACAGAGGGATACCGTTTATACGTCTTTCCTTTTCATAAGGACCCAAAATATATTCACTTTATGATATCGCGTACGAATATTGTTCAAATTACACATGAAATACCAAACCTATAAATACCCTTACCATTTTTAGTCAATGGTATAAGAATGAGAATGTGCCTCGTTTCGGCAAGGAATGTGAGCAATTTTCGAGTAGGAAAAATATTTGTCATCCTGTAAAACACAGGGTGTGTACGACAGAAACTATATTTGTTGATATGTCGTGTAAAATAGGACAATCAATATAATTATTTATTTATTTGTTATTATTTTCTCGAGGGGAGAACTTCTTACAAGTTACAGAAACGTGGCAGTGGTTATTGTGGTTTGGTTACGTATGATTAATATTGAATGGATATATTAAAATTACTCATACTGATGGGAACGCACAATGTATGTGGAAATCGAATTCGAGTAAAATAATATTTAATATTGGGTGCCCTTGTGGCTGAGTGGTAGCGATGCTAGCCTCTCAGTCCAGAGGTTGTGGGTTCGATTCCCAGCATAGACCCTGGGTGTTTTCCGCAGACAAGCTAATCGCTTTGCGGGTTGTGTTTGTTCTCAACAAAAAAAAAAAACAAAACTTAGCATGTCCCGTAAATCTACACAATTTTTTTTTTTTATAATAAAAAATTATGAAATTTTTTTCTTTTATGATTCAAATTTTTTTCTTTTACGATTTATACTTTTAAAAAATTAGAGGATTTGTACACAATATACAATTGCCGACCAACCTATTGTAGAAATATTGTTGTTAATTTAAAGCTTAAATATTTTTATAAAATACTGAAAAATCACTAGAAAAATTTGCAATGTTAAAAAATTTTCACATTTCTCAATATTTTATTTTTAAATTTTTAAATTTGTTTACAAATTTAAAATTTGTTTTCATATTCAAATTTTCTTAACATTTTTAAACTTTTCGCAAAAAATTTTTCTGCCTAACTTTAAATTGAAAAACTATTAACTAGTGAATGTGCCTTGATTTGAAGAAAAACTCATATGAATTTGAATAGTTGAATACTTTTTCGTTTTTTTTGGATGGTTCTTATAGTTGACTCCTTTAAATCAAGAGATACTAATAAAGTTGCAAGTTTATCTCAATTTTCGAGGCGTTCAAAAATCAAAATTTTGTCGTATATTGAAATTGCATTATGTTTGGTAATTATATATTTCGCTGGTGCCATTTTTATAAAAAAAACTAAGAATATTTTAAGTTGTATAAATTATGCTGTTGGTTTTTTACGCATTTCGCGTAAAATACGTTTGGCCATAATTTTTTAAATTGCTAAAAAATTTAGTAATTCGTTTTAAATCGTCATCGTGTAAATCAAGTACCGCGTAAATCTAGAATTACTTCTACATCTGCTTACTATGGTTTGGTTGCGTATGATTAATATTAAATGGAGTTCCCTTATATATTAAAATTACTCATACGGCCCGAATGTTCTACTATGGTTCTTATGTATTTCTTATTATACAAAATAATACATAATAAGAAATAATTTTGTTAACTTGGCTTATGATTTTACTCCAATGTGACTTTTCGTGATATTGGTTAATTTTTCATTGAGCACACTTCACAGTACTTGAAGGTTATTTACCTAATATTTCATTTTTAAAACTAAATTTGTTCACTTATTTAATGCTGTTTTTTAAATTGTGTTAATTTTCATTAAATATTCTGAAAACTAATTTCAGTTTTATTGTTTTCGGTGCTATTTTAATGTTAGCTAATAAATATAAACCGGAGGTGATTTGAATTTTTACTGCATAGTATTGTTTAGTTAAATAACGATACAATTTTATTGTATCCAAACACACACACACACTCACATAGTCCTTCTTTCTTTTGCTCAATGCATGAACAATGGAATCAAATTAAACATTTAATGTATGTACAAGTGCATACAGAAATAAAATTATTTCAATTTGATATGAAAAAGTATGTATATTTTGCTAAAAATTTAAGTTCAAATAACATTTGAGCATTGCAATACAAATATTTTATTAATTAATGGAAATTGAGCTAATTGTTGCAAATTTCTGGCTATTTGTTTAATGTTTGACCATGAATTCAATTCAATATATATATATATATATATATATATATAAAACTATTGTGTATCAAGGTGACGTTGAGTGAATTTAAACCCTTTTTTAGTTAAATAATTCAAACATTGTTGATTCAGTATGATTTATTTTTTGAAAAGTGAAAAAGAACCTATTGCCAATATATTTTACATTACATACAATAGTTTATATCTACATATATTTTATAAACAAATAAAACTGCAGAAAAAATCCTTTTTATTTCTATGAATAAAATTTAAAATATGTTTTCTGCATACAAAAAGCTTTTAAAGTTAAGTAAAGAATGACGTTAAGCATATTTTTAAATAAATCAAATTTGTAAAACTTGCATCCGTATAATATTGTTAAGACAAAGCAAACATAATAAGCCAAAACTGTCATACACATTCATACAGAAGTAACAATCATTAGGATGCTGCCGGTTGGGGGAGCAAAAAAATATTATGCAAAAAAAAATCGTACGAATTGACAAACTCTTGTTTTTTTTTAAATAAGACTTTTAATAAAGAATTACAGCCTTATTTATAAAAATTATTAAGGCTTTATAAAGATTTTCTTATAAAAATTTTATATTAAAACTAGATTTAAAAACCCTTGTTAATAATTTTTATAAATCAGACTGTTGATATTTTACTAAACAAATAAAATACTAGTTTAAAGAAAAAGCGATAAAAATATTAACACTTAATATGAAAAATTGCCACTAAGACACAAATGAAGCTCATCACTGATCACAATTTCGCACTAAATTATATAAAGAGTCCAATCGGCGAAAGACCGATATATATTATAGTTTATTTGGCCTTAAATTCTATACCAGGTGGATCTTAAATGGGCGTTGAACAAGATCTTCGAGCAGAATTTTCATTGTGCTCGTCGACACATTTGGTCGATGTATTAGTGTTATTGCATTATTTAGAGATTACATATATGTTATGAAATATATCCAGACTTTGACGGACGCCTTGCTGAGATTTAGGGTTATGTGTGCCACAAAAATTACACAGTCGTCTATAAGTTGCGTGAATTGATGATGGCAGTCTTGTTCAAGTGTCAATCTATTCATACCATAGTGTCCACACATGATGATTTTATATTATAATAATAATATTATAATATAATAATATTAATTAATTAATATCAACACAAAGGGGTAGACATTGATGATTTTCTATTGTGATGAATCAAACAAATATTTGAAAAATATTTGCCAAAATATTTAATTCGCGTATTGTTTAATTGTTTGGTCACAAATAATTACTGTCCAGGCTTTTTTAAACGAAAATGATTTAATAAATAAACGATAAGTGCACAGTAACACATAAAATGACAATTGATATCGAGATGAATTCATCAGGCCGTGAACTCGGAATTAATTTTTCTTCAAAATATTGATTTTTTTAACAATTTAAATTTTTAATCAGAAATAATTCATAGTTAGGCTCAAGTTCAGTAATTTCAATTCTTATTGAATGAAATATTTTTATTAATTAATGTGAGTTTCTAAAGAAGAGAAGAAAAATTAAACTTAGACTTTAAGCTGGGGGAAATACCGATACTTTTCTGTGCAGCCACGCACTTCATCAGCACCCTAGTCTATCTACTTGGGTAGAGATTCTTATTAACATCAGCTATTTAACTTAAATGTACAATGAACGGAATATGAGAAACGATTGTTGTGTATACAATTGATTTACCTTTGGTAAACACATTTATAAGTATCACTATTAATTTTCTGTTTTTTCCAATTTTTCATTTTTCTATTTAGGTTAGCACGAAATTATTTTACTCTACCTCAGTATGTTTAACTATTCTTACTTATCTTTTTACGATCATCACATTAATTATTTTTACTTATTCGATGTACCATCGGTACATGCATGTAAGTATTATTGTAGTGGTCTATGTTACTTGTTGTTGCATTCTACCGTTTTTACTTGGATTTCCAGCATTCTGAAAATGTGATGGCCAACGTTCAACGTTCACTTTATGTACACCTTATTTTTGTGCATATTCTGATATTACTTTTTGTTTTTGCGAGAAGGTTAGTAATAAATGTTCTGGGATGTTACCAGTAAAATTCCCTGCAACATCTTTTTGCTGAGATCATGAACGTTGATTAACATCTAATAAATCTTATGGCAGTTGTATACAAGAAAATTTTCCACTGTATCTGGAATATTTAGAAACATAATTTTGCACTTGAAAAATTTCATTTGAAATTTTTGAATTTTGAATTTTTGTCTTTCTTATTACCAATTTTAAATAATTTTTAAGCTTTTTAAATCCCCTTTGTGCTTTTTACATTCACTGAGAATTGACAGCTGGAAAAACATTTTACGAGAGGAAATAAATAATTAGAAGGGAATAAATATTTTATGGGAATACATTTTCAAAATTTCACTTGTTATTGACAAGAGATGTGAATAAAGAATAATTATAGGAACAAATAAAATAAATAATGTTGCCGCATTTTAGGAGTTTATGTCTTGCCAACTTAAAGTTTTTAAGTGCACATAATGCACTTGGTGGTATTTTAGAAGCGAAAAGCAGTACTCTTTCCAAAATTGATTCGACGCTTTATTACGGAAATAGAAAGAAAAGTGTGAAATAAAACATTCTGCCTGATTGGAAAACAGTTTTCTTAATTTTTTTTTTCAATCATTGTTGCTAGAAAATTTTATGTTCTCAAAACTTATGGCAAAAAAGGAAAAGGACCAGCCTAATACATGCGTTCAAAAAATTTCTCTCTCCGATTATTCGATTAGCATGTTGCGTGTGACCACAGATGTTTATATACACACACACAGAGACTCACAAATATAATCGTGAGCTAATACGGCAGAACAACAACATCATACGTCTAGTGTTAAGTTTATAACATGCTACAAATTGTTTTTTTTTTTTCATACATATTCTTTCGACCACATTGACATACTTACACACATGCCATTGCATACACATAATTATATTGCGTGTATATATGTATGTATGTGTGTTATCTGCATTTAATGTTCACATACACGCTCGTACGTGTTGCCTTTTTAAACATGCAACAAAATTTAAAACAAAATGTAATGTGACGTAGTAAAAACGAAAAAAATTGCAAAAAAAAGTAACCAAAGCAAAAATGTAAAATTCGAAAACACTCTGAAATCAAATACAAGTCCAAAAAGAACCATATACCGCATGTAGTATGCAAACAGTAGGAAAATGAAAAATGATTGGGCACAGTGTATGTCAGCTGGGAAAAGCAACTAAAATGAAAGCATGTCAACGCACACATGCACAAATACCACAGCAAACATATACATAAACCTTCAGTTCATGCAACAGCCAGCCAGCCATTGTTATATGTATATGAAAAATTAAATAAACTGACACATTGAAAAAGAGACATTTAAAGGTAAATGGATACTTTAGGGGAATTACAAATAAAGTTTCATTTAAATATTTTTAGTTTAAATTAAATAGGGGCGCTGATGATGTTCCTTTTTAGCTTAATTTGAGTTAAATTATCTTAAATATATGAAAACTCAATGTTCTTATACAAACTTTTGTGATAATTTTAAATATAAAGTCAATACATATCGATATTTCTATCATTTAAACCAAAAATATATTAATTTTTGGTTTTTACAAAACTGTTAGTTAGGTTTTTTTTAAATTTCTTAATAGAAAGTGCATTTCCGCAAGCATTAATGGATAAATTACCATTTGTTAGAGAATTTTGAAAAAATTCCTAATTTAGTTCGAGTTACTAAAAATAAATGCAAAAGAATCAATTAATTATAAACTGAAGAACCAAAACGAAATTACATAAAATAAACTGATCATTTTTCAAGAAGCTAAAGCCTGAAATCGATGTATGTGATTTTCTGCTCAAATTATGACATCAATTTCAAAAACTAGAAAAATTTATTCTTAGAAGCGATATTTTATTTAAATATTGTGAAATGATATTTTTTAACATTTTATAAAAACAGCTACGCTTTCTTGACGTAAAAGATTTTTAATAGTAAACTTTGTATTTCGAAAATTCGAAATTAAGAAATGTTACTTAGGTTACTTAACCACTAAAGGGTCAATTTATAGAATTGGCCGCAAAATTAAAAAAAGTAAAAATTTGTGTTTCAAAAAATACTTCTAATAATTATTTTTTTATTTATATATAGTAATTCAGTAAAATTTCGAAACTTCGAACATGTTTTAGAAGTCAATATTTTCATTATTTTCTTAGAGGAAGTATATTTTCTATGACCATAAATGGATAAATTACCATTTTTTGTTAATTTCGAAAATTCGAAATTAAGTTAGAATTTCTAAAAACAAAGTCAAAAGAATCAAATACTTACAAATTAGAGAATTAAATAAAAATCACCTGCGAAAAGTGAAAAATTGCCAGGAAACATAAAGCTTGCAGTCGATTAGTCTGATTTTTTGCTCAAGTTATGAAATCAATTTCGAACATTAGAAAAATTAATTCTTTGAAAAAATATTTTCTTTATACATTGCGAATCGACTCATAGAATTTTATCCTATGAGAGATGAATTTGTCAAAAATGAGTTTTCAGAATTAATATTTCGTTTAAAAGTAGTAATTGTGCAAGATTTCGAAACTTCGAACCTGTTTTAGAAATCAATTTTTTGGAAATTTCTTTAGTCGGAATACATAGTCATGACCATAAAGGGATAAATTTAAATTTTTTGAGAATTTCGAAAATTTGAAATTAAGTTCGAATTTCTAAAAACAAATGCAAAAGAATCAACTAATTAGAAACTAAAGAATTAAATCAAAATCACGGAAAAAATTTAAAAATTAAGCTTGACCACAATAATGAGTCGAAATTGATTTTTAAAATTTTACGTACATATGTCATACTGCCAAAAAATTTAATTTCAAATAGAACAAAAAATTAATTTGAAGGTACGTGTCCTTATAACGTCTCCACTTTTCAGTCAAATTAATAAATAGAAATAAAATATTTCTCCGTTCAAAGAGTTTAAGTGAAAAAAATCATTTAAAAATTTAATTGTGTTAGTTTAATTTTTACTGCCCGTTTATGGAAGACAAGTAGAAATTCTCGTCTGTCTATTAATATTGGAAACAAAAATGAAGCAATCAAATTTTTTTGTCATTATAAATGGATAAACGAGAATTTTGAATTATCTTCTATAAAGTGGCAGTTAAACTAAATTTTTCCAGCTGTTTCCACAAACCAGATGATGCTTCAAAAAATTAGTGCTTTACATATCAATTTTCTACTCAAATTGACCGTCAAGACGGTCAATTGAATTTATGATTAAACTTTCAATGAATTAATTAATTAATCCTTAATCTTATTTTCTTAAACTCTGTGTACCCAAAGTTTATATTATTATTTTCTTTTCTTAATTATAATAAAATTGTAAACAAAATGTAATTCGTAAAATATTCATATGTGTGGTATTTATCTATATCTACATGCATATTTTACGTACAATTGTATATTTTGATGAGAAAAAAGAAATCTTTAACCAAGAACTTTCTTATGTTTTCTGATACACATGCTGAAAAAAAATTGTAATTTCATTATTTTCAATTCAAAATGAAATAAATTTCATATACAACAGTGATTTGATGTTACGTCTGGGCTATTTAAGCAATGAAAACGTTTAAATTAATTTGTATGAATGACTTGCTTTAGGTATATGACCTGATGTATTACTTGAAATCATAAAATATTTCAAGCGCACTGTAGCGTGAGATGTAATTATGACAAGTTTATATATTCAAATGAAATACGTACAACAAAAATGAACCATGAATATATACAACAGCAAACATAAACAAATAAACTTTACTGATTTAATAATGTGTTAACGCATAAGATGGTGCATGAGCAAAAGTGAGATAGAGAAAGAGTGAGAGAGAGAGAGTGGAAAATGTAATGTTATTTTGCAGGGTATATAATGCACTTAATGAATGCCATGAATTTAGAGTTTAAAGGCTTTGTATTTCTCGACTTGCAGATGTCTTCAAAGATTCATTTATATAATTTAAAACAAAACATTAAATTTGTCAGCAAACAAGGACTTTTTAATTTTTATATCATTCCTGAAATATAAATGTTAAAAATCCTTTAAATATCCCATATAGTTGATACATCTTTTACTATAAAATTTAAACAAGTTTTATCATGAATCGCAACATATTCAATTTATCTGGGAATATTTTAAACCAAAAAGTATTTTTTATTCCGTTTTTAGTGCTAAAATAATATTGTTACCACGATCACGTTTTCTTTACTCATTATTTTAATATTTTTTTTTATAAAAAAAACTTGACAATGCTTTGTAATATACACAGAAGCAATGAAACATTCAGTAAACTTTTGCATTTTTATGCACGAAATATTTTTTAATGTTCAAACTAAAAAGTGTCCATAGTTTCCAACACACACACACACGCACATATACACTCATAACTTTAGCTTCTGGTAGTAAATGAACGTGTAAATAATACATGTACTGTAGCGTTAAATATTTCTGCATATTTTAAATTCAAAATGTTAACCAGGTCATCTACATGTAATATGCAATTGTTAAAAAATGTTAACTCGAAATTAAGCACACAATAATGAATGAATGAACGTTCAGTTATTGTAACCGACTTTTGGTTAAAATTGTATCCTTGTGAAAATATTGCAAGCTGTTTAATGTTAAGTGGCCTTTTGCGAAATCAGTTTTGTTTAAACAAAGAAATATTAATGTATATATACATACATATGTATGTATGTATATAAATTAATATTAAAAATATATTTGTGAAAAGTGGTTCATTCCAAAAACAAAACGATTTTTCGCTTAATGAATTGTCCTCTTGTAAACTTAGAAGAAAGTATTTTTTTTAAGTTTTCTTCGCATAAAAGAAGCATTAGCAGAAGAAGCAGAATCTTGCAATTTCACAGTGTCGCCTGAGTCAAGAAAAGTGGTAATATATTGTGCTTTTATTGGGATGTTTTTATATTAAGGGTCCTCATAAAAATTAGAGATGGTAAATTTGAGCTTTCGTTGCAAAAAGCTTTCAGCAAAATTGATACAACAATTCAGCAAATTGATACAATGGGTTATTTTAATTTTAAAAAATTTTTAGTATGACGATTTTTTTCATTTGGCGATTTTTTTCGGGTTTTGGTGATTTTTTTGGTTTGGTAATTTTGAAATTTTGGGACATTTTAGTTCCACAATTTTTGAAAAACCTTTAATTTAAATTTTTTACATTTTAGTGTTAATTTTTTTAGTCTGTATAAGCACTAACTTTACAAATTTCAAGAGTCTATATACATACATACATACATACAATTGTATGTATATTACATGGGGTTTTAATATTTTTCGTGGCTCGGTTTGGAACACCCTTTAATTTTTAGCTCTTATGTACTTGTTGTTGTAGCGGCCAAAGTTCTACATATTCTATGTATATTTCAGGTTCGTAGCTTTTACGGTTCCTGAGAAAATAGCCTGTGACGGAACCCTAAATTTTCGATTATTACAGTTAAATGTCGAAATGACTTTTATGTATAATTTACATTACTCTACACCGAGTAAGTCCCAATAAGATAATCCCCCCGTATTTTTTTAATTAAAAAAGCTTTCATTACAAAAAAAGAAAACAAAACAATTCACATATTCCATTTACATAAAAGTTACATAGTATATAAAGCAGAAATCTACATCAACTGATACGACACACAGTGGACCAAACACAAAAGAACGCTGATGATGAAGGTTTAGTGGCCTTCGAAAATAGCTAGTTGTTTCGTTCAACTATATGTTAGTCAGAATATTTACAAATAACTTTGGTGTTACTTGTTTATTAATAATTATCACATGTAATTTGGCTTAAAAAGCGATACGAGCTTTAGCCCGTTCAAATCATGAATATAGAAACAAATGAAGTTCGAATAATAATAATAATAATTGTTAAAAATTAACTATAATTGATTTGATTTTCCATTCTCAAATTAAAAATTATTAATAAATTCTATTTTTAGCTGCAGTTTTATGTATATTAATTTTTTTTACCAATAATTTCCATAGCATGTATTTTAAGCCTTTTGAATGTACCTTCAAGCACTTAAATAATAAAAGTGAATATATGTATGTGTTATAGTTAGCCAAAGCAGGACATTATTTCTTCGTACAATTCAAATATAAAATATGAAAATGAATTACATATCAGAGTCAACATCAAATGCCGTGACAGACCAGGCTAGTCTTATAAACACATACACACACTCTCATAAGTTTATTTCGTTGGTGAAGTACGTAATACCAGCAGGTTGTTTTTTTCTACAGTGTAAGAAATTGAAGCGTTAAATGGCTGCTTTAGGTTGATTTAATATAGGGCGGAATGGAAGGTGACTCCACAAATTACACGTTCATAATTAACGAGAAGTAGTAGGAAAAGCATCTAGAAACTTAATGAATATATGTATGAAATGTGGGAGCAATTAGATCATTTTTCATTAAAAATAAAAGCAAATTTAAGTTTTTTTTACTTAATATCATTTGATATATAAAACGTAGGTGGGTCTAACAAATCTAATCAACAAAAATTGTGTTAGTGTAAAAAATATTATGACCATTTGTACTCGTATTACATACAATCATAAATATTTTAAAACAAACTAAAACTTGACAAAGTACACGCAAAGTAACCGAAAAAATACATTATAAATTGCAATGGAGCATGACATCCTACTTAAAACCAGCATTTAACACACACATAACTTTCAGCCATTTTACATGGAATGTCTGTGCATGTGTATCAGTGAATGTTTATTATTGTGCATACAAATACATACATATGTATATAAGTATAACGGCTTTCGTGGCTCTTTATGTAGGCTTATTAAGGAATGAACAATAAAGTCAGGTTTTCTGTTGTTTGTAAATTAAAACTAGTAACGACAACTAAAGCGACCAACAACAGCAACATCAGTAGCCATCGTCAACTTCATGCTTACATTACATTACATACAAAAATCTGACATAAACACATACATAAATACATACACATAAACATACATACACATAAACATACATACATATATACATACATACCTTCAAATCACATTTCCTTAGTGTACATGAAATGTGGTAAAATTTTTGTAGAGCAAAATAAAAAATAATGTATGAATGAATGAATGGAGAGTTAAGGCTAATAAAATCAAATGTGGTTCAGGGTACAAGATTTTTTTTTTTGCATTTGTATAAATTTCCACTACTGCTGGCTTATATATATGTACATATGTATATATGTTCATTCAAAAGTGCACATATTTTTTTTTTGTTGTTTGTCGCATAGCAGCTGAATTTCTATTTAGGCCAAAACTCATCATGCAGGCATGCATGAATTAACTAAACAATGGAGGAAAAATTAAAAAAAAAGAAAAAATTACACAAAAATTTTAAAAACAATAATCTTTTTGTTTGCAAAATTGTAACAGTAATCTAGACTTAAATATAAACATGGAAACACGAGAACAATATAAACGCCAACATTTTCAAAATCCGCACGCCAAAGCGAGATTGTCAAATGCAGAAGGGTCAACTACTTCAGTAACATGTAATCGAACATGCAACGAATTATACAAAATGATGTGAAATTTAAAATGCAATTTTAGTGCATGTCAAATTTATTAGAAAAGGTACAGTTTCTTTGAAAGGTACTTTTTATAAAGGAATATTTTCATAAAATGTAGCTTGTATAAAAGAATCCTTTTAATGCTTTTAGTTTTTAAAAAATGTACCTTTTGTAAAAGGTACTTTTTGTAAAATGTAAGTTTTGTAAAAGGTACCTAAAAAAATATTTTTTCATAGAAAGTGGTTTTTAAAAAAAGTTCGTTTAAAAAAGGTACTTTTTTAAAAAAGGAACATTTTGTACAATGTACAAAATATTTGTTTTTGTTTTTATTTATCACTTTTTAAAAACAAAATATTTCCGTAAACCTTCATTTTTATAAAAAGTTTATTTAAAGAATGGTACTTTTTTTAAAAAGGACTCGTAATTTTTGTACAAGGTACTTTATATACAAGTATTCTTAACATGTGTTTTATATAAGTACCTTGTATTAAGAGTACTTTGTATGTAAGGTATCTTGAACAACAGGTACCTTTTCCACAAATGAGCTTTTTATAGAAATGAGTTTTTATGAAAAAATAATTAAAAAATTATCTTTTGCAAAAAGTACTTTTTATAAAAAATTTCCTTTTTTTAAATGTACTTTTGTAAAATGTTTTTTTATTTTCTTAAAAGTACTTATAATAGTAGATACTTTCTGTAAAAGGTACTTTTTATGAACGTATTTTACGAAGGCTTTTTAAAAAAGGTATTGTTTATAAAAGGTACAATATACAAAATCAAACTTGTTACTAGATATTCTTTTTGTTAATGGTACTTTAAAGAAGAGGTATTTTGTTTTTTTGCAAAAGGAACTTTTTATGAAAAGTACGTCTTATTAATTTTTTTTTGAAAAAGGTACTAAAAGGTAATTTTTATAAAGGTATCTTTTTCGAAATGTTACTTTTAATCAAAGGTACTTTTTATAAAAGGTACTTTTCATAACAGGTACAATTTATAAAATGTAATATTTATTAAAGGTACTTTTTTTAAAAGGTAATTTTAAAAAGGGGCTTTTTAATAAAGGTACTTTTTATTAAAGGTACTTTTTACTAAATATACTTATTATGAAAGGTACTTTTTATTAAAAGTACTTTTTATTAAAGGTACTTTTTGCTTAAGGTACTTTATATAAAAGGTAATTTTATAAAATGGACTTTTTATTAAAGGTACTTTTTAATAATGGTACTTTTTATAGAAACTATCATTTAAAAATTGTACATTTTGAAAAAGGTACATTTTACAAAATGGTACTTTTTATTATAAAAATTCCTTTTTTACTTTTTATTGTAAAAAGTACTTTTTGAAAAAGGTACATTTTACAAGATGGTACTTTTTGCTATAAAAAGTGCTCTTTAATGGTACTTTTTCAGAGTATGACTTTGCCTTAAATTCAGTCTTAAGGCTTCATTAGTATTTACCTTCTGCTGCTGTTCTGTTCTGCTTCCAAATTTGAGTACTTACTTTTTCTGTGGTAACGTATGAGCTGTTTTTAACCAGAGGGGTCGCAGTTTTTCACTAAAGTTATGAGTTTTGTATCGCCCTTTCTTAAGTTTCAGAACAGAAATTAAAAACTAATTCTTCATTTACTTAACTTAAAACCATTTTCTTTGAGTAGGATTAGATTCACAGCTTTGCGTTTCATGCTATCACTCTGGTTCTTACAATGAAATGAGGAGTTCGCAGGTGTCATTTTAATGTAAGTGCTTGCATGATGAAATTTTAATTTCAATTCAAGAGTTTTCAAAATATTATGAAGAAGAGCAAGAGAGAATTATTTTGCATAATTATTAGAAAAATTGTAAAAAGTATTGCAGTAAGCTGCATGTACTTGAATTTTTTTTTTAATACGCTGCAGGTTGTATAAAAATCTATAAGACCATAAATAAATTTTATTTTCCTGCGTTGCAGTAATTTGAAGCGGCAGCAACCGCAGCATCCATTTCGTATGAGTGTTTTCATTCATTTAGGTATTTTTTTTCATATTTCTTGCAAATATCTTTACACTCATTCATTCATTCATAGAAGCTTTAGATATTTTATTTCATATACAATTTTCATTTATATTTATTTATTTGAGTATCTGCGTAGTTTTATTTATACTCTTAACGTGAACAAAATATGCATGTGTAGCATTTCTCGAGGCTGTTGGTGGTTTTATTTTATTTTTCACTTGTCAGAGCCAACTTAAAAATTTAACTACCACACAACCAAAGCAATTTCAGCTAATATATTGACCTAAAAAAAATTTCAAAACAAAAAATGTCAACAAATTTTAAGGAGAAAAAAGTAACAAAAGAAATATGTAAGTGACAACGCTGAATACATACAATTACATACACAAAAATGAAAGGATATAAAGATGCGGTATTGTTATTCTGTCACTTGAATATACATAAATAAATAAACCTAAAGCCACACCAATACGTACGTACACATATTTGCAAACACAAGCCCATAGTTATATATGTATGTATGAATGGTTTTGAATAGAAGAGATATGAAATGAATAGAAAATATATAAAAATATTTTTTTTTTTCATTGTTAACAGGAAAAAAGGTCAACAGTGAAAGCAGAAACATTTGTCTCAACAATTTTGCAGGCAAGAAGTAAAACAAAAATAATATTCTTAATTTAATATTTAATATTGGAAGGAACTTTCGAGGTTCGCTATGAATTTTAACTAAAAACCCGGCTGCAAACATTATAAAGAGTTTTTTTTACAAATATCGGTCTCTTAAAAAGTTCATTATGAACATTTTCTAGCGAATTCATTATACTCGTAAGTAAGCGATTTTTAATAAAAACTTTCAGACTTGCGGGATACTGTGTAAATTTCGCACACGAATGGTACCATATTTTTTTTCTATGAGTTTGTATGTACAACGATTTTGTAATAAATGGCATATAATAAAGAACTAAAGCTTAAACGGCAGATGATGTTACAAATTTTATAGCCTTAAGTATTTGAAATACCGTAGAGCATAAAGTAAGTTAAAGATAAAGGCCGCAGTAGTTTTTATATTAATAAAATACTTCTGGTACATGTAGCAACGTTAAACAAATTCTCAAACTAACTAAAAATCATTGTTTGTATGCATTTATTGAGCTGAATTTTTTTTATTTATATAAATACCCTTTTTCAGAAATGTCAAGAGAATAAAAAAGAAACAAAACAAAAAACAAGAAAGCAAAGGAATTGAGAAAAAAGGGTAAGAATAGTCAAACAACATCTTATTTAAATCATGATGTTAGTTGTTATTATTGCAACTTAGCAACAACAAATTTTATGACTGACATCAACACAATAATCATCATTATCATTATCATTACCATTATTAGACTCAACTTTTGTTTATGTTTGCTTTCATCCTTTACTTAAGTCTTTATTAATGTTTTCAAAAACAAATTTTATAACTTTTATTTTTTTATCTTTAAATTTCTGATACCATAGCACTATTTTGTCTAAATATAAAGCATTCGTAGATTTTTGATGCCATAAGTGTCAATTTACTGTCCTATTAAATTTTTTGCCCAAACTATTGTAAACCCAAATAAAGAATTGTAATAAAATGTCCCTTTATTTCGCACAAAATTTGTCGGTGTTCAAAATTTCATTCAAAGAAATATTAATTTCTTATGTTAAATTTAATATTTGTGATGATAACAAGTAGTAAAATTAAAATAATCGAAAACTTTCAACCGTTAAATCTCCTAAATAGTCATTCGAAATGAAAAATCATAAAAGGAACTTAAAATAGATTTTAAAATACTTGTCGAATGATACCCATGATACATATATAGTTCACCGACTTTTTATACCCTTTATCAAAGTATATATAGATTTATATAGGTTTATCATTCCGTGTGTGATATCCACAATATGAATATGCGACCCATAAAGTATATATATTCTGGATCCTTATGCATACGGAAGACGAATAAGCAATGTACGTCTGTCCGTTTGTCCGTCTGATGTACGTGAAATCGGTTTTCCGATGCTCTCAGAAAAGCTAGACTGTCTTGGACTGGTGCATCAGAAATTGTATTGCAAATCAGTAGAATAGGGCGGACGGTTTCAGAGCTGGAAAACTTAAACTTTATTTTGCCATATAAAAGTAACTTGCTAAATCTAACTTTTGTTTTTCAATAAACTTATTTTATATTTCAGTACAAATGAAAATGGTATTAAAAATTAAAAAAAAAATTAAAAAATTATAAAAACCTTTCCAGGGTTGGAAAACTATAACGTTTTTTGTTGTATAAAAGTAACCTTCTAAAACTAATTTTTTCTTTTTCTATAGAAATTAAACATATCTTATGTACTTAAAAGAAATATACTGGTGTAAGAAATCAGAAAAATATTAAAGGAGCACTACAGGCTTGGGAAACTTACACTTTTTGTGATAATAAAAGTTAGAAGGGCAATTTAATTTTTTCTTTTTCTTTATAAATTATATATATTTTATGTTATGGAATGAAAAGTTTGGTATAGAAAATTAGAAAAATAAAACCACAGCTTCAGGGCTGGAAATTTTTAACTTTTTTTGTATATTGAAATAACTAAATAAAACTAATTATTTACTTATTTCTTTGTTCATTAAACATATTTTGTACATATTTTAAAGAATTAGATTGATTAAAGGAGTCAGAGATATATGAAAGGATGATTCAAGGGTTGGAAAATTTACTTTTTTTATATAAAAGTATCTCGGTCAATTATTTTTTTTTGTTTACAAATTAAATATACTTTATGTCTTAGCAAGAAAGAGTTTGGAATAAATAATTAGAAAAATAAAAAAACATTGCCTCAGACCTGGACAACTTAAGCTTTTTCTTGTATATAAAACTAATTAAACTTTTGGTATTTTAATAAATTCTATATATTAAAAAGAAATAAATTAGTAGTAAAAAGCAGGAACCATGGTTCCATGGTTGGAAATTTAAAAAAAAAATTGGTAAATTAAACCAAACATTATTTTTTTCAGTTAAACATATTTCATGTTTTAGAAATATCTTTACCCAAGATTTTTTTATATATATTAAATTTTTTTTAATGGATAAGTATAAACAAAGTTTTGTGCACAGTTGTGTTGCAAATTGATGGTCTTTCTTTGACAGCTTGTAACGAGTTCTTATTAATTTTTAGCAAATGGAAATAGTAAACAAATTATCGCTAACATACAGTAATAACTATAAAATAAATTAAAGAAAATGTTCCATTTCATTTCCCTGAAAACGTTCATTTGTGTTGAGCAAAATCGTAATAATTCTTTAGGAATAGGAATGGATTGGGATGTTTCAATTGAGACACTAAACAGATTTGCAACATCATATATTATTAAATACGGGAATATATAAAACAAGTTAGTTTACTTGGCATTAAGGTATAATACTAAAAATATGTTTGGATTATTAAATATTAAATAGATCTCGAGAGCGAGTAAACAAGCCAACATTTTTTGGTATTGTATTGACGTGGCGACGATGTTGATAACTGGAGTAAGGGTCATTGTAACTTATTTCTTGAATATAGAGTGTATAATAAAGTATTCAAGTATTGATAATTTAAAAAATAAAATATTTGAGTCAAATTCTTTAGTCGAAAACTATCAGGAGATCAGTTACTAAAAATTGCACTATAACAAAAAAATTATAAATTTGTATACAAAATAAATATGTATGTATGTACGTATGTATGCATCCCCAGCCAACCTGAGTTTCGAAAATAAACGAACGTTCGCTGTAGCCAACAGTTCTCGAAACATTCTCGCAAAATAAAAGTTTAGCAACAAGAAAAAATTTGTTTCTCTCATTTTTTTTTTTTTGCATGTACAACAAAAGTGGAATAACAAACTGAGCAACGTGTGAGCTCTAGAAGCACTTTTTCTTTCCGTTTACGATAGTCGTTCTCGAGTGGTTTGTCCGGGAAATTAATACGCAACATTCGAATGCGATTTATTTACGAATGTTTGGTTATATACTACATATTCACACACCCAGGGAAAAAACAGCATAAAATCAATAAAAACGATATAGAATTAATAAGAAATATTAACGAAAGTCTAGTGATGTTGAAATTTTTAATCTCTATATGGAAAAATATTAATTTAAAGTATTTATTTATTAGTTTTAGTTATTTTTAAGTATCTCAACATAAATTTTCCATTATATTAAAAACTATTAAATTAATGTAACGTGTTCTCATTTTTAAGTTGCAGCTTTTCCCTGCGTGTACGTACTTTGTACAGGGTAGATAAGATTCGGCACAGCCGCAGTAGGAGTGCTATTACTTGTTAGGGTTCCGTACACCAAAGGTGAAAAAAGGAACCCTATTGTTTTCGCTACGCCGTCCGTCTGTCCGTCTGTCCGTCACACGGTATTTTCTCAGGAACCGTAAGAGCTACGGACCTGAAATTTGGACAGAGTATGTAGAACCTTGGCCACTACAACAACAAATACATGAGAATTAGAAATTAAAGGGTGCTCCAAAACGAGCGACGAAAATGTTAAAATCTCATGTAATATACATACAATTGTATGTACATATGTATATTGACACTTGAAATTTGTAAAATTAGTGTATTTTTATATACACTACAACAATAAACATTAAAATATTAAAAAATTTAAATTAAAGGTTGGTCCATCATTTAATGCAATTTTGACTATGTAATTTTGACAACTTGCTATCTTGGAGACCGTAAGATGTAAATTCTTGAAATTTTCAAAAACGGTAAAACTAAAAAATCCGAAAATTATAAAATCGCCAAACCGAAAAAGATCGCCAAAACCTGAAAAAAATCACCAAAAATTTAAAAAAAAAACGCCAAATCGAAAAAAATCTAATATATTAAATAAAAATTCTAGCACTAAAATAAATCGCCAAAGTTGAAAAAATCGTTTAAATGAAAAAAAAAATTCGCCAATATGAAAAAAAACGCCAAAAATCTAAAAAAATCGCCAAAACGCGAAAAATGCGCCAAAACCAAAATAATTGTTTATGTGAAAAAAATCGCCAAAATGAAAATAAGTCGCCAAAATTAAAAAAAAATCGCCAAATTTAAAAAAAAATCGCCAAAACTAAAAAAATCGCCAAAATTTAAAATGAACGCAAAAACCGAAAAAAAATCCTCAAAACGAAAAACAAGTGCCAAAACTAAAAAAATCGCCAAACCAAAAAAAATCACCTATATGAAAAAAACGCCAAAATTAAAAAATCGCCAATATAAAACAAATCGCCAAAATAAAAAAACGCCAAAATAATAAAAATCGCCAAAATTAAAAAAACTTCAAAAACCAAAAAAAAATCGCCAAAACGTGAAAAAAGTGCCAAAACTCAGAAAGCGCAAATAAATTCAAAAACTAACTAAAAAAACGCTTAAAACCGAAAAAACCCAAAAACGAAAAAAATGCCAAAACTATAGTTTATATTGTTCGTAGTGCCCGTACGGAACCCTTCGTGCGTGGGTCAAAGTCGCACTTCACTGAATTTATTTTTAATTTACCTTGAAAATTTTGTTTCTAGTTGTTAAGGTAGTGATAATTTTTTCAAGCTATTTCGATATAAAATAAAATAAAGCAATAATAGTAAAGACTTATTAAACATAACGAACCAGAAAACATTTTGTAGCCATTAATAAAATGAATTTGCTGCGTTATCACTTTAATGTTCAAATGCTTAAACTCTCAGATTAAATGTTGCAAATGGACTTAAAAATTATGTGTGAGGTATTTGGTAATATAAGCAGTATAGCATTCCACTGGCAAAAATTTAAGTTATAATTTTCCAGTTGGATAGCACACACACACGAATTTCCAATACTTATTGACAGCTCATAAATATAATTTGTTAGTTACGTCACCTTTACAAACATAAATATTTTCATTTTACTATAAAATTTATTACACAAACGTTTATGGCGCTCAAAATAAATGTTGTTTAAATCTCTACAAAATTGTCATAATTTATATGCACATTACTGTCTTAATGTGGCTGTTGTCAAAGTGTTTAAATAAATATGTGTGCGTGGGTGTGTGTGTGTGTGTGTGTGTCTGTTAGAGAGAAACGTATTCAAAGTATGTAATACACATATCGCTATTTATGTACGACTACTTAACAGCTTTTTATGCATGTGTTAACATTTATAAAAAATTTATGAAAAAATGAATGTGTGTGTGTTTTTGACTGTATTAAGTACTTAAGTAAAATAAAAATGTTAGAGTTCATCTGAAGAAATTGTTACTTATATTTCTTTGTTGAAAATGTTATGTGCACCATCTTTCATACTCTTTCTGGCTTTCTCTTCCTTATTATTTTACTCTGTAAATATTTATGTAAATTTATAAAATATGAGCCCATAAAAGCACTTATGTTATAAAGTTAAATGTACATGTTTACATACAACTTAAATGCTAAATAGAGTGGCTGCATTGTATACAAACATGTAATTGTGTTTTTATATAATTTTAAAATTTTTGTCCTAGCAAAATATTTAAAAAACGAATTTATATTAAATACTGACTTGATTTATAGTTATATAAATTAAACCAGATTTTTATTTATTTTCTTGGAAAATTTCACATAAAGAGAGTATTTGCTTTCATGCATTTCTATTTGGTACATTCAGTCATCCATCCATTCATTCAGGCTTTTAAATCTTTTCTGCCATTAACATCTCATGTGTGTATATACATACGTACGTGTTTGATATCTAAAGCCATTTTTGTTTTCATATGCAAATACTTCTCACTTGTATTTTAATGTTTTGTTGTTCCAAAACTTTTGGTTTTGTATAATGCTCTTACATTAGAAAACAATTTGTATGAATAAAAAGAGAGAAATCATATACAAATAGAATGCAAGAGCAGAGCATAAAAGGAAAAGAAACATTAAGAAAGGAAAAGCGGAAGGATATGGCATGAATTTAAGGTATATGTGCAAGTATTTCCGCATTTATCAAAAACAATCAAGTATAATGGATAACAAAATAAATACCAACTCATATTTTGTTGCTCTATGCAATGTTTGCGGTTGTGGGTGGGTGGCATGTTTATGATATTTGTGTGTTTGGTTTAGTGGTAAAAAGAAATTTCACTTTAATATTTAATATGATTTGCCTTTATGGAAAATTGTTTATGTGGGTTTTATTTATAAAAAATAAAAAAGATTTATAGACTCAATTGTTTTGTGTATAAGAAAAGTAATAAGTTCAAGTAAATTCATCAAGTAGGTAATGCTAAAAGGTTTTAGAAGTGTTAAGTATTAAAGAAGTTTAAGGTTTTTAAAATTTATAAGCTGAGTTGCATTTTAGGTGGAATAAAAATGTTGGTTAATAAATTTTGTAAACAGTCGCCTAAACCGTCATATTTTGGATAAATTACTGAGCATGCAACTTTTGCTTACTACGGGCATATATTCTCGAGGACGTGCGAGCTAAGTCTCTATAGCTTCTTCAAAATTAGCCTCTCCCGATGATTTAGCTTGAGACTTAATTGTTGAAGTTAACCAGGCTTAAGATTTATATATTATTTCAATTATCGTCACTCTACCTGTTAACTATTTTAGAATTATTTTCTTCAACTAAACGTATCAGTTCACATCTCCCTCGGCGCCCTTTTAATTAACTGAATCTCATGTACATATATGTATCATAGAAATCAAATTTAAACGAAAATAAAACTAAGATGTTCTAGTCTCCTTTTCAAGTAGATCATTAAAAATATCATTAAAAAATATGTTCTGCATACTTTTAGCAGGTAAACGATTAAAACTTTATCCGATTATTCGGATTTATAACGATAATTTTTTTATCCAATTAAAGGATCATTGATCGATTGGTTAGCGATGAAGAAATAATGTTAAGTTAAGCGAATGATTAGCACAATTTTTTTAAGATTTTTGATCAACAAATAACAAATTTTGATAAATTATTCGAATACATAATAAATTAAGATTTTATCAGATTATTTGAAAGTGTAGCGTTAAATTTTTTATTAAATTTGAGCCATAAAAATCAATACCTCAATACCGATTATTCGAATATATTACATATTAAAACTTAACCAGATTCGAGCGTGTAACTATTAAATTTTTTATTCGATTATTAGATCACTGGAATTATCTTTAATTATTGATTTTTTGTTTGGATTTTCAATTTTAAAAGGATAGTATTTTTAGTTTATTATTAAAATCTGGGATGTGTTACGAATAAAACATTAGTCGATTATTCGAATAAACTACAAGTTAAAAATTTATTTGGTAATTAAATGCATGCCAGCAAAGTGTGTAACAAGTTAATCGATTAGATTGATTGAATGGAACACAAAAAAATATTTTATTAGTTTTTTTGCAGGATTCAGGGAGGAATCGAACTTTTACCCCTTCGTCTACTAGACTAGGATACTGCCTACTGAGCAAGTGGGCACGCATACAAATCATACCCAATTATTCGAATAGATATTAGTTTAAAACACTATAAGCTTATTCGAATGTATAACGAAAAGAAAATGTTAACTGATTATACGTTAATCTAAATATATAACGAATGAAATATGTTACTCGATTGTGCGAATACGTAACTAACAGAATCTTTTATTATTCGGAATAATTGAGAATTATTAATCCATTAACGATTATTTTATTATAAGCGTGAATAAGCCACAATCGCTCAGTTGTTCGAATGACAAACGAAGAAAAAATTTATTTGAGTTATAGAGAAAATAAGGATAAACAATTTATATTATATTGAATTTTTTCATCATTGAACAACAAAAATCTTCAAAATATTATAATTTTTTTTAAATCTTTCTATGCTGAAGGGCATTTAAAAATTGCACGTCAGTTTCCTTTTTTCAGTTTTGTTGAAGCTTTCGAAGTTGTAAGGGAAATCTTTTTAGCCTCTAAGCTTTTGTTTTATCTATTGCACGACTTACCTTTATCATCGTTTGGTGTTGGCGTCTTGTCATTATTACTCATCTTGATGGATTTACGTGTAAAATTTTATGATTCGTTGTGGCGTGTCTTTTTTTTAAATTAAAATGAACTTAATGTTAATAAAAAAGCCTTTATTTGCAGTTTAGAATTTTCTTGGTTCCTTCTTTTTTTTGTTTTGTTTTTTTTTGATATATTAAGGGGCTTTGCCTTAATCACTTTAACATAAATTCTTCCATATGCCTTGTATTTTTTTTCGTTTAAAGGCTTTTTTATATGTTTCTCACAACAAAGCTGTTTAAGTAGAATTTTCTAAGGGTTGTCTTTTTGTAGATATTCGTTTTATATCATATTTAAAGCTGTTTCTTTTCTATTTTTAGTTCGCAGGTTTGCTTGAGGCAAAAAATCTCGTTTCCCACTTTCTTTGATTTTTTTTGTAATGAAAATTCAAAATTTTTGTTTGAAAGTGAGTGAAGCCCTTTTTAAATTTTATTTACTTAACTTTCTTTTGTTTATTTTTTTGCTTTGTTTTTAGTTTAAGCTGAGTATTTTAAACGTAAATTTTTGTTGTTGATATTTTTTGCAGCCTGCCCAGCAAACAGTTGCTGCTTTATAAGTATTTGCTGGGGCTGCTGCTGTTTTATTAGTTTTAAACCCTCTTGTAACTTTAAAAACGCAAGTTCCTGCTGTTGCTGCTTCTGCTGCTGATGCTTGTTTGGCCATAAATGCTGTTGTTGCTGCTGGAGCTGCCACCCTTGAGTTTGCACTAGTTTGTGTCCTTGGTATTTAATTTGTTGTTTTTCTAAACAGTTGTTCAACATTTTGTTTGTTGGGTTTCTAGTTAATTGTTTTCGCAACCTTTTTATATTTTTATATTTTTTTGTTTTTGATGAGTTTAGGAATAAGTGAAAATAAAAAGTTGTTTGTTTCTTTTATTTAATTTTCTTTTCCAAGTGCAATAACAAAACAACAACAATTTCTATTATTATTATTATTATTTTTATTTCTGTTGTTGTAGTTGCTATATCTTATTTTTGTTATTATTAGCCATTTATTCTGGTGGTCAGCTTCACATTTTGCAGCTGAAATGAACAATAAGAAAAAAAGAATTATTAAAGAAATTTTCGTTTTCAAAGAAAAAATAAAATATGAGGAGGAGGAAAATGCTTTTGGAATATAAAAATTGTTAGATTATGAGAAATTTTTTGTTAGTTTTATGAAAGTGATGGCGTATGTAGGATATTACGTCATACATCATAATTCACATTGGAACTTTTTTCGCCAAAACTTTTTTATTCCCTAAAGTCATACACTAATATATAAGCCTTTTTCCTTGATACATTTTTTCAAAAATTTATATATAACGGAATGTGTGGTTTTTTTATTTGTATTTTATAGGAGGCAACATCTGTGAAATTATCACAATTTTAAATGGGACTCTGGAATGAATTGTAGGTTCGATTTTTTTCCACTTCCACTTATTTACATTAATTACTCGTTCCAAATAGTTTTATACTTATTTGATAATATGAAGTAGAATAACTTAGTCTTTTGTTGACAAATTTTTAAAATGCTTTTGGCAAATGTAACAGGTCCACTAAGATTTTTCTAAGTGGGAGGGTACGAAATGTGCCCGCTCCAAAAATTAATTATCAAATAACTTTGTCAATTGTGAACCAATTTAATTTTTTTGCGTGTGGAAAATTTCCTCCAAAATTTTTTCCTTTTCTTATAAATTGGTAGGGTCGGGGGCAGAGTTCCCACCACAAAAATTTATTATCAAACATTTTTTGTTATTTGCAAAACAGTTTTCAAAATTCATGATGCATTTGGAAAAAGTTGATTATTTTTTTTTTGATATGTTTTTTAGGGAGGGGGAGGGGAAGAAAAATTTTTGCACTTGAAAAACTAATATTAAATAACTTCTTTACATGTAAACTAATTTTTAAAATTCTATTTTCATATGGAATAGTTCCACTAAACTATTTTTTGGAAGTTCGGATGGGGAAAGGGTGTTGCAAGTTGCCAGCCCCAATAATTGATTATCAAATAACTTTGGGCTTAAAATGTTAAACTTGAATAACTTTATCATTTGTGTACCCATTTTTGAGATTTTTGTTTGCATATGGAAGAGCTCCACTAATCGGAAATCCACTGCTGTCGGGCGAAATATGCCCGACAGCAGTGGATTATAACAATACTTTTTAATTTTTCGACAAATTGTCAAAACTCTTTTTTGAATGGAAAAAAGTCTTATAGAAATTGTGGAGACGGGGAGGAGGAAGCAAAGTGCCCAAAATAAAAATTTAAGATAAAATAACTTTGTCCTTTGTGGACCCATTTTCTAAATTTATTTTGCTCATGGAAAAGTTTCACTGGAATAATTTTTTTTGGAAATTCAGGGGAGGAGGAAGTAAAGAAAACCAAGCTAATGTGTTGTTTAACTACTTCGCATGAATTAAAGGTAATATTTCTTTTAAACACTTCCTTCGCAAAAAAAAAAATAAAAAATTAATACCAAGCGACCAATGGACGATAATGTGCTCCATTAAATTTTGTATTAAATCATTTAAATGACTCATATTTAACTGTGTGATAATATTGTTTTTAAAACATTAATATTTTGTACGACTCAATGTGGCTTGAAAGTGCTTTTTAGTAAATTTCAATAAAAAGTCCTTCAAAAGTTCGTAAAAAGGACTAAACATTTCAATTGTAATTATCAACCATAGGATAAGATGCGAAGGCAAACAACAACAGAATCATTATTATGATAATGATCATCATCTTTGTTTAAAGCAAAATCATTAATTAACGTCACATGCAGATCAAAAATATTTTATAATTAAAACAAAATGAGTTTTTTTCTGACAAATTGTGCTGGCAAAGGGGAAAGCATGTAAATATTAAAGAAAGAAAAAAAATTACCAATTTTTTTGTCGCATTAGTACTTAAAAGAACAAAACACAATGACTAACAATTGCTAAGAAGCCATGAAATTGGTTTAAAACATGTTTCTTCTTTTTTTTTGTTTGCAGCAAACACAATTTTTCCTTTCATTTTAAAACTAATCCCAGCTGTAATCCTTTGGCAACAAACAATTTAACGCATTTCCCTTCTTGCTTTTTTTCTTGCTCAAAAGTTTTTAATAATAACAAGACAATGAAATTTCAAGTCAAGAAAGAACCAGAAAAATTAAATGAAATAAATTTTTTTCTTGTGCTGATGCAGCGCTTTCTTTCATCACCCAGACCAAGTTAAAGCTAAAAAAAACTACAATGAAATTAAATTTCATTTGTATAGATTCAGGTCCTTATTAAAAACAACATGCTCACGCTTTCTATTATCAATTCCTTGAAAATAAAAAACACATAAAATACTGGTGCAGAAAACAAATGACATTTCAATGGAAATTTAAAATCTTTAAACAAGTATGTGCACAAAAAATTACTATTTCTGAGAAGTGAAGAAAAATAAAATTATATAAAATTTGTTACCAAGACAATGTGCCTTCCTTCTGTTGGCTTAGAAGCAAAAAATTTTTCTTAAAATTTATGAATAAATTTGCATGGATTTGTCTTATATTAAATTTATGTTGGCTTAAATGCAAATGTGTATTTTAGGTATTTTATTTTAAGCAACAATTCCCTAGACATCTAAAGACATTAGATTTTATCAAATACGAGGAATGTTTGTTTGTTATAAAAGAAATAAAATCTGGATTTAAATCAAGCAGGAAAGACAAATACGTACATAATTTGGGCATTAGGGAGAATCAAAAATTTTTTGTTCAAGAAGCCTTAGCAAATATGGAAAATTCTACAAGCACATGACAGAAAAATCTTCTGCTCAAATACTTAAGCAAGTTTACTATTTTTGTACCAGCAAAATTGAAAGTTATTTTTTACATACTAAATTTGATGTGAGATAAGAGAAAATCGTTACGAATTAAGGAAAATCCTACTGAAAGAAAAATAAACTTCTTAAGGAAACTTTTTGTGCTAATTTCAAATCTGCCTTGATATTTTGTAACTCGTTATCGAGATATGCTTTTATATCTCCAATAAATGAATGGAATAAATGACATGTATTTAAAGAACTCAAGCTGTAATTTTTATAGTTTTTAAAATCGAAGATTCAAAGGACCGACAATAAATTATGTATTCTTAAATTACGAAAAAGTTCAAGAAAAAATTTCAATATAACTTTTTGTGGGATCAGTAAAATATTCTCACTAACTTGCATTTCATTTCAATTTCTCTTATACGAGTTTTTGTATTTATTTTTGCATTAATTCAAATCAAACGACCCTAATGTCAATATGTAAATATTTATATGTAAATAATATTGGATTTTTGTATTTTGCTTAGAAAATAAAATAAAAAAGTAATTTTCGTAAGCATAAGTCATGTTGTCCGTGATTATGTTATTCACATGCTAAGAATTACAAAAATTTATTTGGACATTAAAATGGAGTCATCAAATTGGGAAACGTCCTTATTTTCATTGGATAATTTGTGTACGAGAATTATTTATGTGTGTGTGGGTACTCGTTTTGTATAAATTACCGAAGTTGATTTTATTGACAACATTTATGTACAGCTGTATTTATTGCAGTACGATAAATTAATTTTATTATCACAAAAGCATTAACTTTAAGAAAAAGTTGTTCATGCAATATTAAGGATTATGGGTGGCGTATGAGTGATATTATTGTAATAATATGAAGTTGCTCATACGTTTGGTGTGTCTCTTTTCAAACGGTTTGAAAACAGTGATGCCAACCAACTGCTTTGACTCTAAAAGCACACCAAACTTTAAAAAAAGCAACAAAAAATCGTAATTTGGAGATCTAAAAAGCGTAAAAAGCACTAAAGTTAAAAATAAGTGAAGATTCAAACGAGTGAAGTTTAATAATGTTTAATATCTTCTGAGCTATTCTCTATTTCTGCAATAGCATCATCTTTAATGAAATACATCAGACGAAAAGTGTATGCTTTAAACTGAAAAAATAAAAACACCAAGTTTTTATCAAAGTAATTTTAAGAAATATGCAAATGTTTTAAAAGCAATACTTAGTGCTTTTTCTTAGTTTTGCACTAACGCTCAATATTTGGCGTTTTGAGTCTTCAAAAAGCACTAAAAATATTGCCAAAAGCACCAAGTTGGCATCGTTGTTTGAAAAGTGTATGGGCACTTTGTGACATCGCAAGCAATAATAAAAGTGTGCACTAGTGACAACGTTTGTCATTTCTAATATTTTTCTGATACGTTTTTGATGTATAAAATGTCAGCGTTTTGCTCGTGGTATTGTAACAGAGTTTATTTTAATTTTGGTTTGTTTTATTTTATAGTTTTCAGTATTTTTGTTATACTAATTTTTTTTTTATTTATTTGCATTGATTGTACTTTTTGCAAGAAGAAAAAAAAATGGTTTAAATATTTAATAGCGAATTCATTTTAACCATATTTGACATTTAATAAAATATGATTTTTATTGTGTTTTTCTTACACAAATATCTCATTGAGTTAAAAAAACAATTTAAATCAAATGTATTTTTTATACGCTTATGCCTGTCGATTTTAATGCTTTTGTGCTATTTTTGCAACTATTGATTCGCTTGCTTAAATTATTAAAGCTTTTGTAATTATATTTTATTAATGTATCAGCCAACTTTAAATAACACACCCATACTCAATTCCTGAGTATTAAATGTAATAAATAAAATGTGATGCATTAATAATGTTTCTCTTTTCTTTGTTCTCAATTTTCGCGCTTCTATTGTCATATTACAAATAAGCCTGGTCATTGGCGTATTATATAATGTTTTTTTTCTTTTCATTGCCTTTTGTTAGTTGATTCAATAAATCATGTCATTCTATTATGATCGAAGTAAGCAGTGTGTGAAAATATGGATGTGAACAGTAGCCGGTTTGAACAGAATTTTTAAAATAATTAAGTGTTGGTTAAAGTGATGTATTTTGTAAATAAAAATATGCGAGGCTTGCTTAAAATGCTTTCAGTATTTTCTTGAGAAAACATATTTGAAAATATCTTAACAAACCCTTAAGTTTACAATGAAAATATTATGTAACCAAAATATCTGAGAAATCGCACAACTAAATAACAGGAAAGATTATATTCAAACAAGGGGATTTGTAAGAAAAAAAAAATTAAGATATTGAGCTTGGCTAGTTTATGTTAAGTTTTTAGCTTGAAAGTGTTCTGATATACATAAATATGTATGTATGCAGTAAAATTTTATTGCCATGTTATTAAATGAAATTTTGAAAATTTTGTTCATAGTGTCCATACTTTGTTCAATACCTATTTAAATACACACTCATACGGTTTTTAAGAAGGAGCAAGTATTTTAATCCCAGCTTTGAAATTTTAGAGCATACTATAGGCTAAAATCAAAATATTGTTGTAAAATAAATCATATTCAAAAGGGCACAGGTCCAGCCATAATAGTATCTTTTTATTAACTGTGTATTCATACTTGTAGAGAACCTTTTCATATAAGTACACATTTGTTAAATGTTTCGCATTAATTTTTTAATATACTCACCTCTATTTTCGATTTAAAAGTAAACGGAAAAAAATAAAATTTTCACGGTCTGAAGAATAATTTTGTGTAACTGACAATAGATTTCAGTTCCCTAAGGTCTACAGAATTACATAAACCTGCCAACAGGAGTCAGCTGTTTATGTTAAATTGACGTCGATGGCGGCAACTGGAATAACGGTGAATATTCAAGTGTGTTTAACATACGCGAATTGTCGCTTACGCTAAAACTTTACCGCCTTTATCCTTAAAGTTATCAACAATTTTGAAATTTTGATAATTCTAAGCTATTGGTAGATTTATAAAACAAGACTGCAGATAAAAAAACCTATTTTTAAACAAGCTTTTATTATTTGTTAATAAAATGAAATAAAAATTTAAATAACCAAAAAAAAAATTCCGCCATCATCAGATCAGCTTTATGTCATTATACATAATATTGCATTATCATACAATTTATACATGCATATAAAATTTCAGCTCAATCGGAAACCGGGAAGTGGATCAAATTTAATTCGCAAGATTTGATTACAGACAGACAACGGGATAGGTGCGTTAGCACCTGCCACTTCAGCCTTATGTCACGTGTGGTCTAAGCACCGGGTGTATGTAGGACATCAAGCCATCGCCCCATGTTTCTTTTAGAATGAATCATGTGCCATTAACCATTCCACTAGGCACATAGGTTGCAATCTTCGAGCATAGCAGTTATTTTTGTACTATATCTACACCTTGCTGAGGAAATTTGAGCTGTTTAAACTCTGCTGCTATGTCCATGAGCATAGCAGCTTCTGTTATATGTCAACATCACCTAGAATAGTGTCTGACTAACCACGTCACACCAATCACTAGCATCGATTTGACACTGGGAAGTCAAGAATATTCTCCCACCGTTTTTGGTGGCAACCACAGTCACCACGTTTAATTGTCAAGGTCCTCACGCCGCAGTGTATGTGTTCATACTTACAGCGAGGTCCGCAAACCAACCAACCATTGCCGGCACAGGTAAACCACTCATCAAAGCATTAAGTATGCCTGTGTCACCAAAAATCAAGGGCCTACTCTACACAGCTAAACATCATCCCTTTAACCCCGTGGGGAAAGACGAAATCGACCTTTTTGCAAAGGATCCTGACCCAAACTCCTAGAGCAGCTCGACTGTCAGGAAACCGGCACCCATGGTACCAAAGACAAGCATATGGTGATACCTCAAAGATCCACCACAGGGGCTTCACTTCAATCGTCCTTTGAGCTCAGGGAAGTTTCTGGTGACGCAGCACTTGGTTAACATAAATAGACCTGACTGTTTTCTAAATATGTGCACACATAAGTTTTGTGGGTAATGTACCAAAGGTGCGTCAACGGAAATAGCTACGATCATCCCAGCTGGGGCCCCGGGATTGCCAACACCAGTAGTCATAAATCGACTACAAGATTTTATATGAACCCACGTACTGATTAATGCGCCAGCATTATAAAAAACCTAATATTTAGAATGCGCGCCACCCAGCGAAACCGCGGTGAACATTCAGACGATATTATATATTTAATAAGTTTTAGCTTGCATACACTTGGTTTTACAGTTGAGCCTCCCTTATCGGTAATAGTCAAGCATTCTGAATAATCGTTTTTCCTGGTTAATCAGGTAACAGCTGTTATTTTTTTATTCGTATATTTCATTCATATTTTTTGTATTTATTTACATACCGCATATAATAAAAGAAACATTCTTAGATTTTATGCTTGTGTTTAAGAAAAAAAAAATTAATAAATATGTACTATAAGGGAAAAAAATATTTTGGCTGCAAACGGTTGCGTGCTTGATTGCACGGATAATAGAGAGAGCTTGATCCATGCAAAATATATAATGGATGATCAAAAAGAAAACAGTTACAATATTTCTTTTCTGGATAATCGAGGCCTAACTGTATTTACATTTAAAGATACATAATTTATATACTCGAGCATTAAATCCTCGAATAATAAATCCTCGCATGCAAACAATATGTTTTATTTGCTGTACGTACGACGAGTATGTATGTATATGTGAAAGTATAGTACATCCCACTACTTTATTCTTTTTCATATAAATTTCTTTTGTGGCATATTTATATATTTGATGATTTAATGAATACATTATAAAATCTATTCATAATATCAAATCACCATAAATAGTTGATGACTTTTTATAACATTTAAGGCCGACAGTGATTTCAATAAATTAAATGGTAAGAAATATTTTTTTCTTTTTTATATACAAATAATAAAAAAAAGTATTTCTGCAAACATAAAATAATGACATTAATTTAAGTTTAATATAATACTTTTGTATGAAATGATTTATGTTTATTTTATTTGTTAACACCAGCTTTATAAGCAATTAATTAAGTTACAAAACAAAAATAATTTTATTTCTAGTTATCTTAATCCGTATGAATAATTTATACTTTGTTTGTTGTGGCAAGTACTCGTTAAGGCAATGAACTCTCTACACACGGTAACATAAGCAGTCTTCCTTCTCCCATTTCATCACCTATTTACATAAAAAAATAATTTATCTTCAATAATCTTCAACATAAGATGGATGTGATGGACAAAGACGAATTTTAGATATTACTACGCAGCTTTTAACTAAAATCAAGAAAGCTGCACAACATGGCAAAAAAAATACGCCTGTAGCTCTGAGGTAATTTTGAGGGCATACTCGACATCTACTTGTAAGAGACGTTACCTTATACTAATAACAAAAAATTTTAAATACTGGTTGACATTGAAGAACTTATTCAATTGCATTTTGGTGTAGACTGGCGTGGAATAGAAAGTTTAAAGTTTTATCGTAATATTTTGTATAGCAGCCATGATGCTGTAGAAGAACTAAACGAGAGTGACGAAGAAAATTTAAATGTTGAAGAGAATTTGAACTATTTTCAATTAATGCCGAATGCACTTTTTAATTTCATTTTAATTTTTAGTTTTATTATATAATATTCATTAAAGTAAGTTTTCTTTTATCAGCAATAATTTTTAAATTGCCCAACCTTAGCCATTGAGGCCTTGATTGGACTACCACCCATAAAAATTTTTATAAGATCATCTGCGGCAATGGCCGCTTAGAGGATGGGTTTCGGGACATCTGTTTGTTGTGTTGGCAATGTGCACTCGTCAGTCTTGAGCACAATGTCCAGCTTAGGACTACTGGAAATGCCTAGTGATAGGATAAACTACGAACTGACGTTCGACAGGAGATTTCATATCACAATTCCACCCAGAGCAGTATGGGACGAAAACGGTCCTGTTGTGCATTCCAAATACGTATGGATCCAAAATGGAGGATGGAGTTGGTACTGGATTTTTTGGGCCCAACATAGAAACCTCTTTGCCCATGGGCAAATGGTCTACGGTATTTCAGGCGAAAATACAGGCAACCACCAAATGTATTGACATTAATTTAAATAGGGGCTCTAGAGGTGCGCATATAGCTATCTTTTCCGATAGTCAGGCAGCTCTTAAGTCTATCCTTTTATGGGAATTACATTCCAGCATAGTTTTGGAAATGCTTTAACTTATTACAAAAGCTATCCATATCGAACAAGGTTTCCATTTATTGGATACCTGGCCACAGCGCTCATCCAGAGAATGAGAAAGCTAATGAACTGGCCAAGAGGGCCTCTGCTGCTTTTTCTAAGGGCCCAGAGCCGTTTTGTGGCATAAATCGTTTGACTGTAATGTCTCTGATTAAAGAAGATGTCACTTGGACCGCTAATGAGATTTGGCTATCTTCTTCTGGCTTAAGGCAGGCAAAAGCTTTGATGCAGCCATTTACATATAATGGCATCCTGAACTTCAACAGGAATAATTTACGGATTGTTACTGATTCTCTGTCTGGTCACTTTGGATTGAACTATCCTCTGTGGAAAAGTAACCAAGTTCGTTCACCTTTGTGTCGCTTGTGCTTGGAAGATGACGAGATGGCGACACACATTCTTTGTGAGTGTATCGTATTGCTTGACAGTAGAAGGCGTATTTTTCATTCTGAGTTTTTGTCTTCGGATGATATTAGACGGGGTTCTCCAATATCTGAACTGACCTTCATTAGGAAAGTCATGCAGAGATTGAATTAATTTAACTCATAGATCTATGGTACAAAAGATCCATCAGGTGTTGCAATGCCGGTATTTGGACCAGATCTTCTTATTCCTCTATTCTATTCTTCTACTTTAAATCGGCCTTAAGTTAAGTATTTTGTATTTTGAATTTTAGTGAATGAAATATTTTTATTGATTCATTTCATTTTCGAAAGTGAAGAAAAGTTATACTATACTTTTAGATAGACATTTTTCTGTGGCAATACTCATTTCAGTTCCAAAGAATTTATTTCAGAAAAAAAAACTATCATGGCTAAACTTCATACATATAGAACAGAGTATGCTGACACTTTTCTATAGGGCAAGAGTTCAAAAAAAAACTTAAACAAAATATTTTCATCTAGTGGATGTAATTTACTTATAGTTGACTTAAGCTAAATTAAAACGTGTGCATATTTATGTTGGTGTGTATTAATTTGTGTGTGTGTGTGTATTCCTAAAAACATGAAGTAGAATTATGCAAATTTTTTATTTTTACTTCTCTTTTCGTTTTGTTGCCCTAAACAACAAGTTTAATAAGTGCGCTTAAAATAATGTTTTAACAACTAACTACAACACGACAATGGAGATGGCCAACAAGCAATAAGCAGTAAGAAAATCAGCATTGCTTTTAAGATTTTATATACACTTCTGCACAGTGGGACAGATCTAAGCGAAAATAATGGCTCAGAAATTGATGAACTCTACTTGTAGAAATTTGGCCTTTAAAAAAATAGTAGGTTATTTTTGTGGAACTTAGTCCTCCCACTACCTCCTTTACTTCTTTACTCTCACAGAATTAACAGCATTGCGCTATTTTGTAAATAGCTTATAGTGTCTGCCTGGTTTTCTTGCCAAGCTTTTTAACTATTTATGCAGATGCCTTGTAATCATGCTACACTCTTTACATCTACCTGTAATTTTTCTATATTTGTGTAGGAAAAGAATTGTGAATTTCTATATTTGTGTAGGAAAAGAATTGTGTACATTTTGAATGACAAAAAATATTAAGAAGAAAAAAATATATAGTTTAAGTAAACGTAACATGATACATATCATGCTCATTTAATAACATCATAACTCTCAAAAACTTAGTTTTACAGAAAACGAGTTGAAAGCTTTTAATTAAGACACAAATTAATGGAAAAATAAAATTTAAATTTATTCTCAAGAAAAATATTTGTATTAAACTTCTACACAAAATGAACTGTAATGAATGAGGATTAATTTTTCATTATTAACTCAGAAATTATATTTTTAGAGCTATGACGTTATTGATATAAATGTGTGATATATTTAACAAAAGACATGCACTTGCAGGCATGCATGGGCAGAGACATTAATGACGTATGTGTGGATATATCTGTGTGTTCCTGTGAGTCTGTGTGTATATCCCCGCGCGTGTGTGTGCATGTGATTATGTGTATCCATGAGTGTGTTGAATGTATGCAAATAAAAAGAACGCCTTTGAGCTCAAATTTATGTTTGTTGGATAAAGAAAATTACAACTTATTGTGAAAAACTAGCATGACGCACATCAAATAAATATAAACTTTTGATATTTTATTTCAACAAATATAAACTGATCTAAGAAAGTTTGAATAAATATTTAAACTAAAGTAAATTACTAAAAATAACATAATGTTTAAGAGAAAATAAATTCGAAGAAGGTGCATGAATAAAATCTTTTATAAACTTTGAAATAAGTGCATTGCATAATGCCATAATTCAGTACGAAGATTTAGGGGTTTTGAATTTTTTTATAGGGCACTTGTACTGCATTTATGTTATCTCGAAGTTAAAAAAATTTTATTTAAAATCTTTATCGAAATCTATATCGTTTAAACTGAGGTCTATTTTTGATATTTTTCAAGATTTCGTATCCAAAGCAAAATCGTTTATCTAAAAATTCGTCTTATAGGGATAGGGCACTTACAATGGCTCAAAATCTACAACTTACAAGATTTCGAGCAAAATCTTGGTGCTTTTTACTAGATTTCGCATATAAAATTAAATCTATTTTTTCAGTAGATTTTTAGGAAATCTATAAAAAATCTAATACTTTTAAGTTAATTTTTAATTATAATTTTTCGAACTTAATTTGTTTCTATATTTATGATTTATTTGAACGGGCCATAGTTCGTATCGCTTTTATTTGATTTCTACTGCCTGCATTATATTTATATAAAAGATGATTGGATTAGCTATAGTGTGCTCAAAAAGGTGTGTGAATTGGCTGCTTTGAAGTTGTTTGGTTGTAGTTTTTGAAAATTTTCAGTTAGTGGATTTTGTTTGGCATAAAAAATTCTTGATAAATTTCTAAAAAAACTTAATGTAAACGTAATAGATTTTTATAAGGATTTTAATAAAATTCTGCTATATTTTGTGCAGGTGTAAATGTCCCTTTAAACTGTAATTCAAAAAGTGCTGACTTAGCCCACTCACACACCTTCATAGACAATTTTGTAGAGCTTAGCTAATTCACTCACCTTTTTTTTATATGAAAGATATATGTCCCTCTCCACACTTGCAGTTTTTGTTGTTACAATTCTTGGGTTTATGAGTGAGAGGAGTGAAGAGATTGGGAAGGGGTTCACAGTTTTATTTGCTCTTTTGATTTTAAACTCATAATTGTTAATTTCAAGTTGTTAGTTGTATTTGAGGTTTATTATAATTTTATTTCTTCAGTTGTTTGAAAAAGAAAAAATATAACAAAAAGTAAATAGAATTGTATATAAATAATAATAATAAAATATTTTTAATGCATAATTGCAAAATTAGAATTTCATAATGTAGACACTTATGCAATTCCAAAGCAGAATTTGAAGAAATTGCAGTAACAAAAATTGCAAGTCGGGACGAGGACTTTATGTATGTTTATAAATCTTTCAAGCCAAATTATGTATAACAATTTCCTGGGATTATTTTTTTTACTTATTCTCTATTCCCTTATTTTAAACAAAATCTCCCCAGGACTATTTTCATTATCACCTTTTCTCTTATTCTAAGTTAGTTTCAAAAAAAGGAAACTCTTCGTCGGATAAAAAAGTAGATATTCAGCCCAATCATAAATATTTCTTCGAAGTTTATAACTCCCGAAAAATTATTTTCCTGAAAAAAAAAATTCCTCCCATAATAAATTAATTGGGAATAAAAGTAATAAGGAGCATTTCCAAATTTTGAGGTAAATTTTTTTGGTTATTGAAATTTTGTTGCCTCCCTTTTTTGTGGGCAATTTTTAATAAAATCGTTGATATACAACATTTTTAAAAATAAAAATGAACTCTTTCGGAATTTATTTCTCTAGGAATATTTGTAATGGGGCTATATGTATATAAATATTTGCCATAAATCTGCAGTTTGCCAAAAAGGAAAAGAACCAGCTTTGTATATCATATTGATTGTCAATCACCAACTGTTTATTACCTTTTTGAGCAGATGCCAGAAAAAGATTTCTTGATAATTTTGCCATCAATCTGTATTTAATTTTATACATACATATTTATGTGTGTTTGCAATAAAAAATAATATTACCTAACGTTTTTCTATCTATGACAAGTTAATGCTTATGATTTGTCTCAGCAGGCACAAACAAACAAAGTAATTTTAAAATAACTTTTCTAAAATATACTTCTCTAAGGTAAATTTTTTTGTCTTAAACTAAAAATAAACATAAATTTTACGAAGTTGTTAGAGAAACCTATAAAACAATCTATCCCTTGAAATTGGTTTTCATTTACTCCAACATTTCATTTTTATAGAATTTTGAACAAAAACAAAAAAAAAAAAATACTTTTCCACATACACATAAAGTAATTTTCTTCTTTCGGCTACATTGTGTTTGTTATCTCTTCATTTGCTTGTGTTGTAAAATTTTAAATTCTTGCTTTTACCAGGCAACATTTTCTCTCTTTATCTACATCCTTTAAGTGGCAAAAATATTAAATGTAAATAAAAAACGGAAGTCACTGCGAAACGTTTAAACGATGAAGGAGAACGACTAAATGAAAAATAAACGAACATATTGTGAGTTTTAGTATCGTAATTAAAAAAATATAAAAAAAGAATTATATTATACTTGATATGAGTATCTGAGCTTAAATTTATCATACAAATAAAAATGTCTTTATGATAGAGAGATAAAAAAATTACTAAGTACAAAAAAGTAATCGCAATAAAAAGTGTGAAAAGATAAAGTCGTAAAATTTAATTTTTTTTAGAAAAATAAATTAAGGAAGCATTAAAATCTTTGAAAATATTTAATTAGTAGCAGAGTAGTGAAGTTCACAAGCTAAATCAACTTGAAGCGAACAAAATTTTTTTGTGATGTGGCGCTAAAAAGGATTTAACGACATTAAAAAACTGGTAATAATCTTATACGCACTGCACTCAATTGTTTAGTAGAAATGCATTTTGCACTTAAAGAAAATTCACAAATCTACAATAATTGTTTTTGTAATCTACAAACTTAACTTTGTATTTCAGTTCAGCAAGAAAGAAACATTTAACGGAATTGATAAAAAATAAATTGAGTTTGTTTTATTCGATTCCATCGAATGGAAACGGAAAATTAGCAGTAGACTATTTAAATCATGTTCTTGAATCTGATTTGGATTGGCATCGTTTTAAAGTTGATAGTTTCTTTTGGATGTTCACGCTACTTTGTGGGAACTTAATACCTGAACATAATACCAATTTTGACAATTTCATCATTTGCACGGCAAAATAGACTAAATAAATGACAGACAATTTAAGGAAATTAAGGCCATATTGGCCGCGATCAACTGTCACAGATGAGAACTAATTTTTAAGGAGCAAATGACACCTAAGATATTTGTAAATATTTTGACAAACAATAGCAGATTGGCCAAACATGTTGTTTTTGAAGGCTGCCACACCTTCATTATTAGCATTCTTGTGTTTGGTCCACGGTGTGTGGTTGCTGCAAACTTCTGCTTCATGTAGATACTCGTATTTTTCTGTGCAAATGGAATAAGTGAATTGTTTTGATACATCATACTATAACTTGCTGAAAGGTTTTCTGTAATAAAAGCCTTTTAGTAATGAAAGACTATTGTAAATTAGATGGTTTGAGATTTCAGTCCTTATTTCAAATTTGTTTGCCTTTATCGAACAGTTTATTTTCAAAACAAATGAAAATATTTTATAGTTGCATGTTTTATAGTTGCTACGCATTCTAATTTAAAAACATAATTCAAACGTTTTTCTTTGATTCCTTTTAGCTAAAACTTAGTATACTTCAGTGTATCATTTTTATAAGTATATATAATTATATAATAAACTTTGCTCATTTTAAAGGATTAAAGATGTCTTTAGAAATTACTTTTACTTCCACCCACCTCTATCTCTCTTTCTTGCATTTCATAATTGTAAGTTATGAATATGGCTTTAGCTTTACCTCCCTGATTATGTTCTTTTGCAGAGCAGAGAGCAAAAAAAAATAAATATAAAAACGAAAAACTAAGAGAAAAGCCTTAAAAAAAATCTAAGAAAAAAAATCCATAAATATAAAGTTTCATTAGCGTTCTCATGTTGCTTTACTTGTGCTTGTCAGCTTTTTTCCAAATATAAAAAGGCTAACTTGTTTAAATGTATATGCAAGTCTTGTTGTAAGCAGGAAACAGTAGGTATTTTTAGTTGCCAGGACACGTTCTTTTATGTTAGAAAACATATTAGAGTGTGCAAATGACTTTTGGGATTTGCGATATCTCTACTTTTTTCTACTATTTTTCATAAGTATTTTTGCCATTTATGGCTTTCATTTTTAAAAACGACCTCCCAGGCTGTTTGCTGCCATTCATTTTCAAACGTTGGAGTATGATTATTACAGTCTTAACATGTTTCAAGGATGGAGCCAGTAGAAAAGTGGAACTGAAAAATATACAGCAAGGATAAGAGGTCCTTCACTAAGCGCTTGCTATCTTTAAATTTAAGTAAAAGAAATTGTTGTGTGAGATACCATCGAAATTTTTAATGAGCGTGAAGGGCCTACTGATGTCTTTATCTATGTATGTATAACAATGTGCAACTGTCCGCTGAGGCTTTGCTGGATCGCACCTCTCCATCAGGAACCGTAAGATCTACGGACCTGAAATTTGGACAAAGTATGTAGAACTTTGGCCGCTACAACAATAAATACATGATAGTTAAAAACTAAAGGGTGTTGCAAAACGAGCAACGAAAAATTTTAAAATCCCATGTAATATACATACAATTGTATGTACATAAAATTACGGTAAAATTAAAAAATCCCAAAATTATAAAATTGCCAAACCGAAAAAAATCGCAAAAAACCAAAAATAAATCGCCAAACCAAAAAAAAAAAACGCCAAAAACTTAAAAAAAAACGCCAAACCGCGAAAAAGGTGCCAAAACTAAAAAAATCGCCAAAACGAAAAAAATCGCCAAAATTAAAAAATCGCCAAATTGTAAAAATGCCAAAACCGAAAAAATCGCCAAAACTAGGAAAAAATGCATAAACTATAAAAAGCGCCAAAACTAAAAAAAATCGCAAAACCATATTTTATGTAGGCTAAAGTTCGTTTTGAATTACATATCTAGTGTCCGTACGGAAGTGTTCGTGCGCGGTTCAAAGTCGCACTTCACTGAATTTATTTATTTTCGCAACAATATCTGAATGATCTCCACTGCATAGCTTTGAAAATTTAATGTGCATTTATGTAGCATGATCCTGCCACATAAATCACATTGAGTTTGATGCATGGCGTGCATTAAGCCAACCTTAGTCCACTGTGATTGTGGCTTTTAAGGGTTTCCAAAAAAAATTCCATAAGAAAGAGTTTACTCAATCTCGATGGCAAGTTAACGTCATGTGGGCGGAGTTATGCAGCACATAGCACCGTCCTATTGTGTTTGCCGTTGTCGATAATGTCATGACGTTACCAGCCCAAAATCCATACAAAACAATCTAATGCGATCTGATGCACTCAAAAATGGGCCACATTGCTGGGCTTATTTTTCGGTGAAAATAAGATAAATTCTTAACTTCTTCAAGGACAATTCAGCGAAAGAACTTAGTTGTCTATGGTCATTTATTTTTTTGTGTCCTGGGTCAGTTGAAAATTCCCACAGTTGTGTTCTGCGAAAGCCACAGCTTAGAGTGAGTGATGCGAAATTGACCGTCAGGCTGCCTTGCTACACTTGCGGACAGTGGAAATTTTTTTATCATAATTAACGATTTATCGACGAAAAGATGTTGGTTGGTTATTAACTTAAGCATTGGACTAAAATCTATCCACCACAATGCAAATAATGCTTCAAATAGAACGAATTATGCGATTGTATAAAAGTTCACATCATAATGCAAAGAGTTAAGCTTAATAAAATAGTAGAATTAATTTATTCCAAAATTGTAAGCTTGCATACTTATGTATAAATTTTACAAATATACAGGTTTAAAAATAATACAAAATTCATTTAATTATTATTAATTAATTATTAATTAATTTTGCTTAAATATAATAATTGTGTTCTTCCCATTAATTATTTCTGAAATTACTTAATTCTAGTTTGGAGATGAAAAAATAATTTAGGCACCTTTTTTGTCTTTTTTAATTTTTTCTTAATGGCGAATATGACACAATTTCCATTAAATGTCATACAAATTATTATTATTTGAAACTATTACAATACAAATGGTATTTAAATCCATATTTACGAGTACAAAAAGCTACATAGACACACAAACACATTTGTATAGATCGTATTTGGCTGGCAACAATGACTTCAGTTTTTAAATTGTCTGTAGTTGTTTTTTTTTTTTTTTTAAATAATGTATAAATGTTTGTCTTTCTCAAATGGTTGCCCTACAGTCTGTCGTATGGCAGTGTTAACTCGGATGAGTAAATGATATCTTAAGATCCGTAGTTAAAAATATTACGGCGGAGTTAAACGATCGACTTATTTCTCTGGACAGAAAGAAAAATAAACAAAACAACAGAATGCTCAATTAACAGCTGTTAAGTATACGTATGGAGCACGAAAATCTAGTTTTTAGGGTTTCGTACACCAAAGGTGAAAAAATTTGATTAATATTTTTTTATTTGTACGTCGTTTTGAACGTCTTTTATGCCCATAGTGATTTGGCAAACAGACTGAATAAATAACAGATATAGCTTCAACAAAATGGCCACGATCAACTATCAAAGCTTGAAAGCCCTTCCTTATAGGAACACCCTTTATATGTAGAAGTGTAATAAAAAAAATACAGTTTTTGTCATAAAACTTTTAAAACCATAACAAAAATGATTATTAGCAAAGAGATAAGTTGTTTATGCGGATAATATTATAAACCAATATGAAGAAGGCAATTTAGAAACTTTTTTCTAATAAAAGCGTTAGTAATGTCTCATTTTATCTTCATTATTGGTTTAAAATAATATTTTTAAAAGCTAATTCTAAGCTTTTTAAATATCTTTAAATGAAAATTCTCAATAAGCATATAAATGCTTAGAAGTCGTACATTTGCTTTGCTGCTCTGCCACACACTCGTCTAACAATTTCCGTTGTTGTTTAGTTTTCAGTCAGTCAACATAAGAGAATCTATAAGGATTAAAATACATTTGGTTATAGTTAAATAAACAAGACAACCGCAAAGAAAATTAGTAATAAACTAATTTATTGAATTTGTTTGAAAACTAAAGTTTTTTTTACAAACAAAAAATTTTTGGGCCCACTAATTTTCTCATTTACAACTTCTGGACTTTTGTGAATAATATATAAATTTGTTAATTTCTTTAGGGGATTGACAAGTTACTATAAAAACACATTTGCGTATCCAATATGTGTACTTGTATGCATACGTGTAGGTGTATGTGTGTTGACAACGGAAACTTAAATGTTTGCCATTATTTAAGTTTTGCTTAGTTTCGAAAGCCAAATTAAATTAATTTCTATGTCGTCAAATCTTTTAATGCTAGTGTTTCAATATCATGATATCTTTCTCTGACACTTTCGTATGTCATATAGAAAGTTAACTATTTTTTTTTTAATCTTTTAATCTTTCACACATAAATTTCTGAAAACTTAAAATTGTTTTGTGGTGTCCTTGTAAAAAAGTGTTTAAGAATTCTCCTTTAAGGTTTTAACTTTTACAATATTTTACGCTTTTTAATTTTTCTGAGGCAAGAAAAAAAAATTATTTATAAGTTAAGAAAAAAAATTTAAAAAGAAAGTATACTGAAGTTTGAGTATGAAGTATGAGTTTTTTATTATATTTTTTTTAAATAATTACCTTAAATTTAACTAATATATTTTAAAAGGTTCCTCTCTTTTGTAGCCTTTAATGTAAAAATTTATGAAAAAAAGATTTACTAAAACACAAACAAAATTTATAATATATTTAAAATAAAGCAGCTTCTTACTTCCTGGTCTTTATGACAAGCGAAAAAATATTTTCAAATTAGCTTGAAACGAAAAAAAGACGCGAGTTTAAACTTAGACTGTCAATAAAGAAACTAAAAGCAACTTAAAAAGATTTGTATAATAATCTATTTTAATATATTATTTTTTTAGTTTTTATTTTATTTCATGCTTTATTTATCTCTTGTTTTTTATTCGAATATTACTTAACTTGTTTTCACAAAACAAAAACCACAACTGTGTTTTATATAAATTTTGTTAACATATGGACTTAAACAAAAGTGCATTAAATAAATATAAGAAAATATAGAGAAAAAGTCTTGTTTCCTCTTTTTGTTGATTTTTGTGGTTTTAGGTAAATCTACCAAAACATGTTTTGTTGTTTTATTTGTTTTTTGTTTTTTTTTTTACATTCATTTGTGTCTGTTGTCAAACATAATTTGAACACATGTTACAATTCACTTCAAATATTTATTTTTGTTGACTATTTGTAAATGTAAACATATATTTGTTTTCTATCAGTACCCTAAAAATGTGGTTTTTTTTTCTATTTTATTAGCGCATATCGTTATCTTAATGTAGAAACGGTCTAAGTCAATGTGTTTTCAAAATTGATTTGAAATAGTCAAAACAAAAGAAAATTTTTAAACCCTAAAAACGTAGGGCGTTTCCATATTAAGTTGCCACTAGATCTCGTAAATCGATAATTACCTGTATTAGAGCCAACAATTTAAAAGAACTTTCAAGACATAAGGAATTTTTAAAATGCCTTACTGTGGCGAATTCTTCAACAACAAATGCTAAACAGCATTATTTGCAATGAAACACATTTATTGTAGGTATAGAGGTAAATAAGCCAATACTTCATGGCGAAAGAATTTGTTATGGTTGCTTCTACATAAACATGGGCGCCTATACAAAGGTCATGCATATATATACATTGCGTACAATACGTAAAATAACAAGCTTATAAGCATCAGAGGTGAAGACACTACTTCTTCTTATGGTATTTGGAGTGTTTGTTAAGAAAAAGAAGTCTTCGAGACATCTCTTGTAAACACTCATATACACGAACATCTGTACATCCATCGAAGTTCACTTATTATACGACAGCATTTGTTGTTGGTTTAGTATAAGACATGCCACGACAATACATTTAAAACACAAGGCGTAATAATATTTCAAGAATGCTTAGGCAGTACTTTATGCTGTATTATTGAAGTATGTTTGGGACGTATGAGTAATATAAGTATAACAAGAAAATCCATTTAATATTAATCATACGCAACCAAACCGCAACTACAAGTTGTATATTATTTATTATTCTTAAGCTATATCCCGTTATTAACACAATATACCAATTTTCGTCGGCTCACTGAAATAAAGTCATATGTAATAAATAAAAATGGCCTTATTTCTCATTAATTCTATATGACTATATATGACTTTACTACCAATGCAGTGTAGTGCAATTATGTCTTAATATATCAGTTAGTTGAGAAATGAGGACAATTTAGCACAAAAATTTAACACACAAATTTACATTTCAATCCAAAATTAATTTTTACTCGAAAGATAAATACATGATATTAGCATGTGAAAATTCTTTCTGACATACATATAGCCATCCCGGCTGGTTATTATAAAGCGCATTCAATGCGCCCAATTCTTGCCCTATTTTTCGAGCATTGCTGACAATATGTCACGAATAACATGAGCAATTTCACTTTTCAATGGGTTACTTGTTGTTGCTTTATTAGTATGGGAGACCTTACGAGGCTGCACACAGCAACTAATCTAGAGCCGTAAAATATCATGACCTCAGAGGGCAAGTGACTGGTCCTTTTATTCAAATAAATTGGTCGTCAAATTTTAATTTTAATAATCCTATTTAGATCCTGCTAAACGAGCAATATATTAAAAATTTTAATTAATTTGTGCTATAAACATTTAGTTGTTTAATTGTAAAATATTAAAAGCTTTGTAAACGTTTATAACGTTGAACGTAACGTAAGTTGAATCAAAAGACCACTTGCTTCTCAAATTATTGCCCTACAACTATCAAATCTTAAAAGGTTTGAAATGTTTAAGTCGTACATAAGAAAATTTTTCATAAAATAACCCAACATTTTTGTTTATTCATTTAGGAAACTTTTACAAACTTTACAATCAAAACTATTTGTATTTATATCATCAACTCACTTGTACCTAAGTAAATATATCAGACATACATACCAAAACACACTTAAGTAAATATACTTGCATATCGTTAGTTGAAATGCATAGTTACGTAACTAACGAAAAATTCCAATATAAGATTTTTAATTCATTATTACGTATTACATCAAAGCTGGAAGCTACATTTAGAGTGAAGATCTTGCAATTGAAAGATTCATTAATTAAATAAAAAAAATACCGAAACATTTGTTCCCTCAAAATTTTCGAAACTTTATCATAACAATCTGCCGTATTAAAAAAATTAAATATAGAAAATTTACTGCAGTCACTGAAATAATTTTGTTTAGTTATTTTTCAAACTTAAACAATTTTAATAACTTTAGTCTTGTTGTTTTGCATTTCAGCTAACAATATGTACACACATGTATGTATAGCATGTACGTATTCTATTTAAATTCTTCTTTTGATTTAAGTTTGTACACAAGTGCGATATTTAGTTTTATGTCATTGTAGATTTCTATTAATTAAAAAAACATGTTGAAATTTGTTTTCGAGTAGTTTTTACATTTTATATTCGTTTTTATTACGCAAATGGCTGTGACAGTATATACATACATACATATGTAAGTATATTGGATTGATGTCAAGTTAAATTTGAATTTTATGTTCTTCTTAAGCCTTGTTTATTTATGTGAATGAAAAACTTTTCATCTCTTTTTGTAAAATAAAAATAAGCTTACATGTGCAAGTAAGCTTGTAGCAAAAAAGTTTGATGATAATAAAATGAAAATCAAACAAACTATAATGCATACAAATGAATGTAGTCGATGATAATGATGATGATGGTGATGATGTTGGTAATGTTATGGATGATGATTTTTTATATTTAATTTTATTGGCAAATATTTTGAAACTTGCATGTTAGTTTAACCAAATCCATTTATTTTACAACATTAAATTTCAAGGTTTTTTTGAAAGAGATCAATGGCAAAGTCGCACAGTGGCTCCTGTGCAATTAGAAAATAATAAATGTAAAAATATATTTTCCCAAACATTTTTTTTAAATGATTTGGTTAATTTCTATCAGCTCTATGTTTAAGCAAAAATTGGCATGAAGTTAACAAAGTTAACGAAATTGAATTACGTGTTCTCGCGTACCTTCATACAATTTGACATTAAAAATAGTCGCATTACATAATTTAATCCATCTCTAAGTTCTAGCATGATTTTTAATGTAAAGTTTCATGGCAAAACTATTTAAGATCATGTTCAATTTTGCCACTCATGCTAACTTCATGCCAATTTTTGTTTATATATAGGACCGTATATCTGTTTACTTTACACACCACTGTGTCATACTACGTTTACGTAATTTCTTACTCAAGCAATTTAAACCAAATAAATCATACGTTTTGTTGTTGAACAAAAGAAAAAATACGAAATAAAAACATTATTTAAGCAAAGAATTTTTTAAGGATTTGCTCACTAAGAAGCATTAAATAGCAATCAATAATTCTGTTTATAAATGAACTTTAGATAGAATGAAATTTAGATAGAAATATAAAAGACTTTTAATTAAGAAATTTTAAAACTAAAAACCATTTGTAACATAAAAATTGTAATGAGCAAAACAAATCTGCGTACAGAAGTAACAAATGCAATATGAACCTTTTTCTTCTTGACTAAAATTTATATATCAAATCAATCATTTACTTAACAAACTCATCAATAATTAATGTATAGAGATTTTTCATTAACGGTTTGAAGTGATTGAAATGAATAGATACAACACACTGTAAGCCTTCCTATGTAAATAAATTATTAAGAAATTTTGTAATTACAAACTGTTTGAAAGTATAAACTTTTTTCAATTCTCCAATTTGCATGATAATAATTTAAATAAATGAATAGATATTTGATAGATTAGCCTCTGTTAAATAACAAAGCGAATTCAACCATTTGCTTCAGACAAAATTTTTGTTTTTTAATATCCTGTCGATATTTATCTTAGTGAAAGACAGATGTACCATAATAAGTTGATGAAGCGAAAAAAAACTTCAAACATTCCTTCTTAAAACATTCCTTACTTAAACAAAAATAATTATTTAAATGGTCCCTTCTGCCAAAATTATCATTATAATATTGTTATTTTGGAAATTCTTTGACTTTTGTTGTACAGTATAACTAAAGCCCAATACTTGCTTTCATTTATTTAATATCGTGTTTTTTATTAGAAAGCTTTCTGTGAAACTTAAATATTTATCTAATCAGACCTTAAGGCCACATGACCATTAAATTTCAATTTTAAAATTAGCAAAAATCGTATAAGTATATTTTTTTTAACTTTTAATAACCACAAATGGAAATGAATTTTTTATATCTAAATCTAAAAGCATAAACCTAAATTAGAGCGCAATAGTGCAATTAAAAAAGTGGTTTTATAAACAACAATTTAAATGACTTTAATTTAAATACAACAGTGAGCTTTGCAACATACAATTTCATATTAACAGTGTCGAACAAAAAAAAGGAGAATATTAAAACACTGTTCAGCAGTAATTTCCTTATAAAGTGGGTATAAAGTAATAAAATGATTTTCATTTCATTTCATTTTGATTCTGCTGTTGCTTTTTAAAAATACAACACTTTCAGTCAAAGCAAAAAAAAATGCGCATTAATTTTAGCAGTATACGACTTGAAAAGTTTGAATTTGTTTTATTTTTGCTTTTGTTAGTATTGTAAGTAAAAGCTTTTAGAAGTCGCAAACAGTCACAGTCGAAAAAGCAAAAACTTTCGCAGTAAAGTAGTTATTGACTGAACCTGCAGAAAGCTTCTGAAAGCAAGAATTTTAGCTTCTTTAACTATCACTGTTGGATACTTACAAAAGCACACATACTGTTTATGCTTTTACTAGCAAAACTAGCCAAACGCAAGAATAAATAAAATTCAAACTTTTGAAATTGTCGAGTGCTGCGCAATTTCCTGCTTCTGCTTCAACTGCGACTGTTGTGTATTTTTACAAGCACAAGCAAAAGCATTGGTTCATTTGGTTGAAAAAAGCTAAAGCAGCGAAAGGTATATATTTTCTGATGTCTGCTACTTCGACTTAAGTTGTTTAAACGCTGATAAAACATATCGTTAGATGAGACCATTTTAAGCCTTGTGTTTGTTAAGAGTTATAATTTTTATATTTTCAAGCCTTTTACATGTTATGCTCTCGTCGTTAAATTAATTTAATATTTGAATACGAAAATCACCGACTCCTTAAAAAATATTGAAAGGTATACACCCATAAATTTTTTTATAATATATTGGAAATTTGTTTTAGATGTAGCGATATATTTAATGTTAAGTCTTTAACTTTGGTTTAGGGTGCCAAGGTTTTTGTGTTAATGATCAAGCAAAATTTTTACGTGGACACAGTTTTCGTACAAATTTACACAAGAAAGCAGTTTCAGAAAGCAGTCTAGGGACATATTTATCATACATATACATATTTACTCAAAAAAACTAGTTTGCCAGAAAACAAGCTAAAAGCTTTCATTTTAAACACAACCTAACGAAAAAAAAATTATTTTAATTCGAGATTTGAGTAAACAAGATATTTGTATGAAATTTTTACAAAATATGAACAACGATATGGGAATTAATTCAGCATTATTAAATCAAAAATTCTTTTTTTTGAGTTATGATATTCTTTGAGTAAATGAGCGATATGTTCCCGTTGTGCCTATTAGGAGCATAGAGACTTTGTCCATTTCATAGCGATTTTCCTGAAGTCGCCGACTTATGATGTTTGATCCTTAACAGTGCTGTGAAAAACGAATTTGAGATTGTGAAAGTCGCACTTTAGTTGTTTGGTATTGCTATATTTTTATTAACAGTTAACTAATAATTTAAAATTATTTATTGATGATTTGAAGTGGACAAAACTGTCCAATCATTTCTTCACTTTTCATTAAGCTTAACTCTTCTTGCGGTTTGTTATATTTAAATTTTAATTTAACTTTTATATATCACATTTTACCTTCAAATGTTTATGTGTGATAGTTCTTTTTGCAAGCTGCAATCAACATGTTTTGTTTTGCAAGTCTTGTGGTTCTTAAGAGATCTAACGAAAACAAAAATATTTTCTAATCTAACAAACGAATACAAAAAGAAAAACAAAATGAATTTTTATCTCTAGCTGTTGCCATCCATCCATCAACCCGTCATTGTCACATAAACAATAATACGTAGAGAGACAACAGTTGCCAGATTAAAATTTTTTAAAAGTTGTCGAAAATTAGTCAACTAAATCGGAGATAGTTTTTTCAAGAAAGTATAGCCGGGGAGATATGTAAACATCTAGTAATGAAATTTTTTTTAATATTGGCTTATGTTAACTAAAATAAGATATATAAAATTTTGACTCCACTGTGTTTAAAAATCTATGGAAAATTGTATCTATAGTAGTGGAATAATAATAATAATAATAATAATAATTATTAGTTGTGGGGGGGTTTGTGGAGAATTGCTCATATGCAAGTGGAAAACGTTAAATAAAAATTTTGATAATGCTTGCGATTGTGGATTTGCAACATTTTAATTGAAATCTCCACCCATAATAATTTTCATGAGAGGAGATTGTTACCCAATTGTCGTGCACCAGCTTCAGTGTAAGGCAACAGTATGCAATGAAGATATGTTATAATATAATATTATAAATTCTTTATAAAAACTGTTGTATATCTTTTAAACAAATATTTGACATTTAAAACGTTCTTTTATATTAAAGTTTATATATCGAGGGCTTATATTCAAAAAGTGCTATCTGCAATTCTTCAATATTTTAGTATACAAAATAAAACTGTTATTTTCTCTAAGTCCAAGAGCAATAACTGTATTTGATTAACATTAGTTGAATTAAGATGTCTTCTGTAAATGGTACTATTCTTCAAAATTTAGTTATTAGCCCTTGCACTTTGAGAAAATAACAGTTTTTTGCGCTCTTCTAAAATTTTCAAGCCTTGCAGATAGCACTTTTTGAATATAAACCTTCGATATATTTTATTTATTTTATATTTTTCAACTTTTTAGCAAAATTATCCCCACTGGCAACAAAATCACACTTCACAAGCAATTTCTATTAAAATTAACATTGCTCCTGAAGGTATGCTTTAAAATTTAGTTAAGTGTATTTCAATGCATATGTTAAGTTTCTCTGTACTTCTTGTTCGTATGATTACCCTAATGCACTCATACATAGCTCACCCCGATTTGATAACGCTTTACGATCTTACTCAAAATTTTAGATTGTATTGTGAAAAAGATTTTTATCCCCTAGCATATAGATGTTTACACATCAAAAATGCAGTCTATTTGAAGGCCAATAGAAAAATGACACAAAAATTAAATTTTAATTTTAAAATTATTTTAATCGAAAGATCAATACATGGCATCAACTTTTTAAAATGATTTTGAGCATAGAAGGAATGTGGCTGTTTTTATAAGGAGAATTATAGTTGTTTCATTTTGGCGGCTTAAGCTGCACCAAAGTTGCATTCTCCTGATTATCATGGAGCTTGTAAAGTCTATTGTGGATTGGTTAAACTCTTTATAAAATTGTGTTTATTAACAAACCCATTTAACCAAAAATTAATTTCAACGCTGAACACAATTTTGCGATAAAACATTGTCTATAAGTTAAGCAAATTGGTAATTGAATCTTAAGATAAATCTAAGTAATTTAATTGCGTTAATAATGATTTTTCAGAGCGTAAGTACTCTGACTATTAATCGGCTATACATACATATAGAGAGAGATATTTTATTCACACACACACACACAGCATGTTTTCAAGGAGCCAAAACATAGTGTTTATTCCTTTTGATAAACACAAATTTATATAGCGAATGATGAGTAAATATCCTGAGTATCATGCTTTTAATTTTTTTGTCCGACTGAATATCCATTGTATGAGTATAAATATACTTCCACTATAAAATGTTATAGAGTCAATACGCTTGTACCTCTTTATTTAAAATTGTAGCTTATATTCGAATCGTTTTTAGTTATAATTGCTTGAGTGAAATGGGTGAGCGTACTCTATATGAAATTTTTTTTGACAGTTAAACCTTCCAGAAGTTCTGTTGTGCTTAAAACTAAGAACAGAAGAAAAAAGATAACAACAGGTCTGTTCATTTACTTTCCCAGCAGAAACTAGCAACGAGAGAGTAAGGCAGAAATTTACAAAATTACTCTCCAAAAATATGTAAAGGTAAAACGCCCTATTTGTAAAAACTTGCAAGAAAATGTTATTTATATTAGAACCACGGATGGAAATCATGATACAATTGTACTTTTTCTGATGTATTTTGTTTGATAATATTTTAAATTGCAATTTTTTAAAGAAATTGATATTTAAAATGAAATACTTTACACAGTTTCATGTATATTTACTATTTTTTATGAATTTTGCATACTTTTTTAATATTATTCCATTAACAAATACAAGAATTCTACTTTGCATCTCTGATCATATGTGAGAAACACACAAAATTATTTGCCATTAAAATTGAATTTATGTGGCTTAATAATGGGAAAATAATAAATTAAGAAAACATGATTTCTTTTTTCATACGTATACATGTTTTTTAACAAAAAATTGCAAATTTTTTCAGTTTTTCTTTTTCAAATATTTTTTAAATAATTTATTTGACAATATAACGCACAACATGGGGTTGGATAATTCTGGCAAGTAAAAATTTATCTAGTAATAATTTGTAGGAATATGCTTGCCTCTTAATATTTTTCTCTTTTTGACGCTCTCTCTTTGCAAACTTTTCGAGTTAATGAACACTTTCCAGTAACAATTCTTACAAAACATGTTTAATGCCAATACACTTTGATGTAAAAAATAAATAATTCTTCATTGTCGTCAAGTTTTCGGCAAAAATGAAAATACTTTTTCAATCTGAGTTCAATTAAGACTTTGGCCCTAATTCTGTTTGACGATGGTATCGTCTTGTCTATTGAAGAAAAAAAGCCGCAGTTGCGATTCTTTAAAACAATTATTATTTATTGTCTTTGCTAAAAGGTTCGTGTATTTGCTTTATGATTTTGTTGCAAACATTATTTTAAATATATATTTTTTCGTATATTTATCAAACTATTGTAAAATACTTTAATTGAATTTTTATGTTTTAAAAAAATGGCAATTTTTATTATCAAAGACAACAATCTTTGTTGAAGAAAATAATTTAGAGAATTCAAAAACAAGAACACAAAAGTATTTTTAAACAAAAACATCGGAAATCTTCTTACTAATTTAGGGCATTTATTTCAATATTCACTTATTAAATTATTTCAATAAATTTTTATATTGCAAAGGCCTATAATGAAACAAAAGTCTGAAGAATCAGAACGTAGGTGATATTTACCACATTATTAGCTTCTGAAAACAAGCCGATTAATAGTCATTATTCCATTTCCGCCTATCAAAATTGCCACCATAAGTTTAAAGCATAGAATCTGGCAACTTTGTGAAGACCACAAAAAAAAGGTTGGTAGCAATAGAAACAGAAAAATAGATTGATATAAATTCATCGAGCACTGATAGATTTATAGAGAAATAAGTTGAATATATTTTCTGTTGGCTATTTGACATGAATACTCAAGACACACATGCACATTTACACATATACATACATACACACAGTTCTTCGAATACACGTATATCTGTGAATTATGTTTCAGGCTACGACCATAAAGGTCAACATGTTTACTTCTTTTAACAAGGGATTGCTACAATTTAGGTCAATTGAGATTTGTGTCTTTTAGCAAAAAAAAAGGAATACATCTTCTGTTTTCTTTTCATGTTTCTTTTTTTCTTTTAGCATTAGACACAAAAATCGCTATAAGTCAATGAATAGAAAAAGTTTCAATAAATTTTCCTGTTGACAAATTGAAGTAAATTTGTGTGTCTTTTCTTACAAAAAAAAAGAAAACAAATTGATATAACAAAATTGATATATTAAAGACTTTTCTTGTAGTTGTAAGTGCTTACATTTTCTTTAAATGAAATAGTAATTTTTAATAATCAAAGTTTTTCGTTGTGCTGTTTAGAGTGAAGAAAACTCTGATGTTGTTTTTGTCTTACTTAATTTTTACAATAATGAATTTACTAAATAATGTTCAATTGCTTTTCTTTTATTGATTTTTTTCGCCTTTTATAATTCTTATGAGCTTATGAGTATAAAAAAGTTCTTTAAAAAAGTTTTTAAATGTTATTGTTATTTTTTCTTCTACTTCCCTTGCTTCTTTGTCTTGAAATTATGTTTTTTTTTGTTAATTTAAATTGTTGCTTTCATTTCCGTTTGCTATTATTCGCTTAGATGTTGGTGTTTAGTTTCTTTTGCTTTTCATATTTGTTTTAGAAAGAGAAAACAGAGCAAAAAATTTTAAAAGCCTTAACTGCATATACAAACATATGTACGGAGATTGTGCTGGCGAAATAAAAAATTTGAAAACCAATCCATGTATGTTCGTGTATATCATGCTGTCACTAACAATTACACCAGAAACATACACTTGCATTCATTTTGCTTCGACACTTTAAGCAAGTGACTAGTGATTTTTCAAACACTGCGTCAATTATTGATTGTCTATCACTTAGTTTTATGGTCTTAATTTCTAGGAGTAATTGTTGCTGTGTAGATGCAACAAAAAGTTAAAACAAATTGAAATATTGAGCTTATTTGGTGGGTTAGTTGAAAAAAATTAAAAAAGTTTATTTAACTTGAATTTTTTGAATGCAAAAGCCAAAGTACAAATATATACATATATATATATATATATATATATATATATATATATATATATACGTATATTGGACATAAGGAGCCGTATCAAAAAAAAGAAATTGAACTTGAAGTGTTCTTTTGTCAAAATTTTTATGAAAATTTTGCTTTAACGTACACTTTAAGCTCAAATAAGTTTTTTTTGTATACGACCAATGGGGTTTATTTAATAAAAAAATACAAGCAAATTTTTATAATGAATAAAATTAAAAGGTTTGTTCATTAGATTATACTAAATTTTCTACTAAATGATATTTTGGAGTAGCTCACGGAACACTTTTTTTCTTGGCTTGACCTTCGCACTTTCTACGAGTACATCAGTCAATCTGTGGCTAAAAAATACGTATTGCATTTCTTCTGCAATTACTGTTGGCCAAATTTTGAGTTCATGGGAGATTAAAAACAAAAATTGATGCCTTATACCCACTTTAAGATAAGAAAAATATGTAAGCATACATCTTAATCTTGCTCTACAAAAAGGGAAATTAATTAATGCATTTAATTCTAGTATGCTGCGAGTGGTACTGCATATTGGAGTTTAGCATAATTGCTTTTAGTGTTATTCCTGCTTATTTCGCTACCAACTAGTACCCCTGGCACCCATTTGCAGATAATCCTTCATTAAATTATCCTTTAAGGACTTTCCCCTAACTTTTAATGTAAGTTTTGTAGAAGCTTGCGAATACTTCTTAAAAGTCTTGCAACCATTTCAAAATCTAAGGAAATGCTTTACCTGCATATATGTAAAATTTTCAAAGAATCACATATTTGAACAAAGTAAAAAATACCTTCTTGCAAAAAGAAGGTTTCCACTTTCTGTTAAGAAGTAGTATTTTTTTGGTGTAGAGTATCTGCATGGTAAAAAGTGAACTTCTTGTTAAAAGTTTCTTTTTGTAAAAGGTACATCTTTGGTAAAACTATCCTTTTGTAAAAATTATCTTTTGGTAAAAAGGTAATTTTTTAAAGCACGTTTTTGTAAAAAGTAGCTTGTTGTAAAAATTAGAATTTTATTGTAAAGAACCTATGTACATGGTAAAAAGTACCATTTTGTAAAAAGTAAATTTTTGGTAAAAAGAGTACTTTTTGTTAAAAGTTTATTTTTTTAAAAAGTACATCTTTGTGTACTTTTACTTTTTTTTTTTAAATACCTTTTTATAAAAAATACATTTTTGTAAAAATTACCTCTGAGTAAAAAGTTCCTTTTTTTAAAGTACCTTTATTAAAAGTACTCTTTTGCAAAAAGTACTTTTTAAAAAAAAAAAGATTTAGTAAAAAGTTTTGCTTAAAAGTACCTTTTTAAAAAGTACGCTTTTGTAAAAAGTAGCTTGTGGCTTCATGGTAAAAATCGCCAAAATGAAAAAAGCTCCAAAAATCGAAAAAAATTGCCAAACGCGAAAAAACAGTAACAAAATAATTGTTAATATAAGAAAATCGCCAAAATGAAAAAAATCGCCAAAATTAAAAAAATCGGCAAAATTAGAAAAAAAGTGTCAAAACTACAACAAAGCGTCTAAATGAATAAAGTCGCCAAAATAAAGAAACGCCAAAAACCGAAAATAGCCAAAATTAAAAAAAATCTCCAAAACGAAAAAATCGCCAAAAAAATAAAAAACGCCAAAAACCAAAAAAATCGCCAAAACGAGAAAAAAGTGTCAAATCTAAAAAAATGGCCAAATTGGAAAAAAATTCAAGAACCAAAAAAATCGCCAAAAATAAAAAAATTTTCAAAGTAAAATAAAGCGCCAAAAATAAAAAAACATCATAAACGAAAAAAAAATTACAAAACTATATTTTATATAGGCTACTAAGCTTCGTATTGAATTACATATCTCGTGTCCGTACGGAACACGCACTTTACTGAATTTATTAAGAACATTTTTCTACGAAGTATGTTATTGTAAAATATATCTTTTTGTTGATTTTCTCTTATTTCTCTTAAAAAGTAAAATTTTCTTCACAGTTCCGTTATGTGAAGAGTATCTTATTTTTATAAAAGGTACGTGTTTGTAAAAAATTTATACATTTTCAAAAGAAATTTGTTTAAAGTACGTTACTATCAAAAGTACCTTTTTATAATATCGAAAAAAGTGTTCTCAATTCAAAACAACAACAACAAAAACAAAAAAAGAAAATGTACCTGAATAACAAATAATTGAAAAAAACAAAGTTATTTTAACACTTTTTTAATTTTTCTTGAAACACTTTTGTATATTCTTAACTTAAAATTAAACAAAAAAAATCTTAGAAGTTCTTCTCTCCCCACTACTGTGGGCACTTCAACTATTCAACTAAAATAAACGAAGAAACCAACCACAAACTGAATGAATAAATAATAAAATAAATAAAAGAATGAATGGAAAAAAAATAAATTGAAAAAAAAATTGTATATGCTCTTGAGTTTGTTGTTGTTGTTGTTGTTGTGGTTGAAGTATTTGTTTAGTACAATTGACATTTAGCATTTCTTTCTTTAAACTTAAGTAAAATGTTGCAAGAGTGTAGTTTCAGCCCAGTCAAATATTGTGTTACGATTACAATATGTTCAATAGTGGCAGAATATTTTTCGTTTGTATGTTTCCCAACTTGATTAACAATATTGTAGGGAAATTCGTTTTATAAAGCTTTTTTAAATCAAAAATATTTTCTTTATATAAGTTCTTTAATATTTCAATCTTCTACGACTTATTTTTTCAAAGAATTTACGAAAGTTAGCTCTTTAATTCGTTTATTTTAAGCTTTTTAAAATTTACTCCTGTCGCTGGGTTACAATTTACATTCATTGTGCGTGTGCAATTGAATTGTAAGAGTTTTGCTATTGTGCCACACAAGTTGTCACAAAATCGTTCGTTTGCTTGTTAAATTTTTTTTATTCTAGTTTTTATTCTTATTTTTCAGTTTCATTTTGTGCCATAACGTAAAGCAAAATACATACAGATTTCATGCAGCTTGTGATTTTCATTTCCAACCGGAAACAAACATAAATCAGACGTTGGTACTTCAATGATTTTAAGTATTAATACTTCTGAGAACGAAATAACTTTTCGATTTTGCTTAGCATACAAAAGTTGTCGAACACAATGGATGGCATTGTTTTAAATTTATAATGAAAATTCATTGTATGCAGTTGAAAAAAGTGTCTTCTCATACCTATAAAATATGATGCTTTCAATATGCATAATTTTAATATTTTCGTCTCCAATATTTAATATATAAATATTAAAGATGCAGGTGGTTGGAGTAAAGTTTATTAAAATAGTATTTTTATGATATTTCTTTAATGTTTAATTTCTTAATGTTTAATTTCTTGCTAAAGTTCTCATTTGGTCCGTAATTCCTTTTCTTTTTACTTAAACTATAATTTTAATAACCTGTATATATGATTGCGTGCTACAGGCCATAAATTTTTGCCTGAGTGTTACAAAGTAATAAAAGAAAATTATACAATACATTGTAATATATTTTTTCCCTACTTCTTAAAGTCATCCTTGAAATGAAAAGCAATAAGAACAGAAAATAATACCATTTTTATTTGTATAGAAATTCAACAAATTTTTATTTTTCAATTTACCAAGAAAAATTACAATTGTTCTTATTATTCTGTAGTTAAAAGTGCGAGGCTTATGTTAAAAATCTTGCAAAATGTTACGAGGAGGAGTTAAGAAAAAAATAAATAAGCAAGCTGTAAAATGACAAAAACAAGTTGCAAAACACTAGCAATTTGTTTAATGTAACCAAAAGCACTTTCTTTTGTTTAGGGTGTCTCAAAAGAAAGTTTTTTGTATATTAACATATCGTCGGCTTAGAGTGTAAACCTGCTAACTCACTTCCAGAAAATTTTACAGGAGAATTTAACGGTTTCTGTACAAAGCTTAAGAAATTAGCTTAATACATTAAGTTTAACACATATAGAGAGATGCAAATTAAAATTAATATTTAAGGAAATCGATGAGGCGTCTTTTTCTCTTTCGAACGGTTCTAAAATGTCATTTGCTATAAAAAGTGAATTTAGCAGGTTCGCACTCTAAGCCGACGGCATACTACGTTTTACAGGCGACTTATTTGCAAATAAAAATATTGCAAAGAGAGAATTTTGCCACATAAATGTCGAATTAATTTTTTATTTGCAAATAGTTAAATCACACAAAAATAATTCCAGATGAACGCTATATTCGCAAATAAAATCATTGAAGTTGCCACGCTTACAAATGTCTGATAACAAAAAACAATAAATGGATAAATATTGCATACAAAATATTGATATAAGCAAATAATGACAATTGTAAAAAATAATTATTTGATATTTTGTACATTTACACTTTTTTCCTTGTCAACATAAGAAAAGTTTTCGGTAGAAGTGCTACTAAGTTTGTGTACTTTTGCTATGCAGTATAAACAGTGAGTTAATTTATTTGGAAATATTTTTATTTGCAAATACAATGGGCGCATTCATAAGAAGTAGCTGTTGAGCTCAACAGCTGTGAATCTGCTGGTAACTGTTGGCCCCAACAGCTACTTCTTAGAAACGGCTTGATGTATATAATGTAATTGTTTATCTTTATTTCGTTACTTCATCGCATTTGTAATGCAAAACTTAACAAATATTTGTTGCTGCCACCTAACAAAGCATATAAAGGAAATAGCTCTATTTGACCAGCTGTTCAGTCTGAGCACAACGTGTTGACTATAGGTAGCGAAAAAATTTTATGATGGAACATTACTCAACTGTTGAGTGGAGCAGAGATACTCAACTATGCGTTTCTAAGACAAACACTCAACAGTTGCGCAACTGTTACTCTTATGAATGCGACCAATATATAATTTATTTAAATCAATTGCCTTTTATTTAAAGGTATGAATGCTTATATACGCATATTCTGATACCAGGTCACATGAATTGGCTGCGGCAATAATGCATGACGGCTGCACAATTTAGGAGAGGCACGATTTATTCTTTTTCTACTCCCTCAAACGAGTTAAAGTCTCATTTACACTGTGAGGACATGCTGCGACATAAGAATCTATGTTGAACATACATGTTGTGATGCAATCAATAACTTTGCTCAATTCGCTTTGAAAAATGTCTTATCAGGATATTAAAAGAAAATAATAAGGAAAAATGGACGTTTAATTGTTCTATGTGAAAAATTGTGACACTAAGTAAGCTCAGTTTGAGCAGGATCATAAAAGGTCTGCCGCCTTTGTGATTGTAGCCAAGAAACCGCTGTCTTATATACTCATTTAGTTTAAAGTCACTCTAAGTAGAGCCCGCTGTATACCCGATGAAACGAATACATCATGCAAAAGGACGAGTCAAACTCTTCGACTCTCGATCCTATAACTAGGGTAAATTAATAAGGTCCGACAAGATAAATACTTTGGCTCTTAAACTGCTAACTAGTGTTTGCTTTAAATATACAACGAATAATATAATACAACAACGGTTCTGTTTAAATACACGAAACTTAATTCTTCGGATATTGTTCGACTAACTACGTTTCGATATAACTACAAGGAAGGAAACGTATACTTATTCACTTCAACGCTTTTTATATCCATTATATTTTTTGTATGAAATAATTTTTTAAGTGAAAAATTAATGATCTGTAGTCCATTTAATTTTTTGCATGAAATTATTTGTTGTGTGAAAAATTAACCATATACAGTACATTAAATTTTTTCCATGATAAATGGACGATGTAAAGTCCACTTAATTTTTTTGCATAAAAGATCAACGATATATTTTCCATAATTTCGAAAATTTTTGCAGGAAATTATATTTTGTGTATAAAATTAACGATGCATAGTTAATTTTTTGAATAAAAACTGGACGATGTATAGTCCATTATATTTTTTGTATGTATAGTCCATTTAATTTTTTGCATGAAAAATTTACGATGTATAGTCCATTTAATTTTTTCCATGAAAAAAAATGGATTATGTATAGTCTATTGAATTTTTTGCATAAAAATGCATGACGTATAGTCCATTGTATTTTTTGCATGAAATCATTGTTTGTGTGAAAAATTTACGATGTCTGTCCATTTAATTTTTTGCAACGGACTATACGTTATATTTGTTGCATGAAATAATTTTTTTGAAAAATTAACGATGAAAAATGGACGAGGTATAGCCCCTTTAATTTTTTGCAAGAACAATAAACGATGTATAGTACATTTAATTTTTTACATGAACTAATTTTTTGTGCGAAAAATTGACGATGTATAGTCTATTAAAATTTTTACATGAAATAATTTTTTGTGTGAAAAATTAACGATGTATAGTCCATTCAATTTTTTCCATAAAAATGGACGATGTATGGTCTATTGAATATATTGGTTGAAAAATGGACGATCTATATTCCATTTAATTTTTTGCATAAAATAATTGCTTGTGTGCAAACTTATTTTTTTATTCTTGTGTGCAAACTTATTTTTAATTTTTTTTGCATGAAAAATTTATGATGTATGGTCAATTATATTTTTTGCATGTTTAATTTTTCCCTATGAAAAATAGGCGATTTACAATACGTTTAATTTTTCCATTGAAAAATAGACGATATCTAACACGTTTATATTTGCTACATAAAAATTGTATGTCAGATAATTCTCCTTGTTTGGAAGTAAATGTATTTTATTGAAACTTATCAGATTACATTTTTTTCAAGTTTTATTTATTTATTTTTTAAATAGTTTCACTTGCAGTTATTTAATTCGAATTTTTTCCATCCCAAAAACAAGTTCTCAAAAAGAGCTTATATAACTCTAATACGCTTATTTAAAAAGTCCCCAGAAATTATTAAGAATTACAAATTTACAATCACAATAAACCAAGAAAGTGGTTCAAAAAACAACCAACAATATTATTCAAATAACTTTGGAAACAGTGTGCTGTGAAGAAATTTAAAGTGCTGGTTGACGTATGAAACCAAAAAGGGGCGTGTGGCTGTGTATTCACACTTAACTTTCGACACATTAATACACACACACAGACACACATTTATACATTCCGACATGTGTGAAAATAGATTTCTATTTCTTACGTCCAGTTATTTATTTTTATACTTGTATGACTTTTAATGTACTCATGTGTGTTTGTATGTGTGTGTGTAAATATGCCATAAAAACAGTGCTTTATTTATATGTGCATTTGTGCGAAAATATGAGCCCAGCGAACATTTTTTTGTATTATTCGATCTGAATCTGAAAATTATGAAAATATCGTTTCGAAAATTTCATGAGTAGTTGACAAGAAAATGGAGATTTGTTTATTAAATCGCCAAACAATTTTTTTAAGAAAATGAAGCGGACATATCTGAAGGTTAGTTTCGGATTACACTTATGCTTTTATAGCATATTATTCTAGTCTCTCAATAATTGGTTATTCTAACAGAAAATGGACAGAAATGTTGAATTGAAAATGTGTTGAATGTTCTGCTAAATATTCAAGATAACTTTTAACAATACTTGTGGTTGACTGATTAACTTTCGAACATTTTGGTGAAAAAAAATGTTCACTGGGTATCTGTTCAGTTTATGTGCTTGTGATTATTTTAATACTTGTTGTTATTTTTTGCTGTAGATTGTCTCCCTGTTAGTTCGTTTGCTTGTTGTCGGTCGTGTTGGTTGTGGAATTCAAGGACGCATGTAGATATTAAATGTTAAATGTCGTAATTATTATTGATTGTTTTTTTTACATATTTGTTGTTATTGTTGTTTTTGTTTAAATATATTTCCGCTGTGTACGTGTATTTGATGTGTGATGTTTTTATTATGGTAAGTGTGTTTTGCTGGTGTTGTTTTATTTAATTTCTTTATAAATGTTTTATTTTATCATTTGTTTTTTTTTTCTTAAAGAAAAAAGCATTAAAGCGATAAAAGCAATGTGAAACATTAATGAAGTTAAAATGTCCTTAAAATATTCAGAAAAAATTGAGCTAATAAAATCACAATAAAACAATTTTTTAATGCATTTGTGCTTTATTTTTATAAAAAATATTGCAAGAAATTAATTTTAACATGTGAATTTCCCTAAATAAATTTTTTATTTAACGCATTTTTTTATAAATTTGACAGGTTTCACTTTTAACATAAGTATGTTATATTGAAAAACAACTTTTGGACCTTAAACTTAAATATTGTTTGAAATATCTGCAAGTGTCAGTTTTGAAAAATTAAAAATTTCCAGCCTATCATAGCCAAGATTCTTGTAAAAACATTAGCCTTTATTCTGTGACATACAATGTCAAAATCATAATAAGAATAATTAATTTTACCAGAGATACACATTTGCTTGGCATATATGCAAATCATTTCACTTGATTCTAAATAAATGTAAATGCGATGGTTTAAGAGGAAAGGAAATCAACCAAATAATTAGGTTTCATTTTATATTTGCACTACTGTCAACGCTAGAAGTAAAAGAAGCTTAACAGCATAACGCGTTCCAACCATGGCATAAGCAGAATCAAATATTAATAAAAATTTACTCGATTACTGCAATCAAATTTTTTTTAATATTATATCAATATGTTTTTTTTTGTATTTAATTTATTTCTGATTCCTTTATTAGTATGGATTCTATTCATTCAATTAAAACTTGTTCAATTAGTCGAGAAAAAAGCTTATACTTTATGTAACTTTTATAATATCAATTTCTTTGTACTTCTGTTCGTCTTAAATATTTTCGATTAATCGAATAATTTTTTAATATATATGAAGTTTTTTTAACAACTTAGGCAGTTAACTTGAGTAAAAAATTTATATAAACACAAACAAGCAGACAATTTGTAGGTTTTTTTATTTTAAAAAATAAATTTGCATAAGTTGATAAAAAATGCTAAGCAATAGCCTTACCACGGCAGTCCCTGAGTGCCACATGTATTTTTATTTGAGTGATTTGCATAAATTTTTTTTACGAGTCGCTTGCCTGACTTGCGGAAACAGTGTGTTAATTTCATTTCACCTTCAAAGGCATAAGCAGAATCGACTAAAATATAAAATTGAATAGATTACTGATATCAATTTTTTTATAATATTTTATCCTTTATGTCGTTTATGATTGGAAAATGACGAGACGACGTCACACATTCTTTGTGGGTGTATTGTCTTATGTGACAGTAGAAGGCGTGTTTTTTTACCTTTGCTTCTGTGTTCAGATAATATTAGGCGGGCTTCTCCAATATCTGGACTGACTTTCATAAGAAAAGTTAAAGAGAGATTGATTTCATTTAATTTACAGATCTATGATAAAAAATATCCATCAGGTGTCACAGTGCCGATCTATGGACCAGATCTTTTATTGTATAATATTTCATCAATATGTTTTTTATTTTTATTTCCTAAAATTAGTTATTCGCTTACTATTCAATTAGTCACTTATAAGTTGTTCTATTATTTGCATAAAATGTTTATACATATATTGTATAATTTTTATTTCATCAACACTTTTTTTCTTGGTTCTCCTGTTCGTATTAAATTTATTCGATTAATTGAATAATTTTTGTTATAATTTTATTTCACCAGTATATTTTTTATTTATTTTCTATTCTGTCATGTGAATAAAATTTTATAATCGGCCAATCGAACATAAATCGTTTATTTATTAATTAAACATTTTTTGTCCTTTATTGTTGAAATCCCAAAAAAATTAGGGCCATTATTATAATTTGTCATTAGTTAAAGGTAGGATTTTATTGAATGGATCAAAACCTTTTCATTGTCAAAAGTTTATTTTAACTAGAAGTAAGCGATAAGTCAAAGGCACCTTCATCCTACATGCAACTTGTATCCTGAGTTTAAGTCATTTGAAGTTGCCACGTTATCATACGTTGCCACACTTTACACTTTATATATTAAAACAAAATTTTATTTGAACAAAATATGACATAAATCAAAAATAATGTAATGCAAATATATGATAATAAAGAAAAATAGATGAATTGACAAAAATGGTTTCATTATGTTAGTAATTTGGCAAATAAACAAAAGGAAGTTGCCACTTAGTATTTTTAACAATACACAAAAATGTTGCCACCACACAAAAATTTTATAACATATTTTATGGGACAGTTGTAATAATGGAAAATTTTTATAGGTCACTTTATAGCTCAGTTCTGCTAAACTTAGGATTAACTATCCGGAACTTTATCGTTATCTTATTGGAATTCAAAAGGTAATCGTAAAGGTTTTATTGTCATAATATCTAAAATTATCTTAAAAAATTTGGTTTTGCTTTTGTTTTTTCTTTCGAAAAAAAGTTTATACCATTTCAACACCTTACCTGTACATAAAAAAGTATTTCCCTTTCACTATTTCCCTTTTTGACTCTCAAGAAAATTATTATTTGAAATAACAGTTGTTCCAATTTAGACTCATGCATTTGTTTTTTTTAAATTCATTACGCTAAATACTTACTTAGACAAGTTAATTTAATTAATATAATTGATTGAAAAATTTCCTGAATTTACAGACAATCAAAATTATTACAGAGCATAAGCTAAATGTTTTATACTGCAAGACTTTTAAATCATTTTTAAATATTTTTGTATATTTTCTGCTTTTGCAATAGTTACTTAATTATACAAGGGAAACTGACTACGATGACGATGATGATGATGATGATGATGATGATGATGATGAAGTCGCGATGACCTTCTTTTCATCTCATTTAACACTTGTCGCTTATAGTTTTTTATTTCGTTTTTTCTCATTTTCATTTAATTTTCATTTTTGCAGTTAAACAATTTTGCTGGAAATTCTATCTCTATTTGAAAACGTTGACAAGCAGTAAATGACCCACAAAAATGGCGCTATAAAAAGTAACTGTTATAAATATCTGCAAGAATACACACACATACACAGACACCCATAAAGATGTAACTGCACATTTGTTAAAAGCAACAAACAAACAACACATATAAATATCGTTAACTAAAATGCAAAAAGCCCTAACTTACAAATAATTGGATATCGAATTTTTTTTAATTCACATTTATTAGACTTCCCAAAAAAAAATAAGATTAAAAGCTGCATCCAAAACAAAAATAGTTTCGGCTTGAAGTATACGTTAGAACAAAATTTTCCATACAAAAGAATGCTTGAAGTTCAAATTATTTGTTTTGGGATAAGGCCGTTTGTAAGGAAAATCTAAAAAAAAAATTATTGAGAAATTTAGGGCATTTTACGTTTCAACTAACGAAAAGCAATCATATGCATTCCATCTCACATGAATGTCTTTGTAGAGGGATGCTTTTGTGTACATACATATTTAAATTGTGAAAGGAAAAGGAAAGAATAGATGTTTCATGTCACGACAGCCAGTGCTAAATATATGAACTGCACTGAAGACTTGAGAACGTAACTGGGTTATTTTTATACCTGCTGTATAGCTTTTGTCTTAAAAATAAAGGACCTAATTTTTTTTTCAAATTGATGTAGTAGGTTGACATCGAAGTTCTGTGTGTGTGGTAATATATAAGGGTAAGTTGGCAAAATTATTGGATGGACAACGAATTTTTTTCGTGGTTTTAATTAAATAGACATTAGCTTTTAGCGTATTATAATAATTTATGGGAAAAAATAATCTATTTTATTTTCAATATAAATCACAATTTTAATAAGAAATACATTTTAATATTAGTTTTTTGTTTTTGTGAAAAGTCCTTTTGTGATAGCAAATAGTTTTTAAAAACATACGATCTACCCTTTTTTAACAAAAATTATCTATAAAATATTTAAGTAAGAAATACATTATCAATAAATATTGGTTTTTTATTAAAAAATCCTATTTTTTTAAACTTTTATATAAAATACTTATAAAATGCTCATATGTTTTTGAAAAATAACTTATAATAAAAACTACTGGTCAAAAAAATATATTGCAATGAACCCAACATTGTGAAGTATTGAAACGAACTCTTTTTTTGGTACAGGAATCTAGAATTTCGCGTGAATCAAAACATGAAATACATGCAAAATTTTATTTTGAGACCTAAGAATCGCTTTAAATCAAGGATACATAAAACTATTAACTATTTTTCTTATTTTATTTGTTAAGACTAAGCTTGCCAGATTTAAATCGGCAAAAAGCTTCACATTCAAAAGAAAAGGCTTGATTTTTCATGACAAATTAAAATATTTAATATATCATGTTTATATATGCATATATTTATTTTGTTTGTTATAATGTGAACAAAATCGGCAAAAAAATTTTAATATTATTTTAGGACATATAAAGGGTATTTCAAACAAAACAATAAAATTTGGTTAAGACGTAAAAAAATTGTAGTAACAAAAACAAGGTAATAAAATTACATTTAACTCAGACTGTTTATTACTAAACTAATATTAACAAAAATTTAAATCCTAATTTTTTAAAGCGAAATGCTTAGCGTTGACAAATTTTGTATATATATTGTAAGATGCTTGGCAATTTGTTGTCAGTTGCCAAACTAGCAATGTACTGACAAGGTTTTTAGAAATTTTTGTCATATTTTACCAACAATATTGTAAGATCTGATAACCGTCTGTACATAGCTTAACGTTTATTTTATTTTGTTAGTGTTGGGCTAAAACAAGTATGTACTAGTGTTGAGTTTGGGTAAAAATTGCTCATGGTAAATATAAAAACAATAAAGTTTTTTTTGGTTAATAAATCTTTTTGATTTGATGGACAAATTTCTAAAATTCGGTTTTAACTTGACAAATGTCAATTGTTTTTGATTTTGGACAAGCGTTAAAAAATTTTGACACTCAAGCCAAGTCAAGCCCATCTGGCAACCCTAGTTGAGACACATATTGAAGCTTTTCTTTATATTTTTAATAAATATTGAAATTACAACAGAAAAAAAAATACTTCAAACATTTTAAACGAGACACATACACTTCCAGGTACAACAACAATGAAAAAAATCTTGGTTTTTAATGAATCAAATAATTCATAATGAGTTAAAAAAAAAATTCCACGACTGCTACCACTAACAACAAAATTTGCAAGGTTAAGAACTTTTCACAATTTTTTTACATTTTATTCATATTTTTAAATTTGCTTACAAGATTTTTTTAAGAAAATATTTTTTAAATTAAATTGTCCCACAATTTTTAAAGTTTCTTGCTAACGTATTATATTATAAAAAAATCGCGTAGTTCACAAAACAGTTGTAATTATTCGCTCGCATTATATCGAAATTGCTTTAACTGAAGTACCGCGTAAATCCAGGTTTACCTGTAAGTTAAACATCTGTAATCGTCGACCAGGGTTAAAGAATTTTAAAACTTTTCAAACAAAGAAAACTCATACAAAACCCAGCAAATAATTTATATTCAATGGATTTCTAATTGTATAAAGGTGTAGAAAAATAAAATAGATTCATATCGAATATAAATTATTTGCTGGGTTTTGTATGAGTTTCTAAGCCTACTATGCTTATTTTTCTTTTGTGAATTTCAAAAATATTATTATTTTTGAACTCTCAAATAGTTCTTGAAAGTCTGTGCATAAGATAAGAGGTTTGTGACTGTTCAAAATGTGTGGTTGAAGTCTACTGATGATTTGTTACAGCAACAATGGAGTGTGTATAGATCATGCTGAACCACCAGCAAATAAATTTCAAATTGTGTTTAATAAATGTATTTCTTTTTTTTTTTGTCATTAAAATTCGTGTCTGATCACAGGGCTACAACAACAAAATTAATATAATGATAAAAATATTAGTAAACTTTGTTATTTTTCTCCTACCTAATGGAGTTTAATTTTTATTTTCTATTTAGATATTTAAATGAGCTAAAAAAATTTAAAAACAAAAGCAACAGACTCCTTACAAACACTTCAATCATGAATTCATGTCATATTAGTTTCAAATGTTTTAACCCAAATAATTTAAAAAAAAATAGTTGAACACATATTAAAGTGATATGATAAACAGGTTAATTGCTATTCAAAAATAATTCATATTATTTCAACTCCTCCAAACACACAACTAAGACACTATACAAAAAAAAAATATTTTCACTTTAATAGAATTTCTAGTCAATATTGCGCGAAAATTTTTAAATACATGTGTTGGATTTGCTTTTAAACTTCTATTTCTATTTCATATGCTCTAATTACAAGATTTTCAATTAAATAAATAATATTTCTTTTTGTCGTCCTTCTGTGTTTGCGCCAGAGTTGCCAATTTCTGTATAATTATTGCAAAATGGAACAAAAAAAATTTTCTTGCACTATGTATGGGATCACACAATTTCATTATTTCATGCACAAAATAATTTTTCTATCAATTGCTTTCACTTGAAAATTATTTAACTTCACAAATAAACAACCAAACTTTTGTATAATATGTTTGGCTTCATGATTGTTACATAACTTAAAACCGAAATAGATATCCCGGAAAAAGTGAATTCTATTTGTCGAAGACTACGACAAAATAAATTGAATGCTTGCACTCCATGAAATGCAACATTACCTTCTTTCAAGCATATAGCAAAACGTTTTTGTTTTGAAAAAGTTCATATTAACAGGCCAAAGAAAAAATGTGGAATATATTACAAAAGGATGAGTGCAAAATCGTCCTTTTTGGTGGGAATATATCTAGATCTTTTATCCAAAAACCACCCAATAGTGGATAAAATAAATAGTTTGCAACAAGAATGATCAAATCTGGTGATCTTAGTATGAAGTGGAAGTCATTTTCCTATCATGGTGTGATTCCCATATGCGGATTTAAGCAATTATGGACGCTAACGTATACCTTGGATGAAATGCCGCTAGTGCACCAAGAAAACAAACCATTAAAATGACAAAATATGTAGTAGTTAAGTAACAATTTCATCCATATAATGGAGTTTTTTAAGCTAATAAACTAAATTCTAACAAGAATTTTTATTGTACTTTGATTAAAATTATATCAACCTTTTAGGAGATTTAAGTGGACTCACTAAAAAAATTTTTTTTATAGTGCTAATACTTTGACTGCAGCTGTACGTAAAAAAAAATTGTTATTATCAAACTCAAAATGTGTTTTGTGCAATTTATACAATTTTTTATAATTTTTGAAGTTTTTTTTCTGTGTAAAATAGAATTTGAATTGTGGCAACATTGGTTTGCTTCCAAGAAGAGAGAATTTATGGAATTATTTTATACTAATGCGTATGAGTGTTGTTGAGTGCATATTTTTTATTACGTATACGCTGTGGATGCTTATTCGTTTCCTCGAAGAAATTATGTTTACATAAGTTACACATTTATTATTCGTAATGTAAATACAATATTAATTTGCTCTTTAAGTTTATTTAATTAAATATTAAATAAACATAAATATTTGCACATTACAATACATTAATGTCTGTAGTAAATTGATTTTTATTAAGAAGGTACTTTGCATTTGCTTTAATTAAGTAATTCATTAAACCTAATGTCGTTAAACCTAATGTGGTTTAATGAATCACTAAATGAATGCAAATAATGTTTTACAAGTTACTAAAGACTTAAAAAATTAAATTGTATTGGCAAACATTCATTATTTTTTTTTTTGCAAATACCATGCCATCTGTAATTTCACACATCTATAAATGTATCTAGCAGTCTGTCAATCAATGTTTAATTATTTTAACCCACATTTGATTTAGCATAACTTTAACCTCATTTTTTAATGGCAGATTTAGTGCCTTCAACCTGGTAAAACGGTCAGAATGTTTTTATTTCATTTTCATAGCAATATTTATTTGCTTCTGGACTTATTTTTATTTTACTATAAAGTTTTTTTTATAATTTTCTTTGCGATTCATTTTTATCTAATTGTAGTTATATTCACTTTCATATTTATTTTACTCTATGTTGCATACAGTAGGGACTAAAATTATTGAAAATAAAATTCTATTGATGCAGAGTTGCAGCACTTTTGATGTCAATGATGCGAATTCAATTTTCAAAACTGTGCTTAGCAGCCTTTTTATTCGTTATTTTACTTCACCAATGATTCTGCTGCACAATGCCGACAAAGGAGGGCGCTCTGATGTTACATTAGGATTAGTATCCCCTCAAGTGGGTATAGTTCAGCACTTGAACTATCCCACAATAACTGATACAAAGGGAAACTAATGCACATCATAAAAATGCATGGTGTTGTTATTTTTAATGACTTTAAGATACTGGGCTCAAACCTTCGATTTTGTAGTCAACGTGCTAATTACTGTAGCCAACGCCACAAGTTAGTTGAAAGAGGATTTTATTGGATTTATAACAAGTATTTGATAACAAACTTAATTCAACTTCTCAGATAGAATAAACTTGACTTTAATGGGTAAAGTGAATAAAAAAAACATTTGTTTTTTACTTAAAAGTTTGTTTTACAACTTAAAATATGTATGTATTTTGGGCTTTTTAAAAAAATTTTCAAGTCAAAAGAAATGCTGTTTTTATTTAATTTACCCATTATATCTTACACTTTAGGTAAAAGCAAAATTTAAGTAATGAAAAAATGTTTATAAGTGCAATAAAATCATAGTTTAAACCATCTTTAAAATATAATAATGGATCTTAAGAAGATAATTGTGTGTACACCTGCAAAAGGATTAGTACTATCAATCACCATCAAGTTTATCATATGAATTAATTAAAGCAGTTATTAATTTAATTGAAGTTTTTCCTTTTATTACTTTTAAACAAAAAAATTTTCCAAATACAAAATACTATGAAAATATTTTTGAAAAAAAATTGTTGCTTTGTTGTTTTTAACTTAAAATAAAGTCAAGTTGTGTAAGTTTTTCTATACGTTCTCTTGTGTATGAAGAAGTACAATGAGTTTTTTAGTGTTTTGTAAAATATTTTTTATAATTGTTTTATATTTTTTTGTTTTTTTTATGAAAATGGAAATGGTGATAGTAAACTCATTTTCCTCGCATGTGTTGATGACTTAATATAAGAAATGTGTAGCTCATATTTTTTATATTTCAGAAGAAAATAAGAAAACTGGCTAAAAACTAAATCATTTACATGTAAGAAATAGAAAGTAACTAACACTCAGGCATTAAATGCCTACTTATATTAATAGGAGTTACCCATTTTTTTGGAAAAGTATAACGATAGAGAAGACAGGTGGTGAAGGAAGAGAAAGAGAAAATCTTTATTTTCTTACAGCTATACCATAAATCTTTTATTTTTTAAGGTTTACTTATATCTATCTTATATATAATTTTACCTTGGCTGGCAGAAAATGGTAAGAACATAATTTAAAAAAAGGGAACAAATTAGATAAGCCTTTTTCAAACTAAGCTATCCTTATATTTAAATGTACATACATACATTTGAATGCTGTTACAATATGTAAAACTAACAACCACTGTAGTTTAAGTAGTAGAAACCATGTTTTGGTATAATTAATAAATAAAATGATTTTTTTTGTCTCTTACCTTTTCAGAAGGATGTGTGATGTGAGTTTGTAACTACATTTAAAAATATGTATGTGTGTATGTATTTATGTATATACTTATGTATGTATGATATCTGTATGCTGAAAAATATTTTTTTTCCTTAAAGCAAATGAATGCAATCATACTTATACTCTAATAAACCTTCATTGAACCCAGCAAACACAATATCAATCTTCTCTGAAAGAAAACAAGTCCTCTTTTGTATAGAAAACATCGTTAGTTCGTACATATTCCCAATAAGCAATTTTGCTTGAATTCAAGTATAAAACAGTTGTTATTCAAATCACACTTTCATTTGTCAAGGGTTGAATTATGCTAGATTTACACTTTAGTTCAATGGCATTCTCCAGTGAAGTGGGAACTTGAATTCAATTAGAACATTTCAATTTTATAACAGTTCAATTCAAGCCTTGAATTATGCTGTCATTCAACCTTGTTTTACAATTGAATTGAAGTATATTTCAAGCTTCAAAAGCAATGCTTTTTAAATAGAAAGGAAAATACAATTGACAAGTTTTCATATAATTACTTTCTGCATATCACTATTGTTTTCCGGATTTTAATTACCTTTAGTTTTTTAAAAAATCACTTTTTTATATATTTTTGATATTTTTCACAACAATTTTAATTTTATTGAAAAATAAAATACTTCTTTGACATGTTGTATGTTGTTTGATTTTTTTATTGCAACATTTTTTCAAACTTGAATATTACTTGAAAAAAATTTTGAATTCAACTTTGTTTCCAGTTGAATTTCAAGTGGTTGAATTTTAATTTTTTGAGTGCTTATTGGGTTATGTGACGGTGCCAGCAGACATAATTAAATATAATTTACTTTGAAATAGGGTTCATAACTATATATCCTTAAAGTAGTTGAGCAGTTACGCTCCGTTGATGACATCTATAATTATTATACTCTGGAAAAATAGCATAAATGGATAAACGCTTGAATATCGCTATAAATTTATTTGGATTAACTATGGAAATCAATAACCAAATCGCTTAAGAGTTAGACGAATTACAACTATTTCTCCTGGTAAACGTAAGTTCTGACCATACACCATTTCTGCAGGTGTAGCCCTTAAGTCCTCTTTGAATATGGACCTGAGTCCTAACAAAGCAATCGGTAGCTCGTCGTACCAATCTGTTGATTTACCTTTAGCCATTAATGTTGATTTGATTTGTCTATGAAACCTTTCGATCATGCCATTAGATTGGGGATGATATGGAGAAGTTGTAATTTTAAAACATCCTAAGATTTTAGTCAATTCTTTAAAGGTATTGGAAGTAAACTGTCCACCTTGATCTGTGGTAATATATAATGGAACTCCAAATCGAGAAATATAATTCCTTAAAAATGTGTCAATAATAACATCTGTTGTAATATTTTTCATAGGATATACTTCAGGTCACCTAGTATGACGATCAATTATTGTTAACATATATCGATGTCCACGTGAAATTGGTATATCCACTATATCCATATGAATATGCTCAAATCTTCCTTTCGGTATGTCAATTTTTACTATGGGTGATTTGGTATGTCTAGTAATTTTTGATTTTTGACATTCAATACATTCTTTTGACCATATATTGAGCTCTTTATTCATTTTTGGCCAAAAATAACAACGAGTTACAAGGTTTCGTGTTGCTCTTATTCCTGGATGAGAAACATTATGTAAGTTTTTAAAAACTATTTTTCGCAATCTCAACGACACGAAAGGTCTTGGGGAACCTAAGGAGCACTCACACCAAATGTCTACACCGGCAGTGGGTATTTTAATCAATTTAAGATTAAGGTAATTATTTTCATCTTGAACAATTTATTTTAATTGATATCAGCTTCAAAAGGTAGATGATGAAGTATATCTAGATTTTGATTCCATTAAATATGATCCAAATAAAGTTTAAAGTTCCAGTTTAAGTTTAAGATTCCAGTTTAAGTCTAAAATTCCAGTTTAAGTTTAAAATTCCATAAATACGACCCAAATTGTTCTTTGCCCAAAAGGTAGTTGATTGAAGTAAAGCTCTTTCAATGTAATATAAATAGTTTTCTAGCACAATTCCAAGTATGCAGGATCGCCAATTATGTATTCACATAAAACACATTTATATTTTGTGTTGATATAAAAAGTACATATATTTATTTAAAAATTATTATTTTTATTTAAGACAATGAAGTTATGATAATGAAAATTATTATTCGAATCAATTTTTAAAAGTTAACAAATTAATAAAAGCATATTTAAAATATATTTTAATTTTAATAAAAATATAATAAATTACAAACTAAGTTTCTTAAAGATACAGTACCTACACGTTGGTTTAAGTAATTAGCACGTTAACGACAAAACTGAAGGTATTGGTTTCAAGCCCGATCTCTGACAGTCATTAAATAACGAAACTCTACCTTTTTCTTATATGCATCAGTGTCCCTTTGTGTCAGTTATTGTAGGAAAGTTGAAGTAATCAAGTTACTGAACTACACCGGCTTCAGCGAATACCAATCTTAATTTAATATCAGAGCGCCCTCCTACGGCTGTATTCAGTAGAAGATTTATCGGCGAAGTAAAATTACAAATGAAATAGCTACTAAGCAAATGTTCAAAAATTTAGTACGCCCCCTTGACAACAGAGGCGCTGCAATACTGCCTTATTCAAAAAAAAAACGTGGAAAAAGCAGAGTTGTAAAATAATGAAGTTTTCCTCCAGGGGAAACTTCTTGAAAACATTTTTGTGCTTAACACAACTTTTATGTATTATTAATTACTATCACTTAGCTTATATCCGACACTGCGAGGGCCTTATAATTAAAACTAGACTAGATAATTTGAAGTAGTTGATGTAAAAAAAACATTAAAATTCCTTTTTTTATCTTATTTTACAATACATATTAAAATTTAATGTATTAGTTCATGAAAATTTATTTTTTTTAAATAAATTTATTTTTTTGTGCTAAGGCTCACTTCTCATGAAAGGAGCCATATGTAACAATAAAATAAAAATAATTTTAAGAGATGCTTCTCTCCCAGCAGTAATACGAAAATGTTTATTTAATTTGTTACGAATTCAGCAATTTTAAACTCACTAAATGTTCAACATAACGAAAATGGATTTATTTTATTGCAATTGGAAAATTTGTTGAGTATAAAATTTAAATTTTAAATAATCGGAGACTCGCTCTTGTGTTTGCTGGGTATGCAAAAATATGTATGCATATATATAAGTTTTTAAATAAATTAGTTTTAGAACTTGCTTACTATCATAACATTAATACGAGGGCAAACTTGAAAATGTCTTATTTTAAAATTGTTTTTAAAACATCCTTTAAACAAACCTTGTATGGGAATTTAATTTATAAACTTTATTATATACAAACGATTTTATAAATCTTTATTTAATAAAATAAGATTATCAAATAAACAAAATTATGATTTTCGATTGCCATAGCATCTTGCTTAATTAATAATAAATTCGAAAGAGCACCACTGTCTTATGCTGAGTACACACTATAGCATTTTGTAACCTCGCTATGGCGTGTACTATTTATTGGCAGCACTTTTCACAACAGATATTTTTCGTTGTGTCAATTCGTTTTTTGAACATGACTGCGCAGCCCACAAATAACAACAAAGTTCTTAAGAAAACTTTTCAAATTAGCCTCGTATATGGTTGTTGATTATTAAAACGTGTTCAAAGAGTCATTGAGGCAACAGTAAATTGCTCTTGTATGCAGTAGCATTTGTGCTTCTGTTTGTTTATTTTGGCTCTTTTCTCACTCCCGGTTTGTTTTCTCTATTTCTCCACTGCACTTCTGCTCTTTGAATCTAGTGTTCTATTTTCCTATTTTGCATTTCATGCACATCAAAATGGCAGCTGATGTGATTCAGTTTTTTGTTTTTTTTTTGTTCATGTTATGAATAATATTTTTATGTTTTGTTTTTTTTTTCTCCCTGTTTATTTATTCAATTTGCATACAATTTCCCTGGTTGTTGGTTATTAAATGTGTTTGTATTGTTAATAGCTTTCGAGTCCTGTGGCTGTTGGTTTTATTGCCGTTCAATTTTAGCGTATATTTTTTTCGAAACTGATTTCTTAGCATTCATTTAAATAAATTGAGTTTTAGTAGACGTCAAAATAAGTGCAGCATTCAATGTTTTTTTATTTCAATTTGTGAGTTTTTTAAATATAATGAACTAC